>CM055122.1:350353549-350953549 GCA_029206835.1 Rana muscosa
GCTCACACTCTCCGTGTGGCACGCTTGTCTATGGGAAATGAGACAGCTGCAGCAGGAGTGAGTGTGAGGAGTCTCTCTTGGTTCTGGGCAGCGTACCGCCAGGGGTACACGTACCATAAGTTAAGAAGTCATGAACTATAGCAAGTTCATGGAAAACACCTGTACTTGGTTTTGAGGCGGTTAAAAATTGTATGAATGGGGGCGGAGCCGGCGGCCGGAGCGGATGGTGGTGTGAGAGGAGAGCTCCGACGCATCAGGGGACCTTAAGCAACCTTTAGCGGCTTTTGAGGCTCAGAAACAGCACATCCGAGCGGCGGAAGACAGGAGGAACCCCGCTGATAGCATGGCCAAACGCAAGAACAGAGAGGGGCTCAGAAAATTGACGGACTTCTATCCCTCCATGACAGGCCGGAAGGCCCAAGATGGCGCCGCAGCGGGACTGCATGCATCACACTGCCATGAGGGAGAGAACGGCGCGACATTCACTTTGCAGGGTGAGCTACCTAATGACACACTAACTCAGCCCCCTTATTCTTCCCCATTCAACAGCCCCCTCAAGCAGAAACGGAGGGTCAGTGCCCCAGGGGATGATAGCAATGAACAAGGAGGGGGGGGAGACGACATGGAGCAAGCTGCCTCATATGCCCAGAAGCTGGATGATATGCCTGTCTCTGGTCAGCCCATGACCGATACAATTATGAAGGATATGATCCTGACGCTAAGAGGGGGCCATACAACAAGACATAGCTCACATCGCTCACTCCACACGCAGGGAGCTGAGTGCAATGGGGGATAGAATAGCCCATGTCGAAAACAAAATGGGGGATTTCTCTGCAGCCCACAACGAATTGGTGGATGCTCATGTGGATCTAGAAGATGAACTCACAGCACTACGCCTGAAGGTCTCAGATCTCGAGGACCGCGCACGCAGGAACAATGTGAAATTCAGAGGGATTCCTGAAACAGTTAAGCCTGCCGAACTGAGTTCATTCCTGCAGCAGCTAATGAAGACGGCAATTCCCTCGCTCACCACAGCGGATGTCATTATTGACAGAGCACACAGGCTGCACAAACCACAACATCTCCCTGAGAAGATTCCTAGGGATGTTATAGCCAGAATTCATTTCTTTCATATTAAAGACCAGCTTATGAGGTTTTCCAGGCAAAACAACATCCTCCCAGACCCATATGCTGGAATCACACTGTATGCTGACCTATCACAGGCCACAATGAAGGCTAGAAATAATCTGATACCGGTTACAAAAATGCTGAGAAATCATAAGATTCTCTATAGATGGGGCTTCCCTGCAAAAATCATTCTGGAGAAAAACAACGAATGGTATTCCATTTCCTCCCTGGATAAAGGTCTGGAACTACTCCGCAAGTGGGGACTCCTTCCCCAGGAAGGTTTCCCTGAATCCATGGACCAGTCTTCACCCAGATCGGAACTTATCAACAACCGCAGTGCCAGGAACAACCGTGATAAATAACCACATCTGTACTACACTAATAATGGTCCTATGGTGCTGAACTTCCTATTTTCCAAATTAACCTTACTGCGCCTCTTTCGCCTTCTAATGCTGAACAGATGGTCCCCGGATGTTCGGCTGAACAGGTAATCACCTGAATGTTTTTACCCCAATACTGCTTTTGGGATTGTTCCAAATCCATCCTGTTGATAACGGTTATATGTTTTGATTTTCAGACCATTGACGTTGCAATGGTCACTTGTCTCTGTATAATTTTGAGACTCCAGGTTTCTGTAATGAAAACCAAATTACAGCTCCTCACTGCTCAGAAATTAATGCTCAGCTACAGCCAATTCTCATATTGCGCCACTAGATGTCACCGAAGCACCATGAATGAAACAAATGACACTTAAACTGCTATCTATCAATGCTAGAGGACTTAACAGCCCCTATAAAAGGAGAACCCTATGGAAAACTGCCCTGGACGAGAACTGTGATGTACTGTGTGTACAAGAGACTCATTTCCTGGACCAAAGTACACCTAAATGCTCCCATAAGAAATTTCCACATGTCTTCACGGCAAATAACTCAAAAAAAAACAATGGAGTAATGATCGCTATTAAGGACTCTGTATCTTTTAACCTCCTAGATGAACACTATGATGGTAATGGTAGGTATATCATCCTGATTACCGAAATTAACAATGAGGTATACACACTGGTGAACTTGTATGCTCCAAACAAAAGCCCGATTAGTTTTTTACGCAAAACCATACAAAAAGCAAAAGCAATGAAAAAAGGTAACCTAGTCATTTGCGGAGATTTTAATGTACTTATGAATAACATGCTTGACTCCTCCTCTGGGGAGCGGAGACGAGCGCCATCCCTAGGTAATTTCTGCCTGGGGGAAGATCTCTATGATCCTTGGCGCTGTCTCCGCTCCACAGAGAGGGACTACACCTACTTCTCACCGGTCCACAAGAGTTACTCTAGGATTGACTTCTTCCTTACGGACAAATATACTTTACAAAAGGTACTCAAAGCAAATATTCACACCATCACATGGTCTGACCACGCCCCTATCACCATTGATATAACTTCCACCAACAAAACTACAGCCTCTCCACTTTGGCGTAACAACACATATCTACTCTCCCAGCCCAAAATTAGGGAGGAAATTCAAGGGAAGCTAAATGAATTCTTTGAATTCAATGAAACCCCTGGCACTTCCCCCGCGACAATCTGGTGCGCCCACAAAGCCTTCACGAGAGGCGCCTTGATCCAGATAGCAGCTAGGGAAAAAAGGAAAAAAAGCAGATATATATCGCAACTCGATGACCGAATAGCTGACCTGGAAAGTAAGCATAAAAAAAATGGGGACCACTCCTTATTACAACAATTGAACTCCAGGAGGGAGGAACTGAGACTAGTGTTGAAATCAGACTACGACCTTTACTATAAGAGACTTAAACTAACTTTCTACTCCCAGAACAATAGAGCGGGGAAGTTACTAGCATCCCAATTAAAGAAAAGACAAGCACAATCCAAAATATCTATAATTAAACATCCCACTAATAATACTTCATATCAGAACCCCAAAGACATAGCAAACGCGTTTAAAGACTTCTACGAGGTCTTATATAATCTGAACCAGGATAAGTCTACCCATCAACCCACAGAAACTGAGATTACTGACTTTCTTAAAAGGATTGACCTCCCGTCCATAGATAAGGGGACCTTAGGCATAATTAATGCGCCCTTTACAGAAGATGAAATCAAGGACGTAATTAAGAAACTTCCCAAACACAAATCACCGGGAGCCGACGGGTTCTCAGCCGAATACTACCAAACATTCTCATCTTTGCTCGCCCCCCGACTGGTAGATCTATACAATACGGCGGCACACACCTGTGCATTCCCAAAGGAAATGCTCCAAGCAATTATAGTGACTATCCCAAAACCCGGGAAGGATCCGGCCTACCCCCAGAATTATAGGCCCATTTCACTCCTGAACTCGGATCTAAAGATTTATGCAAAGATGGTAGCAAACAGACTACTCAATGTAACCCCTACACTCATTGGGCTAGAACAAGTGGGCTTTGTCAAGGGCAGACAGGCCCCAGATGGCACTAGGAAAATGATCAATCTCCTGAGACACGCGGAACTCAATCGCACGCCTAGCATATTTGTAGCCTTAGACGCGGAAAAGGCGTTTGATAGAGTTCACTGGTCATACCTGTCACACACGCTACATAAATTCGGCATAAGCGGATTCTTGCATTCAGCGGTCATGTCTTTATACACGAATCCCTCTGCCAGAGTATTTACGTCAGGGATGCTTTCTGATTCCTTCAACCTCACAAATGGAACGAGACAGGGATGTCCGCTGTCTCCGATTGTTTTTTCCCTAGCAATAGAACCCCTTGCAGAAATCATTAGATCCACTGGGGAGATCACAGGCCTCCGAATTGGTCACACGGAACACAAAATAGGTCTGTTTGCAGATGATGTGATTCTTACCATGACCAACCCACACATCTCACTAAGTAAAGCCACGGAAGTTATTAATGAATTTGGGAGGATAACATATTACAAAATTAACACCTCTAAATGTTTTGCCCTGCCACTTCATTTACCCCACAATATGGTCGCCAAACTAGAACTACTATTCCCTTGCACCTGGGATGCCCCCTCTATCACCTACTTAGGTATCCAACTCACCCACCCTACATCCAAACTATACTCTGAAATTTTTTTACCCCTCCTAGAGCAGACCAAGAAAGACTTTTTACAGATGTCCAAATTCCAACTGTCATGGATGGGGCGGATTGCGGCTTATCAGATGCAAATATTCCCCAAGATTCTATACCTTTTCAGAACCATCCCAATCCCTATACCCCACAAATTTTTCTCGGATCTCGCAAAGCTTCTGAATGCCTACATATGGGAGAATAAAAAACCTAGAATAGCGATGAAAATTCTTTACTTACACAAAAAGGTGGGGGGAGGAAGCTTACCGAACGCGTATGCCTACTATACTGCCTCTTTATTGGACCAGCTGAAATTTTGGTTCTCTAGTCAGGAAGATAATTTATGGAATCAAATAGAAAGGGAGGTTACACCAACTCATGATCTGATTGCACTCCTGATGGCATCCACCATACATCACAAACCCCTAATACCTGATTACCCTACAATTAGGGCCTCAATTGCTGCGTGGTCCCTACTCACCAAAATGAAATTCCCGGGGGAGACTACTCACAAACTAGAAAAGCCTCTCACGACCTACACATTCCTTATTCATAACTTCTCAACACATCACTGGAAACAAAAGGGCGTGCATTTTCACACTGTAGATATTACTCAACCTTCGGCACTTGACACCCTTATGCTACAGCAAATTCGGAGTTATAATAAAATGAATCCTCATGATACCACGGAAGTCCCACTAGTCCTATGGGAATTCTTCATGTCCAGGGGCAAGACAAACATAAGGGGTATATCTCTCTGCTATAGATTCTGTAACCATCAATTAAAGAACTCCAAAACCCCGAATATGCTCAAATGGGAGGCTGAACTACAGACAATCTTTACATTCCCACAATGGATGACTGCTATTAGATACAATAGGGTATCCTCAGCCTGTGTAGATCACTGGGACAATTCGTGTAAGTTACTGCATAGGTGGTACATCACCCCGACGCGCCTACACACAATGAACCCCATTCTTTCCCCACTTTGCTGGAGAGAGTGTCAGCACAGAGGTAACCTCCTACATGTTATGTGGCACTGTAGTATACTACATAACTTCTGGAGAGATGTATTTTCACTCATCTCAGACATTTCCAAAACGAAGTGTAAACCCACCCCAGAATTGGCACTTCTTACATTAGGGATAGACTCCTTCCCATGCGCACAAAGGATTGTGATTGTACATATCCTATTTGCTGCCCGTATATCAATTGCAGCCAAATGGAGATCCCCAGACCCCCCTACTGTGTTGGAGGTCATAAATAGAGTAAATGCTCAATGTTTAATGGAGAAGATGCTAGCGTATAAATTGAACAAAATACATGTCCATCAGAAATTTTGGGGTCTATGGCCCACCACTATATGACGTCCTCTAGTGTTGAGTAAACTGTTTGTTGATTTCTTATGTATATGCGAAGACATGTGGAAAGGCGCGGTAGCATGTTTAGAGCAGTGAACCTGGTAACATCATTATTCTTCCTGATAATCTAAATACAGGTATTGTTGTAGTGTTAAATTAGATATGGGTCATACTATGAATATTTTCTCAAGTACCGTGATACTCTGTCCCAATAATATAGTATCAATCTACACACATGTGCAATTGGGGTCGGCCAAATTCTGGGCTGCGCTTTCTATGCCTGGACCTTCATATAAAGGGCCTGCTCACAGAATATTCCCGAGAGGGGTGACAGGCTCCCTAGCCTAAGTTTACTGTTGATTATAGTTCCTGGACTGATGTTATGGAGCCAACGCTCCTGACCCATGATAAAGTCCCAAGAAGGCCGGAGTTGTATTATTTAGAGTGTTGTTAAGCCCTGCATGTGCAATACTTGGAGATGTATGTTGCTAAAGTAATGTATGTAACTTGAGACTGTACCTGTATGTAATGTCCATCTTATCATTAATTTAAAAATAAAGAATAAAAATTTTTAGTCAAAAAAAAAATTGTATGAATGATATGGTAAATTAAAAGCTGACGGCTATCCTTTCAGACACACATGATAAATTTCTTTGTGTTTGAAAACCGTGGTTTGCACCCTCCAGATTTGATACTATGCTTCTCTCAATTTAATATGTTTCTGGTCCACGCCCTGTGGACGGTGACTCTGTTTTTTTCTCTTTCCTTTCTTATTACTAGGTTTTTTTTTCTCCTCCCCATTGGTTCTTTCCTTAATTTTTCTAGCTTAATTTCCCTTTCTTCCTCTTAGTTTATCAGGCCACCAGGCGTAGGCCTGGGCGGGATGGTTACACTGCTAGCCTTTCAGCATTATTATTATACAGTATTCTCTTTTATATACAAATTCATTGAATATATGGTTTTGTGGCAGGCTGCATTCAAGTTTATGAATGGACATTTTCATTCTTCAATTTGTGCAGTGTTTTCCAGAGTCCCTAGATACTTCGGACTGTGATGTTTATCTTCCAGATTTTGGTAGAGCAGTGGAGTGAAGATGGGAGGACAACTGAGATTTTAGGGAGTTGGAACTTCTCAGTGAGCTCGGATTGAGCAGTGACTTGGACTTTATAGTTACACAAGAATAGGAGCTGTAACAAGCATATAAAAGACTGTTCAAGAAAGCTCAACAGTATGCCCCAGCACCCATGTGTTTTATGGGTTATGAGTCGCCCAAGTGCCACCAGCCCCTGCCCTGGAATTTCAGAAATTCCATAGACTGGGGATTTAATACTTTACTGCTGAGGAGGAGAAACCCAGTGAGCCTCCAGCAGAAGAGCTGGCATTAGGGCAGAACATCGCTGAGCTCTGCCCAGCACCTGCGGGGAAACCAAGGAGAGGATATGGTGAACCTCTACCACCAGCTCCAGAGACTGGGGATTTAATAGACTTTTATTTTGCGGAGGAGGGACAAACCAGTAAGCCTCCAGCAGGAGGAGTGGGCATCAAGGCAGAGCGCTGCTGACCTCTGCCTACAACAATCGGTGGTCCTGGAGGATTAGTGCAAAGCCACCAAATGACAGCAGCAAGCATGACACCCAGAGGCAGAGGCATGATGGGACTTGTAGTTTTGCAACAGCTGGAGGTCCGCTAATTGCATACCCATGCTCTAGAAGATGCATCTGATATCTCACCCTCAAAGCTCTGTTTCTAGTCGCTATCACTTCCGCACGCAGGATCGGTGAGCTACATGCCCTGTCAATAAAGGAACCTTATTTATCTATATTTTCAGATAGAAATAGAGAACAGACCCCAAGTTCTTACCTAAGGTAGCCTCAATGCTCAATCGTGCTCAAGACATTGTGCTCCCTACTTTCTGTGCAGACCCCTCTGGGGAAAAATAAACTTTTTTTCATATGTTGGATGTAAAAAATACTTTGTTATGCTACCTAAAAATAACAAAGAACTTTAGACGCACAGATTCATTATTTGTTCTTTTTGGAGGCAACAAAAAAGGTTGCCAAGCTTCAAAAGTTAATTTGGCTAGATGGTTAAAGTTATCCATTCTGGAGGCCTACTCTCACGCAGGTTTAGTGCCACCAGTAGGAATTTGTGCATACTCAACTAGAGCGCTTGCGGCCACATGGGCAGAAAAAGCTGGTGCCACCCTTGAACATATTTGCAGGGAGGCAACGTGATAAAGCTTCCGCACGTTCGTGCGACATTACAGACTGGACCTCACATCTGCCAGTGACCAGGCATTTGGCAGAAAGGTCCTACAGGCTGTTGTCCCGCCCAAAGGGGGTAAGTATGTTATTCCCTCAAGGTGCTGTCCTGAAAGACGCCTTGGGAAAATTCAAGTTGGACTTGCCGGTAACTTGTTTTCCAGTAGTCTTTCAGGACAGCAACAACCCGCCCTATTAGTTTAATGTACTATGCTGTGACTAATGTATGTGTTTGTGTTCCATCCAGGGCTGGAGTTTTCTCTGCTACAACTGAGATATGGTAGGGAGGTACCTCCCTTTAAAGATCTGGAGGAAGGTGTTTCCTGTGGTTGGTGGGAGGAGTCACTATCTCTCAAGGTGCTGTCCTGAAAGACTTATGGAAAACAAGTTACCGGTAAGTCTAACTTGAATTTTTTGCTTCCCAGTGAAGCGCTGGCAACAGGCCAGAGTGTTGCTGGCCTCTGCCCAGCACCTACAGTGACTCCCTGGCTCCAGGGAGCCAGGGCAGTCAGCCCCTCTCCCCAGCAGCTGATTGAGTCCCGGCAAAGACTACTCAGCTAAAGCACTGGCACCCGGACAGAAGATCCACAACCTCTGTCCCACACCTACTGATGACAACCCTTCCCTGTGGCCAAGAGTTAAGGTCATGTGGACTGACTGTGGGTTCACTCTGCCTAATTCATGTCCAGACCAGGTGGAGGTCTGGAACCTGTTTACCTTTGTACCTTTGATGGGGTCAGTAATGTGGTATACCCAACTGGGACAGGGGATTTTGGAGTGAACTGCAGTGTAGCCTCTTGCCTACTGACTATAGGCCCTGGCATTTGAGGGATCTGCAAGCATTCAGAAGGTTGTCCTGTTATATAATGCAAGATGACATGTTATTACCACATTTAACTGCCAAGGAATCCATGATGGTCTTTGCCAACTTGAAACTCAGTGAGAAGATGATGTAAAAAGATAGCTGGTTAATGAGATTTGGACAGCCATGGGTCTTCCTGAAAACTCGGGGACTGGTGCTGGACTGTCTGGGGTATACCCACTGACTAATTGAGGCTTGTCTAGGGGCCTAGCTATTATCAATGTAATGATGTCACTGTTGCCCAAAAAGTGTAATTTGGGGTCAGATTTGTGCGCCGCAATGTCACAGTCCCACTAAAAATCGCAGATCACCGCCGTTACCAGTAAAAACAAAGAATTGAAACTCCCTAAATCGATCCCATGGTTTGTAGACATAAAAACTTTTGTGCAAACCAATCAATATATGCCTATTGCAATTGTTTTTTTACCAAAAATATGTAGAAGAATATATATCGGCCTAAATTGATGGATATGTTTTTTTATTTTATTTTTTGGATATGTATTATAGCAGAAAAAATAAATAAAAAATCAAAATTGTCGCTCATTTTTTGTTAGTGCAAAAAATAAATATCGTAGAGGTGATCAAATACCACCAAAAGAAAGCGTCTATTTGTGGGGGGAAAAAAGGACATCAATTTTGTTTGGGTACAGCATCAAACGACTTTGCAGTTTTCAGTTTAAGCGACACAGGGCCGTGTCGCAAAAAATCCTCTGGTCATTAAGGCGGAAAATTATTTTGGGGCTGAAGTGGTTAAAGTTTATGATGTTTAGTATAAAGTGATCAAGCTCTAATCTGATTTTGTGTGGTATAAATTTTGTGCAAGTTTTCAATAAAGTGTTCCAGTTTGCACCTAAGCTAGTGTTGCGTTTATTGGGTGCAATTCTCAGCTATAATATCTGTTTTCAGAGTGGAGCAAGCTGCATCTTGGTGGAGGCACCCAGGCAGGATGTCAAATCTGTGTTTTGTATCTTTAATATTATTTATATACAGTGTATATGTGTGTGTGTGATAGATATATCTACTATATATCAGCAAGCCCATTTATAAAAAGTTGATTGACTTCTCATGAATGGGAAAGGCCATACATGGATCAAAGTATGCAGTTCCTGCTGAACTGCTAAAAAAAGCAGGTAATTGGGGGATAGGAGAAAGTTCCACACTAGGCTAAAGAAACATGCAATTAAATTAGGCCATTAGTGCTTGGTGGTGCCACTCCAGGCTGAGGAATAGACCACCATTGGCACTCAGGATCAGTGGCATAGCATGGGTTGTCAGTGCCCGGGGCAAGGCAAGTGATTTGCACCCCCTAACCCGTGGACTTTTAGCACTGCCAGAGTCCCTTCCATTAGTACCGTATCAAACCCCTTACCGCTAAACACATGTATTGTATTTTATGAAAATACTGATGTAATTAAAGTAAAATACAGGTATAGCCAAGTTTATAATCAAATACTTTGAGTGTGAAAATGCATCACACAATCCAGTGCTTGAAATGTACAGTCTAGGCAAGGCAATGACATCAGCAGGGCTCGTGCCGGCGCGTTTCGTTTAAAGAGACATCCAATCACTTGCCAAATGTGAGTGTTCCCAATTTCATTAAATGTACAACAATTTTACGGATTCACACTTTGTGGAGTATTTTACTTTCTGTTTACACTGCTTTGACTGCATGAGAAGATTATGCCGGCCATTTCCGAGAATTGCTTTTCTGAGTAATTTCTTGGACAGATGGACCATCATCCACTCTGACCTGGATTACAGGCGCAGAGGTCCCATGCATTGGTGTTTACACCACAGGCCTTGTTGACTCACTGAGCATATGCTCATTTGAGTCCCTTTACTCCAGTAAGCCTTCACACAACTAGTGGCGGTTCCATTGTTGTTTTTCCATTCAACACTGTCAGCACGTGGAATACCTTTCCTGTTAGTTTATTTTCCCCCCTCCTGCATATTACACTGTCCCTTTAACTGCTTGCCCCCTGCGTATCATATGACGTCACAGACTTTGAGCGGTGATATCTCAATGATGTTTGCAGCTATGGGCATCATTCAGATACCGTCTTTTAGACCTGGTGATTCTCTTCACCATAAGGATGATCATCAGCCGCTTGATCTTTCTTATAGGTGGCAAAAGGGGACGTCCCCCCGCCTCCCTCCGCTTCTCCTTGCTCGCCCCTGCCATCGGCTAACTAGAGAAGGAACCAACCGGCCCCGGATGCTTACCATAGAGATTTCCGGCGGGCCAGATGGTCCCTGGAGTCTCTATGATCGTTTGGAGGCCAAGTGTGATGTTATGTCACGCCAGGCCTCTGCATTTGAAAAAATGCTGCCGCCTCAGCTGGGAAGCTGAATTTTTTTTTTGTTTTTTTGGGGGATTTTTTATGCTTTCAGGTGAAATCTGGGGACTTATTGACCCCAGATCTCACTGTAAAGAGGACATGTCAAGAACTATTCCTATTACAAGGGATGTTTACAATCCTCGTAATGGGAATAAAAATTATCAAAATAAAAAGAAAGTGTCAAAATAGAAAAGTAAAATGAACAATAAAAAAATTAAATTTAAGTGCCCCTGTCCCCGCGTGCTCGCTCACAGAAGCGAACGCATACGTAAGTCGCGCCCACATATGTAAACTGCATTCAAACCACACATGTGAGGTATCGCTGTGAACGTTAAAGCCAGAGCAATAATTCTAGCACTAGACCTCCTCTATAACTCAAAAGAAGTAACCGGTAAACCTTTTTAATATGCCGCCTATGGGGATTTTTAAGTACCGAAGTTTGGCGCCATTCCGCGAGCGTGTGCAATTTTGAAGCGTAATGTGTTGGGTATCTATTTACTCAGCATAACATCATCTTTCACAATATACAAAAAAAAATGGGCTAACGTTACTGTTTTGTTTTGGTTTTGTTTTTGTTTTGATTTTTTTTTTTGCATGAAACACATAAAAAAAAAATGTGCAAATACAGTGCGAGATAAAAGTTGAAACGACTGCCATCTTTTCTCTAGAGTCTCTGCTAAAAAAAAGCATATATAATGTTTGGGGGTTCTGTGTAATTTTCTATCAAAAAAAAAAATGATTTTTTACATGTAAGAGAGAAAGGTCAGAATTGGCCTGGGTAGCAAGTGGTTAAAAAAAATATATATATTCTGATCACTTTTATTGCTGTCAGAAGGAATGTAAACATCCCTTGCAACACGTACTCTTTATGGAGTGATCTGGGGTCTATAAGACTCCAAATCCCTCCTTTGCACTTAAAAGCATTCAAAACGCCAAGTTTGGCTGTTTTGAATGCTGTATTTTTTTAAAAATGTGTTGCCATTTAAGTCTTCCGTAAACCGGAAGTGATGTCATGACATCGCTTCTGGGTTACTAGATTTGAGACCTGATCGAAGCTGATTCCGGCTTCTTTTGGGTCTCCAGCCAGCCGTCGGATGTGCTGGCTGGTCGCTCGGGCCTCCCGGTGAGACGGGAGAGCCGGGGCGAGCCACAAAAAGTGGTGGGAGCTGCATGTATCACCCCTGTACATATCGGTGTGAAGGAGTTAAAATGTCTGTGGTCCGTGTGCACGTGAATTCATCACGTGCACTGACGGGCCGGACATTTAGCAGCAGCTGGCCGTAGGTTGCGGACATCTGTTATAAGGGAATAGAAGCTTTCATCTTTAATCTGTATCTGCTGTTAATTTCACCTAATACGATTTGGTTTGGTTTAACACCTTTACTGAGATTGGCACAAGGCTGGACTTCAGAGGAGGATGAACTACCCATCAATGTCCTGGAGCTGCAAGTACTGTCTTTGTAGCACTAGACGGACTTTCCCCAGCGGCTCCTAGTCCAGATACTATCAGACAACGACATCACAATAGTCAATGTCAACCACCAGGGTGGCACGAAAAGTGTGGCAATCGTGCTGGAGTCATCATGCATTCTGTGGTGGGTGGAACAGCAGGTTCTGGCGCTCACTGCCGTGCACAAGAATTACTTCAGTCATCAGACGCTGAATCAGGGAGCGTGGTCTCTGCACCAGGATGTTTTTAGTTAGATCTGCAAGCGCTGGGGGATCAAGGACATGGATCTTCCTGTCTCAAGGTGCCAATGTTTGTGGTGAGAGTGTGGGGCCCCTTGGCAGATGCAAAGGATGTGCTGGTGGCCCATGGGATCAGTATCACCTAATTTACATGGTTCCTTCTCTCAAGCTGCTCCATCTGCAGGATCAGGGCTAAAGGGGTTCCAGTCACACTGTTTGTTCCAGACTGGCCTCGCCATGCATGTTATGCCAATGTAGTGTGACCGGTATGTAGACGGTCCCTGGCAGTTGCTCCATCAGAAGGATTTCCTGTCCACATCTAGCACCCTGCTTTAGCATCTCTGGCTTTGACGGCATTGTCGTTGAAATCCAGGTGTTTGAAGATGGGTGTAGTGGGCTTTGGTAATCCCCACAATGTTGATGAAATGCTAGTCTACCTCTCAGAAGATGTCTCATTGGAACTGGAGGGCTTATATTGCCTGGTGCGAGACTCTAAGTACCCATCCACGTTTCTCCTTGGAGGCTTGGGTTTTAGCCTTTCTCGAATCGGGTGTTGATCAAAAGCTTACCTTAAGTACAATTAAGGGTCTGGTTTATGCCCTTGCAGTCTTTTTTTCAGCACTCCTTGGCCACTCATTCGTTGATTGCTCATGCTGTGGCACCCTGTTGCCACTGTGGAACTTGCATTTTGATCTTTTGGTCCTTTAGAAGTCTCCCTTTGAGAGTAATGGGATATTCACCTGCTTACTTTTTAGTAACAAGTTGCCTTCTTGGTCTCTGTTACTTAAATGCGGTGGGCGTTGGAGCTGGTGTCTCTATCTTTTAAGTCTCCCTTTCTGGCTTTACATAAGGATAAGGTGGTTCTCTGTCCGTGCCCTTCCTTTTTTGTTACATAGTTAGTCAGGTTGAAAAAGACAGTCCATCCAGTCCAACCATAAAAAATAAAAATAAAAAATATTGTACAATCCCATGTACCCAATTCTATAACCACAGTTAAGCCAGAGGAAGGCAAAAAACCCCAGCAGAGCATGATCCAATTTGCTACAGCAGGGGAAAAAATTCCTTCCTGATCCCCCGTTGCATCACACCTTCTACAGTACCGCCCAGGGGGAGGACCCTCTGGGCATATCCCCTCAGTCTGCATCTCGCAGATCAGTTTTTTTCTGTCTAGCAAGGAGTAGGACATGGCTCCCTTCGGGCCCATTGGTCCGGGGGAAAAATATATATTTTTTGCTACATTTTTTTTGTTTCCTGCGATCTTCGATCAATTGCCGACTGGGTGACAGGCTGGATCCTCGATCCTTGTAGTCTCCCCAGTTTCGGCCATCGAGCGTGTGCCGACCCTAGCTATGCACTGGGTTTTCCACGACATGCCCGTCGCTCCACGGGTGGCCAGTGAGCCTACGCTCCAGGGCCTGCATCAGACCGCTCAGCTTCGGCTGACCTTACGGCCGAGTCACAGCAGCCTGGCTGGTGAGCGTTGCGCTCCAGGGCATACATATGATCGTCCCTTTGGGTCCAATCACAGCATGCCTGGCCAACAGTCACCTGTGTGCGGACAATGATCTGTTTGGAATGTCTTCCAGCATGATACATGCAGGATAGGTAAGTAAACTTCCCTGCCTCGGCTGGGTGATTTGGCTGGACATTCCTGGAGAGACCAATTAAGTGGTTGTGGCCCCTTTCTTCCCTCTCTCCTTGCCCTTCCTAGCTAAGGTTGCTGGGTGTTGGGGGTCACCTAGGTGGTTCCACTGGAGCGGGGCTGGCTGTAACTAACATTTAATTTATTTTTAATTTTTCTGCTTACCTGTGTGTGTGCTATTTCCCCCTCCATGCTGTTGGCGGCCATTTTGCAGTGGTCCATGCCGGTTTCGGCCTCTAGTGACTGCCCAGTGGCCATCTTCCTGTGATTTTAGCGTCATTTTCTTGTAGTTCCACACCCACTGGCCTCTATCGACTGATCGGCGGCCATGTTTGTAATGATCCACGCTGTATGTATATATTGCCGTTTGGCGGCCATCTCTTTGTGGTCTACGGCTGCTTTGGCCTCTATCTTCGACTTGGCGGCCATTTTCTTAGAGCCCACATTATCTTCCATACAGACGTTTGGCGGCCATTTTGCGAGAGTCTCCGGCCTCTAGGGTGCATTACACTGGCGCAAAAAAATCACACAGGAAGCGCTGATAAAAGAAGCAGACTGACACAGCAGCGGTGGGACAGCATCGCAGGCGCAGCACACGGCAGCATAGCGGTACCGATCCAGGGTGGTGAGTCCTCTGGGTGACCCAGCATCTCTGCAGCACAGGAGGGTGGCCTATTGATATCTTGCCTGGAGCCCTGTGGGTGTCAGCGCGTGGTCAGCATGGCATCTGAGCCAGATGTCTTCTCCCCTGAAACACCAGATTTTGCAGCTGGTGCCCCTGAGGTGTCTATGGACGCTATGTCAGCAATCCTAGAGGTGTTTGCTGCCAGGGTGGAAGCAGCACACGGGAATACAGGGGGTAGTAAATGCCCCCGTCCCCTGCAATCTTCTGGGGATATTTCTGAGACAGAACCAGGTCCAGCTACGGCTCATGGCCCAGATTCTGACGCATCAAGGATGCCCCAGAAGGTAAAAGCACTTTGCTTCCTCAAACTAGCAAGGGTAAGAAGCCACGCCAAGGGCAAGGGCCCTCCTTTACTGCACGCAAGCATTTTTTCGTTCCCCTAGGGCGACAGAGAAAAGACCCCAGGCCGACAAGGCGCCTGCCCAAGGACAAAGGCGTCATTGGTCCCGCAGACCCAACAAGCCTGCGGACAAATCTGCGTCCGCATGAAGGTCCGCCCCCACCCAGCTCTCGGGTGGGGGGACGTCTTCGCAAATTTGCGACTCAGTGGACAGCTCTAGTCTCCCGACAGGTGGGTTTGCGAAGTAATCTCAGGCTACAAGATAGAATGTCTCTCTTGTCCACTGGACAGATTCGTCACCTCCAATCTCCAGCTACTACCGACCCGTCGGGAGTCCCTGTATGGGGCGGTCCAGGGTCTGCTGGAACGTGGGGTAGTTATTCCAGTTCCAGAACAGGAACGGGGTCAGGGTTTTTACTCAAATCTGTTCATTGTGCCGAAGAAGGATGGGGTTCGTCCAATCTTGGATCTCAGGGCCCTCAATTGCTTTGTGAAAGTACAAAGATTTCGGATGTCGGAAGTCGGTTCGATCTGTAGTCACGGCTCTCCATCCGGGGGACTTTCTAGCCTCCTTGGACATCAAGGACGCATACCTGCATGTCCCCATATACTCCAGACACCAGAGGTTTCTGCGATATGCAATCGGGAAGAACCACTATCAGTTTGTGGCCCTCCCGTTTGGCCTTGCCTCAGCACCCATGACGTTCACCAAGGTGCTCGCTCCGATTCTGGCACTTCTAAGACAGCGGGGTATCGCTATCATGGGCTACTTGGACGACCTTCTTCCGAAGGCCCCTTCAAGCTCAGAATTAGAGGTAAGCGTGTCCATTACCTGTCAGACTCTTCGAGACTGTGGTTGGATACTAAACACGCAAAAGTCAGTATTGGTGCCCACTCAATGCCTAGTGTACTGGGGTTGATTCTGGATTCCTCAGAGGCAAAGGTATTCCTCCCTGTGGAGAAGTTGCAGACCCTTTGTGCTGCAGTATGGCAGCTGACTTCCAGGAATTGGTCGTCACTCTGTTCTTGCATGCGAGTGTTAGGCCTCATGGTAGCCTCCTTCGAGGCGGTCCCATATGCTCAATACCACACTCGAGTGTTACAGAAGGAAGTTCTGTCCAGATGGAACAGATGTCAATCTTCTCTGGATTATCAAATCCGAGTAAGCCACCTAGTCAGGAGATCCCTGGTATGGTGGCTGACAGCACCGGCTCTGTTGGCCGGAAGTCATTTCTTCCGGTTTACTGGATAGTGATCACGAGGGACGCCAGCCTTACAGGTTGGGGGGGGGAGTCTGGGGTGTTCAGTCGGTGCAAGGTCGCTGGACCCCAGAGGAATCTCGCCTGCAGATCAATGTCCTGGAAATCCGGGCAATCAGGCTGTGCCTCTTCAAATGGTCTGAGGCTGCAATGATGTCCAGTCGGGATCCAGTCAGACAGCGCCACAGCAGTGGCATATGTCAATCATCAAGGAGGAACAAGAAGCTCAGCTGCAGCATCGGAGGTCGCTCGCATTCCTGAAGTGGGCAGAGCGGAGCGTACCGGCCGTGTACATTCCGGGTGTGGAAAACTGGCAGGCGGACTACCTGAGCCGCCAGATGCTGGACCAGGGAGAATGGTCCTTACATCCGGAGGTGTTCCAACTCCTCTGCCAAAGATGGGGCACACCAGACGTAGATCTTCTGGCTTCCCGACTCAATCGGAAGGTATTGAGGTTTGGGGCCCGGTCAAGAGACCCATGGGCAGACGCAACGGACATGTTGGTCGCATCGTGGGGTCAGTATCAGCTAATCTATGCCTTCCCTCCCTTAAGGCTTCTTCCTCTTCTGCTCTGCAGAGTGGAGGCAGAGGGAATTCCAATGATCCTAATCGCTCCAGATTGGCCTCAGCGTCCTTGGTACGCCGGTCTAGTACGTCTGGTAGCAGACGTCCCCTGGCGCCTACCACTACGGAAGGACCTGCTATCGCAAGGTCCCACACTCCATCCTGCTTTACAGTCACTGGCTTTAACGGCATGGCTGTTGAGAACCAGGTACCAAGAGACCGGGGCCTATCAGATTCAGTAATCTCTACTATGAGAAGTGCTCGGAAACCGTCGTCTAGGAAGGTTTATCACCGCACTTGGAAGGCCTACATCTCCATGTGTGAGGAAATTAATTTGCATCCGCGTACTTATTTGGTTTCCAGAATCCTGCTGTTTTTACAGCATGGGGTGGACCAAAGGCTTGCCCTAAGTACGATTAAGGGACAGATATCTGCCCTGGCTGTCTTTTTTCAGCGACCCCTGGCGACTCACTCACGTTTGTGCAGGGGGTTCGACATGTGGCCCCTCCGGTCCGTCCCCCGCTACCTCCGTGGGACTTGAACCTGGTCCTCTCGGTGCTTCAGAAGGCACTGTTTGAGAAAATTACAGAGATTCCCCTGTTGACACTTTCTCAGAAAGTGGTCTTTTTGGTGGCTGTTACGTCAGTTAGACGAGTTTCTGAGCTGGCAGCCTTGTCCTGCAAGGCTCCCTATTTGATTTTCCACAAGGATAAGGTGGTGCTGCGGCCGCAGCCTTCCTTTCTTCCGAAAGTAGTTAGGGCTTTTCATCTCAATGAAGACATTGTACTTCCATCCTTGTGTCCTCATCCATCGAATCCTAAGGAGTCGGCGTTGCATTCCTTGGACGTTGTCCGAGCTTTGAGAGTATACCTATCTGCTACTTCCCTGTTCCGGAAGTCAGACTCACTGTTTGTTTCGGTGGCTGGTCCCAAGAAGGGCCAAGCAGTCTCGTCGGCCACCATCTCTAGGTGGATCCGAGAGAGAGTAATCCAGGCTTACGCCTTAAAGGGTCAAGCGCCCCCCTTTCCTGTCACGGCGCATTCGATCTGGGCAATAGGTGCCTCTTGGGCTTTCCGACATCAAGCGTCTGTTTCCCAATTATGTAAAGTGGCGACTTGGTCATCCGCTCACACTTTCTCAAAATTCTACAAAATTGATGTAGGTGCATCTTCGGATGACTCTTTCGGCCGCAAGGTTTTGCAAGCGGCTGTTTAGAGTTGCAACTCCTCCGCTGGAGGAGTGCTGTTTTGTGTTTGAGGTGAAGTTTATTTTTATGCTGTTACCACCCCTGACACTGCTTTGGGACGTCCCACTATGTCAATAGAGAAGCTGTGTCGGTCCACGGACGAAAGAGTAAATAGGATTTTTTACTCACCGAAAATACTTTTCTCTGAGTCCATGGACCGACACAGCACCCACCCCTCCTTTTAAGTTTGTACTGCTTTTTGACAAACTGATCTGCAAGATGCAGACTGAGGGGGTATGCCCAGAGGGTCCTCCCCCTGGGCGGTACTGTAGAAGGTGTGATGCAGCACTTTTTACAAGGTTTCTGGCTAATCACGCCTAATTAACAGATAATACCCACTATGTCAATAGAGAAGCTGTGTCGGTCCATGGACTCGGAGAAAAGGATTTTTACTGTGAGTAAAAAATCTAATTTTTTGTGCTCATGGACCGCCCAAGAAAGGGTAGGGCTGCCTTTTCTGCCACCAGCTCTGGTTAGTTTTGCCAGTCAATTTTTCTGGCGTACACTATTCAGTCAGGCTCCTGCCTTCTTCGTTACAGCACATTCCACCAGGGCAATTGATGGCTCCTGGGTATTCCGACACCAGATGTCTGTGTCTCAGGTTTGCAATGTGGCTACCTGGTCATCGGTGCTTACTTTTACAAAGTTGATGTGTTTGCAACTTTGGGTGCCTGTTTTGGCTGCAAGGTTTTGCAGGCTGTTGTTTAAAGGTTTGCCTGGTCGCTGCATTTGTTTTTGTTTTCCCAGCCCTTGTTGAGGCACTGCTTTTGGATGTCCTGATGGTCAAAAAACAAAAGAGCTGCGTTTTTTAATGAACGTAGGAGAAAATGGGAGTGTTTTACTTATCGTAAAATCCCCTTCTCAAAGTATATTGACCGTCACAACACCCACTCCTTTATTTGACGTTTTTATATTTCTGACACTGCTTTGTAACTAACTGGCTTTCCTATAGCAGAGATGGGTTTTTTATACCAGAGGGGACTGTTCATAGACAGTGCTGTGTTCTTTTCTGCCTAGTGTCCTATAGTGGTGCTATAAAACACAATGGTCTTGAATCAGAAGAGCGGTCTGTCAAAGAACTCAGAAAGCATTTTGCGGTGAGTAACAAAATATCCTGTTTTCTTGGAGTACAATACAAGACACAGATCCCTCATCTGTGGCTTCCTGGGAGTTGGATAAGTTCTATGGGGCATGTCCCTGCAGCTTTTTTTCTTGCCCCCAGGAGCGAAGGAGGTCCCTGTCTCCAGGAGCGAAGGGGGTCCCTGTCTCCAGGAGCGAAGGGGGTCCCTGTCTCCAGGAGCGAAGGGGGTCCCTGTCTCCAGGAGCGAAGGGGGTCCCTGTCTCCAGGAGCGAAGGGGGTCCCTGTCTCCAGGAGCGAAGGGGGTCCCTGTCTCCAGGAGCGAAGGGGGTCCCTGTCTCCAGGAGCGAAGGGGGTCCCTGTCTCCAGGAGCGAAGGGGGTCCCTGTCTCCAGGAGCGAAGGGGGTCCCTGTCTCCAGGAGCGAAGGGGGTCCCTGTCTCCAGGAGCGAAGGGGGTCCCTGTCTCCAGGAGCGAAGGGGGTCCCTGTCTCCAGGAGCGAAGGGGGTCCCTGTCTCCAGGAGCGAAGGGGGTCCCTGTCTCCAGGAGCGAAGGGGGTCCCTGTCTCCAGGAGCGAAGGGGGTCCCTGTCTCCAGGAGCGAAGGGGGTCCCTGTCTCCAGGAGCGAAGGGGGTCCCTGTCTCCAGGAGCGAAGGGGGTCCCTGTCTCCAGGAGCGAAGGGGGTCCCTGTCTCCAGGAGCGAAGGGGGTCCCTGTCTCCAGGAGCGAAGGGGGTCCCTGTCTCCAGGAGCGAAGGGGGTCCCTGTCTCCAGGAGCGAAGGGGGTCCCTGTCTCCAGGAGCGAAGGGGGTCCCTGTCTCCAGGAGCGAAGGGGGTCCCTGTCTCCAGGAGCGAAGGGGGTCCCTGTCTCCAGGAGCGAAGGGGGTCCCTGTCTCCAGGAGCGAAGGGGGTCCCTGTCTCCAGGAGCGAAGGGGGTCCCTGTCTCCAGGAGCGAAGGGGGTCCCTGTCTCCAGGAGCGAAGGGGGTCCCTGTCTCCAGGAGCGAAGGGGGTCCCTGTCTCCAGGAGCGAAGGGGGTCCCTGTCTCCAGGAGCGAAGGGGGTCCCTGTCTCCAGGAGCGAAGGGGGTCCCTGTCTCCAGGAGCGAAGGGGGTCCCTGTCTCCAGGAGCGAAGGGGGTCCCTGTCTCCAGGAGCGAAGGGGGTCCCTGTCTCCAGGAGATAGGCTGGGCTCCCTCCAGACTGCTGGATGGGTGATCAGCATATCTCCCAGAAAGACCTCATGTCACTTGTGTATGATGGGGGAAGAGGAGGGGGGCTGGCAGACAAGCTTGCGGTGTCCTCGGGGAGACGGCTCTCATGGGGCTGCACTGGACCCGTGTGCTTAAAGTTTGTTTCCCTGGGAGAAGCATGCATTGCAGTGTGAGCCGGACTCTGGCTGGGGAGGACAGACATCGGACTGAGTGGCGCTGCATGGAGCATTAGAGGGGGACCCGGAGGAGCCGCCGAGGACACAGGTCATGTGGGGAATGCACAACTAAAGAGCAGCCAGTGCAATAGTCGAGCATTGAGCTCTGCTAGTCACCCCCCACCTCCAGCCACCCGTGCGCATGGTGCACTGGTACTCCTAGCCCGCCGCCTTTGTTGCCGCCGGTGTTCTGCCATATGTAAAGGGTGGCCGCACAAGCAACTTAGTCACCTAAATCCAATAACACTAGTGTGAAGAGAGATATTGATTGTCCAAGAACATAATGAAAGTTGTGAAAGCTGGTAAAATCAAGACGTTCGATTTTAAGGGTCCATATACACTGGCTTAAAAAAATGCTTCTAGAGAAGAGGTACTTGGTGGCAGGGTCTTGCACGTTTTTGAAGTGTTATTAAACCCACAATAGTAAAATCAGTCTGCATATGTAGTGAAGCATGCTTGCTATACTCACTGTGTAACCTAAGGGGTTTATCCTTTGCATTGTGTAAAAAGGCTGTTTGATCCCGTCTTTTCTGATCCTCCCCTTTTACTGTCCCCAATCCATCTGCTGATAGAACAGAGCTCTAGGAGGCACTCTGCACATGCTTAGTATGTTGTACATTGCTAGAGAGTTTTTTTTTTTTTTTTGGGAGTGTGCATGTGATCAGCACCAGGCAAATTGGCACTGCCAGGACAAAGTCAAGGGTCATGCAGCCTCACAGGACAGTTGGAGGAGAATGAAAAGTTCTCCTGCAAGCTTTAACCAGTCCTCGCCGGACACTGATAAAAATCACAAGACTGCTATATACTACTGATATGAGAAGGTATTTATCAGTTTATTTTTACTAAAATGCATTTTCATGTACTGTGGGAGACCAGATATAGTGAATGCAGGGTCCTGGGTTTAGTATTACTTTAAACTTCTGGTTACAAATTAATAATTACAAAGTGCTGCCTGTCTCCACTTCTGGTGGTGGAATGATCACAAAAAGATGGCAAGTACTGTATAATCAACTGGTAAGGCTTCCATTAAATTGAACACATTGCTTCACCTTATATTAACAAAGCTGATTTTTTGTTTGCTGCTTAACCACTTAACGACCGCTCACTGTATATATACGTCGGCACAATGGCACCGACAGGCACAATCACGTACAGTGTACGTGATTGCCTTTGTACAGTTGGGGGGTCCAGTCGGACCCCCCTTCTGTACAGTGAGCGGTCGGAATTCTTTGGGGAGCGATCCGACAGGAGGGGACGGCCGTCCGATTCCGGCCACCCCCCCCCGCAATCGCTCCCGGCGAATGGAAATGCCCCCTCTGTCTGTGGAATGTTTACACAGGCAGAGGAAGCAGGAGGAAGTGATGTCATCTCTTGTGTGGCGCTGACATATACCGAGCGCCGTACAAGAGAAGACATCAAGGTTAGTGCACAAACACTACACTAACACCAGCACACATAGGCACATAAATCGCCCCCCCAGATCACCCCCCAGCCCCCAGTCACAGTGTCACTGATTGCAGTGACCATTTATTTACTGATCACTGCAATCAGTGACATTTGTGACTGTAAAAGTGTCACTACATTTAGTTTTAGGTCCAGTGTAGCCCCCTAACCCCCCTAATAAAGGTTTAACCCCTTGATCACCCCCCAGATAACCCTTTCACCCCCTAGCACCGCCGTCGCTAAGCGATCATTTTTCTGATCGATGTCTTAGCGTCGGTGATGCAGATCGGTAGCCAGTATTTTTTTTTTTTAGGTTCGCCGCAGGTTTTTATAGCGTCAGGTACCCCCATAAATTATCTAATAAAGGTTTTACCCCCTTGATCGCCCCCCAGGTAACCCTTTCACCCCCTATCACCACTGTCGCTAAGCGATCATTTTTCTGATCGCTGTCTTAGCGTCGGTGATGCAGATCGGTAGCCAGTAATTTTTTTTAGGTTCGCCGCAGGTTTTTATAGCGTCAGGTACCCCCATATATTATCTAATAAAGGTTTTAAGCCCCTAATTGCCCCTAGTTAACCCTTTCACCAGTGATCATCATATAAGTGTTACGGGTGACGCTGGTTAGTTAGTTTGCTTTTTATAGTGTCAGGGCACCCGCCGTATATAACCCAATAACGGTTTAACCCCCTGATCGCCTGGCGGGTGATATCAATTAGGTTTTAGCGTCAGAGAGGGTCTGCGTCACACCCCAGGCAGCGTCAGGTTAGTGCCAGTAACGCTAACACCCACGCGTGAAGCATACACCTCCCTTAGTGGTATAGTATCTGAACAGATCAATATCTGATCTGATCAGATCTATACTAGCGTCCCCAGCAGTTTAGGGTTCCCAAAAACGCAGTGTTAGCGGGATCAGCCCAGTTACCTGCTAGCACCTGCGTTTTGCCCCTCCGTCCAGCCCAGGCCACCCAAGTGCAGTATCGATCGATCACTGTCACTTACAAAACACAACACACATAACTGCAGCGTTCGCAGACACAGGCCTGATCCCTGTGACTCCAGTGCTGTAGGAGGTGATTTCACCACCACAGTTAAAAAAAAAAAGCAAATATGCCGAAGAATTGTGGCAGCATGGGCGGAGGAGTGATTTTGCTCCTAATGCCGCGTACATACGGTTGAAATTCCGACGGAGGCTTGCCCGTGGAAAAGTCCGACCATGTGTGTGCGGCATAACTTTTTTGCGGGAGGATGCCCCCATGCTTCGGCATATATAAATGGTGCATGTATGTCCATCATTAGAAGTGGGTGGATGAAGGGCGGTATTCTAATGGTGGGCATACCCACCGATCAATCTCTTTTTCCGTTCAGCCACCTGGCTGCATGAAAAAAAAAAGATTACAATACATGTCCAACAAGGACCAGCAACGTACTGGTATGTTGCTGGACTTTGAATGGTTATACCAGATTGATGCCTGCAGGTTTAGGTATCATCTTGGTATCATTCTTTTCAGCCAGCGTCCGGCTTTCATGTAAAAGCAATCCTAGTGGCTAATTAGCCTCTGGACTGCTTTTACAAGCAGTGGGAGGGAATGCCCCCCCCCCCCCCCGGATATAAAAAGCGCCATTGGGAATTTGGGAAAGCATTTTATCACACCGATCTTGGTGTGGTCAGATGCTTTGAGGGCAGAGGAAAGATCTAGGGTCTAGACCCCAGTTTTTTCAAAAAAAGAGTACCTGTCACTACCTATTGCTATCATAGGGGATATTTACATTCCCTGAGATAACAATAAAAATGTTAAAAAAAAAAAAATATAATGGAAGGAACAATTTAAAAATAAAATAAAAAAGCAAAATTAATAATAAAAAAAAAAAAAAAAGAAGCACCCCTGTCCTGCCCTGCTCTTGCCCAATGGCGAACGCAAGCGTCGGTCTGGCGTCATATGTAAACAGCAATTGCACCATGCATGTGAGGTATCACCGCGAAGGTCAGATCGAGGGCAGTAATTTTAGCAGTAGACCTTCTCTGTAAATCTAACGGGGTAACCTGTAAAGGCTTTTAAAGGCTTTTAAAAATGTATGTAGTTTGTCGCCAATGCGCGTTTGTGCGAAATTTTAAAGCATGTCGTGTTTGGTATCTATGTACTCGGCCTAAGATCATCTTTTTTATTTCATCAAACATTTGGGCAATATAGTGTGTTTTAGTGCATTAAAAAAAATGCTTTTGAAAAATCGCTGCGCAAATACTGTGTAGAAAAAAAAAATGCAACACCCACCATTTTCTTCTGTAGGGCCTTTGCTTTAAAAATATATATAATGTTTGGGGGTTCAACATAATTTTCTTGCAAAAAAAATGTTTTCATGTAAACAAAAAGTGTCAAAAAGGGCTTTGTCTTCAAGTGGTTAGAAGAGTGGATGTAAGCTTCCTAATGTTGTGTATAAAATGCCAGAACAGTTCAAAACCCCCCCAAATGACCCCATTTTGGAAAGTAGACACCCCAAGCTATATACTGAGAGGCATGTCGAGTCCATGGAATATTTTATATGTTGACACAAGTTGCGGAAAAAAGACAATTTTTTTTTTTGCACAAAGTTGTCACTAAATGATATATTGCTCACACATGCCATGGTTATATGTGGAATTATACCCCAAAATACATTCTGTTGCTTCTCCTGAGTACGGGGATACCACATGTGTGAGACTTTTTGGGAGCCTAGCCGCGTACGGGACCCCAAAAACCAATCACCGTCTTCAGGCTTTCTAAGGGTGTAAATTTTTGATTTCACTTCTCACTGCCTATCACAGTTTCGGAGGCCATGGAATGCCCAGATGCACAAACCCCCCCAAATGACCCCATTTTGGAAAGTAGACACCCCAAGCTATTTGCTGAGAGGTATTGTGAGTATTTTGCAGATCTCGCTTTTTGTCACAAAGTTTTGAAAATTGAAAAAAAAAAAAAATTTTTTTTTTTTTTCTTTCTTCATTTCCAAAAACAAATGAGAGCTGTAAAATACTCACCATGCCTCTCAGCAAACAGCTTGGGGTGTCTACTTTCCAAAATGGGGTCATTTGGGGGGGTTTTGTGCTATTTTGGCATTTTATGGCCTACGAAACTGTGATAGGTAGTGAGGAGTCAAATCAAAAATTTGTGCCTAGAAATCCTGAAGGCGGTGATTGGTTTTCGGGGTCCCGTACGCGGCTAGGCTCCTAAAAGGTCCCACACATGTGGTATCCCCGTACTCGGGAGAAGCAGCAAAATGTATTTTGGGGTGCAATTCCACATATAACCATGGCATGTTTGAGCAATATATCATTTAGTGACAACTTTTTGTAATTTTTATTTTTTTTGTCATTATTCAATCACTTGGGACAAAAAAAAAAAAAAATATTCAATGGGCTCAACAGGCCTCTCAGCAATTTCCTTGGGGTGTCTACTTTCTAAAATGGGGTCATTTAGGGGGGGTTTTGTGCTATTTTGGCATTTTATGGCCTTCAAAACTGTGATAGGTAGTGAGGAGTGAAATCAAAAATTTGCGCCCTTAGAAATCCTGAAGGCGGTGCTTGGTTTCCGGGGTCCCGTACGCGGCTAGGCTCCTAAAAAGTCCCACACATGTGGTATCCTCATACTCAGGAGAAGCAGCAGAATGTATTTTGGGGTGCAATTCCACATATAACCATGGCATGTGTGAGCAATATATCATTTAGTGCCAACTTTTTGTAATTATTTTTTTTTTTGTCATTATTTAATCACTTGGGACAAAAAAAATATTCAATGGGCTCAACATGCCTCTCAGCAATTTCCTTGGGGTGTCTACTTTCCATAATGGGGTTATTTGGGGGGGTTTTGTACTGCCCTGCCATTTTAGCACCTCAAGAAATGAGATAGCCAGTCATAAATTTAAAACTGTGTAAATTCCAGAAAATGTACCCTAGTTTGTAAACGCTATAACTTTTGCGCAAACCAATAAATATACACTTATTGACATTTTTTTTACTAAAGACATGTGGCTGAATACATTTTGGCCTAAATGTATGACTAAAATTGAGTTTATTCGATTTTTCTTATAACAAAAAGTAGAAAATATCTTTTTTTTTCAAAATTTTTGGTCTTTTTCCGTTTATATCGCAAAAAATAAAAATCGCAGAGGCAATCAAATACCATTAAAAGAAAGCTCTATTTGTGGGAAGAAAAGGACGCAAATTTCGTTTGGGTACAACATTGCATGTCCACACAATTTACAGTTAAAGCAGCGCAGTGCAAAATTCTGAATTCACCTCTGGTCCTTTAGCTACCAAATGGTCCGGGGCTTAAGTGGTTAATATGTTCTTATATTATTCTGATATTACACAATTTGTTTTATTGAGATGGTTTTGTTTGACATTTCTTCTTAATGGGTAAAATAAATATAGCATTACAGGTGCCTTTCACTTCATATCATTACATGATAAGATTCTAAAGTTTTGCATCTAGCTTTTACAGGAAATTGTTATATGCATTATGCAAATTTTAGAGTCCTGTTTTGAGACTTTCCCTTTTGCGTTTCTACTTTGCTCATATGTCTACTGCTGTCATACCACAAGTCTAGTTCATGGTTTATAATTGTTTATGCAGGTTGGGCTCTTCAATTGTTTAAGCACCTGCCAGATGAGAGAGCTTACCATGGCAACTCGACTGTTGCTTTGCGAACATGCCGAGAAACTGTCATCTGCAATTGCGCTGAAGAATCACCACACCAGGCTTCCTAAACTGGTAAATTCTGCTATACAGTTGGCACTAAACAAAAAAATGCATTCTGTTCCACAAAACCTTACTGCTGCGGATGTCTACTTTAGACAGGTAAGCCATTATCCTTAATACAGTTTTTTCAAAACAAGATTATATAAAGGTTCAGGTTTTCCAAAATGATGATATACAGTATGTTCTAATGTGCAGAGAAAAATCTTGGATGGGAATGACAAAATCATGAATAATGGTAATTTAGTATTAATTAATATGGTAGTTGTGTACCAGGGGCATAACTATGAATCGTGGGGGCCTTCTGGCAAACTCTCTGTAATATCTGGCTGTATTAACTGTGATTTGTACATGTCATTGTTCTTAATGCATAATATGCTTAAAGTACAAATGAAAGGTCTCTCTGTTAAGGAGATTTGCCCCATTGATTTGTCTTGTTTACCATTATCGTTGAAAGTGAAGAAAATAACACATTTTGAGTTGTCCCCAGAAAAGTAATAGATGGAGAATATTTCAATAGGGTCCACAAGGAATTAATTTTATTTTCTGGGATTTCCTCTTGCTTCCTGTTTTGCTATGGGAAATGAAGGGAAATCGCTGCAATGGGACTCAAATAGCAAAACAAAAACTGACAGGGGTTATAACTAGAGGTCGACCGATATATCGGCCGATATTTGGCCATTTTTGATAAATCGGCATCGGCCGATTTATTATTAAGATTAGGCCAATATTTCAGACTGACCTCCGCTCATTCTTCCTTCTCCACACTCAGCTGCTCTGGCAGCATCAAGAGCCGCGCTGAGTGTGTGAGCAGAGAGAGACAGAGAGGAGCTGTCAGCTTGATGTCGGGTGGGCGGGACCCGGCCGGGGTGGGCGGGACCCGGCAGCTAAATTTAGCTGCCCACCCTGGCAGCTAAATTACACCAGCCAATGATTGGGCTGCTTTAGAAAGGGGGTGGGGCCACATACACGTAGCGACCCGCCCAGATACCATCCCATTAGCTGGTGTAATATAGCTGGGTCCCGCTCACCCCGGCCGGGTCCCGCCCACCCCGACATCGAGCTGACAGCTCCTCTCTCCTCTCTGCTCACACACTAAGCGCGGCGCTTGATGCAGCCAGAGCCGCTGAGTGTGTGAGCAGAAAGGAGAGAGAGAGGAGCTGTCGGCTCGATGTCGGAGTGGGCGGTACCCGGCCGGGGTGGGCAGGACCCAGCAGCTATATTACCAGCTAATGGGATGGTACCTGGGCGGGTCGCTATGTGTATGTGGCCCCGCCCCCTTTCTAAAGCAGCCCAATCATTGGCTGATGTAATTTAGCTGCTGGGTCCGCAAAATCAGTGCAATCTGTCAGTGCCGCCAGCCAGTGCCACCCGCCAGCACCACCGCCAGCCAGTGCCACCGCCAGCCAGTGCCACTGCCAATCAGTGCCATCTGTCCCAAACTAGTGCCATCTGTCAGTTCCAAACCAATGCCACCTGCCAGTGCCAATGCCATCTGTCAGTTCCAAACCAGTGCCATCTGTCAGTTCCAAACCAGTGCCATCTGTCAGTTCCAAACCAGTGCCACCTGCTAGTGCCAATCAGTGCCATCAGTCAGTGCCAATAGTGCCATCTGTCAGTTCCACACCAGTGCCACCTGCCAGTGCCACCTGTCAGTTCCAAACCAGTGCCACCTGCCAGTGCCAACTGTCAGTTCCAAACCAGCTTCATCTGCTAGTGCCAATCAGTGCCACCTGCCAGTGCTAATCAGTGCCTCATGCCAGTTCCACACCAGTGCCACCTGTCAGTTCCACACCAGTGCCACCTGCCAGTTCCAAACCAGTGCCATCTGTACTGAGGACATCAAGTGTGTGCTAGAGTGACGGGAGTAAGCAGGAAGGAGTGGAGTGGGTGAAGTTTTTTTTTTTTTTTTTAATCGGCCACAAAAATCGGCATCATATATTAGCCATTGGCCGCCCAGATTTCTAAATATCGGCATCGGCCAGCGAAAAATCCATATCGGTCGACCTCTAGTTATAACCCCCCATGCTCTATCCATAATGAAAAAAAAAAGAAGCGTTGCCTATAGTTCTACTTTTCAAGGACAGGAAGCAGGAGATCTTTCTGCATAGTGGGTACACTACTTGGGAACCATAATGTAGAAAAAAGTTAGTTTTAGTAGTAATAATCACCATATTTCATATTATAACAAAATTATCTATATTTTTGCATGCATATACTTTATGATGCTAAGACAAACTTCTTTAAACTCTAGCTTCTTTTTTTATGTAGAGCTACAAACCTAATCTGCTCTGCAAGGTTGTAGCTAAACTCTGGAATTTGTGACTGCATTAACCACTTTGCACCCGGGGCAATTTTTTTTTATTTTTCACACTTAGCATTGTTTTGCTCAATTTACTTAAAACCCAAATATATATTTTCTGAACGTAATGGCCCTGTATAATAAAATTGTGACAATTGCAATTTCATACCAGACTTTAGTATATAGCTCAACTATTTATCAAAAGCATATTTTTCAGGCAAAGCAGTAAAACCTTGGATTGCGAGCATAATTTGTAACAGAAATATGCTTGTAATCTAAAGCACTTGTATATCAAAGCAAAATTGCCCATAAGAAATAATGGAAACTCAAATGATTTGTTCCACAACCATTTATTCATAAGTCCTTCAGTTTATAGTCCATATAATACGATTATAGCAATGTCACCAGGTTGTGTAACCATAAAATATCAATCCACAAATGGCAGCCTCCACAAGGGGATTCAAAGCAAAATTGTGCAGGAGTTGCAGAATATAAAAGAGAAGAGAGGTGCCTCTAAGTGTAGCAATATGGTTAAATTTAATGAAGGTACAACATTTGGCAACTCACATGGTTGATGATTAAAAGAGGCACATGTAAGTATGCTGGCTTCTCCCATATTTACAGCTGCAACACTCAATGAAATCACAAACTGGTAGTGATATGTGGACACAATGCCCGGCCCCGATCTTCCATTATATGACTGAGGTATCTTATTTCAGGGGTTTTATATCTAGGTCATATTCTATGCTACTGAATATATTCCTAACTGGTTTCCCCACCAAAGTGATAGAACACTAGGAGAGAAACGTGGGAACCTTTGGGGAGGACCAGTGGGAGGAGGCACTACAGGCAATTCAGGGGTTTACTTAATGCAGCACGACGATTGTCCCAACTATATATTGTCTTGAGGGTTCACCTTACTCCAGCAAAGCTACATATGATGGGTAGAGGTGATAACGCTGAATGTACCAGGTGTTCTAGAGACATGGGCATCTCATCCATTTACTATGGAGTTGTCCAAAATTGCACCGCTATTGGAGGGGGGTCCTCACAACCATTAATAAAGCATTCCTGGTTGATGTCCCACAAGACCCCAAAACATGTATTCTGGATAACCTCCCAAGTCAACACAGCCCAAAAAAAGCAATTGCTAGAGCTCTTTTCCAGGCCCCTAAGCTTATTCTCCAACATTGGAAGGTGTCTGAGCCTCCAACGCTACGGGAGTGGATAACTCAGATGGGAGCCACCCTCAGGTTAGAGAAGTGGGCCCCTTGGTTGAATACCCTGGGACTATGGGCCCCTTGGTTGTGTGTGGGCTGTGGGCCCCTTGGTTGAATACCCAGGACTATCTCCGGTAGAATTGGTACTGGATAGATTGCTTTTATAACCCATATGCTGTTGTGTGCAGAGAGGGCCAACTTCTTGCATAGCAATGGACAACAGTACAGGATTGGTATGGGAAGAGGGTGTTGGGGCCGTCTTACACAAGGCTTGCTGAATGTCATACTGCTGTAAGTAAGGAAACTGACTATTTCTCTGTCTTTATCATTGTATTATTAATGTAATGGAAAAGGTGAAAATGTTTTGCTTTTCTCTTGTGTTTTTTTTTTTTTTTTTTTTTTTTCCTTTTTATGCATGTTTCTTATCTTTTATGTTAATAAACTCCTTTCTGATCTAAAAAAAAGTATGATGGCTTCCGGGGTAAAGCTGTCCACATAGACCATCCCCTACACCGCCGGCTCTCACCACTGTCAGTCTGCAATCGTGACCGGGAAGACTACCCTGCAGAAGAGCGACCTGAAAGCTAGGCTTGAAGCGCTTGTGGAGCGCAGCGTGAAAGGGGTGACATTGATGGTGGTGCGGAGGATGGTCTATGTGGACAGCTTTACCCCGGATGCCTGCATACTTAGATGTGCCTGTTTTAATCTTCAACCATGTGAGTTGCTAAATGTTGTACCTTTATTAAATGTAACCATATTGCTACACTTGGAGGCATCTCTCTTCTCTTTTATCCTCAGTTGTGACATGACACTACTTGTATATCAAGACATTGCTTGTATATCAAGTCAAAATGTATTTAAAAAATTTTCTTGTCTGGCAAAACACTTTCAAACCAAGGTTTTACTGTACACAAATTAATTCTAGTGCACATAAACACAATATATTACCAAAATATAAAATGAGGTTGCATCGAGTAACTCTTTACCATGTAATATATAATATACAGGGGGTCCCCTACTTACAAACACCTGACTTACAAACGACTCCTACTTACAAACGGAGGGAGACAACAGGAAGTGAGAGGAAATCTACCCCTAGGAAGGGAAATTCAATCCTGTAAGAGTTAATATGGGAAAAATGTGTCTCCACTGGAGCTTTATCACCAGTCCATGTTTCCCTAACAACCAAACATTTTCAAAATCCATTTGTCATTGGGATGGAAAGTGAGGTGAAATCTTCTGAACAGGGGCACAGACAGCAAAACAAATGTTACAGGGGTGATAACCCTTCCCTATGTTATCCAAAAAGTATAAAAACAATTTTTTGGGCTGGAGCTACCCCTAAAAAATGTACCTGTTCCGACTTACAAACAAATTCAACTTAAGAACAAACCTACAGTCCCTATCTTGTTTGTAACCCGGGAACCCCCTGCATACCAAACATGTCAAGACTCAACAATTGTGTCATTGAAATGGCTGAAAAACTTCAGTATCTAAACATTTTTCATAGGTGACTGAAAGTTGTTCCAGGTAATCCGTTTAGCATTAACCATGCATTATGGCTCTTGAGTTATTGCTACTATCTCTCCAACTTTCACTGCCTTGCCTCACGTGTGGGACAGTTGCTTTTTAATTACATGTGCAGGACCTGTGCTTGTGTTTGTATGTGCGGGGTTGCTTTTTAACCACTTCAATACAGGGCCTATTCTAGCACTTCTCTCCTACATGTACAAGTCATAATTTTTTTGCTAGAAAATTACTCAGAACCCCCAAACATTATATATGTTTTTTTAGCAGACACCCTAGGGAATAAAATGACGGTCATTGCAACTTTTTTTTCTTGCACGGTATTTGCGCAATCATTTTTCAAACGCCTTTTTTTGGGGGAAAAATGGTTTCATGAATTAATAACAAAACCGTAAAGTTAGCCCCATTTTTTGGGGAAAATATGAAAGATGATGTTACGCCGAGTAAATAGATACCTAACATGTCACGCTTTAAAATTGCGCGCGCTCATGGAATGGCGCCAAACTTCGGTACTTAAAATTCTCCATAGGCGACGCTTTAAATTTTTTTAGAGGTCTAGTGCTAGAATTGTTGCACATATCTTGTTTGATCGGCGTTTACATATGTGGGCGGGACTTACGTGTGCATTCGCTTCTGATCGCGAGCTACCGGGGACAGGGGCGTTTTGTTTGTTTTTTTACACTTATTTTACTTTTTTTTTTGATCACTTTTATTCCTATTACAAGGAATGTAAACATTCCTTGTAATAGGAATGTGTGTGACAGGTCCTCTTTATTGAGAGATGTGGGGTCAATAAGACCCCACATCTCTCCTCCAGGCTGGAAAACATGAGATTGTGAAATTTTTTCACTGATCTCGTGTTTACTAGCTGCAATGGCGGCTTTGTTTACATCTGAGGACCCAGGCGTGACGTCATCACATCGCGCCCGGGCCTCCGACGGTCATAGAGATGACTGGTGACCATCTGGTCACCAGTCATCTCTATGCTCGTCACTCTATGCTCGTCACGGGACCCACCACCGGCGCCGGACGGTTCTCTCTGGGTCCCCGTTGGCATGGTATGGGAGAGCCCGAAGAAGCACCGGATGGTGGCAGGAGTGGGAGGGGGGTGGGATGTCCCTTCCCGCCGCCTATAAGAACGATCAAGCGGCGGAACCAACAAAAGGATATCTGAATGATGCCTCTAGCTGCAGGCATCATTCAGATATCCCCCCTCAAACCCAGGACATCATATGACGCCCACCCAGGATGGGAGATCCCATCTGTGGGCGTCATATTAATATGGCTGGGTATTGAAGTGGTTAATAATTGTTCTTTCATTTTATTACAAGTTTAACAACTTTTTAACATGTTTAAGTAAAGCTTCATGTACACTGCTGCTGGTAAATGGACATTTAGGAGCAGTTGGCTGTTTTTTTTCAGCTACCCTTGAATGCCGTTTCTAGGCAGTTCAGTTTAGAAGCATTTTTTGGAAAGCCAAAAAATGCGTTCAGGACGGATGTTCAGAGGCATTTGAAACGCCAAACTCCTGTAACAGTTTGTAAATGCGGTAACTCGTGTTTAGCCTACAGGCGATTAGATGCATTTTTTCCCCCCAAATAGTCAAAAATTAGAAACACGGTATGTGAACGTGGCAGAGTTTATCTTTTGTTCATGGACTGACACTTGACAAAGTGGGTATTGGCCTTCCTTCAGGAGTGACTAGGCAGAATGTGATCACATCATAGCTGAACAGCCCCACCCAGGGGGCGGTCCTACTGGCTATATCCCCTCAGCTTGCACTAAGCAGCTCAGTTTTTTTCTGCCTAGCTAAGGAGAAGACATGGCTCCCTTTGGGCCCATAGGTGTGGAGGTTTTTATTTCAGATTGAAATTGTATTATTTTATTTTTGTTTCTGTTATCTTCGATCAACTGCCGACTGGGTGACAGGCTGAATCCCAGATCCCTGTAGTCTCCCCAGTTTCGGCATTGAGTGTGTGCAGACCGTAGCTACGCGCTGGGTCGTCCATGACATGCCCGTCGCTCTACGGGTGGCCGGTCAGCTATATGCTTTAGGGCATTCATAGGCCTGGTCTATAGGGCCGAGTCGCAGCTGGGCCGACAGTCTCCACCGTCACCATGCAGAAGGTGGAATGTCTGAAATGCTTCCAGCACAATCCATGCAGGAAGGGTAAGTAGAAATCCCCTGCTTCGGCAGAAAGACAGAGCTGGACATTCCTGGGGTTCTACACTTTCCTTCCTTCCCTCCTCCCTAGGCTCTGAGCTAGGCTAGCTGCTGGGGCGGGGGTTCACCTGGGGGGGGGGGCTCCACCTGTGTGGCAACTCTGTGTGTACGTCCCCTAGATAGAGGTTATGAGCTGCCATGAAAAAAGTTTGCTTACCTGTGTGTTTTGCTCCATGCTGTTGGCAACTATTTTGCTGGTAGTCCATGCTGTGTTTGGCCTCTAGCTGCGCTGGTGGCTACAGTAGGTGCCGCCGATATTGTATATATATTGCGCTCCCATCGCCAAGATTCTCGGCGACAGGAGTGCCGATATCTCGGCAACAGGGTGGCGACACGTGTCGCGCTCGCTGCAATAGCGAGGAGACGCGACACTGTATTGAGCGGGGATCCGACGTGGATTCCCACCAATACCAGGCACTGCGTTTGGTATGAATCCTGAGTGGGAACTCCACGCCAATTTTTAAAGAAAAAACCGGCGTGGATTCCCCCTCCAGGAGCATACCAGGCCCTTGGGTCTAGTCTGGATTTGAAGGGGAACCCTACGCCGAAAAAACGGTGTGGGGGTCCCCCTCAAGATCCAAACCAGACCCTTATCCGAGCACGCAACCTGGCAGGCCGCAGGGGAAGAGGGGGGGGCGAGAGCGCCCCCCACTCCCTCCTGAACCGTACCAGGCCGCATGCCCTCAACATGGGGGGTTTGGTGCTCTGGGGCAGGGGGGCGACCTGCGGCCCCCCCACCCCAGAGCACCCTGCCCTCATGTTGATGAGGACAGGCCCTCTTCCCGACAACCCTGGCCGTTGGTTGTCGGGGTCTGCGGGTGGGGGGCTTATCCGAATCCGGGAGCACGCTTTAATAAGGGGGCCCCCAGATCCCGGCCCCCCCACCCTATGTGAATGAGTATGGGGTACATCGTACCCCTACCCATTCACCTGGTGGAAAAAAAATGGCAATAAACACACAACACAGTTTTTAAAAGTATTTTATTGCACAGCTCCGGGGGTCTTCTTCCGACTTTGGGGGTCTCCGGTGTCGTCGCCGCGCTCTCCGGTTCTTTCTTCTGTCGGGCCACCGTTATCTTCTTCCAACTCTTTTGCTAGCGGGGCCCGGTCTTCTCCTTCGCCTTCTTCTCTCTGGTTCTTTCCTTCTTCCGCCGGGCCTCCGCTAACTTCTTTTAGCTCTTTTGCTAGCGGAGGCCCGGTCTTCCCCGTCGCCTTCTTCTTATCCCGTTGTCCGGTTCTTCTCCCGCTCTCCGGTTCTTTCTTCCGCGGGGCCTCCGCTAACTTCTTTTAGCTCTTTTGCTAGCGGAGGCCCGGTCTTCTCCGTCGCCTTCTTCTTCTCCCGCTGTCCTGTTCTTCTCCCGCTCTCCGGTTCTTTCTTCCGCCGGGCCTCCGCTAACTTCTTTTAGCTCTTTTGCTAGCGGAGGCCCGGTCTTCTCCGTCGTCTTGTCCGGCTCTCCGTTGTCCTTCTGCCGGCCCCTCCACTAACTTCTTGGTAGCTCTTTTGCTAGTGGAGGGGCCGGTCTTCCCGTTGTCGGCGTCTTCTTCCCTCTTCTCCTCCTCGATGTTGACTCGTCGCTTCCTCTCGCAGTAATGCTAAATCTTCGGTCCGCAGAAATTAATATAGGCTTCTCATGACGTCACAGTCACATGCTGCGGGGCACATGGCCCCGGAGCATGTGACTGTGACGTCATAAGAAGCCTATATTAATCTCTGCGGACCGAAAATTTAGCATTACTGCGAGAGGAAGCGACGAGTCAACATCGAGGAGGAGAAGAGGGAAGAAGACGGCGATGACGGGAAGACCGGCCCCTCCACTAGCAAAAGAGCTACCAAGAAGTTGGTGGAGGGGCCGGCAGAAGGACAACGGAGAGCCGGACGAGACGACGGAGAAGACTGGGCCTCCGCTAGCAAAAGAGCTAAAAGAAGTTAGCGGAGGCCCGGCGGAAGAAAGAACCGGAGAGCTGGAGAAGAACCAGACAGCGGGAGAAGAAGGCGGCGAAGGGGAAGACCGGGCCTCCGCTAGCAAAAGAGCTAAAAGTAGTTAGCGGAGGCCCGGCGGAAGAAGGAAGAACCGGAGAGAAGAAGAGGGGAGAAGGCAAAGGAGAAGACCGGGCCCCGCTAGCAAAAGAGTTGGAAGAAGATAGCGGTGGCCCGGCAGAAGAAAGAACCGGAGAGCGCGGCGACGACACCGGAGACCCCCGAATTCGGAAGAAGACCCCCGGAGCTGTGCAATAAAATACTTTTAAAAACTGTGTTGTGTGTTTATTGCCATTTTTTTTTCCACCAGGTGAATGGGTAGGGGTACGATGCACCCCATACTCATTCACATAGGGTGGGGGGCCGGGATCTAGGGGCCCCCTTATTAAGGGGGCTCCCGGATTCCGATAAGCCTGCAGACCCCGACAACCAACGGCCAGGGTTGTCGGGAAGAGGCCCTGTCCTCATCAACATGGGGGCAGGGTGCTCTGGGGTGGGGGGGCCGCAGGTCGCCCCCCTGCCCCAGAGCACCAAACCCCCCATGTTGAGGGCATGCGGCCTGGTACGGTTCAGGAGGGAGGGGGGCCGCTCTCGCCCCCCCTCTTCCCCTGCGGCCTGCCAGGTTGCGTGCTCGGATAAGGGTCTGGTTTGGATCTTGAGGGGGACCCCCACGCCGTTTTTTTCGGCGTAGGGTTCCCCTTCAAATCCAGACCAGACCCAAGGGCCTGGTATGCTCCTGGAGGGGGAACCCACGCCGGTTTTCTCTTTAAAAATTGGCGTGGAGTTCCCACTCAGGATTCATACCAAACGCAGTGCCTGGTATTGGCGGGAATCCACAACGGATCCCCGTCTATTGGCAATGTGTGTCGCTCATCGTGAAAGGAACATTTTTTCCTTTCCCGACGACGAGACAGCTCGGCGCTGGCTCTTGCGACGGAGCTCATAGGGTGTCAACCTCGCCGCTAGAAGCGGCGAGATTGACACAATATCGGCGGCACCTACTGTATGTTCTTGTGGTCCGCGCTGTGTTTGGCCTCTATCTGCCGCTCAGGCCGGACACTCACTGAAAGGGCAAAAATGCTGTTCCATGGGTTTAAAGCACATGAGGCTCCCTCGGACGAGGTGGCTATGGCCGACCAGTTGATACAGGGCCTCAAAATTGTCTGCGAATCAGCCTTGGACACTATTCCTCTGCTGTCCAGAGCCTCAAGCTATTACGGTGGTGGTACACCGTCTGCTCTGGCTAAAAGGTTTGTCGGCGGACCAATCTTCCAAGAAGGCCCTGATGGAATTGCCCTTTAACGGCAACAGACCTTTTGGAGCATCCCTGGATGACATTATTAAATATGCCGCAGGAGGTAAGAGCATGCTGCTCCCACAATCCCAAAAGGGTAAGGAGCCACGCCGATGGCAAGGGCCCTCCTTCACCACGCAGAAGCGTTTTTTTTTTTCGTACGCCTAGTGCGGCAAGTAAACGATCCCAGGCCGATAAAGCGCCTGCTGAGGGAAAGAAGCGTCCCTGGTTTCACAAGCCTGCAAACAAATCTATGTCTGCATAAGGTCTGTCCCCATCCATTTCTTGGGTAGGGGGACATCTTTGCGAACTCGTGACCTGGTGGACATCTCAGATCCCCGGCCGGTGGGTTTGCAAAGTAGTTTCCTCCGGATACAAGATAGTTTCTCTCTTGCCCTCCGAACAGATTTTTATTTTTTATTAATTATTTTCCCTTTAACTATGGGGTGGTTCAAGACCTGCTGATACGCGGGGTGATAATTTCTGTTTCAGTACAGGAACGGTTTCAGGGGTTTTACTCAAATGTTTGTAATACCAAGAAGGAGGGGGTTCATCCAATCTTGGATCTCAGGGCCCTCAATTGCTTTAAGGTACAATGATTACGGAGGGAGTTGGTTCGCTCTGTTGTCGCTGCCCTCCATCCGGGGGATTTTCTGGCATCCTTGGCAAGGACGCATACTTGCATGCCCCCATATGCACCAGTGTCAGAGATTGTTAATTGACCAGACTGTGTGACCTCATAAAAGGAAACCAAACGGGTGTAGGTGAAAATATATATAATTTATTACGGTGAGTGACCAACATACAACAACCAATAAAACGCAGTGCAATAAACCAACAGTGACTACAAACAATATATACAAATAAGGGAGATACCAGAATCGTAGTAGAAGCCAGGCCGAGGTCATACACCAGGGGATCAAGCAGATGGGTATGGATGGGAGGAAGCAGGAACAGGGAGGGGACGGATGGATAGGCTGCAGAGCAGGGATCCAGGTAACAGAAGGGAAAGCTGCAGGATGGGCACAAGGTAAGGATCAGGTTAAACAGGATGCGGGTTCAAGGTAGGGATCGGGTCGGATCAGATCAGGCAGGGTGCAGGTTAGGATCAGATACAGGCTAAAGTCCAGGTCACAGGTCCAGGGGGTCAGAAAGACAGATACCAGGGCAACGAGTGTTTGCATTTGCCGGGTATATAAAGAAGTCCAGATGATTGAGCTTCAGGTCACAGCTGACCACAGGAAGTGCTGCCTGCCCCATTCTGCCAGAATACACCCGCTGGCGGACACTAGCACTGCAGTCCAAAGGACCAACAGCGCCACCAGCGGGTGAAGCCTTTCCTGACAACCAGGCATCAGAGATGTGTGCACTTTGCGGCCAGGGAATACCACTACCAATTGACCTTGGCATCCTTGGTACGCCGATCTAGTGCGTCTGATAGCAGACGCCTCTTGGCGTCTAACGCTAAGAAATCGACTGATGTCGCAAGGCCCCATATGCCATCCTGTTTTACAGTCACTGGCGTAACGGCATGGCTATTGAGAGCCAGGTGCTAAGAGACCGGGGTCTGTCAGACTTGGTGAGCTCTACCATGAGGATTGCTTGGAAAATGTCATCTAGGAAGATTTACCATCGCACTTGGAAGACCTACATATCCATTTGTGATGAAATGAGGTGGCATCCGCGTACTTATTTGGGTTCCAGAGTCCTGCGGTTATTGCAGCGTGGGGAAATTAAGGGGCAGATATCTGCCCTAGCTGTCTTTTTTTCAACGAACCCTGGCGGCTCACTCTAGTGAGAACATTTGTACAGGGGGTTCGGCATGCGGCCCCTCCGGTCCACCCTCCACTACCTCCGTGGGGCTTGTATAGCAGACGTCCCTTGGCATCTACCGCTACGAGAGGACCTGCTGTCGCAAGGTCCCATACGCCATCCTGCTTAAAGCTAATGGCTTAATGGCATGGCCTCAGAAAACAACGTTTGAGAACTTTAGGGAGATTCCCTTGTTGTCCTTTTGGTGGCTGTTGTGTCAGTTAAGACGGGTTTCTGAGCTGGCAGCCTTGTCATGCAAGGCTCCCTATCTGATCTTCCACAAGGATAAGGTGGTGCTGCGTCTGCAGCCTTCTTTTCTTCCTAAGGTCGTTTTGACCTTCCATCTCAAGGCAGACATTGTACTGCCATCCTTGTATTATCATCCGTCGAATCCTAAGGAGACGATGTTGCATTCCTTGAACGTTGTCCGAGCTCTGAGAGTATACTTGTCTGTTACTGCTCCGTTCCGGAGTCCAGACTCACTGTTTGTTTTGGTAGCTGGTCCGAAGAAGGGCCCAGTGGTCTCATCGGCCACCATTCTGAAATGGATCTGACAGATCGTGATCAGGCTTACGCCATAAAGGGTCGGGCGCCTCCCTTTCCCGGCACATTCGACCAGGGCAAGAGGTGCCTCGTGGGCTTTCTGACATCAAGCGTCTGTTTCCCAGGTGTGTAAGGTGGTGACCTGGTTGTCTGTTCACACTTTCACTAAACTTTACAAGTTGATGTGAGTGCATCTTCGGATGCTTCTTCGGCCGCAAAGTTTTGCAGGCGGCTGTTTAGTGTTACAACTCCTTTGTTGAGGAGCTCTGTTTTGTTTTGGGTTGAAGTTGTTTTAATGCTGTTCCCACCCCTTGTTTTTGACGCTGCTTTGGGGCGTCCCACTTTGTCAAGATTAACACCGTGTCCGTCCATGAACGAAAGAGAAGATAGGATTTTTATACTCACCGTAAAATCCTATTCTCCGAGTTCATGGACGGACTCAGCACCCACCCCTCCTTTTTAAGTTTGTACTGCTTTTGACGAACTGAGCTGCTTAGTACAGGCTGATATAGCCAGTAGGACCGCCCCCTGGACGGGGCTGTTCAGCTTTGAAGTTAACACATTCTGCCTAGTCAATCCTGAAGGAAGGCTAATACCCACTTTGTCAAGATTAAGGCTGTGTCCGTCCATGAACTCAGAGAAAAGGATTTTACGGTGAGTATAAAAATCCTATTTTTTTAAACATCAGGTACTATCTGTTAAATTGTTCGGGAGAGGTATTAAAATGTCCCGCATATGTTAAGCCAAAAAGTAAAAATGTGTGTGTGTGTGTGTGTGTGTGTATGTATATATATGTGTATAAATAATAAATATAAGATTTGCAGGGTGAGGGGCACGTTGGTCTCAGCTGTTAGTGCTAGCAATCAAGCCTTCCCACAGGCTTGTATATAGAAAAAGTAGCGGAGGGATTGTTGCACTTAAAAATTCTTTATTTGTAAAAATTTGTCCATAAGACATCAAAAATATATCATATGTAGTCAGGCAGACATGGTAATATAAACGTTTTCGGGCTATTGTAGATTGCACCCTTCCTCAGAGTATCATGCCTATGTCAGGTCACGGATGTGACCGAATAAATGCATCATCATTAATTAACAATCAACAAAACATATGAAAAATCTGGAATCAATTGATCGATCAGTTAAACTTCAATTTCATGATATAACATATTGTTCAGGTGTGTCACGATCCTAGGAATTATGTGGTCACAAGTGGTAAATGCTTACACCATACAGATTTTAACTGGAACCATAGGAATAAAACAATAAATGAATAGAAAGAAACAAGCAAAATAATAAAGTCCATAATATCAAAGATGCATGTGAATGATGTATGTGGGTCTATTTTGGTAGGAATACATGAAAATATCTGTGGTATATTTCACCCTGCATAATGGAAAAATATATATATCTAACATCACATGTATAATATATACCAAAAAAGGAAAACGCTACTCACAATGCATCTAAAATCGCATATGCAATAAACTTGATGAAAAAATTGCATATGCGATTAATTTAATTAAAAAATCGCACATAGGACTAGAGATACCACAAAAGTATATTAAATAAAATAACTTCAAATAATAAGATTATATAATCACAAAAATAAATATATGTCAAAATCAGAGTTCAGTCCCTTAGGTTGGAGAGAATCTAATTGATGGATCCATCTAACCTCCAGCTTCCTAAGTTGTAACTCTCTATTTCCCCCACGTCTATTTTTGGGGACTCCATTGATAACCATAAACTTGAGCTGGGACACAGTGTGTCGCTTCTCAAGAAAATGTCTGGCTAGGGGGAGTTTGTCCAATTTGTCCCGAAGGAATACTTATGCCTGGCAATATGGTTTTTCACTTTTTGTGTAGTTAAACCTACATAAAGAAGCCTGCATGGGCATTTAATAATATATATAACGTAGGAAAACTGATAAGTATAATGGTCCCTAATTAAAATATTCCGACCTGTGTGGGCATGAGAGAAAAATTTACCTTTTATCATACTATTGCATTATATGCACGACAGACATGGGAATGAACTCAGATTTTTTGGACTTAAAAAGGTTACTCGTGAAGTTGGTACATTATATTTGTCAGATTTTACCAGTCTATCATGTATGGGACCACCCCTCCGGTATGATGGGAGTGGGGGACTATTGAACTACAGGGGACCATGGAATAGCTATTTTGGAGAATAGACCAATGTTTTTTAATAATGTTGTTTATTTTGTTAGAAAAAGGGTGATAATGCGAGGTAAATGGCATTCTGTGATTAATGTTTTTATTAGAGACATTATTGTGTACATTGGTGCGTTCAATATGCGCCAAATCTGCAGGATAACCTTTTGAACATAATCGGTCCTCCATTCCACTCAATTGCATATCACAAGTTGCATTATCGCTAACAATTCTAGTAACTCATTTCAATTGGCTGCTGGGTATGGACTTAAACACCCCTGGGGGATGGAAACTAGAAAATAATAGTAATTGGTTGTGGTCTGTAGGTTTTCTATAGAGATCACTATGAATATGTCCATCTTTAATTGTTAATAAAGTGTCTAAAAAAAGCAGTAGCATCAGTAGAGATGGACATATTGATCCTTAAACCAGGGACAAGAGAATTCAAATAGGAGTTGAATAAGGTGAGCGAATTCAAATCGCCAGTCCATATAGAAAATGTGTCATCTATAGTAGTCATGGATACCTTACAATATGAGACATCCTTAGACAGCTAGCAGATCCTAAAATATACAAATGTCTAAGTTCTAATCCCACTTTGTGTTCTTAAAAGAATTTAAAAACTGCTTGGCCAAGCTGTACAAAATCAGATTATAGATGTAAACACTCAAACCTATTTAACCACTTCCTTCCTGGGCTCTTAAACCCCCCTCCTGCCCAGACCAATTTTCAGCGCTGGCGCACTTTGAATGGCAATTGCACGGTCATACAATGCTGTACCCAAATGACATTTTTATCATTTTTTTTCCCCACAAATAGAGCTTTCTTTTGGTGGTATTTGATCACCTCTGTGTTTTTTTTTTTTTTTTTTCTGTAAAATATTTATTGGGTTTTGCATAATACAGTGGTATAAAACAGTGGCTGCAAAGCATACATATGTAAATTCTCAAGTCAACAAAGTTTAACCCAGAGTGGGGGGGGGGGGAAGAGAGTCATGGATGTCAAAGGGCATCGTGATATGTGGTTGTCCTATGGCGGTAAAAAGGTAGAGGGGTCAGAGACAGTGGATATCTTAAGGTGGCCAAGTGAATTGGTAAGATCCTTCAAGTACCAGTCCGTGAAACGGAATGGTTGCATTATGTCTTGTATCGCTGTTTGGGTAAATGTGGCCTCCAAATATTTATGCCATCTCTTGAAAAAAACGTTAAGTAGAACGAAAGTTCAGTGTGATGGTGTCCAGTCTCTCCAAGTAGAAAAGTGATGTCATAACTTTTTTAACTGCCGTTAAATTGGGTGGTGTCAATGAAATCCAGTGAGACATAATAGTCCTGCGTGCAACCAAATGACATAGATGAGCCCATTGTGAAATATTTATCAGGCCCATTGTTGAGGAAGATGGTGGTGTGTAACCAAACAAGCATAGAAGATGGTCTTTCAGGTATTTTTGTTTTATCAATTTTGCAGACGAAGGCCATCACAGAGTTCCAGTATGTAATGACAGCTTTGCAGTCCCAGAGACGGTGGAGCAACGTGGGGCGGGGCAGGGAGCACCAGGGGCATTGTGCTTGGATTGGGTCTGCCTTGTTGAAGCAGAATGGGTAATAAGCATTGTGAATGATCTTAAATTGTGTTTCACGCCATGTTTCTGAGGCGGTAAGTTTGCGGATATGCCTGTATCCCTCAAGGATTTTTTCCGGCAGATCATTGTCATCCATTATGGTAGACCATTTTTGGAATGGTTTGAGATGGTATTTTTCTGATTGGTGTTGGATGAGGTAGGAGTAGAGATTGGAGATGGAGTAGTTGTCTCTCTGAAGTACAGTGTCGATGAAGGACATTTGAAGTGGATCGGTCTTAGGTCTACAGCATGACCTTAGATAGTGGGTGAGTTGATGGTAAAAGAAGACATGTGTCGGTGGTAAGGAGAATTCCCGCAGCAGGGTTTGGAAAGGTTTGAATTCGCCAGGTTTGCCATGGTACAGGGAGGTTATTCTCGTGAGGCCCGTGGCTTGCCACTGACTAAAGGCTTTGTGCTGAGTGGAAGGGAGGAACATAGGGTTCCCTTGGATTGGTAGATGATGTGAAATACCAGGCGGCAGTCCCAGTAGTTTCCGGACCTCTCTCCAGGCAATGACTGTGTCCCTGAAGAGTACGCTTGATTTAAGGTGAGGTGGCAAAGTATTGGGATTAGAGTGGAGAATAGCTGAAAGGGCATATGGGGAGGCCATAGCATCTTCAAGCACTGTATTGGAGTACCTAGACTTTCCAGCCAACCAATCCAAGCCCTGTACCTCTGTGGTGTTTATTTTTTTGCGCTATAAACAAAAAGACTAACAATTTTGGGGAAAAAAAAACACAATTTTTTACTTTTTGCTATAATAAATATCCCATTTAAAAAAAAAAAATTCTCAGTTTAGGACGATACGTATTTGTCTACATATTTTTTGGTAAAAAAAAATTGCAATAAGCGTTTGATTGGTTTGCGCAAAAGTTCGGACACTTTTGACACTATTTTGGGACCATTCACATTTATACAGGGAACGGTGCTATAAAAATGCACTGATTATTGTATAAATGTGACTGGCAGGGAAGGGGTTAACAGGGGGCGATTAAGGGGTTAAATGTGTTCCCTCATGAGTGATTCTTACTGTGGGGGGAGGTGACCGATGGTTGTCCCTATGTACAAGGGACACACCATCGGTCTCTTCTCCCTAACAGGACGTGGATCTTTGTGTTTACACACAGAGATCCACATCCCTGTCTCTGACTGCCGATTGCGGGTACCTGGCGGACATCGCGGCCGCCAGGCATGCGCATCGGCACACGCGGGCACAGCTTTTTCGCGATGCTCGCGGGCGTGCATTGCGGAAGTAAACACAAGCACGCCCAGGGACGCCCTCCAGGCAGTTCAGGTCCGCGCTGTGGCCGTCTTTTGGCCATAGCGCGGATCTGAAGTGGTTAACTACCGTAACTCCTGTTATTTATGTACTTCCGAAAAATACATAAGGATCCTATTAACCCACCTGGATGTCCCATTGTGTCCAGCACTGCATCAGTCAACACACATTTAGCTAAATATCTGGACAAGTGTCTCACCCCATTGATTATGCAGACCCGCTCCTACATTAGAGATACTCTAGATTTTTTTGAATAAGATACAATCTTTGGTTATTCCTTCTGATGCACTGCTGGTCACATGGGACGTCACTAACCTATATACAGCTATTCCCCATGACTTGGGTATAGAAGCATGTAAATGAATATTAATTAACTCAAAAAAATACACTTTCATAAATTTTGTTGCTCCTTGAGCTATTAACGATTGTTTTAGAGGAAAATTTCTTCTTATTTAAGGATAATTATTACCTCCAGCTAGCTGGTGCAACAATGGGTTCTAATGTAACACCTCCTTATGCTAATTTCTTTATGGATATGATTGAACAGGCTTTCATTTTCACTTGTGCGTTATTCTATGAACACTGTACCACCTGGTACAGGTTCATAGATGACACATTTGCTATATGGACTGGCGATTTGTATTCACTCACCTTATTCAACTCCTATTTGAATTCTCTTGTCCCTGGTTTAAGGTTCAATATGTCCATCTCTACTGATGCTACTCCTTTTTTTAGACACTTTATTAACCATTAAAGATGGACATATTCATAGTGATCTCTATAGAAAGCCTACAGACTGCAACCAAATACTGTTATTTTCTATTTTCCATCCCCCAAGTGTGTTTAAGTCCATACCCCGCAGCCAATTGAAACAAGTTACTAGAATTGTTAGTGATAATGCAACTTGTGATATACGATTGAGTGAAATGGAGGACCGATTATGTTCACAAGGTTATCCTGCAGATTTGGTGCATATTGAACGCACCAATGTACACAATAATGTCTCTAATAAAAACATTAATCGCAGAATGCCATTTACCTCAAATTATCACCCTTTTTCCAACAAAATAAACAACATTATTAAAAAAACATTGGTCTATTCTCCAAAATAGCTATCCCATGGTCCCGGAGTTATATAGTCCCCCCCCCTCCCGTCATACCGAAGGGGCGGTACCATACGTGATAGACTGGTAAAATCTGACCAATATAATGTACCAACTTCACGAGTAACCTTTTTAGGTCCAAAAAAATCTGGGTTCATTCCCATGTCTGTCGTGGATACAATGCAATAGCATCATAAAAGGGAAATCTTTTTCTCATCCCCACACAGGTCCGGCGCCATGTTTTGTGATATTTTTTTTATTATTACATGGGAGCGCATGGCGGCCATCTTGCCGTGGATCGCTATGGCGCTGTTACAATTGCGGCGGCCTTTTTATTGGCGCTGCGCGTGCTTTTGTGCTGCTTGGTCCTCTATAGCTGCCTGAACAATGCGATTCTCCTCACAGTTGTCTCACTGCTCACTCGTGCTGGAAGCGCAGCATTGGCAGCAGAACTGAGCGGTCCTCTCTGGGTCGGTGAGTCCTCTGGGTAACCCCCCACAGTCAGCGCAGCTGGAGGGTGGGCTTTTTTCTTCTCTTTTCTGACAAAAAGTCTTAGAGAGTGGCGATTTATGGAGTCTGGTATGCCTGCTTCCCCATACATGCCAGAGGCAACAGGCAGTACTTCTGCTCCTGCGGTCCCTATCGGCAGTCCTGGAATCATTTATTGTCAGGATGGAAGCGGTGTGTGAGCGCAAGGGATCTAAAAATCGCCCCCTCCCCACTACATCTCCAGGGGAGTGCTCGGATTCAGATATGGACCTGCCTTAGCTCTGAATTATTTTTTATTTTTGACCAGGACATTCCTTGTGAGGAAGACTCCTGCTCTGAGTCAGTACATGACAGGGCGCTTGTAAGTGAACTCGTTGATGCTGTGAGGGACACTCTCAAGCTGGATGCTGCGGCTAAGGAACCTCAGGTGGAGACTGTCTCCTTTGGTTCCTTTAAGGCTAATCCTTCTAAAAAGGTTTTTCCCTACATGTCTTTCGTTGACAGATTCATAGACCAGGTATGGGATAAACCGCAGAGGACTTTTGCGGTCCCGCAGTGTCTGTCGGTTAAATACCCCTTTGAAGAGAGCCTGCTTAAAAAAATGGGCCTCTCCTCCGGTCGCCCGGTTGAATAAAGCCACAACTCTCCCGATGGAGGGGACTCCTGCCTTTAAGGACCCCACTGATAGGAGGTCGGAAGTGGTGAGCAGAGCCATGTTCACCATGCTGGGATCCGCGTTACGTCCTATTGTAGCGGCAACCCTGGTGTCTCAGACACTCACGGAATGGGCTAAGATTCTGCACCAGACTGTGCAGGAGCATACTCTTCCTCCAGAATGCATCACACTGGCCCACCAACTGGTGCAAGGCCTGCTGTATGTGTGTGATGCCACTACACGATGCCCCCCTGATATCTAGGGCTTCAGTGTCTGCGGTGGTGTTGCGTCGTTTGATCTGGTTAAAATGCTGGTCTGCTGACCTGGCCTCTAAGAAGCTCCTGACTGATTTGCCCTTTAAGGGCGGTAGGCTTTTTGTATGCTGCCCTGGATGACATTATTAAAGATGTCACGGGGGGTAAAAGCACCCTTATTCCTCAAACTACTAAGGGAAAGGAGCCCTGCGGTAAGCCGGGCCCTTCCTTTCCAGCACAGAAGAGGTTTTTTCATCAGTCAGAGCCCACAGGTAAGACCTCCCAGACTGACAAGCATCCGGCTGGTGGGCAGAAGCATCCCTGGGTGCGTAAGCCGGCTACCAAGCCCACCACCGCATGAAGTCTTGCCCCCGCCCGACTCTGGGGTGGGGGGACGACTTTGCGGGTTCACGGATCGGTGGAACTACCTGATCTCCGACCGGTGTGCGAGGTGGTCACCCCGGGGTACAGGATAGAGTAACTTTCCTGGCCACCAAACAGATTTTTTCCCTCCAAATCTCCCTCTCTTTCCAGAGCGTCGGGCTGCTCTCATGTGGGCGGTGCAGGACTTGCTGAGGTGTGGAGTAATTGTGCCGGTATCGTCAACGGAGAGGTTTCAGGGATTTTATTTGAATCTGTCTGTGGTCCCAAAGAAGGACGGAGTCCGTCCAATTCTGTACCTCAAAGCCTTAAATGCCTTTGTGAAGGTTCAAAGATTCTGCATGGAGTCCATTAGCACGGTCATTGCTGCGCTTCATCCAGGGGATTTTCTGGTGTCCTTGGACATCAAGGACGCCTACTTGCATGTCCCGATCTGCGTGGGTCACCAGAAGTTTGTGCTTCGCGATAGGTGAAGACCACCATCAGTTTGTGGCTCTTCCCTTCGGCCTGGCATCAGCACCGCAGGTTTTCACCAAGGTGCTTGCTCCGGTTCTAGCTTTGCTGAGACAGCGAGGCATTGCTATTGTGGGCTATCTAGACAATCTTCTTCTGAGAGCAGACTCTGGCTCAGAATTAGAGGAAAATGTGACGACAGTTAGTCAAACCCTCTAAAAATTTGGTTGGCTGCTGAACCCTCAGAAGTCGATCCTGGTTCCGACTCAGCGTCTGGAGTATCTAGGTTTGATCCTGGACTCCTCGGAGCCGAAGGTATTCCTACCTTTGGAAAAAATTACAGACTCTTCAATATGCGGTGTGGGTGCTGACGTCCTGACGGTGGTCGTCGATCCGTTTATGCATGAGGGTCCTGGGACTCATGGTGGCCTCCTTTGAGGTAGTTCTGTATGCACAATCACACACTTGTGCCTTACAAAAGGAGATCCTGTCCACTTGGGACATGTCCTTGGATCGTCAGATCCAGGTGAGTCACCCGGTCAGGGCATCCCTGACGTGGTTGAGATCCCCGGCTCTTCGGTCCGGGAAGTTGTTCCTTCCTATCCAGTGGACGGTGATCACTACGGACGCCAGCCTTACGGGTTGGGGGGGAATTTGGGGTGTTGAATCAGCCCAGGGGCTTTGGACCCCGGACGAATCCCGTCTGCCGATCAATGTTTTGGAACTCAGGGCAATCAGACTGTGCCTCTCCTTTTGGTCGGTGAGGCTGCAGGGTCGATCGGTCAGGATCCAGTCGGACAACGCCACGGCTGTGGCTTATGTCAACCATCAGGGGGGAAATCGGAGCTCAGCTGCGGTGTCCGAGGTTGCCCACATTCTAAGGTGGGCGGAAAGAAGCGTGCCGGCTCTGTCGGCCGTTTACATCCCAGGAATAGACAACTGGCAGGCGGACTACCTGAGCCGCCAGGCGTTGGACCACGGGGAATGGTCCTTACATCCGGAGGTGTTTCAACTCCTTTGCTGGCGGTGGGGCAAGCCGGGTGTGGACCTATTGCCCTCTTGTCTCAATCGCAAAGTGCCGAGGTTTGTGGCCAGGTCCAGGGCAGACGCCTCAGACGCGCTGGTTGCTTTGTGGGGTCAGTATCGTCTGATGTATGCTTACCCTCCGCTGCAGTTGCTTCCTCGCCTGCTTCGCAGGGTGGAGGCTGAGGGGATTCCGGTGAAACTCATCGCTCCGGATTGGCCACGGCGTCATTGGTATGCCAATCTTGTGCATCTCGTGGCGGACGTTCCTTGGCGTCTGCCAATGCGGGAGGACCGTCTGTCTCAAGGTCCCATACTTCATCCTGCTTTACTGTCGCTGGCTTTGACGGCATGGTTATTGAAAGCCAGGTGTTGAGGGACCAAGGTCTCGGATTCGGTCATTTCGACCATGCTGAGGGCACGGAAATATTCCTCCAGGAAGATATACCATCGTACCTGGAGAGCCTACATCGCCATGTGCGAGGAGCTGGCTTGGCGTCCGCGGACGTATAACATTTCCAGAATCCTGCTGTTTTTACAGCGTGTTGTGACCCAAAAGCTTGCCTTAAGCACCATCAAGGGTCAGATTTTGGCTCTGACAGTCTTCTTTCAGCGGCCGATAGCGAATCATTCCTTGATTAGCACCTTTGTGCAGGGGGTCCGCCATGTGCTCCCCCCTGTTAAACCACCTCTTCCTCTTTGGGATCTGAATTTTGTGCTCTCGGTTCTTCAAGAACCTCAGTTTGAAAACAGAAAGATTCCTCTCTTAACTCTATCCCAGAAGGTGGCTTTTTTAGTGGCCATTACTTCTGTCAGACGGGTGTCTGAATTGGCAGCCTTGTCTTGCAAGCCGCCATACTTGGTCCTTCATAAGGATAAGGCGGTGCTACATCCACGACCTTCTTTTCTCCCGAAGGTTGTCTCAGACTTCCACCTTTAATGAGGACATTGTTCTTCCATCCCTGTGTCCTCGTCCATCGCATCCCAGAGAGTTTGCTCTTCACTCTTTAGATGTGGTACGTGCTTTGCGAGTGTACCTGTCCTCTACGGCTTCTATTCGGAAGTCTGACTCACTGTTTGTGTCTGTCTGGTCCGAAACAGGGCCAAGCGGTCTCAGCTGCCACCATTTCTCGGTGGATCCGGCAGACTGTCATACAGGCCTTCGCCCTTGAGGGACGGGCGCCTCCCTTTCCGGTTACGGCACATTCAACCAGGGCAATTGGTGCTTCCTGGGTTTTCTGACATCAAGCGTCGGTTGCACAAGTGTGCAAGGCGGCGACCTGGTCGTCCGTTAATATCTTTTCTAAGTTTTATAAGGTTGACGTTGCTGTATCTTCTGATGCTTCCTTCGGCCGCAAGGTGTTACAGTTGCAACTCCTCAGTTGAGGAGCTCTGCTTGTTTTGGGTGAAGTTTTTTTTTTTTTTTTTCCTTCAAATACTGTTACCACCCCTCTTCTTTGACACTGCTTTGGGACGTCCCACTTGTCAAGTATGAAGAGGCTGTGTCAGTCCATGGACGGTAAGAGAAAATATGATTTTTGTACTCACCGTAAAATCTGTATCCCTGACGTCCATGGACTGACACAGCACCCACCCCACTTTTTTAAGGTTTGTACTGCTTTGTTACGAACTGAGGCCCCTGGGTGGGGCTGTTCAGCTCCGGTAATGTAATTTATATTACAACATTTAACATTCTGCCTAGTCTTCTCTTATGAGCAGGGACATAAACCCACTTGTCAAGTATGAAGAGGCTGTGTCAGTCCATGGAAGTCAGAGAAAATGATTTTACGGTGAGTACAAAAATCCTATTTTCTCTTATCGTCCATGGACTGACACAGTTGGATACTGTAAACGTGTGGGTATATGTCCCTGCTCGCAGGAGAAGATCTAGGCAGAATGTTAGATGTTAAAACATTCTAGAACAAACCAGAGCTGAACAGCCCCGCCCAGGGGGGCGGTCCCTCCGGACATTACCCTCCCACCTGCAGCTAGCAGACCTCAGTTTTTTTTCTGCCTAGCAGAAGAAGACGTGGCTCTCTCAGGAGCCAGTCTCCTGGAAGATTTTACTTTTAAATTTTATTCCTTTGGGAATTTTATTATTTTATTATTGAGACCTTCAATCAACTGTCGGCTGGGCAACAGGTTGGGTACACTAGTATCCTCGTAGTCTTCCCTGTCCGACCATCGAGCGTGCTGATCCTCGCCTTGTGTGCGTGAGACTCAGTTCATGACATACCCCGTGACTCCAGGGGTGGCTGGATTGCTTTCATGCTCCCGCAGTCCTCTCAAGATTGAACAGTACTTGACTGACTGTATCTCTCGCGGTGGACCGGGCCGACAGCTACGCAGTACGACTCTGTGATAGGTCTGTCTGAAACAAGCCAGTGGGTCCCTCTAGGGATGGGTAAGTAGTCTCTCCTACTGCAGGTGAGTACATGCTGGCTGTGTTTCTGTGTGTGGGGGTTTCTCCCTGTCTCCCCCCTGTTATGCTGCTCTCTGCACCTTGTACTGGTGCTGTGCTTGGGGGTCACTCTGGCCTGGCTGGGTGTTCATGTCTGCAGTTTTTTCTGGTGTGTGAGGTGATTATTGCATGCGCCATTGGCGCTGTTTGAGGTGGTTATTGCGTGAGCCATTGGCGCGCATTAGAGCTTTGAATTTCGCGCTCGGCGGCTATCTTGGTGTTCGCAGTTATAGCTGCGGCCATTTTCTTGTGGCCGCCGCGCATTTATTTCTGACGGCGGCGCAAATCTCCTCACAATCTCCTCACAGACTGAGCGGTCCTTAAGGGTTGGTGGGTCCTCCCGGGTATCCCCTCCTCAGCCTCAGCGTAGCCAGTGGGTGGACTGTATATTCACTGTATAGTGTATAAGGTCTCAGAGGGTGGCGTTATGGAGTCTGATACACCTGCTCTCCACACTTGCCGGAGACAACTGGCAGTGCTGCACAGTTAAACATGTTCATATGTTTCCTGCACCTGCGGTCCTTATGGACCAGTTGTCAGCAGTCCTGGAATCATTCCTGTCATAATGGAAGCGGTGTGCGAGCAAAAAGAGCTATAAGCCCCCTCCCCCCACAAAAATCTTTACTGAAGGGGTGCTCTGAGTCAGATACGGGCCTAGCTACTATGCTCAGGACCCTACCTCTGAATATTTAATGTTTATGAACAGGACATACCCTTGTGAGGAAGACTCAAATTCTGTGTCAGTGAATGACAGGGCGCTTGTAAGTGATCTCATTGATGATGTGAGAAACACTCTCAGGCTGGAATTGCTGTGACAAGCTTTTCTTTTACACAGTTTCCTCACTGTTTTCCTCACGCTGCCTTAAGAGCAGCATGGATGAGGGAGGACTTTTATTCATTTATGTATCTAGTCCCTGTGAGCCTTATGTGTGATACCTGAGGTAACATTTCCCGCCATTTCCTGGGGAATGATTTGAGCTCTGACAGACACACGGTCTGAGGATCAGAGGTTACCTGTTACCTGCATGCTGCTTCGGCAGCACAGTCAAGCAGGTTGGAATGATACAGAGAAGATTATGCGCCTCTGCGCCATAATTTAAACTCATCCTATACCTCTACACTGCATACATTCACAGTGTATGTATGTCTTATTGGTCTCTGTGTCTGCGTGGCTGTCCCCACATTCCAATGCTGTGTTTTAGTGCCATACATGATATAAACATACAAAATATGTTTATGCACGACTCCAGATACATTAACAGTATATGTATGCATTATACTCTCTGGGTTGGCGGGGGCTCCGGTGTCCTCCTGCACTCTCATGGTATGTGCGCTTTGGCTCTCTGCACAGTATAGACCTGTTCAATATGTTTATTGCACATATTATACATGTTTACAGTATGGGTATACGGTTTGTGTGGGGTTCCTCCGGGTACTCCGGTTTCCCCACACGCTCCAATGGAAATGCACAGCATAAACATGTGCAATATGTTGATTCACATGCTATCATTCCTACACGGTATCTGTGTGCTGTCTGCGTGGAGTTCTTCGGAGGGTTCAGGTTTCCTCCCACGCGGTTGACGGCATGTGCGCCTTTGGCCTTCTGCACAGTTAAACATGTTCAATGTTTATCACGCATGCTATAATACCTACACGGTATGTGTAGGCAGTCTGTGTGGTTTTCCTCCGGGTACTCCGGTTCCCTCCCACACTCCATTGGTATGGGCGCTTTGGCGCTATGCACAGTCAAAATTTGTGCGATTGGATATCCACATACTAACATACCTACCCGGTATGTCTTTGCAGTCTACGTGGGTTTCCGCCCACGCTACATGACATGCATGCATTTGGTGCAATACATGATGTAAACATACACATTATGTTTATACACTACACTAAATACATTCACAGTAGTTGTAGGAATTGCATTCTCTGAGTATGTGTGGGGTACTTTGGTTCCTCCCACACGCCAACGGTGTGCGCGCCTTCGGTGCTATGCACACATGAGCTTGTGCAAAAGGTTTAGCACACATACTATAATACCATACACGGTATGCGTATGCAGTCTGCATGGGTTTCATCCGGGTGCTCAGGCTTCTCCCCTGCGTTACAATGGTGTGCGCATTCTCAGCGCTATGCACAGTATACACATGTGCAATTTGTTTATTCGTAGGCTAACATACCTACACGGTTGTGTACGCAATCTGCATGGCTGGTTTACATCCAGGCCCCGATGATGTGCGCGCCTTCGTCGCTGGCACAGTATATACGTGTTTAATAGGTTTATCCACAAATACTAAACTACATACGCCGTATGTGGTAGTATTATGCTCTTTGTGGCTGGGTGGGTTTCCTCCCACACTCTCCATTTGTGCGTTTGACGCAATACATAGTATAAACTATGTGTTTGCAAAATCCGCACCTGTCCATGGGTAGCTGCTGGATGGAGCATTGTCACAAGGATCCCTGGTTTCAGGGGTATCACTTTCCACGTGCTTTCAGTGGTGATCGGAAGCACTGGCTTGGACTGTGTTCGCCAGGCTGGGGGTTAGCGTTACGCCCGTTAGTGGCTGCGTCTCTGGCATTTTTTGTAGCTCAATGACTGGTCAAAAGCCTCTGCTTCATCCATCAGTCGTCTAGCAGGTGCACTACAACTGCTTTAGCCCTTAGGGTCTCTGTGCCCGGGGTGGGTTTGTGCCACCTGTGGAGGCTTAAGTACTAGTCATCTGACCGAGTTTCTAGGGAAGTTCCGTCAAGTTGCCGTTATTGGCCAACATTTGAGGCACCCTGTACACTGGGGCCTCCCTTCTCCGATACATTGTGGAGTCTCTTTGGGATTTTCATACATCTCGCTGCAAAACGGTCCTGTCGGCCGGGTGCATTGCAGGCGAAGGGTCCTTGCATCCGGAGGTGTTTCCACCTTCTTTACCGGAGGTGGGGCACCGGAAGTGGACCTTGTGGCCTTTCGACTCACTCGCAAGGTGGCAAGATCGTGGTCAGGTCCAGGGACCCCTGGTCGGACGCGTTGGAAGCCCGTGGGGGCATTATCGCCTGATATATGCTTACCCTCCGCTACTGTTGTTGCCTCGCCGGCTTCGCAGAGTAGGGGCTGAGGCCATTCCAGTGCTCCGGAACGGCGACATTGGTACGCCGATCTACTTCGGCTAGTCGCAGACATAACTGGCGACGGCCTATTGGGGTGGACCTTCTGTCTCATGATTCCATACTTCATCCTGCTTTACAGTCCTTGGCTTTAATGGCATGGCTGTTTAAAGCCAGGTGCTGAAGGACCGAGTTCTCTTGTATTCGGTCATCTCTTCTATGTTGTTGACACGGGAATCTTCCTCCAGAAAGATATCTCACCGTACCTGGAAGGCTTACATCTCTGTCTGCGAGGAACTTGAGTGACATCCTCGGATGTGTTCCGTTCCCAGGATTTTGCTGTTCTTACAGTGTGGTGTGACCCAAAAGCTGGCCTTGCATACCTTTTTTTGAGGGTCGGATTTCGGCCCGGGCTGTCCTTTTCAACGACCGCTACCGGGCCATTCCTTGATTAGCACCTTTTGTACAGGGGGTTCGCCATGTGATCCCCCCTGTCAAGCCTCCTCTCCCTACTTGGGATCTGATTTTGATGCATCTCGGTTCTCCAAGAACATCCCTTTGAGAAAGTCAGAGAGATTCCTCTCTTGACCTTGTCCCGGAAGTTGGCCTTAGTGGCCATTGCTTCGGTTAGACGGGTGTCTGAGTTGGCGGCCTTGTCCGGCAAGTTGCCTTACTTGGTCCTCCATAAGGATATGTTGGTGTTGCGCCTACGACCGTCCTTCTTTTCTAAGGATGGTCTCGGCCTTTCACCTTAAGAAGGACATTGTTCTTCCGTCCTTGTGTCCTCACCCATCGCATCCCTGAGAGTTTGCGCTTCATACATTAAGATGGGTACAAGCCTTACGTGTGTACCTGTCTGCTACTGTTTCCATTTGGAAATCTGTGTCTGGTCCAAAAGGGGGCCGAGCGGTGTCGTCTGCCACCGTCTTTAGGTTGATCAGGCAGACCGTCATACAGGCCTATGCCCTTAAGGGGCGGGCGCCTCCCTTTTCGGTTGTGGCACATTCCACCAAGGCAATTGGTGCTTCCCGGGCCTTCCGACATCAAGCGTCGGTTGCACAAGTGTGCAAGGCGACGACCTGGTCGTCCGTTAATACCTTTTGAAGATTTTATAAGGTTGATGTGGCTGCATCTTTGGATACTCCCTTCGGCCGCAAAGAATTGCAGGCCGCTGTTTAATGTCGCAACTCCTCCGTTGAGGAGCTCTGCTTGTTTGGAGTGAAGTTTTGGTTGTTCCTTTGCTACCGCTCCCACCCTTCTGATACTGCTTTGGGACGTCCCACACGTTTACAGTATCCAGCTGTGTCCATGGACGATAAGAGAAAATAGGATTTTTGTACTCGCCGTAAAATCCATTTCTCTGACGTCCATGGACTGACACAGCACCCACCCTTCCTTTTAAGGTTTGTACTGCTTTGTTAGGAACTGAGGTCTGCTAGCTGCAGGTGGGAGGGTAATGTCCGAAGGGACCGCCTCCCTGGGCGGGGCTGTTCAGCTCTGGTTTGTTCTAGAATGTTTTAACATCTAACATTCTGCCTAGATCTTCTCCTGCGAGCAGGGACATATACCCACTTGTTTACAGTTTCCAGCTGTGTCTGTCCATGGACGTCAGAGAAATGGATTTTACGGTGAGTACAAAAATCCTATTTTTTTACATGGAACTTTTAGAGGCTGTTAACCATTACACAATCTGCAAGACTGTTATTTTTTTCCCATATCTACATTGAGACCATTTGGTTCAGAAGATTTTTTTTCTTGTTTTCCTCCTCTAAAATTGATGTGCGTCTTATGGTCAGGTGCGTCTTATGGAGCGAAAAATACGGTATATTATACATGTGATGTTAGATATATATATTTTTTTCATTATGCAGGGTGAAATATACCGTGGATATTTTCATGTATTCCTACCAAAATGGACCCGCATACATCATTCACATGCATCTTTGACATTATGGAGTTTATTATTTTGCTTGTTTCTTTTTAATCATTTATTGTTTTATTCCTATGGTTCCAGTTAAAATCTGTATGGTGTAAGCATTTACCACTTGTGACCACATAATTCCTAGGATCGTGACACACCTGAACAATATGTTATATCATGAAATTGAAGTTTAAGTAAACGATCAATTGATTCCATATTTTTCACGTTTTGTTGATTGTTAATTAATGATGATGCATTTATTCGGTCACATCCTTGACCTGGCATAGGCATGATACTCTGAGAAAGGGCGCAATCTACTATATATATATATATATATATATATATATATATATATATATATATATATATATATATACATACATACATACATACATACATACATACATACATACATACATACAGTTTTATGTATGTGTGTGTATATTTGTATGTGTCTGTGTGTATAAAATTTAGCAGAGGCCCTAGAGAATAAAATGGTGGCCATTAAAATTGATGTTGCGTGGTGTATGTGCAGTGTTTTTTCAAATGCAATTTTTGTAAGAAATTTACTGTTTATTGACTTGTAAAGCAAAAAAATTATAACCCATTTCAGGGCTCGACAATCCCCGGGCGCCAGGTCGCCATTGCTACTAGAATTAGCGACCTGGCGCCTGGGGCAGCACAGCTGGGGTATCCTGTGTCTCCGTGAACCCCCCCCGCGCCGCGCAATCGCGTCAGGCCGGCCGGTACTTGAGGCCGCGGCTTTGCGGCCTTCTGCAGGCCTATGCTTCTCTGTAGGCATATGCTTCCTTCTGTTTTCAGGCGCCATCTTGTGGTGGCCGTTGGTATGACAACCAGCAATGCTAATGGAGCTTCCTCTGTCTGTTTCCACTGCCCCATCTCCTTCCCTCTAATTACAACCCCCAAACATTATATATATTTTTTTTATTCTAACACCCTAGAGAATAAAATGGCGGTCATTGCAATACTTTCTGTCACCGTATTTGCGCAGCGGTCTTACAAGCGCACTTTTTTTGGAAAAAATACACTTTTTTTTTTAAATGAAAAAATAAGACAACAGTAAAGTTAGCCCAATTTTTTTTTTTTTATTATTATATTGTGAAAGATAATGTTATGCTGAGTAAATTGATACCCAACATGTCACGCTTAAAAATTGCATCCGCTCGTGGAATGGCGACAAACTTTTACCCTTTAAATCTCCATAGGTGACGTTTAAAATATTCTACAGGTTGCATGTTTTGAGTTACAGAGGAGGTCTAGGGCTAGAATTATTGCTCTCGATCTACCAATCGCGGCGATGCCTCACGTGTGGTTTTAACACCGCATTCATATGCGGGTGCTACTCATGTATGAGTTCGCTTCTGCGCGCAAGCTCGGCTGTACGGTGCGCGTTCCTGGCTCCTAACTTTTTTTGCTGGCTCCTAGATTCCAAGCAAATTTGTCAAGACCTGACCCATTTTTTTTGGTAAAATATGATGATATGCAGAGTAAATAGATACCTAAACTACACACTAAAATTGTGTACGCTCATTGAATGGTGACAAACTATGGTCCTTAAAATCTCCATAGGGACACTTTAAAAATGTTTACAGGTTACCAGTTTAGAATTGGAAGGGGTCTAGCGCTAGAATAATTGTTCTAGCTAGAACGTTCCCGGCGATGCTTCACGTATGAACACCGTTTACATGTGTGCCTGACCTACATATGTTTTTATTTCTATCATAAGAAATGTAAACATCCCATGACAGGTCCTCTTTATGGAGACATTTGCAGTCTATAAGACACCAGATCTCTCCCCTACCCTGTAAAGCATGAGATTAAAAAAAAAAAATGATCTAAGTGTTTACATCTGCCCTGACCAGAAGTAACATGATGTTGTTCCTGCCTCCTAAACCATAGAGATGGTCAGGGACCTTCTGGTCCTCGTCCAGCTCTATAATAACCCGACACCACTGCCAGATTGAATACTGCACCGGCAATCAGCTGCTAGATCGCTTTTAGATGAAAGCATTGCTAACTAAATAATAAAAATAAATACCAGGGGTTATGGCATACAGCTGCAGCCATAAACCCAATATAACATGTACGTGATTCTGCAGAAAGTGGTTAATTGTATTTACATTTGTATATAATTTTTTTTATTCAACGTTGTTGGTGTTACAAGGGGGCTTACTTAGCCCCCATATGTGATGGCATGGGCAGGTCACAGGTACTCTTTATGAAGACTCCACTCTACTGGCGGATGAAGAAATTCACCAAGAACTCATTTGTGAGCATAACTTTTTCTTTGAACTGAATGATCTTTCTGATACTGACCCATATACACTTTGATCAACATCAAAGTGAACTCCTAGTGCTCAGACAAACCCTCAGATTCCTACTTCTGTACAAATTTGAAAATAACCTTAAAGTGGTTGTAAACCTACTATTTTTTATTTTTTTTCCCCTAACGACCTGTAAGAGAAAGGCATAATGAGCTAATATGACTAGCATAATAGGTCATTATGCATCACTTACCTTAGATCGGGGCCCCCGAAGCCGTCCTCGTCTCCCTCTTCAGCAGCATACATCGCTGCGGCAATAGCCGGAAGGTTACTTCCGGGTATCGCCGCTCCAGCCAATCACAGCTGCTCCGGCGCTGTGATTTGCCGGAGCAGGGAAGACGTGACTCCGCGCATGATCCGTCGAATTCAGCTACGGCGTCGAATGTTGCGACCTAGCCGAATTTGTGAATGGGGTTAACCCCATGTGCATGCGCGTGACGTCAGCGTCGCCGCATTTAAATGCAAATATCTCTTTAACCGTGTAGGTTAAGGAGATATTTCATGCACCTACAGGTAAGCCTTAATCTAGGCTTACCTGTAGGTCTTTGTTTACAAGTGGGTTTACAACCACTTTAAACGCACTAAAAATAACCTTAAACTATCACACGTTGGGCAATAAGGCAGAAGTCCCACTGACCCGCAGAGTCAAAGCCCAACACATGAAAGCTTACATTTCATCTCCACATCACCCCACCTCCAGACAACTCCTAACTAACCCACAAGATATTATTCATTACTATACAATAGAAAAAACTGACCCTTTGACTTCTCAACCATCGGACTACCTTATTCAAGAATTCCTAGACTCAATAACCCTACCCACTATCTCAGTCTTCCAACTTGAGTCTGTTATCCTGGCCTCTGTTTTTTTAGCCTCCAGGTGTCTTTCCAGTGCGTTTTTGTGGGCTAGATCGAGGAGCATTTGCCTATGCGCCTGGGGAACCAGCAAAGTGCTCTACAGTTTCCCCTCGACTTTCAGCCACTCGATTAAACCAAGTCCCCATTTAACGCAAAATGAGGAAACCTCTGATTTGAACCAGGTATTTGTGGGACCCCATCAATAACAGAAACCTGCTTTCGAACATTGACCAAGGTAGAATCCTGTAACTGGGCAGTGCCAAACGCACCCCTGGATATGTCCAAGTCTGGGTGCACTGGCCTGAAGGAAGTTTCCCCTTCAACCTCCTCAACCGGGATTTGTAATGGGGAGAGTTCCTCTTCATCCTCCCTCCAACATGACCTGTAATGTAGGGACTCCCCCCACCCACCCAATTTTATACCCATGCATGTCCCTGAGCTCACACTGTCTACTTTGTGGTCATGTACCCCCATGGATGTCAGATTGGGAACAGCAGCTATGCCTGTGCAGCTGTTGCATCCCAATTGACATAAATGGGGACTGTCTGTATGGGGATGTACGGAACACCTGTGCATCACTGTGCAGGTAAACATGGCCCTCCATGGGTGTACATGTTGGTATGCCACATTTGAGCGATGCTTTAGTAGTAATTTAGCAGGAATTTTGTAAGTTTTGTTGTGTTTATGTGCACTATTAATGATTTTAGTGTATTTCTCGTGAAAATAGCGATATGATGAACATTTGCACAATTATTGTGGGGCCAAATAAATCAGTAGCACTTTTTTTTATTCTTCAGGTGCTTTCAGAAATTGTCTAGTTTGAGTTTTTTTTTTCAAATTCTGAAAGCTGTAAGTGAAAAATGGTAACCTCCCAGATTTTTAGAGTAAATTGTTTTTATTTACAGTTTTGCGTACATTCAGTTTTCACCATTTCACAAAAAGGTGCAATTTAAAATGTACAGACTTTTGTTGTTAACTCAATACAGTTTTAACTTTTATATTTACTAGCAATTTGTAGATGTACTGTGTGTGGGGCAAAGCCAGGTACCGCAATGTGATCTGTGAATTGACACTTGTGCTGTGTCAGATCACAGCGTGGGTCAGCAGTAGCTGACCCATGCTGTGATCTGACACGGCACAAGTTTGTCAGCAGATCCCAGACAATTATTTTGGATGAAACCTGCTGATTGGCTGTGGCCAATCACAGCACAAAGTACTGTGTTGACAAACACACAGAATTCTGTGCACAGACAGTAATCTGTTTCTTTTCCCCTGAATTTAACTGACTTCAGGGGGAAAAAGCAGACAGATCTGTTAGTAAAAGCAACACACAATACACTTGTTAGGCACACTGTTAACCCCTTCCCAGCCAGTGCCATTAGTACAGTGTACAGTATTATCACTGACCACTGTATTGGTGTTGACGTCTGTGCCAGTTAGCGCTTTCCCACCCCACAAGTAGTATCTTGATCACAATCGCAACTATACTGTTGTCCTCAATAGTATAGTGTCCCCAAAAATGCAGTTCAGTTTCCTTACCAAAGAGATGTAGCAGAAAACATTTTGGCCTAAGTTTAATAAGAAATTTGATTTTATTAGATAGGTTTTATAACACACAGTAGATTTCTTTATCATACATCACGGGACACAGAGCCTAGTAATTACTAAGTGGGTTATATTCCACCTTCATGTGCTGGACACTTGTGTAATCAATTAGACAGTAAGTTTCCTCCCTATATAACCCCTCCCATACAGGGAGCGCCTCAGTTTTTCCGCCAGTGTCTAAGGTGTTGGTCACGAGTGAATATGTGTTCTGAGGAGCTCTACTGGAGGGATCCATGCTGTATTTTAATAGCCTCCATAAAGACCAGATCCATCCAAAGTGCCATTGAGGCCAAAGTGGATGGTACCTGGGGCCTCGTATCAAGAGCACAAGGTTTGTGCCTGTAATGCCTCTCTTCGGAGGGCTTAATTTTGGTTTCCAGTACTTTGGTTATGACCACATATCAAAGATTTTCTGTCAGGATGCAGTACAGGTCCAGGGGAGTGGAAACCCTGTCTAGGATCCCGGTCCCTGAAGGTCTGTTGACTTAACCCGCCGTGATGTGTGGAGATTGGGTCTGTCTGTGCTCAGCAGTATCCTGCGGCGGGGATTAGGTAAGTGAAGACAATCCTAGGTAAATACAGTGCCTTGCGAAAGTATTCGGCCCCATTGAACTTTTCATCCTTTTGCCACATTTCAGGCTTCAAACATAAAGATATAAAATTTAATTTTTTTGTGAAGAATCACCAACAAGTGGGACACAATTGTGAAGTGGAACGAAATCTATTGGATTTTTGAAACTTTTTTAACTAAGAAAAAAATGAACAGTGGGGCGTGCAAAATTATTCGGCCCCCTTGCGTTAATACTTTGTAGAGCCACCTTTTGCTGCGATTACAGCTGCAAGTCGCTTGGGGTATGTCTCTCAGTTTTGCACATCGAGAGACTGAAATTCTTGCCCATTCTTCCTTGCAAAACAGCTCTAGCTCAGTGAGGTTGGATGGAGAGGGTTTGTGAACAGCAGTTTTCAGCTCTTTCCACAGATTCTCGATTGGATTTAGGTCTGAACTTTGACTTGGCCATTCTAACACCTGGATACGTTTATTTGTGAACCATTCCTTTGTAGATTTTGCTGTATGTTTGGGATCATTGTCTTGTTGGAAGATAAATCTCCGTCCCAGTCTCAGGTCTTTTGCAGACTCCAACAGGTTTTCATCCAGAATGGTCCTGTATTTGGCTGCATCCATCTTCCCCTCAATGTTAACCATCTTCCCTGTCCCTGCTGAAGAAAAGCAAGCCCAAACCATGATGCTGCCACCACTATGTTTGACAGTGGGGATGGTGTGTTGAGGGTGATGAGCTCTGTTGCTTTTACGCCAAACATATCATTTTGCATTGTGGCCAAAAAGTTCGATTTTGGTTTCATCGGACCAGAGCACCTTCTTCCACATGTTTGGTGTGTCTCCCAGGTGGCTTGTGGCAAACTTTAGACAAGACTTTTTATGGATATCTTTGAGAAATGGCTTTCTTCTTGCCACTCTTCCATAAAGGCCAGATTTGTGCAGTGTACGACTGATTGTTGTCCTGTGGACAGACTCTCCCACCTCAGCTGTAGTTCTCTGCAGTTCGTCCAGAGTGATCATGGGCCTCTTGGCTGCATTTCTGATCAGTCTTCTCCTTGTCTGAGCTGAAAGTTTAGAGGGACAGCCAGGTCTTGGTAGATTTGCAGTGGTCTGATACTCCCATTTCAAAATGATCGCTTGCACAGTGCTCCTTGGGATGTTTAAAGCTTGGGAAATCTTTTTGTATCCAAATCCGGCTTTAAACTTCTCCACAACAGTATTACGGACCTGCCTGGTGTGTTCCTTGGTCTTCATGATGCTCTCTGCGCTTTCAACAGAACCCTGAGACTATCACAGAGCAGGTGCATTTATACAGAGACTTGATTACACATAGGTGGATTCTATTTATTACCATCAGTCATTTAGGACAACATTGGATCATTAAGAGATCCTCGCTGAACTTCTGGAGTGAGTTTGCTGCACTGAAGGTAAAGGAGCCGAATACTTTTGCATGCACCACTTTTCAGTTTATTTGCTAAAAAAGTTTAAAATATCCAATAGATTTCGTTCCACTTCACAATTGTGTCCCACTTGTTGGTGATTCTTCACAAAAAATTAAAATTTTATATTTTTGTTTGAAGCCTGAAATGTGGCAAAAGGATGAAAAGTTCAAGGGGGCCGAATACTTTCGCAAGGCACTGTACCTTAAGGATTATCTTACATGAGTAGCTGCAAGTCTTATCTGTTTTCCGCCACTAGAGGCAGTAAAGAGACATACCTGGTGTTTCACTTACCATGCTCTCCAGGAACGAAAAGCTCAAGTGTCAGCCGGTCTGTTGAGCGGCTCACTTCCTCCGCTTCAGGCGCTGCCACAGTTGTGGGGGGGGGGGAGGTAGTCCGAGGTCCATGGCGCTCCTTTTGGTGGATCTCTCTCTTCCCTCCACCATTTCCCTACGCACGCGCGCTTTTGAAGCCGGTAGGCGGGGGAGGGGATGTGGTTGCCGCTGGCATGCCGTCTCATGGTGCAGGCGCAGGGCGGGCCCTTCAAAAAAGCCCCAAACGTCAGAGCTCTGTAAAGCCAGAGGGACACAGCAGCTTGGGGAACGTAAGCACCTCCTGTGTGTTGTATACAGACATACCTAAGACGCCTACTCAGCATCAAGCTGAGCAGATTAGCAGGCATTGTTTTTTTGCTAGACTAAGTTCAACTGTTGATGCACCTGTGTTAAGTTCCTCTGATTTTAGCTTAGGACTTTGTCTTCCTGTATAAAAGGTTCAGGGGCAGGAATATAAAAGGGCACCGAGGTATTGCCATCTGAATCTGGTGGCCCTTATCATGCTTGCATGATACTATCCCCCCCCTGTAGAGATTTGAGGCAGCCGCACAGGTTGATCCATCGGCCCTATCAGGCATTGCAGCCTCCCCCAACATTGCAGCCACTCTGCATATGTCAGTTTGGAATTTTTTATTTTTTTTGCATTGCATTTGTTGGTCTATAAGAGGTTAACTGCTTTTAATTGCAGCATCTTCACAAGAAGCAGAAACCGAAATGTGCCCCTTTGCCTGCTCTAAATCGTCAATCAAAAGGATTAAAGTCCTGAGGATGAAAGTTCACCGTCAGAGGACAGGGAACAGGTGCAGTCTAACGAGGCGGAGGTATCGGAAGCGTCACAAGTTCTGGAGTTGCAGCTGCAGTCTTTTCTTTCGTTCATGGACGGACACAGCATCTTAATCTTGACATTAGGGTATTAGCCTTCTATCAGGGCATCAAAATTGTACAGTACCGCCTAAGTGGGCGGTCCCTCTGGGTACAACCCCTCTCCCTGCATGCAGCAGCTCCGTTTTTTTTTTTCTGCCTAGCATAGGAGAAGGACATGGCTCCCTGTGGGCCCATTGGTCCTGGAGATTTGTCTACTTTTTTCTATTTTTTGATCCTGAGATCTACTATCGACTGGGTGACAGGCTGAACATCAGATCCTTGTAGTCTCCCCAGTTTTGTCCATTGAGCGTGTGCCGACCTTTAGCTATACGCTGGGACATCCATGACATGTCCCGTTGCTCCAGGGGTGGCCAGTGACCTACATGCTCCGGGGCACACACATGACCGGGCTATATGTCTTTGTCACATTGTGTATGGCCGACAGCCACACCGTAACCGTGCGGGCAATGGGTCTGTCAGGAATGCTTCCAGCGAGTCCACGCAGGACGGGAAAGTAGCAGTTTCCCCTGCTCCAGCAGGATTGCATGGCTGGGCATTCCCGGAGAGGTCGATTAGGGGGTTCCCACCCTTCCTCGCTACATGTCTTTCCCTCCTTCCCATGCTCTGTGGGGCTGGGCATGCTGTACTGACCGGGGGCACTCCATGTCCTGGCTGGGGGTTGTGCAGGGTGCCCAGGGACCGCTCTCCATGGGCGGTGTTGTCTGGTGCCATGGGGGGGGGCACCATGCTGAGGCCCAGCATGTTCTCTTCTTCCCTTCTTTTTACCTCATAAGCGCTTGCGGCCACTTTGGCGTCACCATTTTCTGGTGGCCGCACTTGTGTTTAATGCTGAGAAGCGGGTGACGTTTTCTTGTAGTCTGCACGCTTTTATACAGGGGCGACTGGCGGCCATTTTCTTGTATTCCCAGCTCGGTTTTTGCCTCTAGGGGTGAAAACGCTCCTGAATGGCGCGATCAGCGCAGAACACCTCAGGCACAGGAATACACTGCAGCCCTGCCTCCTGCCTGATACAAGGCATATGGGAAGAGCGGACGGCGGCGCTGGCAGCACCTGGATCAGAACGGTGAGTCACCTGGGGGGGGGGTCCCTCGGTCTGAGCAGCTAGGGGGGGGGTGGACCTTTTGTACCTTGCCTTGGTCCCTATGGGTGTCAGGCAAGTGTGTGTTGCATTGCATCAGAAGCTGGCGTTTTCCTTCCCTGACATCTTTGTGGTGGCAACCAGTGCCCTGTACCTTTGGTGCTTATGGACGCCTTGTCGCTGGTCCTGGAGTCCCTTATATCGGGGTATAAGCGGTGTGCGGATGTAAAGGGGTAAAAACGCCCCCTCCCCCCACCATCTTCAGGGAAAAGTTCTGATTCAGACTCGGGCCTTGCTGTGGCATATGTCCCCTGTTCTGACCTGTCAGAGGATGCAAACCAGGACCTTTCGGAACGGTGCGGAACTGCGTTCTCACTTGCTTACATGTCCGGGTCAGCGTTAAAAAGGCGCTTGTTGGAGCATTTATCACCAAGTGTGGGCTCCCCAACAAAACGGAGGTTACGGCGAGGGCATCTATTAAGGTGTCGGTCCTATTTGGGTCCCACAGGCCGGCCCGCACCGCTGGTAGGTTTCCCTACACAGCCTAGGAGATGAGTTTACTTGCTAAGACTGGGAATGGCCGCAGCGTTCCAAAAAATTGCATGGCTGTCCGTTGTCCCTTTAGGAATGTTTCCTGTTAAAGGGCATTTCCCCCGATGGCCCCCCCCCCCGGTTCAGGGAATTTCCATGAATCCGGTGGACGGGACCCCAGTCTTTTAAGGCCCCTGCAGACAGGATTGGCCGTGACCCTGGGGTCACTGTTTTTTTTTTTTTTACGCTCACAAGCGTTTTTTCTCTTGTCATCCATGGACTGACACGGCATCTCTTTACACTTTACACATGGGTTATGTCCCTGCTTGCAGGAGAAGACCTAGGCAGAATGTGAGATGTTATCCATACATTCTAAAAGCCAGAGCTGAACAGCCCCACCCAGGGGGCAGTCCCTCCGGACATAACCCTCCCACTGCAGTCAGCAGACCTCAGTTTTTTTCTGCCTAGCAGAAGGAGAAGACGTGGCTCTCTCAGTAGCCAGTCTCCTGACCTATTTTTTTTTTCCTTTTTGGAATTCTTTTTTATTTTATTTTTGAGATCTATCAACTGTCGGCTGGGCAACAGGTTGGGCACAAGATATCCTCGTAGTCTTCCCTGTCAGACCATCGAGCGTGCTGATCCTCGCCTTGTGTGCGTGAGACTCAGTTCACGACATGCCCCATGACTCCAGGGGTGGCCGGGTTTGCTTTCATGCTCCCACGGTCCTTTCAAGACTGAACAGCTCCTGACTGACTGTATCTTTCGCGATGGACCGGGCCGACAGCTACTCAGTACTGCACTGTGATAGTCCTGTCAGAAACACACCAGTGTGTCCCTCAGGGACGGGTAAGTAGTCTCTCCTGCCCGCAGCTGAGTACAAAAGGCTGTGTGTTTCTCTGTGGGGGATTTTCCCTTTCTCTCCCTGTATTTTATAGTCACTCTGTCACCGTTACTCGCGCTGTGCTGTGTGGGGTGCCTGGGGGTCACACTTTTCTTGGGGGGGCTCATGCTGGTCTGCAATATATGCTTTGGGGCCTTTTTGTGTGATTTTGGGGCCTGAGTGGCGCTGTGTGTGTGTGTGTGCGTTTTTCACTGTAACTGCGTCATGGCGGCCATTTTGCTGCGGATCGCCTCAGTGAAGTGTGGCGGCCATTTTCTTGTAGCCTGCGCGCTTTTCAGCACTAGTTTTGGCCTCTAGCGCTGCTGTAACAGCGCAAATCTCCTCAATCTACACAAGCGGTGTGCGCTGATTCAGATATGGGCCTAGCCGCTACCACTCAGGACCCTAGCTCTGAATATATTTGATGGTTTTGAACTGGACATTCCTTATGAGGAAGACTACAGTTCTGAGTCAATAAATGACAGGGCGCTTGTTAGTGTACTCATGACTGCGGTGAGGGACACTCTCAAGCTAAATGCTGCGGATGCAGAACCTCAGGCGGATACGGTCTCCTTTGGTTCTTTTAAGGCCAGGCCTTCTAAAGAGGTTTTTCCATATGTAACTTTCTTTGACCAGCTCATTGATAAGGTCTGGGAAACGCCACAGAAGATTTTTATTGTCCTGTGGCGTTTGTCTATCAGATACCCCTTTGAAGATGCCCTACTTAAAAAGTGGGCTTCTCCCACAGTGGTCGACCCTCCAGTCGCCCGGTTGAACAAGGCCATCACTCTCCCAATGGCGGGGAATTTTGCTTTTGAGGACCCCACTGAAAGGAGGTCAGAAATGGTGAGTAGAACCATTTTGCCTTGTTGGGATCCGCCCTACGGCCTGTGGTAGCGGCGACCCTTGTTTCTCAAACACTTACAGGTTGGACAAAAATGTTGCACCTAGCTGTACAGGAGCATAATCTTCCTCCAGACACAGTTGCTCTGGCCCACCAACTGGTGCAGGGCCTGGTTTATGTGTGCAACGCCACGTTGGACGCGGCTCCTTTAATATCCAGGGCCTCTGTCTCGGCGGTGGTATTGCGTCGTCTTATCTGGTTGAAATGCTGGTCTGCTGACCTAGCCTCTAAGAAGCTCCTGACGGATCTACCATTTAAAGGTGGTAGACCTTTCGGTGCTGCTCTGGATGACATCATCTAGGATGTCACGGGAGGTAAAAGCACTCTTCTTCCTTAGACTAGCAAGGGTAAGGGGGCCCGCCGCAAACAGGGTCCTTCCTTTCCAGCAAAAAGTTTTTTTTTTGTCAGTCGGAGTCCACGGGTAGGCCCTCCCAGACTGACGGCAGTGTGCTGGTGGGCACAAGCGCCCCTGGGTGCGTTGGCTAAACAAGCGGCTCCCAAGCCCGCCTCCACGCAAAGTCTTGTCCTCGTCCAACTTTGGGGTGGGGGGACGACTTCGCAGGTCACGGATCGGTGGACCTCCCGAATCTCCGACCGGTGGGTGTGCGAGGTGGTCACCTCAGGAGACAGGATAGTATTCCGATCCTGGCCCCCAGATTCTTACCCTCGAATCATCCTCTCCTTCCTATCCGTCGGGCAGCCCTCTTGGGGGCTGTACAGGATTTTATCAGGTCCGGAGTGATTGTGCCGGTTCCGTCACAGGAGAGTTTTCAGGGATTCTACTTGAATCTGTTTGTTGTCCCAAAAAAGGACGGGGTTCGGCCTATCCTGGATCTCAAGGCCTTGAATGCCTTCGTGAATGTGCAAAAATTGTGCATGGAATCCATTCGCACGGTGATCGGTACACTCCATCAAGGGGATTTTTTCTGGTGTCCTTGGACATCAAGGACGCCTACTTGCATGTTCCGATCTGTGCAAGTCACCAGAAGTTTCAGCGCTTTGCAATCGGCGAAGTCCACTATCAATCTTTGGCTCTTCCTTTTGGCCTAGCCTCGGCACCGAGGGTGTTCACCAAGGTGCTTGCTCCGGTTCTAGCTTTACTGAGACAGCGAAGCATTGCTGTCGTGGGCTATCTGGTCGATCTTCTGTTAAGAGCAGAAAGTGGCTCGGAATTAGAAGAAAGTGTGACTATCGTCAATCAGACCCTCAGGGACTTTGGGGGGGTCCTGAACATTCAGAAGTCAGTCCTGGTCCCGACTCGGCATCTGGAGTATCTAGGTCTGATTCTGGACTCCTTGGAGGCAAAGGTATTCCTACCTCCGGAGAAGTTGCTGACACTTCAGTCTGCAGTGTGGGTGCAGACGTCCCGAAAATGATCGTCAATCCGTCTTTGCATGAGAGTCCCGGGACTCATGGTGGCCTCCTTCGCGGCCGTTCCGTATGCCCAATCACACACCAGGGCATTGCAGAAGGAGATCTTGTCCACCTGGGACGAATCCCCGTTGTCTTTGGATCTTCAGATCCAGGTGAGTCACCTGGTCAGGGCGTCCCTGACATGGTGGTTGAGGTCCCCGGCTCTTCGGTCCGGAAAGGGTGGAGTCTGGGGAAGTCCTGTTGGCCCAAGGGCTTTGGACCCCGGACGAAGCCCGTTTACCAATCACTGTTCTGGAAATTACGGGCAATCAGAGACTGTGCCTCTCCTCGGGTCGGAGAGATTACAGGGTCGCTCCATCAGGATCCAGTCAGACACCGCCACGGCGGTGGCGTATGTAAACCAAGAAACGGGCCGGCTCTGTAGGCTGTTTACATTCCGGGCATAGACAATGGGCAGGCGGACTATCTCAGTCGCCAGACGCTGGACTAGGGAGAGTGGTCCTTGCATATTTCAGCACCTTTGCCGACGGTGGGGCACGCCGGATGTGGACGGATGGCCTCTCGACTCAATCGCAAGGTGTCGAGGTTTGTGGCCAGATCTAGGGATCCTTTGGGGGATGCCTCGGATGCGTTGGCGGCCCCATGGGGTTCTTATCACCTGATATACGTTTATCCTCCGCTGCAGCTGCTCCCTCGTCTGCTGTGCGGGGTGGCGACCGAGGGAACTCCGGTGATCCTAATGGTTCCGGATTGGCCTCTGCGTCACTGGTACGCTGATCTGGTGCGTCTCGTCACGGACGTTCCCTGGCAGTTGCCAATGAGGGAGGACCTTCTGTCTCAAGGTCCTATATTTTATCCGACTTTACAGTCTCTGGCTTTAATGGCATGGCTGTTGAAAGACGGGTGTTGAGGGACCGAGGTCTCTCGGACTCGGTCATTTTGACCATGTTTAGGGCACAGAAGTCTTCCTCCAGAAAGATCTATCACCGTACCTGGAAAGCTTACATCGCCATGTGCGAAGAGCTGGACTGGCGTCCTCGGACGTATTCCATCCCCAGAATCCTGCGTCTTCCGCAGCGTGGAGTGACCCAAAAGCTTGCTTTGAGTACCATTAAGGATCAGATTTCGGCCTTGGCCGTCTTCTTTCAGCGACCTCTATCGGGTCATTCCTTGGTTAGCACCTTGTGTTGGGGGTTCGCCATGTGCTCCCTCCTGTCAAGCCTCCTCTCCCACCGTGGGATCTGAATTTGGTGCTCTCGGTCCTCCAGGAACCTCCTTTTGGGAATATCAGGGATATTCCCCTCTTGACTTTGTCTCAGAAGGTGGCCTTTTTTAGTGGCAATCACTTCTGTTAGACGAGTGTCTGAGTTGGCAGCCTTGTCCTGAAAGTCGCCATATTTAGTCATCCTTAAGGATAAGGCGGTGTTGCGTCTGCGTCCTTCTTTTTTGCCAAGGGTGGTCTCAGCTTTTCACCTAAATGAGGACATTGTCCTCCCGTCCTTGTGTCCTCACCCATCGCATCCCAGAGAGTTTGCGCTTCACGCATTGGATGTGGTGCGAGCCTTGCGGGTGTACCTGTCGGCTACTGTTTCTATTCAGAAGTCTAACGCACTGTTTGTGACTGTCTCTGGTCCAAAACAGGGCCAAGCGGCTTCGTCTGCCACCATTTCTAGGTGGATCAGACAAACCGCCATTCAAGCCTATGCTCTCATGGGGCGGGCGCCTCCCTTTCCGGTTACGGCGTATTCCACCAGGACAATTGGTGCTTCCTGGGCTTTCCGACATCAAGCGTCGGGTTGCACAAGTGTGCAAGGTGGCGACCTGGTCGTCCTTTCATACCTTTTCTACGTTTTATAAGGGTGATGTGGCTGCATCTTCGGATGCTTCCTTCGGCCGCAGGCCGCTGTTTAAAGTTGCAACTCCTCTGTTGAGGAGCTCTGCCTTCTTTGGAGTGTAGTTTTTGGTTTTTCCATTTATACTGCTCCCATCCCTCTTGACACTGCTTTGGGACATCCCACGTGTAAAGTGTAAAGAGACGCCGTGTCAGTCCATGGATAAGAGAAAATAGGATTTTTTGTACTCACCGTAAAATCCTTTTCTCTGACATCCATGGACTGACACGTCACCCACCCTTCCTTTTAAGTTTGTACTGCTTTGTTACGAACTGAGGTCTGCTGACTGCAGTGGGAGGGTTATGTCCGGAGGGACCGCCCCCTGGGTGGGGCTGTTCAGCTCTGGCTTTTAGAATGTATGTATAACATCTCACATTCTGCCTAGGTCTTCTCCTGCAAGCAGGGACATAACCCACGTGTAAAGTGTAAAGAGATGCCGTGTCAGTCCATGGATGTCAGAGAAAAGGATTTTACGGTGAGTACAAAAAATCCTATTTTTTTCCTTCCGCTGGGGCCGCAGGTAAGCGTTCCCAGGCCGACATACAAGATGGAGTTGTTTCTCTTGTCCAACAAACAGATTTTTTTTTTCCCTCCAACCTTCATGTGCAGGACCTGCTGATGCGCAGGTTGATGGTGTCTGTGCCGGCGCCGAAAAAGGTTTCAAGGATTCTACTCCAATCTGGTTGTAGTCCCAAAGAAGGGAGGGGTTGGTCCGGTCCTGGATCTCAAGGCCCTCAACAGCTTTGTGAAAGAACAAGGGCTCAGGATTGCAGCTTTCGCTCTGTGGTCGCTGCACTCCATCCAGGGTTTTTTTTTCGACCATCTTTGGACATCAAGGATGCATTTATTGCAGCCCCTATATGCAGCGGGCATCAGAGGTTTCTGTGGTTTGCGGTCCAGGGTGAACGCTACAAAATGTCAGCTCTCCCTTTTTGGCCTGCCCTCGGCACCAACAGTTCCTCCAAGGTGCTCGCCCCGATCCTGGCCTTGCTGAGGCAACAGGGGATCGCAATTGTGGGCTAATTGGTCGATCTCTGTCTGAGAGCAGCTTCCGCCTCAGAATTAGGAGAGGATGTGGCGATCGCCAGTCAGACTCTTCGGGAGTTTGGTTGGGTACTGAACCTCCAGACGCTGGTGTTGGTGCTGACTCAACGCCTGGCATACCTGGGCTCGATCCTTGAATCCTTAGAGGCAAGAGTTTTTTCTCCGTTCGCAAGTTTCAGGCTCTGTGTCACGCAGTTGCTGGTCACTGAGCTTTTGCATGCGAGTCCTGGTTTTCATGGTAGCCACCTTCAAGGCGGTACCGTGTGTTTATTTCCACACTCCAGTCTTGCAACGGAGATTCTGTCAACATGGAACACTTCTCCATTGTCCTTGGATTGTCAAATCCCGGTGATCTGGCTAGTCTGGTATCCCTGATCTGGTGGCTGAGGCTTACGGCCCTTCTGTCCGGGAAGTCGTTTCCTTTTCACTGGACGGTAGTCACGACTGATGCCAACCTGCCCAGCTGGGAGGGAGTTTGGGCGTACAGTCGACACAGGGTTGATGGATGCAGGAAGAATTCCACCTGCCGATCTGTTTGCTCCTTCGGGCGGTCAGGCGGTGCCCCTCCACTTGGTCACAGAGGCTGCGGGAACGTCCAGTCAGGATCCAGTTTGGATGACGCCACGGCGGGGTGTATGTCACCCATCGAAGGGGAACAAGTCGCTCGGCTCCAGCATGCTGTCGCTCACATCCTGCGGTGGGCAGAGCGGAATGTGCTGGCTCTATCGCCCGCATACAGTCTGGGCGTTGAACTCCCTGAGTCGTCAGATGCTGGACTATGGTCGCTACACCGCATGGGTTTTGACTCCTTTACCGGAGACAGGGATCGCCAGATGTGGATCTCCTGGCTTTTCGACGCAATCTGAAGTTTTAGAGGTTTGTGGCCGGGTCCAAAGATCCCTTGGCGGACGCGTTCGTGATACTGTGGGGACAGTATTAGCTATGTTGGGCCTTCCTCCTGTAAATACTCTTCCTTGTCTGCTTAATACTCTTCCTCGTCTGCTTCGCAGAGTAGAGGTCGAGGGGCTTCCGTGAATTCTTATTTGCCCCAGATTGGCTTCGGCGTCCCTGGTACTCCCCCTTAGAAGACTGGTGGCGGATGTTCCTTGGCGACTGCCAATGCGAGAGGACCTTCTATCGCAAGGTCATATATTTCATCCTGCTTACAGTCCCTGGCCTTCACGTCTTGGCTGTTGACTGTCGGATACCGAGTGACCGAGGCCTGTCGGTTTCGGTGATTTCCACCATGCTGAAGGCACGGAAGTCATCTTTTCGTAAGAATACCTTTGCACATGGAGAGCCTACATTTCTATGGTGGAGATGGAGTGTCTTTCACGTACATATTTGTTTTCCGGGATCCTGCTGTTTTTACAGCGTGGAGTGGATACAAGACTTGTCTTTTGCTCCATTAAGGGGCAGATATCAGCCTTTGTTCTTTTCTTTCAGCGACCCTTGGCGGCTCATTCGCTGATGAGTACGTTTGTCCAAGGGTTTCGACATGTGTCCCTTCCGGGTTCCATCACTGATACCTTGGTGTTTCAGAAACCACCATTTGAATACATTAGAGAGAATTCCCGGTTGACACTTTCTTGAAAAGAAGCTTTTCGGGTGGCTGTTACCTCTACCAGAGGTTTTCCGAGTTGGCGGCCTTGTCTCGCAAGTCTCCCTACTTCTCCACAAGGATAAGATGGTGCTGCGCTCGCAGCCTTTGTTTCTACGTAAGGTTTTTTTGGCCTTTTTATCCAAATGAGGACATTGTGCTTCATCCTTGTGTCCTCGGCCGTTTGTGTCGGTGACTGGTTCAAAGAAAGGCCTGGCGGTCTCGTCATCCACCATTTCTTGGTGGGACAGACAGATTATAATTCAGGTTTATGCCCTTAAAGGGTGGGCGCCTCCCTTTCCTGTCACGGCACATTCGACCAGGGCAATAAATGCCTCCTGGGCTTTCCGACATCAAGCATCTGTCACAGGGGTGTAAGGCCGTGACCTGGTTGTCCGTTCACACTTTCAGTATGTTTTACAAGGTTGACCAGCATGTCTGCGGATGCCTGCTTTGGCCGCAAAGTTTTTGCAGGTGGCTGTTTAAGGTTGCAACTCCTCCGTTGAGGAGCTGTTTGTTTGGGTTGAAGTTGGTTTGATCGCTGTTCCCACCCCTTGATTTTGACACTGCTTGGGGAAGTCCCTAATGTCAAGATTAAGATGATGTGTCCATCCATGAACGAAAGAGAAAATAGGATTTTTGTCCTGACCGTAAAATCCTTTTCTCTGAATTCATGGACGGACACAGCACCCACCCCTCCCTTATTTTTTATTTTTTTAATGTTTGTACTGCTTTTTGAAGAACTGAGCTGCTGCATGCAGGGAGAGGGGTTGTACCCAGAGGGACCGCTTGGGCGGTACTGTACAGTTTTGATGTTGTTTTAACACAATAACATGTTTCTGCCTAGTCCTCTCCTGATAGAAGGCTAATACCCTAATGTCCATGAACCATGAGGATTTTACGCTGAGTACATAAATCCTATTTTTTTCCGAGATTCATACTGCGTATAACTTACCCTCAGCCTAGACCGCCAAATCCTCTGTCTCCTCCTCCTTGGGTTTTAAAAAAAAAAAAAAAAATTCCCTTAGGTTGCTTGTAACCTTCCCACTCCATCCATTACTGGAAATACACGTCTGCAGAGGATAACTTCCTCTTTACCAGTCCACATGTTTGCACAAAATACATGAGTTTGGAATGTACAAAATGCATGTGGGGTAAACACAGGTAACAGAACATGTTTATTGTTGATCACATAAAGATGCATGTTTCTGTTTGTATGGATTTGCATGTTTTTTACATGGTCGCATGAGGATGCTTGGTCACATTAAAGTGCTTAAGTCGCACGGAGAGGCTTGTTTTCACAGAAATGCCTAAAATTGCATAAACATGCTTGATTTCATAAAGATGCTGGATCACACAAGGTTGCCTGATCACACAAGAATCCTTGGTCACAGTAGTGCTTAAAATGCATAGGCTGTTTGATCGCATGAAAAAAAAAAATGGAATTGCATAAGGATGCATGGTCGCTTAAAAGTTGCATGTTTGCCTAGATTTTGCATGGTTGCATAATGAGGCATGATAATTTAAGTTTCCTTTTAATTATACAGGATTCCTTGTGTTTACATAGGAATACGTGTCTGCATGGGTACATGTTGCATAACCGTTCATAAATGCATGCTTTCTTGCACGATCCCCGTTCCATAGCACACGTCCTATATGTATGCGTGTATACAGCACACACTTTTTTATGTTTTGCCTAAAACATATTTGTATGAATTCATGCTTCCATGAACGCATGCTTCCATAGAGGCATATGACTTTAACACTTGCCACATACACATATGGGGAGCCATTTGCATATGTATTTATTTACATGCGACTGCAGAGGTTGTCTGCGTTTCGCAGGGAAACCGCACCTCTTCCAGTTGGTGGTCTTGCCCTTTGGGTTACCCACCGTGCCCGGGTATACAGGGTGCTAGGGGCCCGCCTCTAGCAGGTCTAAAGGCAAAGGGTATAGCAGTAATGGCATACCGAGGCAATCTGCTGCTGATAAGATCAGTCAGTAGCATGGCTGGACCTAAGTGTGTCCAGCATGGTCAAGTATCTGGAACTCCTGGGATAGGATCCCAGTCTAAAGGTACATTTTTACGTTCGGTAAGAAGCTTGGAATGTTTGGCCCAAAAAGGAGTTGTTTGCCTCAAAGTCAGTGCTATAAGAAAGCTGGTCTATGTGGTCAAGGCAAGGAAGAGTTCCTTACATTTGACTTTTTCTTAAGGTGCGAGGGAAGATGGTGGCTTCATTCAAAGCGGTTCCCTATGCTCAGTTTCATTCAAGGCTGCTATAAACATTATTCTGTCTGCCTGGAACAAGTAGATCCTATCCTAGCATTATCCAAAGAGTCTGGTCCCAGGGATACGCTGGATTCTCAGTTAGTGGTCATTAACCAAAAGATTGTCAAAAAGGATGATCCTTTGTGCCGGTTACTTGGGAGGTGGCGGCTACGAAGGCTGATCTCTAGGGATGGAGGCCAGGCCTGGAAGAGACTACTGCCCAGGAGAAGTGGTCAAGCTCCAAGTGAGCCTTATCCGTCAACATTCTAGAGCTATGGATGGCACATCTGGCTTAAGGGCCTGGGCGTTTAGGTTGCAGGATTGTTCTGTCAGATTACAACCCGACAATGCCACGCCAGTGATTAACTTTTCTTACCAAGGAGGCACTAGAAGTCATGCAGCCAGAGGGAAGTGAGCCATGTTCTGGCTTGGGCAGAGGAGCTTGTGCCTTGCCTATCGACAATCTTTATTTCATGAAATGGAGAATTGGCAGGCGGTTCTCTGGAGCCGTCAACAATTGTTCCCAGGAGAATGGCCTCTACACCCCGACTTATTTCTGACCAAATGCCAGAGAAAGAGTACCCTGGACATAATGTTTATTGGCATCCACGTTCAACAAGAAGTTGCACAACTTTGTGTCAAGGACAAGGATCCACTTGCATGCGTGACAGATACGTTAGTGGCCCTGTGGGACCAGTTGTCACTGGTTTTATGCGTTCTCTCTCCCCAGTGCCGTGACTACCGTGGCTTGTATGCAACATCATAGGGGAACGGAAGCCGGCCTAATAGCTCCAGCATGACCCAGGTGACCTTACTGTGCAAGGATCGTAAGGGTGGTAGTAGAGGACCCAGGGTCCCTTACATCTTCTCCAGCCCTTCTTTGCAAGAGTGTATTCCATCCTGTCTTGCAAACATGGGAATTAATGGTCTGGCTGTTTTAGCCCGCATTCTTGAGGATTGGGGCTTTCAGGATCAGCGGCAAATTGCCTTGATTCGTACAGGCGAGCTGGCCTCCAGGACCATGTATCATAGGATCTGGAAGGCCCATTTTCCTGGTGTGAAACCAAGGGGTGGCATCCTTGGAAGTATGTCATAGGTAAAATTCTTACCTTCCTACATTAGGAAAGGAGTTGGAGCTAGCCTTCAGTTCCATCAAGGGTCGAATCTCTGCCTTGTCAGTATTTTCAAAGGCTGCTTGCTTCGCACTCTCTTTGATCCGGGCCTTTATACAAAGGGTAACTTGTTTAAGTCAGCCAGTTAGGTCCCCCCTGTGCTCGGGGGATTCAGTCTAGTTTTGTCGGCCTACAAGGTCAGCACCTTAGGCCGATACACCATATTTCCCTTCATCCTTCTAACAAGGGAATTGGTGTTCTTGGTTGTGGTGGCCTCCGCAAGAGAGTTTCAGTATTGGCAGCTTTCTTTGTATAGAGCCATACTTCATTATTCTTAAGGATAGGGTGATGTTAAATCCTCACCCAGCCTTATTTCCTAGAAGGATCAAGTTTTCATTTGAATCAAGGTGTTTCTTGCCTTCTTTTTTTTTCCAAAACCTTGTTCTGCGGAAGGAAAAGTTTATTACTTTTATCTCAATATAGATGAGAGCAGTTAAGTCTATCTGAAGGTTCAGATATAGGAAACTGACGTTTTGTTGCACTGCCAGAAGACCCTCGAAATGGGCAGGCAGCGTTCAAATCGGCTATTAAAATGGTTACACTCTTTTGTTACACTCAGGATGCCCCGGGAAAGGGCAGGCAGTGTCTAAATCAACTGTTTCTATGTGGATTCATCAGGTTGTGATTCAGGCTTGTGGTTTAATGAGTGATTTCCCCGGTTTTCTTTTAGAGTGCACCCTACCAGTATAGTAAGCGCTTCATGTGCGGTGCATTGCCAAGCCTTTATGACTCAGATTTGCAAGGCCGCAACTTGGTTGTCGGTGCATACGTTCACTAATTTCTATCAGGTGAATGTAAAACGACAAGAGGATGCCGCTTTTTGGCGCAGTATGATGCAGGCAGCAGTATAGGTCCTCACGTCTGATGGCGGTCTGCGTTATTTGTGTCTCCCTCCCCTCAGTAGGCATTGCTTTGGGACTTCCCTCTTAGTAATTACTAGGCTCTGTGTCCCGTGATGTACGATAAAGAAAATAGGATTTTATAACCGCTTACCTGTAAAATCCTTTTCTTGGAGTACATCGCGGACACAGAGCTCCCGCCCCTCTTGTTTGGGGATAGGGAGGACACTTCCTGTCTAATTGATTACACCAGTGTCCAGCACCTGAAGGTGGAATATAACCCATTTAGTAATTACTAGTCTCTGTGTCCCGTGATGTACTCCAAGAAAAGGTAAGCTGTTATAAAAATCCAATTTTTTTTTTTTTTCAATTTTTGGTCATTTCTAATTTTATATATATAAAAAAAAAGGTGGTATAAATTTAATTCAGTGTTTCATGACCATGCAATTGCCTGTAAAAATAGTACAGTGATTAGAAAAAAATGCTCTGGTCATGAAGGGGGTAAAACCTCTTGGAGGTTAAGTGGTTAAAATTATTTTTTTAACCATTGACACACATTTACACGTGTAGTCTCACCAAACATTTTTTTTCTGCCAAAACGCTGCTGGATCCAGAACGGATTCCTTTTCAGTGGGGTTATTTTTCTGTGCCTGCTATCATACCTCTCTAAATGCCTAGGTGTGCATGGACATATAGGTGTGCATGGGTTTTTAGAAGCAGGAAAAAATAATGCCAGACTCCCCTAACAGCAGAGCTAAATATGTCCCATGTGCATAAGCCCTAAATTGCAAACAGTTGGCTTTCCATTTTTCTGTGTGGCAAAATGGAGAGTAGCAGAGAAAAATTTCCCTTATTTGAGCTTGCTCCACACATTTTACAGACAAGGCCTTTAAAGATGTCTGAGGATGAATGCATATCAACAAATGGTGTTGGTAATTTACCTTGATCAAAACACAGGGTTTTAAAATTTGCTGTAATAATTTTATCTTTTTAGTTTCACTCTAATTTTTTCGTAATAGTTTCCCATATTTTTATTTCAACACAGGTATCACAGATGGATATAATCTTTGAATGCTTTGTAGACCAAGAGGAAGCTGAGCTGCAAAACTCAACTATGGACACTGCAGACTGGGCAAATGTAGTTCTTGAAGTGAATATGATTTTAAAGGTAATCAAAAAAAAAATATAACTATATATATATATATATATATATATATATTTCCCTGCCGCAATCTAGAAAGAGGTTGTGACCCAGCATTCTCAACAAGGGGGGTTGAGGGGCTCCAGGGAGCTGATGTCATGGAGAGGAAACTGGCTTTTCAGTTTCCTCTGTTTTTTAGCCCATGTTCACACTGGGGCTGCCGGAGTGAAGCCGTGCGAGTTCAGCTGAACTTGCACGATTTCACTCCTGCCTGTCAGTCCCTTTCAGCTCGATTACAGAGACCTCTGACACAGATGTCAATGTAAATTGTGGCTGAAATCGCAAAAAGTAGTACAGAAACTACTTTTTGTAATCGGTGCAGCGCCGCAGATGCGGCGTCGCACCGATTAGGATGGCGCCATTGCCCGCAATTTGCGGCAAATATCGCCGATTTGACATGTCAAACCGCACCAGTGTGAACCAGGGCTAAAAGTCCATTTGGGGACCTGGAGATTTCTAAGTGATCCGGGTGGGAGAAAATCTCCAATCCTGGGTCCAGGTGTTCAGAACAGCTAGCACACTAATTGGTCAGGTGTGTGCTGGGCTTTTAGTAATGACCAGGAGGTCTGGCCCAGGAGTCAAAAGGGTCCACCTAGGAGAGAGGTGGGAGCCAGTGCAGCACAAGGCTGTTTGGTCGCTCACCAACTCAGTGCACACACCTATGTGTGGGAGACAAAGGCCTAAAAGCGGAAGTAAACCCATCCATAATATGGTTTCATTTCTGGCACGTACCGGAAATATAACACTCCTATTGGTTGTGCTCTCAACCAAACTGTCAAACCATCCAATGGCTGGTGTCATAACTGATCACATGTGCAGCATCATGGCAGTTGTAGAATAAACAGAGGCAAAGATGGCAGCTTCCTTGGCTGAAAACGATAGGAGAGCTAACTTACGCTTAAGACCCCTCTCACACTGAGGCGCCCATGGCGTCGGCGGTAAACCGCCGCTCTTTTTACCGCCGACGCTATGGGCGGATTTGCGGTGCATTTTGCCCCCCCGCTAGCAGCCGAGAAAGGGTTAAAACCATCCGCAATGCGCTGCTGAAGCGGGCGGTATAGCCGCGCTGTCCTATTGATTTCAATGGGCAGCAGTGGTGAAGGAGCGGTAAACACACCGCTCCTTCTCTGCTCCAAAGATGCGGCTAGCAGGATTTTTTTTTACCGTCCTGCTAATGCAAAGCTCCAGTGTGAAAGCCCTCGGGCTTTCACACTGGAGTGAATGGTGCAGCAGTTTAAGGGCGGATTGCAGGCGCTATTTTTAACGATATAGTGCCTGCAATACGCTCCAGTGTAAAAGGGGTCTTAAGGTTAAGTCTAAAGCAGGAGTGCTGGAGGTACAAGCCTGGAGGCTGAGTGACCGTTTGTTTTGGAGCAAGAGTGAAGTTTATTTTAATAAGAGGGAAAAAAAGAAAAACCCTTAAAAAAGAAAAGTGAGTGGGGTGTCCTTAAAAGCTCTACATTTGATGCTTGTTCTTACAATAAATACACAGTATATATTCTGTATATTTATACATATATAGCAAGGGTCCCCAGTACACTTTCAAACAAACCTGTATAAAAGAGGTTTTAGTTGCATCCTTCTGCAAATAAATGTTAAAAAATTGGCCTGGATGGCAAGTGGTTAATTTTTTTACAAACGAGCTAAAATCAGATTTTTTTTTGTAAAAAAAAATATTGGAACCCCCAAACATATTTCTGAAAACAGAGGACCTGGAGAATAAAATAATTTTTGTTGCAATTTTTATGTTTCAATATATTGGTGCAGCCTTTTTTTAAAATGCACATTTTCTGAAAAAAGTGCACTTAGTGGTTGTAAAGCCTTAAAGGGTTTGTAAAGGTTTGTTTTTTATTTTCTAAATGGGCTCCTTTAACCACTTCAATACAGGGCACTTAAACCCCCTTCTTACCCAGACCAATTTTCAGCTTTCGGTGCTCTCACACTTTGAATGACAATTACTCAGTCATGCAACACTGTACCCAAATAAAATTTGCGTCCTTTTTTTTCACACACATAGAGCGTTCTTTTGGTGGTATTTAATCACTAGTGTCTTTTTTTTTTTTTTTTTTTTGTGCTATAAATAAAAAAAACGTACATTTTGTGGAAATTTGCCTTTTTCTTTGTTTCTGTCATAAAATTTTGCAAATTAGTAATTTTTCTTCATAAGTTTTGGCCAACATTTATACTGCTACATATCTTTGGTAAAAATAACCCAAATTAGTGTATATTAAATGGTCTTTGTGAAAGTTAGAGTCTACAAACTATGGTACCAATCCCTGAAAATTTATCAATTTGATCACACCTGAAGTACTGATGGCCTATCTAATTTCTTGAGATACTAACAAGTCAGAAAAGTACAAATACCCCCCAAATGACCCCTTTTTAGAAAGTAGACATTCCAAGGTATTAAGTAAGTAGCATGGTGAGTTTTTTTAAGTTGTAATTTTTTCCCACAATTCTTTGCAAAATATTTTTTTTCTATTGTTTTATTTTTTTTACAAAATTGTCATATTAACTGGTTATTTCTCCCACCGAGCATATGCATACAACAAATTACACCCCAAAATACATTCTGCTACTCATGAGTTTGGGGATACCACATGTGTGGGACTTTTACACAGCCTGGCCACATACAAAGGCCCAACATTGAAGTAGCACCATCCGGCGATCTACGAGCATAAATTGCACATCTCATTTCTCAACCACCTATTACACTTTTGAATGCCCTAGAGCACCAGGACAATGGAATTGCCCACAAAATGACCCCATTTTGGAAAGGAAACACTCCAACGTATAATCTATGAGGCATAATGAGTCTATTGAGGGGTTATTTTTTTCCAGAAGTTTTTGGAAAATGTGGGGAAAAAAAATAAACGCATTTTTTTTCTTTTTTTTTTTTTTTACACAAAGTTGTCCATTTATAAGATCTTTCCAACACATAGCAAATACATAGCAAAAATGACACCCCAAAATACATTCTGCTGCTACTCCTGAGTATGGGGATACCACATGTGTGAGACTTTTAAACAGCTTGGCCACATACAGAGGCCCAACATCCAAGTAGCACCATCAGGCGTTCTAGGAGCATACATTACATATATTATTTCCTGGCAACCTATCATTTTTGAAGGCCCTTCATATTTCTAACACATAGCATGTACATACCAAGAATTACAATCCAAAATAAATTCTATTGCGCAAAGGGTAAAAAAATAAGTATTACCTGTGCTTTTAGTAGTGTCCACAGAAGAGCACTGGTCCAGGTCTGTATGGTCAGCACAAGGATATTGTCAGCACAGCCAAAGCATTTGTCCCTAGACATTGTCCAGGCAGAGACAGCCAGCACAGCCATAATATTGGTCCTGGTACACTGTTACCTGCAGACACTCATTATTGTACCGCTCTCCAGCCCTTCATAAACATACTGCCTCTTGCTACAGCTAATTATTTGCATAGTCCAGGTAGCAGGCAGTGATGTGGTCCGTTCATGCGGCAGGCAAAGGCATGATGGCAGTAAGTCAGCAGCAGGCTGAGGGCCGCAATCTGGTAAAACCTGTGCACAGGGGTAGAGGCTTCGACCCACCCAAATCTCTATGAAGCCTCCGGACTCCAGACCCTAACCCGGAAATTCAACCCGGAGAAAATAAAAAAAAAACGGAAAAACTATTTTGGAGCCCCTCACATATGTGAGACCCCTGTGTACTACAGTAGCAGGGCAACAGATCAGTCCAAGCGGTAGGCAAAAGCATAGTCCATAAAACAGGCCAGTGTCAGTTCACGTGCAAGCAGTCCAAGCGGTAGGCAGAAGCATAGTCACAAAACAGGCCAGGGTCAGTTCATGTGGAAGCAGTCCTAATGGTAGGCAGAGGCATAGTCACAAAACAGGTCAGGGTCAGTTTAGGTGGAAGCAGTCCAAACAGTAGGCAGAGGCATAGTCAAAAAGCAGGCCAGGGTAATTTCACGTGGAAGGCAGTGGCATGGTAATTTGGGGAATCATGGAAAATGGTCAGCACAGATTATGAAAATGGGGGGGAAATGGTTAAAAATATGGGCTAATATTTTAGGGATGTATGATGAAGTTCAAAGCATTCACCAATGCAAAGGCCAGGTTAGGAGGGACACCGGGGACAATGGTAGCTGGTATCTTTTCTAAGTCGTCCTTTGCTGCACACGCGACATCTTTTTTGCTGTTTTCGGCCTTCTTCAGATGGTGGGATGTTGTACGGGGAGTGCTGTTTATGAAGTCTGCTAACAGCATCAGAGCGAAGGTTTTCAGGGTGGGTCTTTATTGATAGATGAGGGACGTGACTACTTCTTCTGAGAATTGTAGGAAGGGGGCAGGGTTTTCTGTGGATTTGGTGTAGACTATGTAGGAATTATAAATGGGCAAATGGATGAGATAAATTGCTACCTTCTTGTAACAGAATCTGGACCGCCTAATGCACAAATGGGGCTGAATCATTTGGTCATTGAAATCCACCCCCACCCCCATGTAGAGATTATAATCTTGCACACATGTCGGCTTTTCAATGGAACCTGGTCTTCGCTGAACTACAACTGCAGTGTCATTGTGAATGGTGGACATCATGTGCATGTCTCTGTTATCCTTCCACCTCAAGGCCAGCACTTTGTTGCACCTCAGTGTTGCTCTTTCCCCCCTTTTCACCTTTTTTGTTCACAATGGATTGTGGGAAGCCCTTCCTAATTTTTTTGGAGGTTCCGCAGGCCAGGGTTTTTTCGATGTATAAGTGTCTGAAAAGGGGCAGGCTGGTATAAAAGTTGTCAAGGTATATATGATATCCTTTTTTCAGAAGTGGGTAAGCCACGTTCCATACAATTTTTCCAGCTGTGCCCATGTAGGCCGGGCACTCAGGGGGCTGGAGCTGGGAATCTCTTCCTTCATATATGCGGAACGCATAAAGATATCTTGTGACTCTCTCACAGAGCTTGTAAAATTTTACACCATATTTGGCCTTTTTGCTAGGAATATATTGTTTTATTCCTAGCCGGCCTGAATAGGGTACCAGGGACTCATCCACACATATATGCTTCTTGGGGACATAGAGTTCTGCAAATCGATTGGAACGGAAATTTATCAGTGTGCAAATTTTATACAGCTTATCGGAATCTGAATGATTGCGGGGAGGGCACTGGGTGTTGTCATTAAAATTAAATAATCTCATTATCATCTCATATCGGGACCTGGGCATTACGGCAGAATACATGGGCATGTGGTTAGATGGGTTTCATGGACCAATATGCAGGTCCTTGATTTTTTTTTTGTAAGCCCCATGTTGATGGTGAGGCCCATAAACAATTTGAACTCCTTCAAATTCAAATCTCTCCACTCAATTGGACGGCATAAGATGATTGGGGTTGTAGGCAATATACTGCTGGGCATATAAATTTGTCTGGTCCACAATGAACTGTAGCAAAGTGTCAGGCAAAAACAGATGAAAGTAATCGATCTCTCTGAAATTTTGGGTGTTGGCCTGCACACCTGGCTGTGATGTGCAAGGGGGAATAATTGGTGATCCCGAGACGGAAGGTAGCCATGTTGTGTTGACAAGACCATCTGGCATGTATGTAGCGGCCCTGGCTCTTGGGGGACGTGACACTCCAGTAGTTGGGGGAGTTGAATTTCCTGTGCTGGTACTCAGGTGTGATGTGACAGCACCGGTACTGGCCCTGGGCATTTGTTTGCGGGGCCTTTCGCTGGCGGCAGCACTGGTACACTGGGCCTTTGTTCCTGAGGCCTTTTGCTGGCGGCAGCACTGTTACTGGGCCTTTGTTCCCGGGGCCTATTTCTGGTAGCAGAGCTGGTACTGGGCCTGGGAATATAATCCTGGTTGCTGGCGGCTGCCTGGTTTCCAGAGTGCCGTGCCCTTTTAGGAGGGACCCAATCTTCATCCGAATCATTACTATATTCGATCGGTTCAAATTCAGAATTTCATTCGGAATCAGAATTGGAATCTAATGAGAACTCCCCGGTGTTCTCATCAGTCATAGAGAGGATCTGGAACGCCTCCTCACTGGTAAAGACTCTTTTGGGCATGGCTGTGTGGCGGGTAGCTGTGCGACAGGTGACAGATGGGTGGCAGGTGACGGTCACTGATGGGCTGTGCGATGTGTAGCAGGTGATGTTCACTGATAGGTGATGTTGGTGTGATGGGAGATGGTCACTGAAGGGTGACAGGCCACGGTCGGTGACGGGTGATGGTCACTGATGGGTGACACGCCACGGTCACTTATGTGTGACAGGTGCACCGCTGATGGTCACTGATGGGTGACAGGGCACAGTCACTGATGGGTGACAGGGCACAGTCACTGATGGGTGACAGGGCACAGTCACTGATGGGTGACAGGGCACAGTCACTGATGGGTGACAGGGCACAGTCACTGATGGGTGACAGGGCACAGTCACTGATGGGTGACAGGGCACAGTCACTGATGGGTGACGGTTGCACCGCTGATGGTCACTGATGGCAGTCTCTTATGTGACAGGTGCACTTTTATGGGGTGACTGTTGGTGACAGATGACAATTGGGCGGGGGGGGGGAGGCGATGGGACAGGTGTGGTGTTTGTGCTGGAAATGGTGTGTGAGGAGATAAGAGCTGGCAGCGGTTACAATTCTTTGTTTATACTTAGTGATCAGGCTGTGGATGGATCACATGGTACACAGCCCTGGCCAATGGCTGTTTACTATCGTCGGTGACGAGCAGTGTTACCGGGAACACGCTGCTACCGATGGACATGGGCAGCGCGCTTGCAATCGCGCGCATGCGCTGTCAAGTGGGGCATTACCATCCGTGACCAGCCGTGACTTCATCACGACCGATCACGTGGTAAACAGCACTTGCCAGCGGCTGTTCACCACTGTTGGTGATGAGCGGTGACACGCTGCCACCGGCGGTACAGGGGTGATCGCGTGCATTCCCTGTTTAAATGGGCCGCCGTCATATGCCGTCCGGTCAGAACGAGAGTGTGTTCCGCCTGCCGTCATTTTATTTTTATTTTTTATAATCAATTTTTTTTTATATATTATAAACTTCAACATTTCCATTCAGCATTGTACATTCTTATATTACATCATCTACATAAGACACAAATGAACCTTACAGTATTGAACCAGGTACAAAATTGTCTTGTCAAAAGATTATCAATTATGTTATCCCCCCCCCCCAAAAAAAAATAAAAAAAAGAATAGGAAAGAAAAAAAAACATGAAAAAATAAAATAATTCTCTCCCCCCCCCCCCCCTCCACGCCATCCCTGGCTGCGGAGGAGTAAGTCTGCTCTATCCCTACTCACTCCATTCCCTCTACTTGAGTCGTGTGTTCTACTGTGCCCTTCTGTGTCACTTAAACAACGCCTGCTCCTACTTCCAAAAAGGCCACCAATGGCCATATTTACTATTCTTTTTTTAATGTGGTGGAAAAAAAAAATGTGTATGTATATTGTGCCTTGTGGTTAAGTATTAATTACCCATAATTGTGTGTAGCGGCCCCCATGGCCTAATTCCCCAACTTAAGTGACAACAAACAAGCTTAAAAAAAAAAAAAAAAAAAGGGAATAGGGGAGGGATCCCCTCTCCTACTTCCACGTGTTTATTGATTACCCTCTACCCAGACCTCATAAGAGGCCACTAATGGCCATGGTGTTAAAAATAGATGATGATATCTTCACCTGTGTTTACATTCAAGCAATCCCCCTGACCTACTCTTCCCCCATAAATAAATAAACAAACCTAAAAAAATTGGTGATATCCTCGCAGTGATCATGTCCAAATTCTACTTTAAATCCCTCTTCTCCTGTGTGTGCCCTATTCCTTATCCACCCCCCTTCCCATCCCTCCCCTCACTATTTCAATGTGACTTAACTCCCTCTCTCTCTCTCCTAATTAGGGGTAGACATCTCACTCCACACTATCAAAGCCGTAAGAATTTATTAGGGAGGTCAATGAGAGAGAGAGAGAGAGAGAGGGGGGGGGGGGAGAAAAAAAAAAAGGAAAAATCAAGAAATAAAATAAGAAGGAAAATATATCAATCCTGGTCAAGGTTCATGGTTTGGCTCTTTATTCTATTATAGCTGAAACCATAAGCAACTATACTGGGGATCTTTATGGATCTGCTACGCCCCCTGCTTTCCCACTCAATGTTTCTTATCCTCTGCCCATCTCAGGTGCACACTGTATCCAGCCTGCCCATGTCTTATCAAATTCCCCTTTTTTTGTCGATCACTACTTGCGTCCACCTTTCGGCTTCCATTATATGGTTGACCTCCTTTTTCCAGTCCTCTAGTGTTGGACAGGCAGTCTGTTTCCAAATAGACTAACAAATAGAAATGGGAAAAGGACTAGGACTAGATTTTTAGTCTGGGGAGGATTGGGTACGTGCAGGATCACGTGTCCCAACCCCCTCTTAGGGCCAAGCCCTGTCTCCCTCCTTAACGTCCCACAGGGTGGGGGCCTGTTTCAAAAGTGTGACCTCTTGTAGGCCTGTTTTGGTTTATGCACCCAGTTGCCCCCCCTATGTGTCTTTGTGCCATTCATCTGACCCTTTTCTCCTGCAAGTTCGGGAGTGCTCGCTGGTGCTTGTTGACGGTGGGGCCACCTCGCGATCATCAATCCGGGCTGCTGATGCCCATTCAGGGTATGTATCTAATGATACTGAACAGTTTGAACACTTAAACACTCACATCTGGCATTATATGCGTACTGACAGTGCACCCCATCGGGTGTTTCTGCCAAAGGCATCTATTTGATTGGTTGTTTTCAACTGTATTTCATTAACATGTATATGTTTTACTTATTATTATAGAACTTGGTACGCAAAGCTTATTTCCCCTGAAGAAGACCGCCATTTTTATCAAGGTCAAAACGCGTTGGGGTTATTGCGTCCTTGTCTCCTACAAACTTCCTATGTGGTATCACACCCGAATGGGTCGTTCTAGCTTTATGTGTTAGTTTAATGTATGCATTTATTTTATGTGTAATTTGGAGCTCATGTCCTGATTATCATCAATCATGTTATATTTTTCATAATAAAATGTATATTTTTATAAACAATCTAATCCTTCTACTTACTGCTGCAACTCAAAACCCCCAGGGGAACTTTCATTTTTTTCACAATTTCTATCGGGGGTGTGCAGCACCCGCATCCACAATAGGTATCGCCTTCCTTTTGCAGGGATAAATAGCTCAATCTTTGTTTTTGCGGACGATACAAAAATAAGCGGGGCAATAACTTCACAGCAAGATATAGACATTTTACAGAAAGATCTGAGGGGGGTCCTAGTGGAAGATGGACTGAGCAATAGCATACAATGTCAGGCTGCAGTTACCAAAGCAGGCAGAATATTGGAATGTATAAAAAAAGGGGGTGTACTCCAGAGATAAAACTATAATCCTGCCACTTTATAAAACTCGGGTCTGGCCACATCTGGAGTCTTCCGTCCAGTTCTGGTCACCAGTCCTCAGAAGGGATGTGCTGGAGAGTCCAAAGAATGGAAATTAAATTAATAACGTCGGCAGAATGGCACGGCTGGGCACAAGGGCATACAGGTACGTCCCCTTTAAGATCCCAGCCATGGGTCGCGAGCACGGCGGCGCGTTCGCGACCCTGTCCTCTTCTCCGTGACCGTCCCTGCGGGAACAGCAAACCCGATCGCCGCCGGAGTCCCGCAATCGGGTCACAGAGAGGAGGAACGGGGAAATAGTAAGTGTAAACAAACCTCTCCCCGTGCTTCCTAGTGAGCCTGTCACTGATCGTCTGTTCCTCGTCATAGGGAACGACGGTCAGTGACGTCACACTCTAAGCCACCCCCCCCCTACAGTAAGAAACACACATCAGGGCACAATTAACCCCTACAGCGCCCCCTTCTGGTTAACCCCTTCACTGCCAGTGTCATTTTTACAGTAATCAGTGCATATTTATAGCACTGTTCGCTGTAAAAATGACAATGGTCCCAAAATAGTGTCCGATGTGTCTGCCATAGTGTCGCAGTCACGATAAAAATCGCTGATCACCGCCATTACTAGAAAAAATAAAAATATTAATAAAAATGCAATAAAACTATCCCCTATTTGGTAGACGCTATAAATTTTGCGCAAACCAATGAAACGCTTATTGCGTTTTTTGTTTTTTTTTTACCAAAAATATGTAGAAGAATACGTATCGGCCTAAACTGAGGATTTTTTTTTAAAATATATATTTTATTATAGCAAAAAGTTAAAAATATTGCTTTTTTTTCAAAATTGTCGCTCTATTTTTGTTTATAGCGCAAAAAATTTAAATTGCAGAGGTGATCAAATGCCACCAAAAGAAAGCTCTATTTGTGGGAAAAAAAAGGACACCAATTTTGTTTGGGAGCCACGTCGCACGACCGCGCAATTGTCAATTAAAGCGAGGCCAGGTCTTTAAGCTGCATAATGGTCCGGTCCTTAAGTGGTTAAATACGAGGAGCAACTACAAGCACTAAATTGATTCTCACTGGAGAAAAGAAGCTTGAGAGGGGGCATACTAGTGATTTACAAATATCTCAATGGTGACCCCAGCATAGGAAAAAAGCTGTTCAATCTCAGGGGGTGTAAGAGGACACCGGGCCTCACAATGAAATTGGAGAAGAAGCGGTTTAACCTCAAGCAGTGCAGGGGGATTTTCACTGTCAGGGCGGTAAGAATGTGGAACACTCTTCCACAAGTGGTGGTGTCAGTGGGGAGTATTGATATTTTTAAAAGACTCTTGGACATGCATCTTAAAGAAAACAGCATACAGGCATATGGGAAATGATTATTGAGGCTGACACACCTACACAGGTTGCACTGTTGTCTTTATTCAACCTTACCTACTATGTAACTATGTAAAATAAACAATGTACATTATGTGATGGTGCACAACTGTAAAGATAAGAATTGTGTAAAATTTCAATATGGTGATTAGTATACCACTGTGATACAAAAATCTTCCAATGTGCTCCAACTACATACAGTAGATGCCACTTTACTCATGTGCCAAATGTGAAGGCTTAAGTTTTAAGTGGTCAAGCTGTGGTTGTTAAATTTGACAATAACAACTCTTGTTTAAACCTGTGTTCATCCATTTCTCCTCACAATTCACCTCCTAAGATCACACACATACAGTGCCTTGAAAAAGTATTCATACCCCATTTTACATTTTTGGTTCTAACATGTGGAAAATGTCATGTAATTTTTTGGGATTTTATGTGATGGACCAAAACAAAGTGGCACATAATTGTGAAGTGGAAGGAAAATGATAAATGGTTTTCCATATTTTTTACACATATCGGAAAAGTGTGGCATGCATTTGTGTCCATCCCCCTTTATTCTGATACCCCTTACTAAAATCTAGTGGAACCAATTGCCTTCAGAAGTCACCTAATTAGTAAATAGAGTCCACCTGTGTGTAATTTAATCTCCGTATAAATACAGCTGTTCTGTGAAGCCCTCAGAGGTTTGTTAGAGAACCTTAGTGGACAAACGGCATCATGAAGGCCAAGAAACACACCAGACCGGACAGGGATAATGTTGTGGAGAAGTTTTAAAGCAGGGTTAGGTTATAAAAAATATCCCAAGCTTTAAACCACTCACAGAGCACTGTTCAATCCATCATCCAAAATGAAGAGTATGGCACAACTGCAAACCTACCAAGACATGGCTGTCCACCTAAACTGACCGGCCAGGCAAAGAGAAGATTAATTAGAGAAGAAACCAAGAGGCCCATGGTAACTATGGAGGAGCTGTAGAGATCCACAGCTCAGGTGAGAGAATCTGTCCACAGGACAACTATTGTGCACTCCACAAATCTGGCCTTTATGGAAGCATGGCAAAAAGAAAGCCATTGTCGGAAAAAAAAAAACCATAAGCAGTCCCGTTTGTGAGAAGCCACATGGGGGGCATAGCAGCATGTGGAAGTAGGTGCTCTGGTCAGATGAGACCAAATTTGAACCTTTTGGACTAAAAATGCCGTGTGTGGCAGAAAGCTAACACTGCACATGACCCTGAACACACCATCCTCATCGTGAAACCTGGTGGTGACAGCATCCTGTTGTGGGGATGCTTTTCTTCAGCAGGGACAGGGAAGCAGGTCTGAGTTGATGAGTAGATAGATGGAGCCAAATACAGGGCAATCTTAGAAGAAAACCTGTTGGTCTGCAAAAGACTTGAGACTGGGGCCGAGGTTCACCTTCCAACAGGACAATGACCATAAACATACAGCCAGAGCTACAATGGAATTGTTTAGATCAAAGCATTTTCATGTTTTAGAATGGCCCAGTCAAAGGCCAGACCTAAATCCAATTCAGAATCTGTGGCCACACTTGAAAATTGCTGTTCACAGACGCTCTCCATCCAATCTGATGGAGCTTGAGCTTTTTTGTAAATAAGAATGGGCAAAAATGGCACTCTAGATGTGCAAAGCTGGTAGAGACATCCCCAAAAAGACTTGCAGCAAAAGGTGGTTCTACAAAGTATTGACTCGGGGGCTGAATACAAATGCACGCCACACTTTTTATTTATTTGTAAAACAAATTAAGACCATTTATCATTGTCCTTCTACTTCACAATTATGTGCCATTTTGTGTTGGTCTGTCACAAATAATATTAATAAAATGCATCTACGTTTTTTTGTTTTAACATGACAAAATGTGGAAAATTTCAAGTGGTATGAATACTTTTTCAAGGCACTGTATATATGAAAAGAAAAAAGGAAGAGCCATATAGTGTAAATAACGCACAACAAAATGTATTTAAAATGGTTAAAATACTCACATAATAGGCTGTGTCATAGCTCCAAAGTGTTGTAACATCCAGAAACTGAGAATCCATGCATGTGTGGTGACGTCTCAGTGACTCCTCCCTACGTGCTTCAGTTAGGACATTATTAGGAGCCTGGAAATGGTGCCAACACACCACACATTGTATACACCATTGACAGTCAAAGGAGGAGGAAATAACTGGTGCAGACAAAAGCCTAGCTCTATAAATTAAAATCAGCACTATCTTGTGGTTAAAATGGGTATAATCCCCCAACAATAGAAAGCTTATTAGTTATATGTACACAGTGGCTACAACACTACCCTTCCATTGTCGATGAAGAAACATAAATAATAAAATGCTTCATCAAATTAATATTACTATAAAATAATTGTTAAAATCGCATAAATAATAATTAATTTATAATTATCAAAAGGAGGAATGAAAAGATAGCAAACCCCATTAATGTTAAAATAGGCACAAACTTTAATAAATAAGGGGAGGGAAGATGCAAAATCAACAAAAGGAGGGAACCAGATAGCAAGACAATCCAATGAATGGAAATACATACAAAAATGCAAATAGAGCGAACTATTATTAATAAACGTTTTATAGCTTAATCTCCCTTCCTCTTCTCCTCTGCTCCATATCGCTAATGTCCACCCCAAAAAGACTTGAGTGCAGATTTTGGTGCAACCTTTATCCCTTCCCTTTCTCCTCTACCTGGCCTAATATGATTTATGGCTGTGACACTATACCAACACCAAAGGTCTCTTTCCAAGAGTGTCACTCCTATTTTGTTCTCTTGTGTTATTAAAGAGGATCTCCAGGATTTCTATGGTGTCATCACCTGAGCCGATTTTCCAAAAAGCTCCGCTAAAACAACGGTAAAGCGCTGTTCTTTTTAGCAGTGCTTTTAGGAAAATTGGCTCGGGTGATGACGCCGCTGGAATCCTGGACAGCCTTTGTAGCTGCTGACTTTTCATTTTTTTGAAGGAGCCTGGATTTCCAGTGTGAAAGTAGCCTAACATTTTAATCCTCGGTGTGCCCCCCCCCCACCCCTTAGCGTAGCATTTGTGTTTAGGTTGGACTCCCTGCCATGTAGCCAGAGTTACCAGTTGGTGTAGGAATGACCGGCTTGATATGCCTTTAGGGTATAAGTTCCATGTGTGCTGCAAGTTGAAACTTGGGCAACCTGGGATACCACTGCCATGGGCTTAGTCTTGGAAACACAGAGAAGTGAGCTGGAGACACAATATGCACTCTATTTAAGCAGTGGGCATAGGACCATTGAGTGGATCTATGAGGATAGTGTTTGGAAGTTATATACAAATTCTGCAATTGATTTTCTCTCCTGTATCTTACATCCTTACTGCTACAAGTGTTTGGTTTGGCTGCTGTGTTCCTTCTAGGCACCAAAAGGCTAACCCCTAAGATTAGGTTTTTTTGTTGTAACTTTGCTGTACATGTACTGTCTGTGCTTCTTCATTGTGGAAATTGTACCAGGTCTTTCTTTTTTGTGTGTATTGTTAAAGTAAGGCCTCTTTCACCCTGAGACACTTGAAAAACTACCAGTAAAACACTGAGCGCTTTTGAAGCGCTTTCAATTCATTTCAATGGAGAGGGGCGTTTTTTCAGCACAGTGCCCCAGTGTGAATGCATTCATTGATTTTAATGGAAATACGTTTTCGTAAGCTTTTCAGGCGCTTTTTTAGCGTGAAAGTTGTCTAATATTGGAAGGGTTGATCCCTAATTCAAAGCTATTGCACAGGATCTTCACCTTTTTAAATGTGTACTTTTTTGGATTCTGTGCTTAAGGCCTTCCAGACTCCCTCCAGCATGTGGCAGAATTGAACCATTTCATTCAGAGACTTGTAACCCAAGAAGATTTTACGGGTTCTAGTTCAACCTGTGAAAAATTCCCAAGCTAAAGGGTGGTATCCGCCCTGTTTTGGACATACTTTTTGATGCCTTTTTTTTCTTTAATTTCAATATGAAATCCATTTGATATGTAATTGCCTCCCTCGACAAGGGGGACTTCATAGACATAGCACATACCTTCATTTCTTTATTTTACAAAACCATAGGCAGTTTTTCAGCTTCATAATGGATTAAAACCACTTCCAATTTGTGGCTCTTTCTTTTGGCCGGTTGTCCATTTTGACAGAGGCCTCGCCCCAAAACGCATAACCACACTAATTTGTTACATTACATCATCACAGCCATCTTGTTGGCCTACAACATTTTCTTACTGTCCACAGTGGTTCAGAGCAGTTTGTCAGTGCTGGGGCACACCAACTGTAGATGTGCTAGCATCCAGGTTAATTTCCAGGGATCCTGAAGCATTCACAGTACATGCCCTGGTGATGCTGTGAGATTGATTGTTCTCTGATTTATTATTTTCCTTCGATGTAGCTTGTTCCGCGTCTGTTGCACAGGATTTAGTTGGAAGGAATTCCAGTGATTCTATAGTAGCACAAGCCTAGCCCAGAAGAACATGGTTTGCGGACATGAACTTGTCCGTGAGCGATCCCTGGCCTCTGCCAGCTGAACCAGACCGCTTGGCCCAAGGTCCAATCTTCCATCCTACTTTACAGTCCCTGGCTTTAACAGTTTTGCTATTGAAGCCAGAGTCCTGAAGAATAGGGGAATGTCAGATGCAGTAATTTCTACACTTTTGAGGGCCTTGAGGGCTATCTTAAGGAAGATCTATTGTAGGACCTGAAGATCTTGTGTGGCCTGGTGTGAGGCTAGGAAGTTCCATCCTCTCAAATATGTGGTGGGCTAGATTTTGGCTAGTATATTTTCAAAGACCTATTGTTACTTATTCTTTGGTGTGTACCTTTTGTTCAAGGTGTCGCGTGCATAGTGCTTCCGGTCAGGCCACCTTTGTCTCCCTGGAATCTCAATTTGCTGTTGTCCATTTTATAGAGACCACCTTTCCCCCACCTGAGTTGGGACCTTCTGTTACTTGCGTTTTGACTCAAAAGGTGATTTTCCTTGTGGCTGTCACTTTGTCAAGAAGGGTGTCAGAGTTGGCGGCTCATTCTCACCAAGGAGATGTTTCTGATATTGCACCAGGTTTGGGTGGTTTTATGACATCAGCCGCCATTCTAGCCAAAGGTTGTCTTTGTTCCATCTCAACCAGGACATTGTGCTGTCTGCCTTTTTTTCTAGGCCTCAGTCCCCAGTGGTAGGGCCCTGCACATGTTATATGTTATGGAAATTTTATAGATAAGCCATTCCTATCCTCATTGATTAGTGGTTCCAAATTAATAACTACTGCAGTAGGGAACAGACAGAGATACACACATCTTTACAATTAACTGTTATGTTCGGCACAATTGAAGATTTGTATACACATAACGTAGGTATCTCATTAATATTCCAATTGTACTTTTATGTTAACAAGGGGCGTAACATAGGCAGGCTAAATTTTAATGTCATCACAACATTATTAGTGCTGTGTGCACAATGAGTGCAGTGTGAGATACATAGGCAAAAGCGTACAAAATAGAATATGGTTTTTCATACAGAATGTACAATTTATTTTACAATATCCCCTATTTTTTATCAATATATAAAATTTCGATCACTAACTGTACCTACTATTGTCTTTAACCTGGAACCTCCATACGCTACGTTGTCCTGGCCAAGGAGGCAAACTCCATTAGAGAGAATCTAATAGCGGAAAGCAGCTGTTTTATTACAAAATTACCTTTTATTGTGACTTAACCACTTCAACCCCCATATGGTTTTACCCACTTCCTGACCAGGCCATTTTTTGCCATACTTTGCCGCTTTAACTGACAATTGCGTGGTTGTGCGATGCTGTACCCAAACTCTCTTATCATCCATGGACCGACACGGCGGCTCTTAATCACTGAACGTGTGGGTATATGTCCCTGCTTGCAGAAGACCTAGGCAGAATGTTAAATGTTAAAAAATTCTAGAACAAACCAGAGCTGAACAGCCCCACCCAGGGGGGCGGTCCCTCCGGACATTACCCTCCCACCTGCAGCTAGCAGACCTCAGTTTTTTTTCTGCCTAGCAGAAGGAGAAGACGTGGCTCTCTCAGGAGCCAGTCTCCTGGAAGATTTTACTTTTTAATTTTTTTTTCCTTTTGGGAATTTTATTTTATTTTTGAGACCTTCAATCAACTGTCGGCTGGGCAACAGGTTGGGTACACTAGTATCCTCGTAGTCTTCCCTGTCCGACCATCGAGCGTGCTGATCCTCGCCTTGTGTGCGTGAGACTCAGTTCACGACATACCCCATGGCTCGAGGGGTGGCCGGGTTGCTTTCATGCTCCCGCGGTCCTCTCAAGATTGAACAGTACCTGACTGTATCTTTCGTGGTTGACCGGGCCGACAGCTACGCAGTATGACTCTGTGATATGTCTGTCTGAAACAAGCCAGTGGGTTCCTCTATTGGCACCGAGGGTGTTCTCCAAGGTGCTTGCGGGACGGGTAAGTAGTTTCTCCTGCTGCAAGGTGAGTACATGCAGGCTGTGTTTCTGTGTGGGGGGGTTCTCCCGGTCTCCCCCCTGTTATGCTGTTCTCTGCACCCTGTTCTGCTGCTGTGCTGTGTGGGGATGCTTGGGGGGTCACTCTGCCCTGGGGGGGCTGTTCCATGGCTGTTAGTCACTTGGGAAGTGTTCTGGGGGAATGTGTGTTTTTTTATGTGCGCCATCGGCGGCCATTTTGCTGCGGCTCAAATCGGTTATACAGGCGTCTGGCGGCCATTTTCTTGTAGCCGCGGCGCTTTCAGTTTCGTTTTTGGCCTCTAGCGGCGCTGCTGAACGGCAAAAAATCCACATCTCACAGATTCTTCACTCTCCTTTAGGCTCGCGCTACAGCGCGGTTCATACAGCGGTACCGAGCGGTCCCTAGGGGTGGTGAGTACTCCGGATATCCCCTCCTCAGCACCAGCACGGCCAGTGGCCGGGCTGTACTGTTCACTGTAATGGTGAATAAGGTCTCAGGGGGTGGTAACATGGAGTCTGGTTCACCTGTTTCTTCACACTTGTTAGAGACAACTGGCAGTGCTCCTGCACCGGCGGTCCTTATGGACCAGTTGTCGGCAGTCCTGGAATCATTCTGACCAGGAGGGAAGCAGTGTGTGAGCGCAAGGGAGCAAAAAAGCCCCTCTCCCCACTTTATTTCCACAAAAAAAAAAGAAGGGGGGTGTGCGCTGATTCAGATATGGGCCTAGCCCCTACCGCTCAGGACCCTAGCTCTGAATATATTTGATGGTTTTGAACAGGACATTCCTTGCGAGGAAAACTCCAGTTCTGAGTCAGTAAATGACAGGGCGCTTGTTAGTGAACTCATTGCTGCGGTGAGGGACACTCGCAAGCTAAAATGCTGCGGATGCAGGACCTCCTCTAGTTCCTTAGGGCCGGGCCTTCTAAAAAAGTTTTTTTTCCATATGTACCTTTCTTTGACTGGCTCATTGATAAGGTCTGGGGAAAAAGCCGCAGAAGTCTTTCATGGTCCCGCGGCGTTTGCCTATCAGATACCCGTTTGAAGATGCCCTACTTAAAACGTGGGCTTCCCCCCCCCCCCCCGTGGTCGACCCTCCAGTCGCCCGGTTGAACAAGGCCACCACTCTCCCGATGGAGGGGTCTCCTGCATTTAAGGACCCCACTGACAGGAGGTCAGAAGTGGTGAGCAGAGTCATGTTTGCCTTGTTGGGGTCCGCCCTACGACCTGTGGTAGCGGCGACCCTTGTGTCTCAGACACTTACGGGTTGGGCAAAAATTTTTGCACAAAACTGTACAGGAGCATAATCTTTTTCCAGACACTATTTCTCTGGCCCACCAAATGGTGCAGGGCCTGGTTTATGTTGCGACGCCACGTTAGACGCTGCCCCTTTTATCTCAGGGCCTCTGTCTTGGCGGTGGTATTGCGTTGTCTGATCTGGTTGAAATGCTGGTCTGCTGACCTAGCTTCTAAAAAGCCTCTGACGGATCTACCATTTAAAGGTGGTAGGATTTTTGGTGCTGCGCCGGATGACATCAAGGATGTCACGCGAGGTTAAAGCACTCTTCTTCCTCAGGCTAGCAAGGGTAAGGAGGCCGCTGTAAGCAGGGTCCTTCCTTTCCAGCAAAAAAGTTTTTTTTTTAGTCAGTCAACGGAGAGGCCCTCCCAGACTGACAGTGGTGCGGCTGGTGGACACAAGCGTCCCTGGGTGCGTAAGCCAAACAAGCCAGCTCCCCAAGCCCGCCTCTGCGCGACGTCTTGCACCCACCCGACTCTGGGGTAGGGGGGACGACTTTGCAGGTTCACGGATCGGTGGACCTCCCAGATCTCCTACCAGTGGGTGGGTGAGGTGATCACCTCAGGTTACAGGATAGGTTTCCGTTCCTGGTCCCAGACAGATTCTTCCCTCGAATCTTCCTCTCCTTCCTGCCCGTCGGGCAGCCCTATGGGGCCTATTAAGGATTGCTCAGGCCTGGAGTGATTGTGCCGGTTCCGTCACAGGAGAGGTTTCAGGGATTCTACTCAAATTTGTTTGTCGTCCCAAAGAAGGGACGGGGTACGGCCTATCTTGGACCTCCAGGTCCTGAATGCCTTCGTGAAGGTGCAAAAGTTCCGCATGGAATCCATTCGCACGGTGATCAGTACACTCTGTCAAGGGGATTTTCTGGCGACCTTGGACATCAAGGACACCTACTTGCATGTTCCGATCTGCGCAAGTCACAAGAAGTTTCTGCGCTTGCGATCGGCGAAGTCCACTATCAATTTGTGGCTCTTCCTTTCAGCCTAGCCTCGGCACCGAGGGTGTTCACCAAGGTGCTTGTGCCGGTTCTAGCTTGCTGAGACAGCGAGGCATTGCTGTTGTGGGCTATCTGGACGATCTTCTTCTCAGAGCAGGAAATGGCTCAGAATTAGAAGACAGTGTGACTATCATCAGTCAGACCCTCAGGGACTTCGGGTGGCTCCTAAACATTCAGGAGTCAGTCCTGGTCCTGACTCAAGATTAGAGGTCGACCGATATATCGGCCGATATTTGGCCATTTTTGATAAATCGGCATCGGGCCGATTATTATCAAAATTAGGCCGATATTTTACACTGGCCGTCCTTCTGTCCTTCCTTCTCCACACTCAGCAGCTCTGGCAGCATCAAGTGCCACGCTGAGTGTGTGAACAGAGAGGAGGGAGAGAGAGGGAGAGAGAAGCTGTCAGCTTGATGTCGGGAGTAGGGGGGAGGGGGCGGTGCGGTGTAGCAGATCACTTCACTTCCTTGTTACTTTATGGTCAGTCCAGGCAGCTCCTCCCGTCTGCACTTATCTCTCTGCATGATCACACAGTAAGTCAGCACAGATTCTCCTAGCTCCCCTGCCTAGTTAATTTTTCCAGTATCTTATCTGCTGTCCTCTCCATAAATCTTCACTGCACATATCATGCTGCCTCCTGTCCTGTCTCAGCTTTGCATTCCACACACACATCTTACACCCTTTCCATCCCAGTTTGCTTTTAGCTCTCATAGTTGTCCTGTCCCCACCACGCAGCCTAGCACATTCCCTGCATTCTGTCACTAATAAAGACATTAGCACTTACATTTACCACCCCAACCTCCTCACCATTCTCTCTTTTATAATATCTTACCCCCCCCCCCTTCACATTGTAGCAATTTGACAAGTCACATCCTATTGCCGGCAAGGCACTGTTCAAATCAATGCGACACTGACTTTGAGTTGCCGCATAAATTTGAAAAAGTAGTACATGCACTACTTTTGCAATTTAGGGTGTGACTTCAATAGCCACACAGATGTCTTTAAAGTCACAACCCAAAGTCGCACTGAGATGCAGCTCTGAAATTGTGCGATTTCAGGTTAAGTCGCACAATTTCAAAGCCACAGTCAATGTGAACGGGGGCTAATAGTAGGTTCACACTGGCATGCTGTGGTCTGGCCACAGTGCGATTTGTATATTCAGTTTACCCAGAGTTTTAGGTGCGCTCCCATTCAATTCTTTTAGACTGTCTGTTTTCACGAAAGCAAATTACAGTCTTGCGTGCTGCATCTTTGATGCACAATCAGAAAACACACAGTCCACTAGAATTCATCAGGAGCACACCTAAAACTGCAAGTAAATCACACATACAATCGCACTGTGGTCAAACCAAAGCGCACCAGTGTGAAACCGCTATACAGCTAGGTTCACGCGCTGTCAGGATTATGCACAAAATTGTGGTTTTCTTGACAAACACAGAAGCGCACTGTCCTTTAGTAGATACACAGTAGTGCCATTGATTGTTAAAGGCACCCCCACTCATCACACATGTGGTTTGGTACAGGACATTTTTAGAAAAGGGTCTTGGACTTCCTTTCCACATTTCCAAATTGGCACCACTGACCACTACGCCATATGTGTGCACCCATTACTCTCAGGTTGCTGCAGCGCAACACTTTAAGTACTATTATAGTGCATGTCACAAACATTACTCAGTGGGGGATCGTTCCTCTGATCCCCGCTGAGCAGGCGAATGACAGGTCCGTCTCCGCTCACTGTGCTGAGATGGACCTGTCAGAGACCCGCTCTCCTCTATGGGGAGATCGGATGAAAACGGATCGATAGTGAAATCCAGACAGATGGAAAGCCTGACAGGATCGGGTGTCAGCGGACATGTCACAGCTGACATCCGCCGCTCCAATGGAGTGAATGGAGGTTCCGATCAGGTCCGCCTGAAAAACTGACAGACAGACCTGATCGGAAAGCCTGTGTGAAAGGGGCCCAAGTCTGAACCCGAGGCAGCGCACTTTGCCCTGGGCGCTGGATGACCTTGTCCCAGCACTGGTTACAGTTACACTCGGCTTAGTGTGAAACCTGCCAGTGTCACCGCCAATCAGTGCCATCTCTCAGTACCATCTGTTAGTGCCACCGCAAATCAGTGCCACCCGCCACTGCCACTTAGTTCCACCAGCCAGTGCCACCCGCCCCTGCCAGCCAGTGCCACCCGCCCCTGCCAGCCAGTTTCAATTGCCAGTGCCACTGCCAATCAGTGCCATCTGTCCCAAACTAGTGCCATCTGTCAGTTCCAAACCAGTGCCACCTGCTAGTGCCAATGCCATCTGACAGTTCCAAACCAGTGCCATCTGACAGTTCCAAACCAGTGCCACCTGCCAATGCCAACCAGTGGCAGCCAGTGCCATCTGTCAGTTCCAAACCAGTGCCACCTGCCAGGTCCAACTAGTGCCATCTGTACTGAGGACATCAAGTGTGTGCTAGAGTGACAGGAGTAAGCAAGGAGTGGAGTGGGTGAGTTTTTTTTTTTAAATCGGCCTAAAATATCGGCCACAAAAATTGGCCATCGGCCGCCCCAATTTCTAAATATCGGCATCGGCCAGAGAAAAACCCATATCGGTCGACCTCTACTCAAGATCTGGAGTATCTCGGTCTGATTCTGGACTCCTTGGAGGCAAAGGTATTCCTACCTCCGGGGAAGCTACTGTCACTTCAGTCTGCAGTGCGGGTGCTGACATCCCAAGAAATGGTCGTCAATCCGTTTTTGCATGGTAGTCCTGGGACTCATGGTGACCTCTTTCAAGGCCGAATCACACACCAGGGCATTGCAGAAGGAGATCTTGTTCCCTTGGGACAAATCCCCGTTGTCTTTGGATTTTCCGATCCAGGTGAGTCACCTGGTCAGGGCGTCCCTGACATGGTGGTTTGGGTCCCCGGCTCTTCGGTCCAGGAAGTCGTTCCTCCCCGTCCAATGGACGGTGTTCACTATGGACACCAGCCTGAAGGGCTGGGGTGTAGTCTGGGGAGTCCTGTTTGCCCAAGGGCTTGGACTTCGGACGAAGCCCGTTTGCCGATCAATGTTCTGGAAATACGGGCCATCAGACTGTGCCTCTCCACGTGGTCTGAGAGATTGCAGGATCGCTCTATTAGGATCCAGTCGAACAAAGTCACGGCAGTGGCGTATCTCGACCATCAAGGGGGGACTCGGAGCTCAGCTGCGGCTTCGGAGGTCCCCCGTACCCTGAAGTGGGCTAAAAGAAACGTGCCGGCTCTGACGGCCGTTTACATTCCGGACATAGAACGGACGGACTATTTGAGTCACCAGACGTTGGACCAGGGAGAGTGGTCCTTGCACCCGGAGGTATTTCAACTCCTTTGCCACACAGACAGTGGGGCACGCCGGAGGTGGATCCGATGGCCTCTCGACTCAATCGCAAGTTGTTGAGATTTGTGGCCAGATCCAGGGATCCTTGGGCGGATGCCTCAGAGGCGTTAGTGGCCCATGGGGTCATTATCACCTGATATACGTTCATCCTCCGCTGCAGTTGCTCCCTCACCTGCTGCGCAGGGTGGCAACCGAGGGAATTCCGGTGATCCTCATTGCTTCGGATTGGCCTCGGCTTCACTGGTACGCCGATCTAGTACGTGTCGCCACGGCCATTCCCTGGCGGTTGCCAATAAGGGAGGACTTTCTGTCTCAAAGTCCTATATTTCACCCTGCCTTTACAGTCTCTGGCCTTAACGGCATGGCTGTTGAAAGCCAGGTGTTGAGAGACCGAGGTCTCTCGGACTTGGTCATTTCGTCCATATTAAGGGCACGTAAGTCTTCCTCCAGAATGATCTATCTCCGTACCTGTAAAGCTTACATCGCCATGTGCGAAGAGCTGGACTGACGTCCTCGGACGTATTCCGTCCCTAGAATCCTGCGTTTTCTGCAGCATGGAGTGGCCCAAAGGCTCGCTTGGAGTATCATTAAGGGTCCTATTTCGGCCTTGGCCGTTTTCTTTCGGCGACCACTAGTGGGTCATTCCTTGGTTAGCACCCTTGTGCAGGGGGTTCGCCATGTGCTCCCTCCTGTCAAGTCTCCTCTCCCCCCGTGGGATCGGAATTGGTACTCTCGGTTCTCCAGGAACCTCCTTTTTGAGAATATCAGGGATATTCCCCTCTTGACTTTGTCTCAGAAGGTGGCCCTTTTAGTGGCATCACTTCTGTTAGTCGAGTGTCTGAGTTGGCCACCTGTACGGCAAGTCGCCATATTTAGTCATCCATAAGGATAAGGCGGTGCTGCATCCGCGACTTTCTCTTTTGTCAAGGGTGATCTCGACCTTTCACCTAAATGAGGACATTGTCCTCCCGTCCTTGTGCCCTCACCCATCGCATCCCAGAGAGTGTGCGCGGCACACTTTGAATGTGTTACGAGCCTTGCGGGTGTGCCTGTCTGCTACTGCTTCTTTCTTCTTTTTTTTTTTTTTTTTTTTTACCACTCAGACTTTATCACACCGAGAGACTTTATCATGGTATTATTCCTTAATATTGTCTCTACTTAGGATTTGCATCATATGTGGTTCTCCGGATTTTTAAAATCTTTATTACATTCCTTTAACGAACATAAAATTCAATACACTCCCCGTGCTACAATCCCCCCCCCTTATCCCCTCCCCCAGTCCCCTTTCTTCCCTCCCCCAGTCCCCTTTCTTCCGTATTAACTACTTCTTTATTCTACATCTCTAAATTATTATTATCCAATTGTACGGTTATGTTATATTATGTTATTCACCCATTATCTCTGTGAATTCCAATGTGTGTTTAAAAGCCGTCCACACCTTCCACTTATCTTCAAATGCTTCCAATGAGTCCCTATCACTAGATCTTAAGTATTCCAAATTATAAATTTTGGCTACTCTATTGTACCATCCCTTCTGATTAGTGCTATCCGATTTTTGCCAGTATTTAGGAATTTGGCTCTTATCAGCGTTTAATAAGTGCGGGATCAAACTTTTGAGATATAATTTGTTAGGCATCCGGATTCCATGTAATAGGCATCCCCACGGATCATCCGGTATGTCTATATTGGTGATATCTCTGATGGTTCTCCTTATCGCAGTCCAATATGTTTTAATTTTTGGACTAGTCCACCATATGTGGGCCATTGTCCCGATTTCCTGTCACCCACGCCAGCATAGCTGTGATTTCTCTGTTGCGTACCTATGTACCCTATCCAGGGTTAAATACCATCTAAGAAGACATTTGTAATTAGTTTACACTATATTGTAGTTCACAGAAGTTGAATGGACCCTGTTAATTATTTGTTTAATCTTGCTCTCTTGTACTTGTGATCCCAATTCCTCTTCCCACTTTTTAATAAATGTCAATTCCTCAGATTTTCTTTTTGTATTGTTTAAGATCTTATAAATCTTAGACATAACCCCATCTCATCCTCTTTTCCTCACAAATTTTCTCCAGTGGCCTTAGTTTGTCTTTAGCTCTAATAGGTTTGGGTAGGTTTTCAAAAAAATGTTTTAACTAATTATACCGCCATTCGTTGATCAATCTCCATTCCGTTTTTTTTTTTGTTTTTTTTTTAATTCCTGATAAGTAATTAATTTGTTTTGAATCATAACATCTTTTAATTGTGCATTTTCTTTTAGAATCCATTTCCGAAAAATGTTTTCCCTTCCTGGTGTAAAATAACTTGTGTCCTTTAATGGTATAGGAGGCGAATTAAACTGCCAATTTTCTTTTTTGTGTATCCTATCCCAGATTTTTAGTGTGTTTCTAGTGATCTTGCGTGTATTTGTGCCCATTTCTCGGTGTTGTGCCGGTATCCATATTACCTTCCCTAATGACCTATTACTGATTCCACTCTCCATTTTCACCCAACTCTTCTCCGTGCTATCGTTAGCCCATTCCATTATCCGCACTATCACTATCGCATTAAAATTATTTTCTAATATTGGGTGCCCCTAATTCTCCCTGGCCCTTCTCTTTTGTGAGTATCGTCCACTTGGTGCGTGGTTTTTTCCCACACCAAGTGAATACCGAAAACATTGATTGTAATTTTTCTAAGAAAACCCGAGGTAATGAAATCGGGAGCATCTGCATCTTATAAATTATTTTTGGAAGAATGATCATCTTCAAAATTCCTATTCTCTCGATCCATATTTGCCCCTGTGTGATTTTATTCAATTCTACCCTAATTTCATTCAATAGTGGGATGTAATTCTCTCTGTAAATTGTCTCGCTATCAACGGCTAATTTAACTCCAAGGTACAAAAGTGCTCTGTTCCCCCATTTGAATGAATAGGCTTTTTGGTAATTGTTCCTATCTATCTTATTAATATTCATACTCAATGTTTCGGATTTGGTCCGATTTATTTTAAAATTAGACATCTCCCCAAACTCATTAAGGGTTTTTAAGATCTTGGGTAGAGTGTCTTTAGGGTGAGTGATGAAGAACAAGACATTGTCAGCATAAGCTGCGAGCTTATGCTCTTCATCCCCCACCCCTATCCCACTTCTCACCGGGTCCTGCCTGATTTTCCTAAGTAAGGGTTCCAACGCAAGCACGAATAATAGCGGTGACTGTGGACAACCCTGTTGGGTACCATTCTTCATCTGGAACAGTGCGGATAGTGTCCCGTTTACTTTCACCCTCGCTGCTGGGTTATTATACAAAGATTTAATCCAAATGCTCATTCTGAGTCCTAGACCTATTGCCTCCAATGTGGATTGCATGAAGCCCCAGTCCATCCTGTCAAAGGCCTTCTCGGCGTCAATTGACAGGAATAGACCTGGGGCCCCACTTTATTTAATTTTTTTAATGGCCAGAAGCGATCGTATTCCATTGTCTTTACACTCCCTTCCTGGAATAAAACCAACTTAATCTGGGTGTATGACATCTTTCATAATGGTTTTCATTCTATTTGCCAGAATCTTGGAGAAAATCTTAGTATCTATATTTATGAGTGTGATTGGTCTAAAACTAGAGCATAATGTAGTGTCTTTACCCTCCTTGGGGATTAAAGTTATTGTGGCTTCTAATGCTTCCTTCCTCATCTCCCAGTTTACACCTATCCCATTCATGTAAGAGCACATTTTCGGAGTAAGAGGATATATGTACTTTTTGTAGTAAAGTGTCGCCGGACCATCTGGCCCTGGGCTTTTCCCATTTGGTAATGCTTGAATATTTTTTTTTAATCTCCTCTTCACTTATAGGTGCTTCTAAGGAATCTAATTTATCTTCAGGGATTTTATGTAAAGGGATCTCCTTAATATAGGTTTTAATTTTCTCCCTTTTTTGTTTAATCTCTTCCTTTGTATCCTGGGCATTAAGTGAATACAACTGACTATAATATTCTTGGAAAGAATGAACTATTTCCGATGTTTTATATCTAAGTTCCCCTGTCTTGTGTTGTATTTTCTCTATATAATTATTATTATTTTTTTTATTTATTTTTTTAGTATTTCCACCAAATACTTAACTGGTTTGTTACCCCCATAAATATCTCTCTTTCTTAGTTTGATTATAAACTATCCGGTTTTCTTGTTCGTAGACCTCTCAATTCCTCTTTTACTATTGAGGCATAATGGAGTCCCTTTCCCCCTGGTTGTCTTATGTTGCTGTTCTAATTCGGAGATCTCTTTTATTAGTAGTGTTTTTTTTTTCATAATTCCTTCTCTTTTTAACCGCACCTTCCTTTATTAATATCCCTCTGATATATACTTTGTGGGTTTCCCAGACTATGGCCTCTGACATACCCTCCGTGCTATTCTCCGTGAAAAATTTATCTAATTCTACTTTTATTCGCTGGCCTATATTTTTATCCAGTAATAATTCTTCGTTCAGCCTCCAGTTGTTGTTACTTTTTTCTGCTTCCCCGATATTCCATTGGAGTGTAATTGGTGCATAGTCAGAGAAAGTTGTAATACCAATCTCAGTTTCTACTGTATCCAATAGCTGATGTTCTACTAAGAAATAATCAATTCTCGAGTACGTCCCATGAACGGGGGAGTAGAAAGTAAAATCCCGTTGCTTTAAATGTTCTATTCTGCTTCTATTCGGAAGTCTGACTCTCTGACTGTCTCTGGTCAGAAACAGGGCCAAGCGGCTTCGCCTGCCACCATTTTCTAGGTGGATCGGACAAACCGTCTTTCAAGCCTATGCTCTCATGGGGAGGGCACCTCCCTTTCCAGTTACGGCGCATTCCACCAGGGCAATTGGTGCTTCCTGGGTTTTCCGACATCAAGCGTCGGTTGCACAAGTGTGCAAGGTGGCGACCTGGTCGTCTGTTCATACCTTTTCTAAGTTTTATAGGGTTGATGTGGCTGCATCTCCAGATGCTTCCTTCGGCCGCAAGGTATTGCATGCCGCTGTTTAAAGTGGCAACTCCTCTGTTGAGAAGCTCTGCCTTGTTTGGAGTGAAGTTTTTTTTTCGGTTTTTCCATTTATACTGTTCCCATCCCTCTTGACACTGCTTTGGGACATCCCACACGTTCAGTGATTAAGAGCCGCCGTGTCGGTCCATGGATGATAAGAGAAAATAGGATTTTTGTACTCACCGTAAAATCCATTTCTCTGACATCCATGGACCGACACGGCACCCACCCTTCCCATTAGGTTTGTACTGCTTTGTTGCGAACTGAGGTCTGCTAGCTGCAGGTGGGAGGGTAATGTCCGGAGGGACCACCCCCTCTGGGCGGGGCTGTTCAGCTCTGGTTTGTTCTAGAATGTTTTAACATTTAACATTCTGCCTAGGTCTTCTCCTGCAAGCAAGGATATATACCCACACATTCAGTGATTAAGAGCCGCTGTGTCGGTCCATGGATGTCCGAGAAATGGATTTTATGGTGAGTACAAAAATCCTATTTTCCAAAACGTCTTTCAGGACAGCACCCAAGAGATCATGGCTCCTCCTCCTACAGGAAACTCCTCATCAATTAAGTCTTTAATTGGAGGCCTCCACGTTGCTTCCATCAGTTTTTTGTTTTTCCTCCAGCCGGAGGAACACCTCTGATGAGAGCCATGATCTCTCAGGGCTTTCCTGGGAGACAAAGGTTCTCAGTCAGTCTTTTTAACTTAGGAGAGTGATCCTCCCACTTACCTCCTAGCATGGATGGTCCCGTGGGCTCCCTCTCCCTCTTCCGTGCTCGGGGAAAGCCTGTACAGCCCGGGAGGGCTGCCTCCTTTTTTTTCTACCGAGGCATGGTTTGCTGTATTCTCGCTGGCCGCCTGCGGCGAATAGCGGCGTGGAGCTTTACAGCGGCCGCCATTGTTCTGGTGGCCGAGGAGAGTCTCGGCCGCGTCCTGTATAGGAAGAGGCAGCACTTCCGGGTCGGCGCGCGTGTCATTTCCGGCCGCAAAGCGCAGAGGGAGAGGGCAGGGTCACCTGGTGCCTTTAAAGTTCAGGTTCCAGGTCAGCGCAGAGGCGTTTTCGAATCTGGGACAGGCGTTTCTTCACCATGCGTCCGCAGACAGCTATGGATAGCGATGCAGCGGATAAGGGGGCAAGCCAAGGCACCAGCAAAGCTATAGTAAGGGACTGTGTCCTATTTACACTGGGCCGTTTTCTCCTGTGGGGGGGGCTTATTCACCCTCCCCCCCACCCCCCATCTCCTTGGTGGTGCAGTGGCTGGTGATTTTAGCATGTCTGCATAATATCTAGGGGTTTTGTAAAAGGTGGTGCATGGCTTGCGGGGCACAAGGAAGTGAAGGTGTTTTTTTTTCCTATGTGCACCTGGGTGTATTGATTTGTACTGTGTAACAGTTTTTTCTTAGTGTGGTCCCTGGTTTTTTCTTTTCTGTTTGTGCAGGCCAAAAGTTCTGCTCAACCAGTGAAGAGAAGGTGCCCTGTCTGCAAGGAAAAGTTAAGCGAGGCTTGGACCAAGTCGCTTTGTGCAGATTGCACTGCAAATGTAGTCAGGGAAGAGTCTCCATCCTTTTGTGGCGATCTAGTATCTACAATTAAGGATGATCTCCGTGCCACCTTTGAAGCTTTTAGGTCAAACCTAAGAGAAGAACCAGGCCCCTCAAGGGAACCTAGGGCTCCGCAGCCTTCTTCAGAACCCCAAGACGGCTCTCAAATATTATTAGGAGGTCCGATAGACGCTTCCCAAGAATCTGCTTCCTTTGCTCCAGATGGAACAGACTCTGAGGAGGAAGAATCTGAAGCAGAGAGCGCTTCTAAGTACAAAATGTCGCTTGAAGAAGTCGCAGGACTTTTAAAAGTAATCCATGCGACTTTGGGGATTGAAGAGGAAAAGAAGGAGCTCTCCCTACATGACCGCATGTATGCAGGTTTGGGTGATCCAAAAAGCCGTGTTTTTCAAGTCCATTCAATAATCTCGGACATGATTAAAAAAGAGTGGTTGGAACATGAGAAAAAAAGTTTTTTTTCCCGGTCTCATAAGAGAAGATTTCCATTTGAGGACAACCCGGATTCCATCTGGAACAAGGTTCCAAAACTGGCTTTTTCACAGGTCTCAAAATCCACTGACCTTGCCTTTGAGGACATGGGCATGTTAAAGGAGCCCATGGACAAAATAATGGATTTGCTTCTTAAAAGGGCCTGGCAGTCCGTGATGAACAATCTAAAACCAGCAATGGCAACAACCTGTGTCGCTAGGAATTTAGAACACTGGATTAACCAGATGAAGGCCCATGTTACGGCGGATTCCCCAAAACAGGAGATTCTGGACTCTTTTACAACGCTTTCTGCAGCAGTATCGTATATTGCGGATGCTTCAGCAGAATCCATTTGTATGTCAGCCAGGTCAGCGGCTTTGACCAATTCTGCTAGGAGAGCCTTGTGGCTTAAAACTTGGCCAGGAGATGCTGCATCTAAAAACAGACTGTGTAGCATTCCCTTTGCAGGGGATTTGCTATTTGGTTCTGAGCTGGAGTCCATTCTTGACCGTACGGCTGACAAAAAGAAGGCGTTTCCGGTCAAAAAACAACAGGTACAGACCTGTAAGCGTTTTTTTCGTCCACAAAAAGGACAACAGGAAGGAAAAACGCAAACCAAAAGGAAGCAGTGGTCTTCCCAGAAACCAAAAGGTAGGAGTGGAGTGCTCTTCAATCCTGCGACCTCCGGAAAGCGGCAGTGACAATCCACCCCAAGTAGGGGGAAGACTCCAGGAGTTCATTCCCCAGTGGAGAGACATCACTACAAATCAGTATATTGTAAACATGCTCTCCCAAGGATACGTGGTGGAATTCACAGAAGAACCCCCAAAGAGATTCCTAGTGACAAACGTCCCGAGGGATCCGGTCAAGGCACTCGCCATGAAGTCCCTAATTCAGGAACTGATATCCCAGAGAGTCATTGTTCCGGTTCCAACAAAGGAGTTCTTCCAGGGGTTCTATGCTCACGTTTTCCTTGTACAGAAACCTTCAGGAAAGTACCGCCTCATCCTAAATCTAAAAATGCTGAATTTGTCAGTAGAATACAAAAGATTTTGTATGGATTCCATTTTCTCAGTAAGAAGCCTCCTGAGTCAAGGATGCTTCATGGCGTCAATAGATTTGCAGGATGCATACCTCCACATTCCTATTGCCGCCAGATCTCAGAGATATCTGAGGTTAGCACTGAGAGAAGGGAAAAAGGTGGTGCACTTGCAATTCATAGCTTTTCCGTTCGGCCTGTCATCTTCTCCAAGGGTGTTCACGAAGGTAATGGCCGAAGCTCTAGCACCCTTGCGTCTAGAAGGAATTTCAGTGATTCCTTATCTAGACAACCTGCTACTGTTTGCCCAAACCAGAGATGGACTTCAGAGAAACTTGGACAGAGCCCGTGCTCACCTAGAATCCATCGGATGGATACTAAACCTCCAAAAGTCCAATCTGATTCCCTCTCAGGAGGTGTTATGCCTGGGTTTCTGTATCAACTCTGTGGAGCAAAAGATTTTTCTCCCAGAAGAAAAACAGAAAAAGCTGATAGAGGTTGTGTCACTCTTACAATCCAGTCAGCTTCTGTCCATCAGGAAGGTCATGTCAGCATTAGGAACCCTGACCTCTTCCATACCGGCAGTACAGTGGGCAAAGCTCCATTTCAGACCGCTGCAAGAGTTTCTGTTAAAAATCTGGGATCGCCAGCAAAATTCACTGGATTCACTGGTGAAGATCCCCACCAAAGTAAAGACAAGTCTCTGGTGGTGGAAGAACCAGGCAAGACTCTCAGCAGGCCTGTTATGGTCCTTTCCAACCCAGGTAAGGCTAACAACCGATGCCAGCTCCTGGGGTTGGGGGGCTCACATGAGCGGTCGTTGGGCTCAGGGATCTTGGTCCACAAAGGAAGCACTGAGATCCTCAAACTGGATAGAAATGGCCTTATTGTCCTTTGCAGAAGAAGTCCAAGGGCGACATACACAAATCCTGTCGGACAACGCCACGGCAGTGGCTTACATAAACCGACAAGGGGGCACCAGAAGCAGAATACTTCAAGGCCTAGCAGAGAGCATTCTAAATTGGGCGGAGCTCCATACTCAATCCTTGTCTGCGGTCCACCTAAAAGGGACCCTAAACAGGATAGTGGATTTCCTCAGCAGGAACCAGGTGTACGAAGCGGAGTGGCATTTGAATCCAGATGTCTTCAATCTAATAGTGAAGAAATGGGGACAGCCAAGAGTGGATCTCTTTGCGACTCAGGAAAATACACAAATATCCCCCTTTTTTTTTCCCTGAACAGGAACGAGTCATCTCTGGGGGTAGATGCTCTGGCGCACAGTTGGAATTTTCACCTCTGCTACGCCTTCCCTCCATTTCAGCTGATTCCGCAGGTCATAACAAAAATCGGGAAAGAGGATACGACAGTAATCCTCATCACTCCCTTCTGGCCCAAAAGGCCTTGGTTTTCGGCTCTTCTACAGATGCAGATCAAACCATACTGGCACCTTCCATTGAGACAAGACCTTCTGTTACGAGGTCCTCTTTTTTTCACCAAGAAGTAAAAAAGCTAAAACTCGCAGCTTGGCTTCTGAGGAGCAACTCTTAAGGAGAAAAGGATTCTTGGATAGGTTGGTGGCTACCCTCCTATCTAGCAGAAAGAATGTTACCAGAGCAATATATCACAAAGTCTGGAAAGTCTTTAACTCCTGGTGCGCTACATCCGGCAGACCATTAAAGCAGATTTCTTCTATCCTTGAATTTATGCAAGAAGGAGCAGACAAGGGCCTAGCGGTCAGTACCCTAAAAGTTCAGGTTGCCGCACTGGCGGTATATTTTGAGAAATCTATTTCATCAGAACCCCTAGTAAACAGATTCGTTAAAGCCCTCACTCGGGCTAGACCAATAGTGATCAAAAACTGTCCGTCATGGGACTTGTCAGTCGTTCTACAGGCCCTGACCAGGGAACCTTTTGAACCTCTTAATTTAACTTCCCTGAAACTAATTACTTTAAAAACAATTTTTCTAGTAGCTATTACAACAGCTCGAAGAATCAGTGAGCTGCAAGCTTTATCAGGGAGCCATTTTTTTCTATTTTTTTCAGACAGAATTGTGCTGAAGACGGATCCTAATTTTTTTACCAAAGGTTGCTTCAGTTCAAAATAGAACCCAGGAGATAATACTTCCTACGTTTTGTTCTAATCCGTCGGGTAAGAAGGAAGAAGCATTCCATACCCTGGATGTTAAAATAGCAGTCTTAAGTTACCTGGAAGCTACTAAAGACTTTAGGCGTTCAGACGCACTATTCATTCTATTTTCCGGAAATAAAAAAGGAAGACAAGCTTCTAGAGGAACCATTGCCAGATGGTTGAGAATGGCTATCTCAGATGCCTATTCCCTTACAGGCCAGGAGAGTCCAGTAAGTATCCGGGCTCATTCTACTAGTGCTTCGGCGGTGAGTTGGGCAGAAAAAGCTGGTGCCACCCCCGAACAAATCTGTAAGGCAGCTACATGGACAAGTCTGACGACCTTTGCCCGTCATTATAGATTAGATCTCATGACGGCTGGGAACCAGGCTTTCGGAAGGAAAGTCTTACAGGCTGTAGTCCCACCCTAAATGGGGTAAGTCTCGATTATCCTCTCGGGTGCTGTCCTGAAAGACGTTTTGGAAAAATGCAAGTTAGACTTACCGGTAACTTGTTTTCCAATAGGCTTTCAGGACAGCAGGATCCCGCCCTTTTTTTATGCTGTTGCTGTAATACTATGTAATAACTGTCGCTTATGTGTTGCAGCTGGGGCTGGAGGTTCTCTACAAACAACTGATGGAAGCAACGTGGAGGCCTCCAATTAAAGACTTAATTGATGAGGTGTTTCCTGTAGGAGGAGGAGCCATGATCTCTCGGGTGCTGTCCTGAAAGCCTATTGGAAAACAAGTTACCGGTAAGTCTAACATTTTTTCCCCCACAATTTATTTATTTATTTTTTTTTGCGCTTTTTTTTTATACAAAAAAGCGTATTTAAAAAAAATTGTTTTTATTTTTTTTACTTTCTGCTATAAAACATTTCCAAAAAAAAAGAATGTATTCATCAGTTTAGGCCAATATGTATTCTGCTACATATTTTTGGTAAATAAAAATTGGTTGGTTTAAGCAAAAGTTTACAAAATAGGGGATAATTTGTCTTTTTTTTTTTTCACTAGTAATGGCGGTGATCAGTGATTTTTAGCAGGACTGCGACATTGAGGCGGACAGATCGGGCACCTATCTGACATTGACAATTTTTTGGGAGCCAGTGACATTACAGTAATCAATGCTGAATATGTGCACTGTTGTACTAATGACACTGGCAGGTAAGCGGTTAACATCAGGGGCAATCAAGGGGACTGTGTGACTGGGAAAACACACAGATAAGTCTTCCTGCATAGCAGAAAGACAGGATCTGTGTGATCTCCCCTGTCAGAACAGATATTTGTCTTGTTTACACAGGCAGATCCCCGTTCTCTCACTGCGGGAAATGATTGCGTGTGGCTGGTAGATATTGAGTCTGCCGGACCCGCTGATTGGCTTTCTTGCTGGCCAATGGGAGCACCCACAAAAGCGAGTTCCCACAACGACGTACAGCTACGACGATTCGCGGGAACGAGCCACCTTGCCACAGTATGACAGTGGCTGGTCGGGAAGTGGGTAAACTTGCATAACACATGATTGATTGATTAATCCTCTCGCCTAACAGGATGGCACATTTGAGAGATGAGAGGCTCCTCCCTACAGGAAACAGTCAATTGACAGCTGTATATAAGTCCACACCTGTCCCCTTGTCCAGTATTGATTGTGTTTCTCCCCATAACGGAACATGTGTTATTTTCTATAAGCAGATGGCCGGGGGAGGGTTGGATGGTACCCCTGTGGGAGGCCGGGGAGGGCTGAACTAACCTGCAGGCTGAAGTCCTTCTCACAGGTTGCCTTAAAGACTGTATCAGTGCCCTGGTCACAGGGGAGTGTGAATCGCTAATGCTCTGCTATAGTCCTCCACCTGGATGCACTCTCTCGCTCTCCTTCCCCTCCTGGAAGCCTTCGCTGGTCGGTAGCAGTGTGGAGGAGGAGCCATGCATTCCAATGCTTGTTTTGGCAACAACAGGATCTGCCAGTCGCATGACTGAAAGCACGGCGTGACCCGGAAGCAAGCCTGAAAGCCGGGAGGACGCGCAGCATGGTGGGGGTTGAGAAAAAGGCAGCTGGGATCAGTTGGCTTGCTTTACCAGCGGTACTGGCGGTAAAGCTACAGCAGGAGACTGTGCCAAACCAAGGGATGGCGACACCAGTGACTGTGGGGAAGGCTATGTCAGATCTCCGTGAGTGCTTTCCTTGGTGGGGGAGTAGTTGAGGACCCAGTATTGGGCAAGTACCTGAATGGCCCTCATCTTTCCCCTCAAGTTGTGTTTAGCCAGCAGTCGGGGGAATGGGAAGAGTGACTGTTTGGTCTTCTCTTTTTCAGAATCCCCTAGCGATACCCAGGAGGCCCTAGAATAAATATCACCTTCTGCCCCTGCAGGGACTAGCTCCTCTAAAAAAAAAAAAACATTGCTTTTATGGTGTAAAGCAACCAAGGACCCACTTTAAACCTTTCTGCTATAGATGCATCAATAAGCTGGCAGGGAAAGAGGCCTCTGGCTTAATGAAGGAATTTTTAGCATCAATGCGGGCTGAGATGCTAGCCACAATTTAAAAATTTAGTGCATCTGCGGCACTGCCACAGGCCTCAGGTTCAGAGGAGCCAACCCCTATAGAAGATCTGTCCTCAGAGGAAGAAAAGGAAGAGGTGGAAAGCCAGTTCAAATCAGACCACAGTTCAGAGGAGGAAGGGGATCTGGGCAATAAAGGTAGTGAGGAGTTGGGCGGAGTTACCTGTGTATGTCATTGCGCTTCTTGAAAGTTGAGGTGGACGCCATATTACCTGCCTGGATGTGCTGTTTATACATATATTTCGTCTGATTTTGTGAGTGTTACTCTTTTTTATAATAAAACATCAGCTCTTAAGATTATAGGGTTTTATTCATTTATATTCTGCTGTGGGAGTTCATGGTCCTCACTGTGGGTTGCATCGGAAGATGACTCGACTGCTGTATCTGTGATACTTGCTGGAACATGCCCACGAGGATCACAGATGCACACTAGGGGGTCCTGTTTTTCTGGTAAGAATGCATTGTATCTGGTTTAGTGGTGGTCAGCTTCTGCGGTGGAGGGAACGTGATTCATTTAATCTCTGACCCCTGGCTACAAGATTCTCCAATTTATCTTTTTTTTTCTTTACTTCAGTTATATTCTCTCATTACTATTTTTGGGATTGATTGCATTTTGAGACATTTTTCACCATTGAGCACATTTTTTTTGCATATGTTACTTTAACAACGCAATGCTTTATTTTTCTTAAGCTAGTGAGAAGGTCACGCCAGGTGAACATCCTTTTGTCCTGGAAGATTTGGAGGGATTCCTACAGGCAATTTACACCACGAGGAGATTCCTGAGATTTCCAAAGAAACCTTAGTACAGGATGGTATAGGGGTCTAAATGAGGGCCGCTCCCACTTCACTAATCCTTAAAGGATTTAATGCTATAGGAATGGGAAGATCCTAAAAAAAATATGGTTAGATCAAAAACGTGGAAAAGGAGGTTTCCCTTTAAGAAGACAACAAAACAATAATAATCTCCTGCACTTGGGTGTTTAGTCTATAAAAGTGTGGTGCGACCAACTCTTTAAATTTAGGCAAAGCCTGTAGTCTTGCAGCCACCCTCAGAACAATGTGTATTCTTAAAACTGGAAAAAAAGGAAGGAGGAGGGCGCACCGACCTTGTGCATAACCAATGGTAGAATTTTATTAAATGCATATAAAAAAATGTTTCTCCTCACAAACGAGCATGTAAAAGAGGCTTTACCAGGTCCGGTTTCCTGAGACGCAGTCTGACCAATTGACAAGCCTCTTGCATGCTTGTTTGTGAGTATAAACATTGTTTTATATGCTTTTAATAATCTATTATTGGTAATGCACAAGGTCGGTGAGCCCTCCTCCTTTTTTTTTCCCTTTTAAGGAGGACATTGAGCACAAGGTCTGTCAGATAGTATGATGGCTCAAATTTCATCCAATGCCAGGGAATTCAGGGCGGTAGGCGAAGCTCTGAAGGCCTTGGAGAACTATTTTGGGCAGGGAGGTTCAGGTCAGCTCCAACAACCCCACCACTGTGGCATACATGAATCATCAAGGAGGGACCAGATCCAGACTTAACCTAGAAATATCCAAGGAGATCCTGGCCTGAGCTGAAGGAAAAGTACTTTCTCATTCGTTCATTGACTGACACAGCCTCCTTTATTCAGAACCATAGGGTTATATCGCCCCCTACAGGAGTAGGACACTAGGCAGAAAAAAAGACTTGGCTACTCCCATGGTCAGTCCTAGGTGATATACACCCCCCTCTCTGCTATAGGCCTTCTTTTTTTTTTCTGCCTAGTCAGGAGTAAGGACCTAGTTCCCTGCTGGGATCTCTTGTCCTGGCAAATTTTTTGTTTTAATTGTGTTCATGGTGGACACAGCCTTAATCTTGACTAAGTGGATATTGGCCTTCATTTAGGAGTGACTAAGCAGAATGTGTTAACTTCAAAGGTGAACAGCCCATCCCAGGGGGCGGTCCTACTGGCTATATCCCCTCAGCCTGCACTAAGCAGCTCAGTTTTTTTCTGCATAGCTAAGGAAAAGACATGGCTCCCTTCGGGCCCATAGTCTTGGAGGTTTATTCCAAATTAATTTTATTATTTGCTTGGGGGGTTCAGTCGACCAGGGTCGCTGGACTCCGGAGGAATCCCACTTGCCGATCAATGTCCTGGAACTCCGGGCGATCAGGCTTTGCCTCTCCACATGGTCTCAGAGGCTACAGGGGCATCCAGTCAGGATCCAGTCGGACAACGCCGCGGCGGAGGCGTATGTCAACCATCAAGGAAGAACAAGAAGCTCAGTGCAGCATCGGAGGTCGCTCACATCCTAAGGTGGGCAGAAAGGAGCGTACCGGCCCTGTCGGACGTATACATTCCGGGCGTAGAAAACTGGCAGGCGGAGTCGCCAGATGCTGGACCAAGGAGAATGGTCTCTACACCCGGAGGCGTTTCAGCTCCTTTGCCAAAGGGGGGGGGGGCACGCCAGATTTAGATCTCCTGGCTTCTCAACTCAATCGGAAGGTATTGAGGTTTGTGGCCAGGTCAAGAGACCCATGGGCAGAAGCGACACGTGTTGGTTGCACCGTGGAGTCAGTACCGGCTAATCTATGCCTTCCCTCCTCTGAAGTTCCTTCCTCATCTGTTTCGCAGACTGGAGGCAGAGAGGATTCTAATGATCCCTATTGCTCTGTATTGGCCTGCACTAAGGTACGCCGATCCTTGGTACGCCGATCTAGTGCATCTGATAGCAGATGCCTCTTGGCGTCTACCGATAAGAAAGGACCTGCTGTCGCAAGGTCCCATACACCATCCTGTTTTACAGTCACTGGCTTTAACGGCATGGCTATTGAGAGCCAGGTGCTAAGAGATCGGGGCTTGTCAGACTCTGTGATCTCTACCATGAGGAGTGCTTGGAAATCGTCCTCTAGGAAGATTTACCATTGCACTTGGAAGACCGACATATCCATATGTGAGGAAATGAGGTGGCATCTGCGTACTTATTTGGAGTCCTGCTGTTCTTACAGCGTGGGGCGGACCAAAAATTTAGCTTCAAATACAATTAAGGGGCAGATATCTGCCCTGGCTGTCTTTTTTTCTACGACCCCTAGCGGCTCACTCTCTAGTGAGAATGTTTGTACAGGGGGTTCGGTATGCGGCCCCTCCGGTCAACCCTCCACTACCTCCGTGGGGCTTGTATAGCAGACGCCCCTTGGCGTCTACCACTACAGGAGGACCTGCTGTCGCAAGGTCCCATACGCCATCCTGCTTAGTCACTGGCTTTAACGGCATGGCCTCTCGGTGCTTCAGAAACCACCGTTTGAGAACATCAGGGAGATTCCCTTGTTGACACTTTCTCAGAAAGTGGTCCTTTTGGTGGCTGTTATGTCAGTTAAGACGGGTTTCTGAGCTGGCAGCCTTGTCAGCCAAGGCTCCCTATCTGATCTTCCACAAGGATAGGGTGGTGCTGCATCTGCAGCCTTCTTTTCTTCCTAAGGTCGTTTTGACCTTACATCTCAAGGAAGACATTGTACTGCCATCCTTGTGTCCTCATCCGTCGAATCCTAAGGAGACAACATTGCATTCCTTGGACGTTGTCCGAGCTCTGAGTATACTTGTCTGTTACTGCTCCGTTCCGGTGTTCAGACTCACTGTTTGTTTCAGTGGCTGGTCCCAAGAAGGGCCCAGCGGTCTCGTCGGCCACCATCTCGAGGTGGATCTCACAGATCGTGATCTGGCTTGCGTCATAAAGGGTCGGGCGCCTCCCTTCCCGGCGCATTCGACCCAGGCAAGAGGTGCCTCTTGGGCCTTCTTACATCAAGCGTCTGTTTCACAGGTGTGTAAGGCGGCGACCTGGTCGTCCGTTCACACTTTCACTAAACTTTACAAAGTTGATGTGTTTGCATCTTCGGATGCTTCTTTTGGCCGTAAGATATTGCAGGCGGCTGTTTAGAGTTGCAACTCCTCCATTGATGAGCTCTGTTTTGTTTTGGGGTGAAGTTGTTTTAATGCTGTTCCCACCCCTCGTTTTTGACACAGCTTTGGGACGTCCCACTTTGTCAAGATTAAGGCTGTGTCTGTCCATGAACGAAAGAGAAAATAGGATTTTTATACTCACCGTAAAATCCTTTTCTCTGAGTTCATGGACGGACACAGCACCCACCCCTCCTTTTTTAAGTTTGTACTGCTTTTGACAAACTGAGCTGCTTAGTGCAAGCTGAGGGGATATAGCCAGTAGGACCGCCCCCTGGGCGGGGCTGTTCAGCCTTAAAGTTGTTAACACATTCTGCCCAGTCACTCCTGAATGAAGGCTAATACCCACTTTGTCAAGATTAAGGCTGTGTCTGTCCATGAACTCAGAGAAAAGGATTTTACGGTAAGTATAAAAATCCTATTTTTTGTGTTTGTTTTTTTCCTGAATTTTTCTGGTGAGATCTACAATCAACTGCCGGGCTGGGCGACGGGCTGAACATTCGATCAAGTGGTCACCCCTGTCTGGCCAGCAAGCGCGTATAGACCACAGCTGCGCACTAGGTCGGCCGCGACATAGCCCCACTGGACGGGGGCTGGCCCTGCGAGTTAAACTTCTCATGAGGTCGCATACCACCGGGTCTCGGCTCGAGTCGCAGCGTCCCTCATGGCCGACAGCCCCCCCCTTCGGAGGTGAAGAGGTTCTGTCTGGAGCGGTGCCCGCGTGGTCCTGGTATGGTGAGTAAATGTCCCCCTCTCCCCCTTAGGGGGGTTTTGTGGCAGACGCGGGCCCCTCTCCGGGTTGGTCGGTCCTGCGGGTCCCCTCTATCCCTGCACCCTCTTTTCCTGGCCCTGGAGGTCCCTTGGTAACCCCCCTTTTCCCCCTCTCCCCTCCATATGGTGTTGTGTGCCTGTAGTGGGTGCTGGGGGACGGGGTTGAGTACTGGTGGGCTGGGGGTGTGCACCGCCTAGGTGCCGTTCTTACCGGGAGGGGGCACTGGGTCCAGGGCCCGGATCCTCTCTCTCTCGTTTGGAGGGGTTTGCTGTGTTTGTGAGTCACTGACATCAATCGAGGACTCTAAAATGTGATTTTTTTACTTTGAGGAGTGATTCACAGATTTGCACCTTTTTTTTTTTTTTTTCATTTTTGGTGTTTTTGTAAACAAAAGGTTACCTGTGGTGTTAGTAGTGAAGTTGTCCACAGAAGGAGAGCACTGGTCCAGGCAGCAGGCAGTGATAGTGTTGTCAGCAGTGTCAAACAATTGGTCCTGGTAGTAGGCAAGAAAAATGGTCCATAGTACAGGTAGCAGGCAGAGGAGTTCATGCGGCAGTAAGTCACACAGGCAGCAGGCAGAAGTAGGGCTTCGGTCAGGACAGAATGAGGGGACATTGAAGTCTCTAGACCCTAATCTGGGAATGAGAAAACCAAAAAATTTGTTTTCTTCATTCGGAAAATCATTTCTGGAGCCACTCTCGTATATGAGAGACCCCTGTGTTATGAATCCCACTACTCCAGTAGCAGGTTAAAAGATCAGTCACAGAGGCAGGCAGATTATGTGGGGGTCACCTGGGGGGCTCCATCTGGAGCAGGGCTGCGCTGTAGCTGTCATAAAATTGTAATTTACTCTTTCGTCCATGGACCGACACAGCTTCTCTATTGACATAGTGGGTATTATCCGTTAACCACTTAACGACTGCTCACTGTACATATACGTTGGCAAAATGGCACGGACAGGCACAATCACGTACCTGTACGTGACCGCCTTCGTATGGGTGGGGGGTCCTGTCGGACCCCACTCCGGTACAGTGAGCAGTCGGTATCACTCCGGGAGCGATCGGTGATGAGGGGACGGCCATTGGTTTCTGGCCACCCCCTCACGATCGCTCCCGGCGAATGAAATGCTTCCTCTGCCTGTGTAATGTAAACACAGACAGAGGAAGTGATTTCATCTCTCCCTGCGGCGCTCACATATACCGAGCGCCGTGGAGAGAAGATGTCAGGTTAGTGCACAAACACTACACTGACACATAGGAACACAATCGCCCCCCCCCCCCAGTCACCCTCCAGATCACCCCCCAGTCAGTGTCACTGATTGCAGTGATCATTTATTTACTGATCACTGCAAACAGTGACATTTGTAACTGTAAAAGTGTCAGGGCAGTTAGTGTAGGTCCCTTTAGGTCCAGGGTTGCCCCCCACCACCCCCCCCAATAAAGGTTTAACCCCTTGATCGTCCCCCAGGTAACTCTTTCACCCCCTAGCACCACTGTCACTAAGCGATTGTTTTTCTGATTGCTGTATTGGCATCGGTGATGCCGCTAGGTAGTCAGTTATTTTTTTTTAGGTTCGCCGCCAGGTTTTTATAGCGTCGGGTACCCCCATATATTACCTAATAAAGGTTTAACCCCTTGATCGCCCCCTAGGTAACCCTTTCACCCCTTTTTGCCAGTGTCACTAAGCAATCGTTTTTCTGATCGCTGTATTAGGTATGCTGGTGCCGCTAGGTAGTCTGTTATTTTTTTAGGTTCGCCGCCAGGTTTTTATAGCGTCAGGTACTCCCATATTATCTAATACCTGAATTGGCGACCTTGTCTTGCAAGTTTACCTTACTTGGTCCTCCATAAGGATAAGCGGTACTACGCTCGCAGCCTTCTTTCCTTCCTAAGGTAGTTTCGGCTTTTCACCTACACAAGGACTTTGTCCTTCCATCCTTGTGTCCTCAGCCGTCGCATCCCAAGGAGGCTGCACTACATACCTTGGACGTGGTACGTGCCTTACGGGCATACCTGTCTACTACTGCTCCCTTCTGGAGTTCTGACTCACTGTTTGTTTCGTTGTCTGGTCCACAGAAGGGCCTGGCTGTCTCGTCAACTACCATTTTCTAGGTGAGTCAGGCAGACCGTCATCCAGGCCTATGCCCTTAAGGGTCGGGCACCTCCCTTTCCTGTCACGGCGCATTCGACCATGGCAATTGGTGCCTCCTGGGCTTTCCGACATCAGGCATCTGTCTCACAGGTGTGTGAGACGTCGACCTGGTCGTCTGTTCACACTTTCTCAAAGTGTTACAAGGTTGATGTGAGTGCATCTTCGGATGCTTCCTTTGGCCGCAGAGTTTCAGGCGGCTGTTTAAGGTTGCAACTCCTCCGTTGAGGAGCTCTGTTTCTTTGGTGTGAAGTTAAGTCTTCTTTTGATTGCTGTTCCCACCCCTCGTTTTTTCTGACACTGCTTGGGGATGTCCCACATGTCAAGATTTATGGAGATGTGTCCGTCCATGGACGAAAAGAGAAAATAGGATTTTTTTTTTGTACTCCTGTAAAATCCGTTTCTCTGTCGTCCATGGACGGACACAGCACCCACCCCTCCTTTTTAGTTTGTACTTCTTTTCTACGAACTGAGGCTGCTGACTGCAGTGTGGAGGGTTATGTACGGAGGGACCGCCCCCTGGGTGGGGCTGTTCAACTCTGTTAAAGTTACATGTTTTAAGATAACTAACATGTTCTGCCTAGTCCTCTTCTATGAACAGGAACATAACCGACATGTCAAGATTTATAGAGCTGTGTCCGTCCATGGACGACAGAGAAAAGGATTTTACGGTGAGTACAAAAAAATACTTAGCAACTTATAGCGGACTGCGATATTGCGGAGGACTAATAGGAAACCTAACTGACACTTTTTGGGGACCAGTTACACTAATACATTCATCAGTGCTAAAAAATATGCCTTGTCACTGTACTTATGACACTGGCAGGGAAGGGGTTATCAGGGGTGATCAAAGTGTTAAATGTATGCCTAAGTTGTGCTTACTAGCTGTGGGGGAGGTGCTTTGGCTGGGGGAAGGCAAAAAACTGTTCCTGCTTAGCAGAAACACAGGATCAGTACCTTCACCTCTGACAAGACAATTTGCCTTGTTTACATAGGCAGATGTTGTTCTGCATCTGTACTGTCTAACCAGTTGGCGCCGGCGGACATCGAGTCCACAGTTCCCGCCACTGGGTTCTCGCTGTGTATAATCTTAGTGGCAGCGGGTCACCGGTGGCGTGTCCATGCGCCCCAGACCGGAGAGTGTCAGATCACGTACTAGGTATGTGATCTGGTACAGAATGGCTGCCCCTGCCACAGTAAATGTACGTGGGGCGGTCGCTAAATGGTTAAAGAACGACGCTTTACCTAATTTTCCTTTTTCTTTTAAATGCACTCTTTTCACTATCTAAGAATGTTTAATTTGTGGTATTTTATACCACAGTATGTGCACTTTTAAATGTAACCTTCATTTTACCATGTAAATATAACTGTGATCACATTGTTTATCGTTAGATTAATTGAGCCTGCATATAATGTTATTTCTTGCAGTCATAACTGGGTCACTTTGCCAATATCATCAGTCTATCAAGGTCATGGGTGGGTAATCTCATTCTCTCTGCACATTCCTTTTAAAAAGAAAGAAGTGGGCACTTCTGCTAAGAGCTACAGAAGAAAAAGTTGTAGGACTAAAAGCCCCAGCACACCCATTCACACATATACCCGGTTTTCTCTCTAAAATTGCTTATATTTTTCCCCATTTTTACACAACAAAAGCAAGTCTCTCACTTGCTTTTAACCTCTTTAAAATTTCTGTGTTTAAAGTGGTTGTAAACCCACTTTGACAACTTGCACCTACAGGTAAGCCTAGATTAAGGCTTACCTGTAGGTGCAAGAAATATCTCCTTTACCTACACGGTTAAGGAGATGTTTGCAGATAACACTGCACCGATGTCTACGGAGCATGCGCGCCGTAGACAACGGCGTAGGTGCACTGAGCGTGTCCCTGCATAGAACATGCCTGTTTTCTGAATGGGCGAATGCCGGCCCTGTGCGCATGCGTGTGACGTCATGGCTTCTCAGGCCAATCACAGCGCCGGAGCGGCGATATCAGGTAGAACCTCCGAGGGGTCATGGCGGCAGAGGGGAACGAAGGAGGACTTTGAGGGCTTCGATTTCAGGTAAGTGCCACATAATGAGCTAGTATGCATAGCATACAAGCTCATTATGCCTTTTTTCTTGCAGGGTTTTTTGTTTTCAGGAAAAGTGTCAGTGGGTTTACTCCTTGCTTCACATTGATGCGATTTGACATGCTATTTGTAAAATTGCATGTCAAATCAGCGGCAATTGCCAGCAATGGAACCGTCCTAACGATTTCTGTACTACTTTTGGCGATTTCCATTGACATCTGTGCAGAAACCCGCACAGAGTGTCTCTGGAATCGCCGCTGAAATCAGGACTAAAATGTGGGAATGAAAGCGTGCGATTTCAGCTGAACTTGCACGCTTTCATTCCCGCACTCAGTGTGAACCTAGGCCAAGTTCGTTCCCCCCCAAGTGCTTCCTTTTTTGTTATCTGATACTCCTTGCATCCCACAAACTGTAATCTTGTGGTTAACGAGGAGCTTGAGACGATCAAGTAAGTCTGATAACTCAATTGTAAGCAAATAGCTTCCCTCAGCTGGCTGGTTAGCAGAAATTCCCAGATTGTCTCTAACTCCTTGTTTTGCATTCTCACCTGTAAATCCCTGCAAGCTGGCTTGCCAACTGTTCTGGAAATTTTATAGATAGGCAACTCCTATCTTCATATTGATTAGTGGTTCCAAATTAATAACTACTGCAGTAGAGAACAGACGCAAAAAGATACTCAGCATCTTTCCAATTAAGAGCCGGTTCACACAGGGGCGACACGACTCTGGCCGCGACTTTGCGAGGCAACCTGGATGCGACCTGAGCTCGCACCACAGCGCGACTTGGCCCGACTTACAAGGCGACTTCAAGTCACCTCCAGGACAGGAGGCTTTCCAGTGGCCAATCAAACAACAATCATCTCTGTTGGAGGGAGGGGTTTGCCTGCGAAAACATGAGAAAATAATTTTCTCTTCCTGTATTGTTGCTTCAGTTAAGACACAATCCGACTTTGGAGGCGACTTGCATTGAAATCAATGGATACAAGTCGCCTAGAAGTCAGATTGAGGAGGTTGGTGGCTTGGCGCGCAACGAGCATGGACGCACAGTGAGAGAGCTCCGACACACACGGCCTGCACCTGCTGGTATACCCGACCCACCGCTCTCAGATGCCGGGCAAGCGGCTTTACAGCACCCCACACTCACGCTCGAAGAGAGGGACCTCCGCCACCCCATCTCGGAACATCACGGACCTGTTTAAAACCAAAACAGGGACCCGCAGCAGCGTGGGGAAATCAAAGATGGCGCCGGACTGGCATGTGGAGGAATACAGTGAAGATTCCCAATCTGCTCCTGAGGACTCAGGTAGGGGAACGGCTCACCCCGACCAGCCCCTCACACTTGCAGCTATGTCTGTGATTGCCGCGGACATCAAATCCATGTTCTCTGCGGATACGGATTTGAAATCCAACCTGCTGGCCCTTAATGAGAAAATGGCGGCGGCAGAGTCTGCGGGGAGGCACAGAGATAAGGCAATACGCTGGCTTGAGAAGGTTAATGTCTCACAATCACCATTTCATAGAAATTAACAGACACCTGGAAGATTTAGACAATAGGGAAAGGAGAAATAATGTCCGTGTAAGAGGTATCCCAGAGACTATGGAACCCCCTCTAATCTTCCCTGCCCTGCAGAGAGTCTTTAACAGTGTGCTTGAAAGACGGGAGGAAACGGAGATTGAGTTTGTCAGAGCTCACAGAGCACTCGGACCAAAGGGCCCTGACTCTGCGCCTCCTCGTGACATTGTATGCTGCCTACAGAGCTTCACTCTAAAGGAGGAGATCATGCGCAAGGCCAGGAGGAATGAGCGGATTGTGTTTAATGGAGCCCACACCATGTTGTTCCAAGATCTCACAGATTACCCTGCGGAACAGAAGAGCTCTGTGCCCTCTGCTGGAGAAATTGAGGGAGCGAGAGCTGAAGTATACATGGAGGTTTCCATTTCCTTTAACAGTGCACCTTAATGGATATCAGCATGTCTTGCGTGAACCGGATGATTTACCAGACTTTTGTGCTGCTCTGGGCATAGACCAAGTTTCCTTGCCGAATTGGTACGCAGAGTTCCATGATCCACCCCGTGACAGATCACCCTCAAGATCTCCCCTCTCCACCCCAGACAAGAGGCTTTCTAAGAAGCAGAAGTCGCACCGTTCAGGAGGCTCGATGGCTGGAACACCTAGATCCTCAGGAGATGACTGCAGAGAGCAAGATGAAGCTTGGCCTTTGAGGCCCTCTCTGCTAAGTTGCCTTTCTCATTTTTATTCTTCCACTTGTATTTACTGGACTTCAGTTCTGATCTTTCCCGGCTATGATTGACTTTTTTTTTTTGTGATTAAAATGGGAAGAGAATGCTTTCTGCAGCCTGATGTGGCACCTCGCCCCCCCCCCCTCCCGCGCCCCTCCCTTCTGGACTTCTGCTATGTTGCTGCTCTCTTCCCCCCCCTCACCCCTATACATGCACCTTTTTGCTTTTGGGTGACCTCGTCCCTCTCCTGGCTATTTTCAGGGTAAAAATCCAACTGCCATGCTGACAGTCGGCACTTAATGTTCTGATTCTTTCCAGAATGTGTTATGACATGTTACTTATCTGCTTGGGGGGGTGGTTTCCGGGTGTTGCAGGACAGCCTTTCTGAGTGGCTTATTGCCCAAATGAATAAGATGTGAACTCTCTCACTGGGGTTGGGTAGACCTTGTTTTGAATTCTGGTACAGACCAGACTATATTGGCTTTCTTAAGCAGGTTGTGTGTGTCGTGCTGCACTGCATGTTTTATTTTTTTTTTGTATTTTATTCATTTGGTTTAGAATTATCGGAGGCCTGTGCCCGACCAATACCCTTGTTGTCGGATGCCTCCCTCTCCCCCTGACGAGTGTGTCCGAGGTCACTAGTTAAGTGCCGGACACACTAACTTATTCCTCATTCAGGACAGCGAGTTCTGCCTGTTAAGGGATTTCTCTAATTCACTCTGCCATCTTCTATTTCTCTTTATTTCCTATTTTCTCTTATCTCTCTTTCTCCTCTGGCATAGTAAATATTCATTTCTGTCTGTGTTTGGCTGTACTGCTGTTAACATAATTGTGACAGTTCTGTTTGTTTTAGGCATACTCCGACCCATCTCACTCACATTCCTCGATATGGCCTACTCTGACCTCGGCCGAGGTCCGTCTGTGATCTCCCACAAGGTTAAGGGCATGAATATTCCTGAGAGACGCTCCATGTTGCTACGGGAGCTCAAGAAAGGTAGACCACACTTTTGTGTTTTTACAGGAAACCCACTTTAAAACTCACCATGTTCCCAATCTGACAAACGCCTTCTTTACAGAAGCATATCATGCTACAAATGATGACTCCAGGGCTAAGGGAGTCACCACCTTGATCAGTAAGGACTCTCCTTTTATTTTACAGGAAAAAATGATAGACCCCAAGGGTAGATTTGTATTTCTGAAGGGCCTATACAATCATACGCCTCTGACGCTGGCCAATGTATATTTCCCGAACAAGTCCCATGTGACCTTCTGCCAACACATTTGTGCAGGAACTCCTGGGGTTTGCCTCAGGATGCTTGATCCTGGGGCGGATTTTAATGTGCCTCTTAATCCGCTAGTAGACACCTCCAATGGAAAAACCTGCATTACATACAAGATCCTCAAACGGATCAAGGCCTTACTTCAGAGCCTACAACTGACTGACATGTGGCGGTTTAACCACCCCGACGGACGAGACTTTACGTTCTTCTCACCCCCACACAACAGGCACTCCCATATTGACTATCTTTTCATCTCCCAGCTAGACCTAGCCCGAGTCACTGGGACGCATATAGGCATCAAGTCTTTCTCGGATCATGCCCTGATCTCATTAACCTTGAACGTAGACGCACCCTCGCCGCGCCCCCAGACGTGGCGACTGAATGCGTCCCTACTGACGGACCCTGACTTGTTAGCGGACCCCTCCACCTGGTTGGTGTACCACATGCACATGGCCCTATATGAAGGGCAGAGTGGAGGTTTGTACACTGCTTGTCTCTGATGAAGAAGCTGTGCGCTTTGAAATGCGTTAGCCGGCAGTGCGTCCCACTACGTCCTCTATGATCTGGTGGAGTGTGTTGTGGATTCTACCTGTTGCAGCCTTCCATGGCATTATTTGTACAATGCGAACAACTCCTGTACCTTTGTGAGTACCTTTTCATTTGATTTTATCCAATAAATTACCCCAATAATATTACACTAGGCTGGTGCGCCCTTTTCTTTCTTTTTTTGTTGACTTGTTAGCGACCCTGACCTCCTCGATCACGTAATTCTTCCAGCGTAACTCCACCCCAGACATGGACCCGCTCATGAAATGGGAGGCTCACAAATGTACAATAAGGGGGGAACTCCTCAAAATGGGCTCACTTCGCAAGAGGGAAAGGGAGACAAATAAAAACCCTGACGGATAAAATCAAACACCCTTTAGCAGCCCTTTGATAATAGATCAAAGAGGCTCTTATTTTTCAAAAAGCTGATTTATTATGAGTTTGGTAATAAAACTGGTAAACTATTAGTGAGGGCCCTAAAAGAACAGAATGCTAGAAACCTAATTTCTGGCATTAGGAAGACTGATGGTAAGCTAGATGTAGTCACTAAGGCGATAGCAAAACATTTTCATGATTTTTATACAAAGCTGTATAACCTTACACCTCAACACAAATGGGGAGACCTAGGAGGAGACAGGGTGCCGATCATTAGGGACTACCTGGATAAAAGTGGGATGCCTGCTCTTTCTGACTCAGACATTTCACTCTTAGAGGAACCACTTACGGCCTCAGAGGTTGAACTCGCCATTAAACATCTTAAATCAGGCAAAAGCCCAGGCCCGGATGGATACACTTCCATCTACTATAAGACTTTCACCCAGCTCCTAGTGAACCCACTTAGAGCTGCAATGAACTTGATGTCTGAGCCTAGGATGATCACCCCTGACATACTTTCGGCTCATATCACTGTAATTCACAAAAAGGGTAAAGACCCTGCGGACTGTGCTAGCTACCGCCCTATCTCCCTATTAAACCTAGATGTCAAGCTTTACGCAAAAATTCTGGCTTCCAGATTGAGTCCCATGCTGCCGAATTTGATTGGTCCGGACCAAGTGGGTTTTATGCCTGGCCGAGAGGCCAAGGACAATGTGATTAAGGCGATGCTATTGTCTCATGTGGTTCATGCTGAGAAAATTGAGGGCCTTCTCTTGTCCACAGATGTAGAGAAGGCCTTTGACCGCGTAGCTTGGGACTTTGCCTGGGGCCACGTATGTTAGCCAGAATTTCTGCTCTATATCCGTCCCCAACTGCACGACTAAAGATCAACGGTGCCTTATCGGACAAAGCACTGATAAATAATGGCACCAGACAAGGTTGCCCTCTGTCCCCTCTCCTGTTCATTTTATCTCTAGAACCTTTTATTAGAACTGTCAGAGCAAACGCAGACATTCGGGGCTTTTTAGTGTCGAATAAAGAATACAAAGTGGCCGCCTATGCGGATGACCTGCTTTTCTTTTTAACCAACCCTATAACCTCCTTGCCGAACTTAATGCAGGAGTTTGCCAGATACGGTTACGTTTCTAACCTCAAGATCAACTACTCCAAATCAGAAGCCCTGAATGTCTCACTTCCAGATGGATTGCTTGGACAGGTGAAGGGAACCTCCCCCTTCAGATGGGAACCTAAGGCCCTGAAGTATCTAGGGATATGGCTTTCACCCAAGGTAACAGACATGTTTGGCTGTAATTTTCCTGTGTTCCTTAAGACTGTCGGAGAAGATTTACTCAGGTGGCAATCGGGATACTTCTCCTGCACGCACTCCCACTTCAGATACCAGCTAACTTTTTCTCATCGCTTAGGACCGTTCTCCTAAAATTCCTATGGAATTTGCAAAGCCCTAGAGTTAGAGTTAGGTTCTCTTACCTGATGAAACCTAAAGATCAGGGTGGTATGAGGATCCCAGACTTCAGGTCATACTATCAAGCCACTCACTTGACCAGAATCGTCGATTGGCACTGCCATGGGTCAGCTAAGGACTGGGTCTCCCTGGAAGAAAAAACCCTGTGCCCTCTTCCCCTGAAATTCTCTCCATGGATACCTTGGGGTAGTATAAAACACAGCATCAAACGACACCCCCTCACTGGAAGTACGCTGGAAATCTTCCATAAGTTGACCAAAAACCTGACTTTTTCCTCACCGCCCAGTCCCCTGACGCCATTAAAAGACAACCCCGACTTTGCCCCAGGCATGAATAACCCCCAATTTCTATCTAGGGATCACCTTGACCCTCTGTCGGTGGGCGACTGCTTCACTAAGGGCACTGTGAAAGACTGGACAATACTTAAAGATGAGGCTAAAATTCCACACATGCCCCTCTGGGCATATTTCCAATTGTGTAGCTACTTAGGGAGTCAGATGGATAAAAGTAAACTTCACAGACCCCTTACGGCCTTGGAGTCGATTTGTCAGATTGGTGATCCATGTGTGAGAACCACATCCCTGAGCTATTCGTGGCTACAAAATTTAAAACATATGGCGACGGATAAACTCAGAGTGAGATGGTCGGAGGAGCTTCAGATGGAGATCTCCCCCAAGCAATGGAGGTATGCTTGTATATTAACTCAGAAATGCTCTATAAGCACTAAGATACAGGAAACTGCTTACAAGCTGACACACTGGTACAATACCCCGGCCAAGATGCATGGTTTGAACCCGCAGATTTCAGAAACTTGTTGGAGTTGCCACCAGGAAATGGGCACACTGCTTCACATTTGGTGGCAGTGCCCGCGATTGACTCAGTTCTGGGACAAAGTCAAACTTTTAATTTCACAAATTACAGAAACGAGAATCTCGTTGAACGCGGCAACTTGCCTGCTTCACGTCACAAACGTCTCTTTGAGGAGGTACAAAAACTCCTTAACGAGACATCTGCTAAATGCGGCTAAGTCCTTAATTCCGCTATACTGGAAATCCCAGAAGGTTGCTTCCACTGCTGAATGGCTGAAAAGGGTTTCTGATATCCACGAAATGGAGGAGACCCTGACTCAGGCTATTGATAATGTGGATACATTTCACAATACATGGCAGCCTTGGCTGATATTCAAATACTCTACCGCATATTCGGATATCATGTCTTATTCACCTCCTTAGACTTCCTGCTTAGAATTGAAGTAGGTGATTATACTCCACCTGGATACCTCCCGTCTCTACATCCCTTCACATGTTTTATAGCAGTATATCTAATGCCAACTCTTTTCTTCTCTCCCTTACTTTTTTCTGGCCAGGGCTCTGGCCTCCCCCTTTGTTTTCTCTTTCCTGTTCTCATTTTCTTCCTACTTTTATAAATTGTAGACTACTGTTGAACGCAGCTGCTTTTCATAACTGTTGTTAGTCGACCACATTATAGCTTTACCCCATAAGTTTAACCATACCCCTATGATTCACGCCACCCATTATGGCACCAGCTTAAATGGGGATCAAAACTTCTTTGGACTGTTTTCTTTTGTTTGTTGTGCATGATCCTTAGATAACCTGAGTTAATAACTGTATTGTGGTCACCTGCTAATCTGTAATACTATTGTAGCCGGTATGTACTTTCCCGGGTGTAAATTTGAACCTGACAGAGACATTGGTGGTGTGTAATTCCCTGCAGCCCAGCAGGTGGCGCTGTCGCCAGGGTTGGGGTTGAATCATTACTGTGTGTCGTGCCTCCTTTTTGTCCTCCCTCGGCAGCGGTATGGTGGGGCGGGGAACCCGCCGTGCTTGCTGGGAGAGGGTATAAAGGGGCCAGCCATCTTTGTCACGGGGGAGTCCAGGGCACCTTCAGCCTGTGGACGGTGGTTCGTGTCGGTTCTCTAGGCGGGCCTAGGCCTAGAGGACAGCCGGAGGTCGTGTTCCATCCCAGGCACCTTTAGCCTGGGGTGAGGTACTCAGATGGAGGTCCGGAGCTCAGTGCCCAACACTGAGTTCCGCGAGGGAAGGAGGTCCTAGGGAACCCCGGGAGTGGGTACCCGAATCCGGAAGGCGTAATGGACCAGGGGGGGAGCGAGCTCCTCATTTGAAGACCTGGTGCAGCAGATTGCCAGTGACGGGTGAGTCTCTCACCGGAGACCGCCTGGAAGGAAATTCCCCCTCGTTCGGAGACCGCAATCCACTTTCAGGAAGGAAAGTAGAGAATACATTGTGTCTGGGCCTATTCGCATCCACACCTCCATTTCTGTTGTGTTTCTACCAAGGGAGTTCAACTGATTGTGTTCATTCAAGAAGAATAAAGGAGTGTTGAACTCTAACGGTGTGGGGCTCATTTCCTGACAGACATTGTTCAAGGTAACTCTCGGTGGAGGCTCCAGGTGCACAGCACTGACCCGAAGGTAAAAGAACTTTGCTTGTATCACACTGACACCTGTGACAAAGGCCAGGCGTAGTGTCCCCGCTCCCTTCCCCTCTAAAAGATACCCCTAGACAAGAGAGAGACGAGCTGAAGAGAAAGAGGGGAGTGAGGAGGGTGCTACACTATGATATCTTCAATCTGTGCACAATTGTATCTTGCGTGCAGTTGCATCTGCAAATGATCTGTTCTGTCTTTCACTTCAAGTTTAACCTTAATAAACTTGTAATGTTAAAAAAAGAAGTCGGATTGAAGTAGTACAGGAACCTTTTCAGAGCGACTTCTGTAGTGTACATTAAGATGGCTCCATTCACTTCCATTGCTTTTCTCAACAGCGCGACTTGGGACGACTTCAAATCGGATCCCACGTCGCCCCTGTGTGAACCGCCTCTAACTGTTCTGTTTATTTGGTTAAGTTAAAAACAGTTTTGTTTTTTATTGATAGAAAATTACTTGGAACCCCCAAACATTATATATATATATATATTTTTTTCTAACACCCTGGAGAATAAAATGGCACTTGTTGCAATACTTTGTCACAAAAATCTACTTTCTTGAAATAAAAAATAAGACAACAGTAAAGTTAGCCCAAATTGTTTTTATATTGTGAAAAATAATGTCACGCTTCAAAATTGCACCCGCCCATGGATTAGCGAAAAACTTTTCCCCTAAAAATCTCCATAGGCAACATTTAAAAAATTCTACAAGTTGCATGTTTTGAGTTAGAGGAGGTCTAGGAATTGCTCTTGCTCTAACGATCGTGGTGATACCTCACATTTGTGGTTTGAACACCGTTTTCATATGCTAACGTATGCTTTTGCTTCTGCTCGGCGGGATGGGATGCGTTTTAATTCAATTTTATTTTCTTATTTATTTTACCTTTTATTTTTACACTGTTCTTTTAAAAAAAAAAAAAAAAATCCCTTTTATTCCTATTACAAGGAATGTAAACATCCCTTGTAATAGAAAAAAAAGCATGACAGGACCTCTTAAATATGAGATCTGGGGCCAAAAAGACTATTTACACTAAAATATAATAATAATAAAAAAAAAAATTAAACGTCATTTGAAATTAAAAAAAAAAAAGTCTCTTTTAGAGCTATGGGTGAAGTGACGTTTTGACGTCGCTTCCGCCCTGCAATGGTATGGAGACGGATGGGGGCCTTCTTCCCCTTACTCTTCTCCATAGCACTCACAAAAGAGGACCCGATCGCCCCCACTGCTACCGACAGGCTCCAGTAAGTGGCAGAGGGAACCGGAGCATGGCGGGAAGGGGGCCCTCTCCCGTCACTGATAAAAGTGTTCTTGCGGCGAATCTGCCGCAGAGACCACTTTTATCTGAAAGCGGACCGCCTGCTGAAGAGGAGAATACCGGGGTTATGGCAGCTAGCTGCTGCCGTAACAATGATATCCCTCTTCAAATTCCAACTACGGCGGGCGGTCCGTAAGTGGTTAACATAGGCAGGCTGAATTATAATCAGGATTTGAAAGAATGCAAACATGTAATCAAAAAATTATTGGTGCCATGTGCACAATTAGTGCAGTGTGCAATATATGGGCAAAGCATACAAAATAGAATACAGTTATATACAGAATGTACAATTTATTTTACAATATTGTTAGCAAGGTGTATTTGAAATGAACTGCTGCTGTCAACATCAACAGTCTCTTGATGGATTTGTCAGCTCATTTTTCAAGCTTACGGTTTCTAATTTCTGGTGATGGCACATTCTACCAGGGTAATTGGTGCTTCATTAACTATACATCATAAGGCTTCAGTAGTTGAAATCTGTAAGGCTTCTTGTCTTTGATTCACAACTTTACTAAGGCCACTTTCACACTGAGGTGCTTTACAGGCGTTTTTAGCGCTAAAAATAGCACCTGTAAAGCGCCTTTCCTGTTACTCCAGTGTGAAAGCCCAAGTGCTTTCACACTGGAGCGGTGCGCTTGCGGGACATTAAAAAAAGTCCTGCACGCTGCATCTTTGGGACCTAAAACGCCCTGCCCATTGAAATCAACAGGCAGCGCTGCCGAAGTGCCTGCAAAGCGTTTCAGCAGTGGTGCTTTGCGGGCGCTTTTAACCCCTTTGGGGGGGTTAAAAGCGCACCACTAGTGGTGGCAAAGTGCTGCTTAAACTAGCAGTGGTTTATCGCTACCGCCTCCACCACCTCAGTGTTTAAGTGCCCTAAGCGTTACCAGGTGGATATAGGAGCAGCTGAGGATACTGCTTTTGATCAGTGTTTTGCATGCTTCTGTTTTTTGGCCTATAGTGGTGGCGGCCTCCCTTCCTTCGTACACATTGCTTTAGGACATCCTATTTTTTAAGAATAAATACTCTAATTAAAAAAAATATATATATATATATATATATATATATATATATATATATATATATTAATCTAGCATCTCACAAAGGTATGGGAGTATTTTGTAATATAGTGTCCCATAGAAAAGGTTGATTCTGAAAAAAAGGTAAAGGTTGTCTGACAAATCTTTTGGGGTGTACTAATTTATGCTTAGCACAGTGTGTGTGTGTGTGTATATATATATATATATATATATATATATATATATATATATATATATATTTTTGAAAATATTTTATTATATCTTTTCATGTAATAACACTGAAGAAATGACACTTTGCTACAATGTAAAGTAGTGAGTGTACAGCTTGCATAACAGTGTAAATTTTCAGTCTTAAAATAATTCACACAGCCCTTAATGTCTAAACCGCTGGCAACAAAAGTGAGTACACCCCTAAGTGAAAAAGTCCAAATTGGGCCCATTTTCCCCCCTCCTCATGTGACTCGTTAGTGTTACAAAATCTCAGGTGTGAATGGGGAGCAGGTGTGGTAAATTTTTTGGGTTATCGCTCTCACGCTCTTATACTGGTCACTGGAAGTTTAACATGGAAAAGAGGATCTGAAAAAAATAATTGTTGCTCTACATAAAGATGGCCTAGGCTATAAGAAGACTGCCAAGACCATGAAACTGAGCTGCAGCACGGTGGCCAAGACCATGCAGTGGTTTAATGTGAAAGGTTCCATTCAGAACAGGCCTCTCCATGGTCTACCAAAGAAGTTGAATGCACGTGCTCAGCATCATATCCAGAGGTTGTTGTCTTTGGGAAATAGACGTATGAGTGCTGCCAGCATTGCTGCAGAGGTTGAAGGGGTAGGGCTTCTGCCTGTCCGTGTTTAGACCATATGCCGCACACTGCATCAAGTTGGTCTGCATGGCTGTTGTCCCAGAAGCAAGCCTCTTCTAAAGATGATGCACAAGAAAGCCTGCAAACAGTTAGCTGAACACAAGCAGACAAAGGACATGGATTACTGGAACCATGTCCTGTGGTCTGATGAGACCAAGATCAATTTATTTGGTTCATATGGTATCGTGTGTGTGGCGGCAACCAGGTGAGAAGTTTAAGAAAATTTAATAAGACACGCAGCCATTCACTAAGATGAGAAGAAAAGCGGTTTTACCTTTAACTGCCTAGATGGTTCTTTACTGTAATAGCGGTGAGGATGCGGAATTCTCTTCCACAGGCAGTGGTTTCAGTGGAGAGCATTGATAATTTAAAAAAACTATTAGATAAGCACCTGAACGACCACAACATACAGGGGATATGCAATGTAATACTGACCTAAAATCACACGCATAGGTCAGACTTGATGGACTTGTGTCCTTTTTCGGCCTCACCTACTATGTAACTATGTAAGTACAAGTACAAGTGTGTCTTGCCTACAGTCAAGCATGGTGGTGGGAGTGTCATGGTCTGGGGCTGCATGAGTGCTGCCGACACTGGGTAGCTACAGTTCATTGAGGGAACCATGAATGCCAACATGTACTGTGACATACTGAAGCAGAGCATGATCCCTTCCCTTCAGAGACTGGGCTGCAGGGCAGTACTCCAACATAACGACCTCAAACACACCTTCAGGACGACCACTGCCTTGCTAAAGAAACTAAAGGTGATGGACTGGCTAAGCATGTCTCCAGACCTAAAACCTAGTGAGCATCTATGGGGCATCCTTAAATGGAAGATGGAGGAGTGCAAGGTCTATAACATCCACCAGGTCCGTGATGTCGTCATGGAGGAGTGGAAGAGGACTCCAGTGGCAACCTGTGATGTCCTGGTGAACTCCATGCCCAAGAGGGTTAATGCAGTGCTGTAAAAAAAATGGTGGCCACACAAAAATCAACATTTTAAGCACAATTTGGAAATTTTCACTTAGGGGTGCCGACTCACTTTTGATGCCTGTGGTTTAGACATTTATTTTGAGGGGACAGCAAATTTACAGTATTACAAACTGTACACTCACTACTTTAAATTGTAATTTCTTCAGTGTTGTCGCATGAAGATATAAAATATTTCCAAAAATGTGAGGGGTGTACTCACTTTTGTGAGATAATGTGTGTGTGTGTGTGTATATATATATATATATATATATATTTACAGTTTCTAACAAAAGTAAGTACACCCTTCACATTTTTGTAAATATTTTATCATATCTTTTCAAGTGACACTTTGCTACAGTGTAAAGTAGTGAGTGTACGGCTTGTAGAACAGTGTAAATTTGCTGTCCCCTCAAAATAACTCAACACACAGCCATTAATGTCCAAACCGCTGGCAACAGAAGTGAGTACACCCTAAGTGAAAATGTCCAAATTGGGCCCTATTGGCCATTTTCCCTCCCCGGTGCCATGTGACTCGTTAGTGTTACAAGGTCTCAGGTGTGAATGGGGAGCAGGTGTGTTAAATCTGGCGTTATCACTCTCACACTGATCACTGGAAGTTCAACATGGCACCTCGTGGCAAAGAACTCTGAGTATCTGAAAAAAATAATTGTTGCTCTACATAAAGTTGGCCTAGGCTATAAGAAGATTGCCAAGACCCTGAAACTGAGCTGCAGCATGGTGGCCAAGACCATACAGCGGTTTAACAGGACAGGTTCCACTCAGAACTGGCTTCGCCATGGTCAGCCAAACAAGTTGAGTGCAGTGCTCAGCGTCATCTCCAGAGGTTGTCTTTGGGAAATAGACGTAGGAGTGCTGCCAGCATTGCAGAGGTTGAAGTGGTGGGGGGTCTGCCTGTCAGTACTCAGACCATATACCGCACACTGCATCAAATTGGTCTGCATGGCTGTCGTCCCAGAAGGAAGCCTCTTCTAAAGATGATGCACAAGAAAGCCTACAAACAGTTTGCTGAAGGCAAGTGTACTAAAGACATAGATTACTAGAACCATGTCCTGTGGTCTGATGAGACCAAGATAAACGTATTCGGTTCAGATGGTGTCAAGCGTGTGTTGAGGGAACCATGAATGACAAAATGTACTGTGACATATTAAAGCAGAGCATGATCCCCCTCCCTTCAGAGACTGGGCTGCAGGGCAGAACTCCATAACGACCTCAAACACACCTCCAAGATGACCACTGCCTTGCTAAAGAAGTGGAGGGTAAAGGTGATGGACTGACCAAGCATCTCTCCTGACCTAAACATTATTGAGCATCTGTGAGGCATCCTCAAATGGAAGGTGGAGGAGCGCAAGGTCTCAAACATCCACCAGCTCCATGATGTCATCATGGAGGAGTGGAAGAGGACTCTATTGGCAACCTGTGATGCTCTGGAGAACTCCATTCTCAAGAAGGTTAAGGTAGTGCTGTAAAATAATGAAGGCCACACAAAATATTGGCACTTTGGGTCCAATTTGGATATTTTCACTTAGGGGTGTACTCACTTTTGTTGCCAGCGGTTTGGACATTAATGGCTGTGTGTTATTTTGAGGGGACAGCAAATTTACACTGTAATACAAGCTGTACACCCACTACTTTACATTGTAGCAAAGTGTAATTTCTTCAGTGTTGTCACATGAAAAGATATACCGTATTTATCGGCGTATAACACGCACTTTTTTCCCCTTAAAATCAGGGGAAAATCGTGGGTGCGTGTTATACGCCGATACTCCGTTGAATTCCCCTGCTGAAAACGAGCGAGAGGAGCGAGCGGAGCCGAAGTACAATCGGCTTTACTCGGCTCCTCTCGCAGTCCCGCCCATCTCTGACTGCGCCGCTGACATAGAGAAAGCCGAGTGTACTTCGGCTAGTCTCGGCTCCTCTCGCAGTCCTGACTGTGAGCAGAGCCGAGTCTAGCCGAAGTACACTCGGCTTTCTCCGTCAGCGGCGCAGTCAGTGGAGATGGGCGGGACTGCGAGAGGAGCCGAGTCTAGCCGAAGTACACTCGGCCCCGCTCGCTCCTCTCCACAGAAATCGGTGCCAAATTTAAAAAAACGCAGAGACTGACACGATCGCAAAGGCACTGGGCAAGGCTGCAGATGGACACTGGGCAAGGCTGCAGATGGACAGATGGACACTGGGCAAGGCTGCAGATGGACACTGGGCAAGGCTGCAGATGGACACTGGGCAAGGCTGCAGATGGACACTGGGCAAGGCTGCAGATGGACACTGGGCAAGGCTGCAGATGGACACTGGGCAAGGCTGCAGATGGACAGATGGACACTGGGCAAGGCTGCAGATGGTCACTGGGCAAGGCTGCAGATGGACACTGGGCAAGGCTGCATGCTGCATTTAAATGTACGTTTTTTACTCTTTCGTCCATGGACCGACACAGCTTCTCTATTGACAAAGTGGGTATTATCTGTTAATTAGGAGTGACTAGGCAGAAAAACTTGTAAAAAGTGTTGCATCACACCTTCTACAGTACCGCCCAGGGGGCGGACCCTCTGGGTATACCCTCTCAGTCTGCATCTTCGCAGATCAGTTTTTTTCTGTCTAGCAAGGAGTAGGACATGGCTCCCTTCGGGCCCATTGGTTCGGGGAAAAAAGATATATATATATATATATATATATATATTTATTTTTTTTATTTTTTTTTGCTGCATTTGTTGTTTCCTGCGATCTTCGATCAACTGCCGACTGGGTGACAGGCTGGATCCTCGATCCTTGTAGTCTCCCCAGTTTCGGCCATCGAGCGTGTGCCGACCCTAGCTACACGCTGGGTTTTCCACGACATGCCCGTCGCTCCACAGGTGGCCGGTGAGCTTACGCTCCAGGGCCTGCATCGGACCGCTCAGCTTCGGCTGACCTTACGGCCGAGTCGCAGCAGCCTGGCCGGTGAGCTTACGCTCCAAGGCTTGCATCGGACCGCTCAGCTTCGGCTGACCTTACGGCCGAGTCGCAGCAGCCTGTCCGGTGAGCGTCATGCTCCAGGGCATACATATGATCCTCCCTTCTGGGTCCAATCACAGCATGCCTGGCCAACAGTCACCTTCCGTGCGCGGACGATGATCTGTTTGGAATGTCTTCCAGCAGAATACATGCAGGATAGGTAAGTAAAACTCCCCTGCCTCGGCTGGGTGATTTAGCTGGACATTCCTGGAGAGATCAAGTAAGTGGTTGTGGCCCCTTTCTTCCCTCTCTCCCTGCCTTTCCCTTCTCCCTGGGCTTCTAGCTAAAGGTTGCTGGGTGCTGGGGGTCACCTAGGGGGTCCCACTGGAGCGGGGCTGGCTGTAACTAACATTTAAAAGAAATGTCATTTTTTCTTACCTGTGTTTGTGTCCTTCCTCCTCCATGCTGTCGGCGGCCATTTTGAGGTGGTCCATGCCAAGTTTGGCCTCTTGTGACTGCCCGGCGGCCATCTTCCTGTGGTTCGGCCACACCCACTGGCCCCTATCAGCTGATCGGCGGCCATGTTTGTCCACCCTGTATGCAGATATTGCCGTTCGGCGGCCATCTTTTTGTGGGCTATGGCTGCTTGACCTCTATCTTCTGTCGGCGGCCATTTTCTTAGAGCCCACATGATCTTCCATACAGACGTTTTTGGCAACCATTTTTCGAGAGCCTCCGGCCTCTAGGGTGCATTACACTGGCGCGAAAATTCACACAGGAAGTGCTGATAAAAGAAGCAGACTGACACAGCAGCAGGGGGACAGCATCACAGGCGCAGCATAGCAGTACCTATCCAGGGTGGTGAGTCCTCTGGGTGACCCGGCCTCTCTGCAGCACAGGAGGGTGGCCTATTGATATCTTGCCTGGAGCCCTGTGAGTGTCAGCGTGTGGTCAGCATGGCATCTGAGCCAGATGTCTTCTCCCCTGAAACACCAGATTTAGCAGCTGGTGCCCCTGAGGTGTCTATGAACGCTATGACTGCAATCCTAGAGGCGTTTGCTGCCAGGGTGGAAGCAGCACACGGGAATACAGGGGGTAGTAAACGCCCCATCCCCTGCAAGCTTCTGGGGATAATTCTGGTGCAGAACCAGGTCCAGCTACGGCTCGGGGCCCAGATTCTGACGCATCAGAGACTGCAGACCGTGACCGGACAGTGAGAATGACTCCAAGTCCAGGTCAGTACACGAGACGGCTTTGGTATCTGACCTTATTACTGCAGTGCGGGATATGCTAAAATTGGAAAATACTGCAGAAGCAGCAGAGACTCCGGTCCACTTGGGTTTCATAGACCTGCCCGCACTGCTAAGGTGTTCCCTTGTGTGTCTTTTGATAAACTCTTATACAAGGAATGGGAGAACCCACTGAGGGTCTTTACAGCCCCAAAGAGGTTTGCGGTACGGTACCCCTTTTGAGGAGAGTTTTCTGAAGAAATGGACCTCTCCCCCCTATAGTGGACCCTCCGGTGTCCAGACTTAATAGAGCCACCACAATTCCTGTAAAAGGGGCTCCTGTTTTCTAGGACCCTGTGGATAAGAAGGCTGAAGCACTCGCTTGCTACCTATACTCAGTGGTAGGCTCGGCAGTACGCCCGGCATTGGCGGGGGCCCTAGTGTCTCACACACTTACTGAATGGGCAAGATTGCTACTCCAGGGGTTAAGGAGCGAGATGCTCCTCCTGATGAGATAACATTGGCCGACCTGTTGGTCCAGGGCCTTAGGTTTGTCTGTGAGTCAGACATGAATACTATTCCCCTGCTGTCTAAAACTTTGGTTTATGCAGTAGCAATACGCCGCCTGATCTGGCTAAAAGGCTGGTCTGCGGACCAGACTTCCAAGAAAGACGACCTTCTGCTGAAGGCCCCTTCAAGCTCAGAATTAGAGGTAAGCGTGTCCATTACCTGTCAGACTCTTCGAGACTGTGGTTGGATACTAAACACGCAAAAGTCAGTATTGGTGCCCACTCAACGCCTAGTGTACCTGCGGTTGATTCTGGATTCCTCAAAGGCAAAGGTATTCCCCCCTGTGGAGAAGTTGCAGACCCTCCGGGCTGCAGTACGGCAGCTGACTTCCAGGAATTGGTCGTCACTCCGTTTTTGCATGCGAGTGTTGGGCCTCATGGTAGCCTCCTTCGAGGCGGTCCCATATGTTCAATACCACTCTTGAGTGTTACAGAAGGAAGTTCTGTCCAGATGGAACAGATGCCCTTCATCTCTGGATTATCAAATCCGAGTGAGCCACCTAGTCAGGAGATCCCTGGTATGGTGGCTGACAGCACCGGCTGTAATGGCAGGGAAGTCATTTCTTCCGGTTTACTGGATAGTGATCACGACGAACGCCAGCCTTACAGGTTGGGGGGGAGTCTGGGGTGTCCAGTCGGCGCAGGGTCGCTGGACCCCAGAGGAAGCCCTCCTGCCGATCAATGTCCTGGAGATCCGGGCGATCAAGCTGTGCCTCTTCAAATGGTCTCAGAGACTGCAAGGGCGTCCAGTCAGGATCCAGTCAGACAACGCCACAGCAGTGGCATATGTCAATCATCTAGGAGGAACAAGAAGCTCAGCTGCAGCATCGGAGATCGCTCGCATCCTGAAGTGGGCAGAGAGGAGCGTACCGGCACTGTCGGCCGTGTACATTCCGGGTGTGGAAAACTGGCAGGCGGACTACCTGAGCCGCCAGATGCTGGACCAGGGAGAATGGTCCTTACACCCGGAGGTGTTCCAACTCCTCTGCCAAAGATGGGGCACACCAGACGTAGATCTTCTGGCTTCCCGACTCAATCGGAAGGTATTGAGATTTGTGGCCCGGTCAAGAGACCCATGGGCAGACGCAACGGACGCGTTGGTAGCATCGTGGGGTCAGTATCGGCTAATCTATGCCTTCCCTCCCTTAAGGCTTCTTCCTCTTCTGCTCCGCAGAGTGGAGGCAGAGGGAATTCCAATGATCCTAATCGCTCCAGATTGGCCTCAGCGTCCTTGGTACGACGATCTAGTACGTCTGGTAGCAGACGTCCCCTGGCGCCTACCACTACGGAAGGACCTGCTATCGCAAGGTCCCATATTCCATCCTGCTTTACAGTCATTGGCTTTAACGGCATGGCTGTTGAGAACCAGGTACTGAGAGACCGGGGCCTGTCAGACTCAGTAATCTCTACTATGAGAAGTGCTCGAAAACCGTCCTCTAGGAAGGTCTATCACCGCACTTGGAGGGCCTACATCTCCAGGTGTGAGGAAATGAAATGGCATCCGCGTACCTATTTGGTTTCCAGAATCCTGCTGTTTTTACAGCATGGGGTGGACCAAGGGCTTGCCCTAAGTACGATTTAAGGGACAGATATCTGCCCTGGCTGTCTTTTTTCAGCGACCCCTGGCGACTCACTCTCTCGTGAGTACATTTGTGCAGGGGGTCCGACAGGTGGCCCCTCCGGTCCGTCCCCCGTTACCTCCGTGGGACTTGAACCTGGTCCTCTCGGTGCTTCAGAAGGCACCGTTTGAGAATATTAGAGATATTCCCCTGTTGACACTTTCTCAGAAAGTGGTCTTTTTGGTGGCTGTTACGTCAGTTAGACGAGTCTCTGAGCTGGCAGCCTTGTCCTGCAAGGCTCCCTATTTGATTTTCCACAAGGATAAGGTGGTGCTGCGGCCGCAGCCTTCCTTTCTTCCGAAAGTCGTTTCGGCTTTTCATCTCAACGAAGACATTGTACTTCCATCCTTGTGTCCTCAGCCGTCGAATCCTAAGGCGTCGGCGTTGCTTTCCTTGGACGTTGTCCGAGCTTTGAGAGTATACCTATCTGCTACTTCCCTGTTCCGGAAGTCAGACTCACTGTTTGTTTCGGTGGCTGGTCCCAAGAAGGGCCAAGCAGTCTCATCGGCCACCATCTCTAGGTGGATCGGACAGATAGTAATCCAGGCTTACGCCTTAAAGGGTCAGGCGCCCCCCTTTCCTGTCACGGCGCATTCGACCAGGGCAATAGGTGCCTCTTGGGCTTTCCGACATCAAGCGTCTGTTTCCCAATTATGTAAAGCGGCGACTTGGTCGTCCGCTCACACTTTCACAAAATTCAACAAAATTGATGTGCATCTTCGGATGCCTCTTTTGGCCGCAAGGTTTTGCAAGCGGCTGTTTAGAGTTGCAACTCCTCCGTTGGAGGAGTGCTGTTTTGTGTTTGGGGTGAAGTTTATTTTTATGCTGTTACCACCCCTCGTTTTTTCTCTGACACTGCTTTGGGACATCCCACTTTGTCAATAGAGAAGCTGTGTCGGTCCATGGACGAAAGAGTAAATAGGATTTTTTACTCACCGTAAAATCCTTTTCTCTGAGTCCATGGACCGACACAGCACCCACCCCTCCTTTTAAGTTTGTACTGCTTTTTGACAAACTGATCTGCGAAGATGCAGACTGAGAGGGTATACCCAGAGGGTCCGCCCCCTGGGCGGTACTGTAGAAGGTGTGATGCAACACTTTTTACAAGTTTTTCTGCCTAGTCACTCCTAATTAACGGATAATACCTACTTTGTCAATAGAGAAGCTGTGTCGGTCCATGGACTCAGAGAAAAGGATTTTACGGTGAGTAAAAAATCCTATTTTTCCTTTGAATTTCCCTCCTAAAAGTTTTTTTCCTTAAAATTCCCTCCTAAACTTGGGGTGCGTGTTATACGCCGGTGCGTGTTATACGCCGATAAATACGGTAATAAAATATTTTCAAAAATGTGAGGGGTGTACTCACTTTTGTGAGATACTGTGTGTGTGTGTGTGTGTGTGTATATATATATATATATATATAACAAGCTTCAGGTGGGTTACTTCCCTCTAGTCCTTGGAATGGAATGGAGAAACGTCAAGGTGGGCTCCCAACTCCCACTATTATTTCCAATATTCAAAAAGAAGGGACAATGACTCCAGTAGCATTTAAACAATTTCCTTTACTTCAAAAGAGCATATGCTATGCTATGCTCTTTTGAAGTAAAGGAAATCGTTTAAATGCTACTGGAGTCATTGTCCCTTCTTTTTTATATATATATATATATATATATATTAGGGCTGTGGAAATTAACTATTCCTCGATTAATCGATTAATTGCTTTGATCGATCAAAATTCTTTTGATCGATCAAAATTCGATCAAAATTCTTTTGATCGATCAAAATTCGATCAAAATTCTTTGGGCTTGCCGTGTCCATCTGAAGGGCTCCTTTGCTGTGCCTTCATATCTGCATGCTGGCAGGACCTTACTATCTGCCACACGCAAGGGCTGTTACACTTCCCTCTATCACTTCCCTCTATCTACCTGGGATTCTACAGCCATCCACTGGGAGTTGTGATAGTTCCCTTCACGGGACATCTACATGCCGACGGACTGATGTTAGCCCCTCCTCATCTGGATTCAGCAGTGGTATCGTTGTACACATTTTTATACCAGTATCATACTTAGCTACATGTTTTTATGACTGCTTTTGCTACCGTTAGGTATTCCTTGCACCATTTTTACAGTTTATGTAGCTACATCGATTTTATCTCCAGTGCAATAATTTATTTTGTTACCTACTTGAAGACTATAAAAGTTTTAATGCTATTCCCATTGAGCGCTGCCTTTGTGTTTTTTGTATCCTGCTATCAATTTTTCCAGTGGTTGGTAGCTGCACTGGGAATCGGCCTGCAAGGAGATCAGCTAAAAGTAGTTGGATATCTATGTGCATTATAATGAATCGAAATTAGTCGATAAATCGATTAATCGAACACAAAAATTTTAATCAGTAACAGCCCTTATTTATATATATATATATATATATATATATATATATACACTCAGGTCCATAAATATTGGGACATCGACTCAATTCTAATCTTTTTGGCTCTATACACCACCACAATGGATTTGAAATGAAACGAACAAGATGTGCTTTAACTGCAGACTTTTAGCTTTAATTTGAGGGTATTTACAAACTGTTGTAATTCCTACACCGTTCACCTGATTTGGATGTAAATACCCTCAAATTAAAGCTGAAAGTCTGCAGTTAAAGCACATCTTGTTTGTGTCATTTCAAATCCATTGTGGTGGTGTATAGAGCCAAAAAGAATAGAATTGTGTCGATGTCCCAATATTTATGGGCCTGACTGTGTGTATGTGTGTGTGTGTGTGTGTGTATATATAGTGCTCAGCATAAATGAGTACAACCCAAAAGATTTGTCAGAAAACCTTTACTTTCCTTTCAGAATCAACATTTTCTATGGGACACTAAACTACAAAATACTCCCTCAAATGCGGGCCATTGATTGCAACCAAGATTTGTTAAATTGCACACACAAATAAAATGTTTTTCCTCACAAATTCATTGAAGACCATGTTGCAAAAAATGAATACACCCCAATGAAAGTCAAGGGAGCGAAGCTAAATATTAGACACCAAAATCCTAATTAACAAGAATTCAACTACAGGTGAGTCTATTCATTAAACAGGTGTCCAGCAGATGATTATAAATGGGCATTACTTAAGGAAAACCCCTTCCCATGTCAGCAATGACACCATGTCAGCAAGGTCTGAGAAAGAAAATAATTTATTTACACAAAAGATGTGTAGAGTCAAGGAGATAAGCAAACCTTTACTTATCAGTCGGAATACTGTAGCAAAAGTGATACAAAAATTTAACAAAGATGGAACTGCAACTATTTCACAGAGACGTCCAGGCCGTCCATGGATGTTAACACCTTGACAGGAGCGTCTTCTGATGAGACGGGTTGAAGAAAACCACCATGCAAGTTCACCGCAGTTAGCTAAAGAAGTAGAAGGCCAAACTGGAGTAATTGCTTCCTGTGACATAATACAGCATAAACCGCATAGGAATGGCATGCATGGGTGTCGTTCATGAAGGAGGCCTCTCCTAAGGCCCATGCGCAAAAAAAAAAGCCTGCCTAGAATTTGCCAGGGCCCAAACTGAAAAAAGAAGCCTGTAAGGACTCTGTACTTTTGCGTTATGATACCAAGATAAATGTTGCATTTCATTTATGGTATCTTGAATTCACAGACGTATTGCTCTTTATTGAAAGAGAAGATGCTACCGTGCACTTTTTAAACATGACAATGATCCAAAACACACTTCTAAGGCCACTGCTTTCTGAAGAACAGGGTGAAAGTGATTCAGTGGCCAAGTATGTCTCCTGATCTGAACCCAATCGGACACATTGGGGAATTCTGAAGAGACATGTTGAGCATCACACTCCATCCAGCATCCAGGCTCTAAAAGGTTGTTCTTGAAGAATGATGTTGCAATACGTCGCCAACGTGTTCATTCCATGCCTAGAAGACTTGGTACTGTCCTTACAATTCATGGAGGTCATACAAAATACTAGATTTAGTAGTTTTTGTTGTGAGGTGTATTCATTTTTGAATAAACTAATTTGAGTAAAACTGAAGATTTTGTAATCTAAGTTATATTATTAAATTTAATTTCCTGTAATGAGCTAAACAAATGTTCTAAAAAAAATGGTTTTGTCACAATTGTGGAAATGGTTCTTGTGTTCATTGAGATATTTATTAAAATCTTCCTTTTCAAAAGGGCTGAGCTCTGTGTGTGTGTGTGTGTGTGTATATATATAGAGAGAGAGAGAGAGAGAGATGGATCTAGATATAGCTGCTCTGTGTCACATATGTGATAAAGAAAGCTGGATTATTGCAATACATCCCTATATACAGTTTACAGGACTTGTAAAGCAGTAGAACATACAGAACCAAATAGACTAATCTAGAATTATATCAATCATACTATTGCAGTATAGTGATCAAATCTTAGATTGGCAAGTTTCTTCTTATTCATATACAACAGCCTTTTAGAGTTTCCCTACTGCTATTCTGCTTGTCCTGTTTATAAAATTTAGGCTCTGAAACTGTTTAATGTAGTAGCTAAAAGCCAATATCAATCTAAAACCTACAATCTTTTTGAAATCTACAACTGAAGTTTGTATAGAGGGAATATTTTTTTAGTGGAGTCCTAACTCTCCAAATGTTCTCATATGAGTGAACTAAACGATATTCACAGCACAAAGCAGGAGTTAGGTAAAGACAGGTATGGTATGATAGCATTCCTTGTTTTGTTATAACATTTTAGCAAAGGTTTTATTTGGAGTATGTGAAAAAATGTATAACCTGTTTTGAAGACATTAATGAAACTATTGACGCTGAAAGTGTATTAAACAATAGCTATCCTATAAGGAGATAGGATAGCTGATAAGCATTGGTGCAGTTCCAGCTTATCTTTCAACTAACTCAAAGCAGTTCAGAAATATTTTGTGAACATTCATATATGCATTTTTACTGTGTAAAAAAAGAGGCAAAGAGAAACCATTACAGAACTTTGTCCACCTTTTTAATATGACCTATAAACTGCAACAAACTGAAATATTTTTGGTGGAGGGAAGTAAAACTAAAATATAGTTAGTTGCATTAGTGTGCACACTAGGGTGTTTCATTTTTCCAAAGATGTGATTTTCATATGACTTTGCTTACACCCGAGTCTCAGTGATGTAAAAGATACATATGCAAAATTTCAAGAAGTTTGGATAATTTTTAGGGGTTGTATACATTGATCACTTTTATCACAAACTAGTGAAATTTCTAACATTGAACTAAGTGTACAAAAGAAGAAAAAAAAAGATTCATATAAGAATAAACATTACAAAGCTATCGCTGAAATCAATAAGACAGTTATACTGGAAGACTCGTCTCCATCATCACAAGCACGTAGTGACGAAGAGTCTTCCAGCAACGAAAAAAACATTTAAGTCCTAGATTAAAATCTCTTGATCAGACACTCGCGTCTACTTGGGATCGAGAACAACTATCTATTCGACAAGCAAGTACTTCATTTATAGCAACTGCAAACAGTCTTGGCCACGATGTTTCAAAAATTTCCATAGCTCCAGCTACCGTTTACCGAGCTCGAGCCATCAATAGAAGTAAAATGGCAAAGAAAAACAAAGAGTCACTCCTCATTTGGTCTTGCATTGGGATAGTAAACTGTTGCCCTCAGTTGCCCATGGGAATGTCAAAACTTTGGAAGATAGAGTTGCAGTTCTAGTGACTGGCAAAGATTTTGAGCATTTGATTGGTGTATCTGTTGGCCTGAAAGGCACTGGTGAGCAGATGGCTGAAGTAGTTATTCGGGAAGTGGACCGATTTGGGCTATGTGACAATATAATCGGTATATCTTTTGATACTACAGCATCTAATACAGAACTGATCCAAGGGGCATGTACTAGAATTGAAAGGGAATTCGAATGAACATTGATGTGGTTGGCTTGGTGTCATCACATCCATGAACTAATATTGAAAGGAGTGTTTAAAGGATTGTTGTGGCATACCATCAAGTGGTCCTGACATCCAGAAAAAGGAAGTGAAACAATTAGAGGGTTAAAACATGGTTTTTGAAGGAAAAGACTTGAGCCATTTTGTTACTATTAAAACAAAGACGTTCTTTGAATTGTTTGGGATCCATGACATGACAGAATACTGCAGTGATTCTCTAAGAAGCCATGTGAACGCTCTTAAAGCGTAGGTCCACCTAAAAAAAAAAAAAAATATTAAAAGTCAGCAGCTGCAAATACTGCAGCTGCTGACTTTTAATAATTGGGCACTTACTCTCCCAGGGTCCAGTGATGCGGGGGAACGAAGCCCCGCTCGTCTCCCCCCTTCTCTCTGTGGCGCCGGCATTGTCACTGTGGGTGCCCGGAAACGCAGTGCGCATGCGCGAGATGCACTGCACACCGTGATTGGCGGAGCAATCACCTGGGACCTGGCACGTGTCCCAGATGATTGTGGATAGGGAGGGGGAGAGGTGACTGACTTCCGGGCGCCAAGGCGACCTAGGGAGGAAGTGGGATCTGGAACCCTCTAAAAATAGTGTTTCCGCTCGCCCCCCCCCCCCTTCAAAAATTACATGCCAAATGTGGCATGTCAGGGGGTCACCTTTCTTTAAAGTGAAAGTTCCATTTTTTGGTGGAACTCCACTTTAAGGTTGTCAATGATACCACAGAAAGAGGTATTTCTCTGATAAAAAAGTATAAAGAATCGGTCAGGGATGAACAACAAAAACCATTCTTGTTTAGGGTAGTCGAGCATCACAGAAAAGTAGTCCCTAAGCGAACAAAACAAGGGATTGAATCGTTCAAAGTTGATTAATATAACACGTTTTGCCTATCATATTACCTATTAATTTTAGTGTATAGTTTTAATAGTTTTTTAAGTTTGTGATTTCTAGTTTTCCCAATAAATGTAATTAACATTGAAAAATCATATTTTTTTACAAAAACTGATCAAAGTGTGCAACCTCTAAATATTATCCAATCTTCTTGAAATTTAGCATATATATCTTTTACATCACTGAGACTCAGGGCGTAAGCAAAGTCTGCAAAACATTTTACAGTTTATATTTTGCCTTAGAAAATTAAACACCCTAGTGCACACTCTTAAACCAATACTTTGTTGAAGCACCTTTTGATTTTATTACAGCACTGTCTTTTTTAGGGCTGAAGCAACTAATCGACAACTAATTGTTTATGGAATTAATTGATTACTATTTTCATAATCGATTAATCGGCCAGTAACATTAATGGGTTAAAAAAACGAAAATGAGCCCTTTATAGTACAAAAAGAGCAAATAATCACTACTGGTAATATTATATTCATACGAAAAATCTTTGTACATTAGCTGAATGAAAGAATGTTTGTAATTTTCACTTGCTTTTAAATGTATATACATTTACATTTTCCCCCCATCCTTAGTACATTTAAGTCAGCATAATGACCACAATATTTATACCTATATATTCATTTTTATTTACATATATTTCCCTCTTTCACCATTACCATGTTCCTAAGGCCTTAAAATATCTATCGATAACATCCCTTTTCCTCCTCTCTATTTTTATTCTTTACACAAAAAAAACCCTTTCCCTCCCCTCTACCCACCCTAAAAGACATGGAGGGATTCAGTTTCTGTTTTTCCCTATGTGTAGGTACCTACATCTTATTGCAGGTACATAACTCCTATTGGGCATATCTTACTTTTCGGGTGCCCCATCTAACATTCTCTTCCCTTCCTCCAAGTGCATAAATAAATTCCATCCTGTTCATGTTTTGTTGTACTGTTCTTTCTTTTTTTGGGCTGAGACGACCACGTCCTCCATAGCCCCTGTCTCTTACCCTATTAAGCCACTTTACAATTGAGGGTGGTCTGGGAACTTTCCAATGCAATGTGACCCCGGCTTTCGCTGCGTTGATCAAGTGGCACAGCACCGACCTCTTGTAAGTCTGCACCGGGATCTGTGTGCAATGAAGCAGCAGGAAGGCAGGATCATATGGTATCCGAAATTCTGTAAATTTTTGTGAGATTCTTTGAATCTCTAAACAATATTGTCTCATTTTTTTACAAGACCAGAATATATGTAAGTGTCCCTCGCTCCTCCCCACATCTCCAGCAACAATCCGATGTTTCCATAAAGAATTTATGGATTTTGTACTGGTGTATAGTACCATTGTGTCAAAAGTTTATTATTAGATTCCTGGGTCCGGTTACAGACCAAGGAATTTTAGTGTCAAATAGATAATCTGTTTACGTTGGATCTGGGTAAAGGTCTTTTCCATAGTATCGTATGGTAAATCCGTCTGGGCCCGGACTTAACCGCTTTTAATGATGCATTCAGTTCCTCCGTGGAAATAGGGGTCTCTAAATTACGACGAGCTGGAGATGGAAGTCTAGTGAGATCTGTTGAGGGGAGACAGTCCTCTATAGCAGACAGTGGGGCAGATGTCTGTACCAAATTGTATTGGGAGGAATAATATTCTCTGAATGTCTGAGCTATATCTTTTGGTGTTCGTATTAATTGTCCCTCCTTCCCTTTTATTTGTGGTATATATGTTGACATATTTTTGTCTTCTCAATTGGCAGAGATCCCTTCCAACAGAAGGTAGTTGTCTGTTTATGCTGAAATTCCAGAACTTGAATTTCCTCCGATTCCCTGATCTGTTTCTCTCGCTTATTCTAAAGTATTGATTCATGTTTAATCAGGATCCCTCTGATCACAGTCTTGTGTGCCTCCCAAACCATACACGGGTCACTCCCCGGGATATAATTTACTTGAAAGTATGCTGTCATCTCTTTAGCTACGGTATTCCCTGACTTCAGGGTTCTGAAGCAGACTCTCATTCAATCGCCAACGTCTCTCTTGGGAGAGAACCGTGTTGGATAGGGAGAGACACAAGCTGACCGGAGCATGGTCCAACCATGTTATATTCCCAATAGTCGTTTCTGTCACTGAAGAAAGCAAATAATGGGGGATCAAGAATAGGTCTATGCCGGAGTACACTTGGGGATTGGAGAAGAAGGTATAATCCCTTTCTTCTGCATGTAAAATCCTCCAAGCATCCACCAACTGTAGCTCATGCATTTTCTGCATTATACCCCTTCTGATACCCCCTGGGGTCGATGATGTCCCTGAGGAGGTGTCTATTCTGGGGTCCAGGGAGATATTAAAATCTCCCCCGAGGATCAATTTATCTTCCGCAAATTCCATTAACTCCGAGAGAACTTTCTTCGTAAAAGAATCTTGGTGTACATTTGGTGCATATAGTGTGGCCAGCGTCACTTTAGCCCCTCCGATACAGCCCTTAAGAAAGAGAAATCTACCATTTGGGTCTAGACGTTTATCTGCTAGGGACCAGGAAATTTGATTAGAGATCAATATTGATACTCCCTTAGATTTTGCCTGCTGATTTGATGCATGGTACACGCATGGAAAGAATCTATTCTGTAGTAGTGGAAGTCCCCCTGCTCTAAAATGCGTTTCCTGCACATATGCTACATCTGTCCCCAAACGCCTCAGATTATTCAATAGCATCCTGCGTTTTTTTGGGACATTAAGTCCTTTGGCGTTTAGGGAGGTAACTTTTATTCCCTCCATCTCTTTGAAAGAATAAAAAAAAAAACCTTTCCCTCTCCTGTACCGTACCCTCCCCCCTCTAAACCCCTAAGGGAATTCACCCATTACTGAGCCATTCACCTATGGCTTCCGTGGATGCAAACCTAATTGGGGGATTGGTCCGAATGGGCTAAAAAGGCTCCATCTTGCTCTCCACCCTCCCGACTATATTTTACATTTCAGGGTTATCATCCACATTCTGATTATCAACCTTTTAATTTCTTATGTTGCAGCTGCCCTAAATAGGCTCATAGAAAAGAATAAGGCGGAGATAGAGATATATACTTCTCTAAACACAATTCTTCCCCACTACCCTCCTCCTTTCTCTCTCAGCCGATACCCCTCTTCCCGTTGTTGTCTTCCTTCCCACTGGTCTATCTCTAAGTTTCCCCCTCCCCTCTCCCCCCCCAGCCCCCCCTTTCACACATCCTAGTATCCTCTCCTTCCCACCGCATATTCTATATTTCCTCTATCCTCATCGCTTCTTGGGTTGTATCAACCTCTTTTACCCTCTTACTACTCCTCTTTCCTTGTTATGTCTGTAGTTGTGTCCCTTTCCCCTGGGTACACTTTCTATCTCTCCCTTCTATCTTCTCTTTTTCTCTTCCTCTCACTTATCCCCAAGTGTATCCTGACTTTAATCTAGTGAGTCTCCCCTCCCCCCACCTCCTATATCCTTTCCAAAACCCTCGCCTCTATCCCCTCCCTTACCCCTAGCTCCCACCCCTCCCTTCTGTGCCCCTCAGGTCAGGATATACTATGGTTCTGCTCTATCAGAACTCCTGTTGGTCTTCTCATGTCCTTTACTTTATACTTTAACTTTACTTTAAGTTATTTACATCCTCTATTCCATCGTGTATCCAGGGGTGGCCTAGGGCAACCTTTAATATCTGGCTCTATTGATCTGCGGCGGGTTTCCCTCTTCTCTGTTTTCCTGGCATATAGGGTTTAACATGGGCGTATCTCTCCCTCCCTCTGCCCCATTTATCTAACAGTGCCAAAGAAAAAAGCGAAAAACCACAAGTGTCCAAAAAAAGAAAACACAACAATTATATGTTCATTGCATCAATCACTCAATATGTGTTTTCCATATTAAATTAGTGTTCTGTGTCCCCTTATATCACTCTATTTTACTAAATATAATATCAATCAATTCAAAAAGAAAAAATATTAACACACAATAAAAAAAAAATGTTGTGCAATCAAACAAAAAAAGGGGAAGAAAAAACCCCCGTTCTTAAACAGACCTCCAAAAAAAAAAGGGGGGGGCTTTAATATGTGTCCTATACTGTGATATTTTAAGTGCTTAAATAGATAAAAATATCTATTCACTTGTGCAATCTATGGGGGCTGTAACGAGGGGGCCAAAAAAAGGGGGGGGAGAAATTGTGGGGGGGCAGGCGACCCCCAGACGAAAAAAAAAAGACTCTTGTAAGGCAGGGAAAGATAGGTGGCCCAGCCGAGGGTTTACTGAACTAGTCCATATCTCATGTCTATTTTCCTCGGGGGTCCCTCTGGGTCTCCTCTTCTCTTCGCCTCTCCCCTGTAATGACTGGCCCTTTGTTCCTACTGGGTTTACTGTTCGCCTTAACGGCCCTGGGATATGTTGTAACCAGTCTGGTACTTCCATTGCTTCTATCCCCAAAAATTAAAATAACTCAGGGAGGTCTGTAGGTTGTTGCAGAGTAAATCTTTGTGTATCTTTCTTTATTGTTGGGGAGATTGGGTATCCCCAACGGTAAGTCCCCCCGGTCTTCCTAATCCTGACCAACAAGGGGCGCATCATAGCTCTCTGCTGTAAAGTAGCCCAGGAGAGATCCGGTAGGATTTTTATCTGGGACCCCTCATATACAATCTTTCTTGCCTCCCATGCCTCACGGCTTTGTGAGCGTAGCGGTGGAAACAACAGATCGCATCTCTAGGTCTATTAAAGTTCACTGAGCGAAGTCCCAGAGATCTGTGTAGTCTTTCAAATTCAAAAACCTGAGGGGGGGGTGGGTGCTAGCTGATGACATATCGCCAGGATAGCCTGTTGTGACATTTCTCTCCATATTACTTCGGGGACCCCCCCTGAACCTCAGGTTTTTGCGGCGGCTACGGTCCTCAAATTCCTCTAACCTCAATTGCATAGAGTCAGCATGGGAGGTCTGTAAAGTTTGCGTCTGTTCTAAATGTGTAATACGCTTTTCTAATGATACCAGGTTTGTCTCGTCAAGTCTCAACGTATCTGCCAATTGCTGGACTTCTCCCCGGACAACCTCCAGGTCCCTGTGGTGCACCTCTGCCACGCGCGCGACCAGCGATTGCATATCTGCACGGGTTTGGAGGGCTTGCAACAGCGCCCTCAGTTCTAAATCAGGTTCTCCTGGTCCTGAACGCGGCGCTTTCAGCTCCTCCTGAGCTTTCTGTCGTTCCATCTCACGCTCCACCCCTGTCTCTGAGGCCGGCGTAGCTGATGGAACAGGTAAGGCAGGACACATCAGTTTGCAGGGCTTCCTGCACGTCACTGCACCTCGTGACCCGGTCTCACGACTCCGGGAAGCGGCCGCCCTTGTTAGGGGAAAAAACTGCTGGATCTCGGGCTGTAATGGATGTAATGGCGCCTTGGGTAGTTTGGCCTCCTTCATTCCAGTCTATCAGCATAGGCCTTTAACTCATGTAAGCTGGTATTTGGAACTGTTCATATTTCTCTTTACCCCTGTTCCAGCTGAAGAAAAACAGTCCCAAAGCGTGATGCACCACCATGCTTCACTGTGGGTATAGTGTTCTTTTGATGATGTGCAGTGTTGTTTTTTGCGCCAAACATATCCTTTGGAATTATGGCCAAAAAGTGCAACCTTGGTTACATCAGACCAGAACACATTTTCCCACATGCTTTTGGGAGACATCAGATGTGTTTTTGCAAATTTTAGCCAGGCTCAGATGTTTTTCTTCATTAGAAAATGCTTCCTTCCTGCCACTCTACCCCATAGCTCAGAAATATGAAGAATACGGGAGATTGTTGTCACGTACCACACAGCCAGTATTTCCCAGATATTCCTGCAGCTCCTTTAATCTTTATGTAGGCCTTTTGGCAGCCTCCCTCACCAGTTTTCTTCTCGTCATTTCATCAATTTTGGAGGGACATCCAGTTCTTGTAATGTCACTGTTGTGCCAAATTTTCTACACTTGATGATGACTGTCTTTACTGTGTTCGGTGGTACAGTGGAACCTCGGATTGCGAGTAACGCGGTTAACGAGCATTTCGCAATACGAGCACTGTATTTTTAAAAATCCTGACTCGGTTTGCGAGTGTTGTCTCGCAAAACGACAAGGATTCAAGCCAAAGCGGTGTGCAGTACCGCGTTTGGCCTGAGGTGGAGGGGGTGCCGAAGCTGTTCGGAAATGCTGGGAAAACCTTGGAAATACTCCTTTCCCGAGCCTTTACGAGGTTTTCCGAGTTCAGTGGAGCTGTCCTCCGGCCTTTCCGGGTGTTTCCAAGGTTCTCTGGCGCCCCCCACCTCTGGCCACATGCGGTTTCGCATGCCATTGAATTCAATGCGGAACAAATTATTTTTGTTTCCATTGACTTCTATGGGGGAAACTTGCTTTGATATGTGAGTACTTTGGATTACAAGCATTTTTTACTGGAACGGATTATGCTCGTAATCCGAGGTTCCACTGTATATGGAATGCCTTGGAAATTCTTTTGTACCCTTCCCCTGACGGATTCCTTTTAATAATGGCTTTTGCTGTAGGATGCGACTAAGAAAATGTCAGGAAAGACCTACCTGATCAGCTCAACTTTATTTGGGGTTAATCAGAGGCACTTTAGTTGATGGCAGATGTGTACTGACTCCTATTTAACATCAGTGTGAATTGCTTAATTCTGAACACAGCTACATCCCCAGTTATAAGCGAGTGTGCACACTTATGCAACCACATTATTTGTATTTTTTTTTTATATCCCCCCCTAAAAGATTTCAGTAAAGTTTATGGGCCACATTAAAGGTAGAAATTTTTTTGAAATAACTTATTTTTCTCTTTTTTTTTTCATCACAGAAACCTGACTTTTTAACAGGGGTGTGTAGACTTTTTATATCTATTGTGCTCGGATGGAGATTAACCCCTTGAGGCCCGCGCTATAGCCGAATGACGGCTTCAGCGTGGACCTGAAAATCCGGGAGGCCGTCATTATACGGCCTCCCCTTTGCTCGTTTCCCGAGCACGCAGCGGGGAAATTCTTTGCTGCCTGTGTCCCTTGGACACAACGAATCACAGATCGCTGTGAATGGCCAATCAGAGTGGCCATTTACTATGTGATCTGTGCGGCCAATGAGAGATATCTCAAATGTAAACATATGAGATCATCTCTCATTGCCTGCTCTCCCTCCTCACACCGATACCGCGTGTGAGGAGGGAGAGGATCTGTTACTTTGTTTCAACAGTGAGTTATTATTACAGTGCCCACCTGTGCCTATACAGTGCCCACCTGTGCCAGTCTGTGACCACCTGTGCCAGTCTGTGACGTCAGTGATCTGTGCAATCAGTGCCACCTCATCAGTGCCTACCTGCCACATCAGTGCCCACCTGTGCCAATCAGTGCCCACCTGTGCAATCAGTGCCCATCTGCTCCGCCTCATCAGTGCCCATCTGCTCCGCCTCATCAGTGCCCATCTGCTCCGCCTCATCAGTGCCCATCTGCTCCGCCTCACCAGTGCCCATCTGCTCCGCCTCATCAGTGCCCATCTGCTCCGCCTCATCAGTGCCCATCTGCGCCGCCTCATCAGTGCCCATCTGCGCCGCCTCATCAGTGCCCATCTGCGCCGCCTCATCTGTGCCCATCTGCGCCGCCTCATCTGTGCCCATCTGCGCCGCCTCATCAGTGCTCATCTGTGCCGCCTCATCAGTGCCCATTAGTGAAGGCTTGGCACACACCTGTGTAGTCGCACCACCAGCAGCAAAAAAAAATTCAAAAAGATTATTTTCCGCCGTGGAGGCATACCAAATCCTTTTCACGCCCGACGAGAGCAACGTGGAGCTCTCTTTCAGATTCCCTTAACCTTTCCAATTCTGAGTCGGACGTCAATTACGAGCCAGTCCTCAGTAGTGCAACACTGAGTGACTCAGAGGAGGAAGCTAGTCAACCCACCAAATGAAGGCGTTCTGGTGAAGAGGCAGTGCCATCCACCAGCACCGCAGTGCCATCCACCAGCACTGCAGTGCCTCGGCAAGAAAGGCCAAGGTCCCATGCCAGCCTTCCCTATGCCCTTCACAACCCCTTGTGGCTTCCTCCTAATTCAGGAGAAGCCAACATTCCCCCTTTCACTGCCCAGCCAGGAGTCCAAGTAAACACGGAGAATTTTACCCCAATTGATTTTTTTGATCTTATTTTTACCAAGGACATGCTATCCAACATTGTCACCCAGTGCAATCTATATACCCACCAATTTATTTTGAACAATCCTACAGCATATTATGCCCGTCCCTACGAATGGAGAGACCTAACGGTGGAGGAGTTGAAGATTTTTCTTTCTCGTACATCACGGGACACAGAGCGGCATAGTCATTACTATGTGGGTTATATAGATACCTTCAGGTGCTGGCACTGGCAACTTCCAAAACCGGAAGTACCCTCCCCTATATAAGCCCCTCCCATCCGGGAGTACCTCAGTTTTTTGCCAGTGTCTAAGGTGTTGGCCAAGAAGTAACATGTGTTTTTCACTGAGCTTGCGTACAGGTTCTTTTGGGCCTCAGTAAGCTATTCCGGATCCGACCAAAAAAGCTTCATAGCTAAACGGTCGGTACCCGGGCCTTGCAAGAGAAGAGCAAGGTTTTGCCTGTAATGCCTCTCTTAGGAGGGCTGGACCCTGGGATCCAGAGCTCTGGTCATACCCACGACCAAGATGTTTTCTGTGCAGGGTGCTATACAGGTCCAGGGGAGTGGAATCCTTGGGAACCCGGTCCCTGAAGGTTTAATTACAATGCCTGCCGTGATAGGTGAAGTTTGGGCTTCTGTGGACCGAACAGAGTCCTGCGGTGAGGAAAAGGTAAGTGGGGGCCCTCAGGAACTTGGTTCTACTGGGGGACCCCCAAGCCTATTTTGTCTTTCTGCCTGTTACCTAAGGTATTCCCGCTAAATATTCTGTGCATGCCTGTTACTACTGAGAAAATGTAATTTTTTTTTATAGTAGGCAAGAAAAAAAAAATAAAAAAAAATGTAAGACTGCGGTACCTGTGTTAAACACTAGAGGCCGCTATGGTTCTTTTTTCTTGTAATGTGGATTTTTTTCTTCCGAAGTCAAATCCAGGCAGTTGGTAAGTTCTCTGCTGGGAAGCTGTCTCCTCTGCCCTGTTGCTGCGCTCATCCATCCCCGGGCCCTGCGGCAGGGACCCTGGCTCCCATCTAGCTCCTTGTTTTTTTCAAAAAAGGCGCACGTGCCCGCGCCACTCTATATAGAGGCGATCTGGAAAAAGGGGCGGAGCGGGTGGATGACGCTCGGTGTGCGCCGCGGCGCTACTGCGCATGTGCGAGCGTCCAGCATGTTTAAAGGCAATCAAGCTGGCTATTAAAGTGCACAAACAGAGCTAGCAACAGTAAAAAGGCACACAGAGGCGGTTAATGCAGGCATCCCCTAGAAAGGCACTTTAGTAGACACCAACTGATATATAGCAGCAATTGTGCTAGACTATTCTCAGTAAAAGGGGTGTATTACGGCTGGAATACCTCAGCTTTGGGCTTAGGAATATGCCGTCCAGAAGCTCCGGAACTAAATCTTCCAGGAAGCGAAGGGGGTCTCCATCGGGCTCTGAGGATCTTGGGCATGTTTCTGCTGCACCAGTCTCCCCTGAAAATTCAGAGGTTAGTGACCGTAGAGACCCTGCAGGAGTACCTGGTACTGTGGCTGTCCTCAGTTCACCTGCTCCTGTGTATGTAACAGAGGAGGTTTTTTCCTCAGCTCTGGGAGGATTAGAAGAGAGATTGTCAACATTAATCGCTGCCTCCCTGTCACAGGGAAAGCACGCCCGATCTCCGTCTCCTCCCTCAGAGTACCTGTTAGCGGAGCAACAGTCCCATACAGGGATCGACCTGCCTGAAGGGGATCAGGAGGAGGTTGATTCTGTTATAGAGGAATCAACTGTGGAGGAACCTTTCTCAGCATCTCAAGCTGAAAGAATATGGGTTCAGTCTTTGACTAACATGGTCCGATCAGCATTTAAAATGCACCTTGCGGAACCATCAACCACTACTGTCTCCTCGCTGGGGTCGCTAAAAGCTCCCCAGACTGTCTGTTCTTTTCCACTTCACCCTTTTTTGGAAGGGCTCATGTACCAGGATTGGGAACATCCTGATAAAATATTTACTCCCCCCAAGAGATTTCCGGTGGTCTATCCCATGGAGGATAAGTTCATCAAAAAATGGAGGGTCCCTACAGTGGACGCAGCCATCTCTTGTGTGAATAAATCACTGACATGTCCAGTGGATAATGTCCAAATGTTCAAGGACCCAATAGATAAAAAATTGGAGTCCTTATTAAAATCTGCTTTTTCTACAGCAGGTTTGGTGACACAACCAGCAGTGGCAGCTATTGGGGTCTGCCAAGCAGTGAAGGATCAGTTGAAACAAGTCTTAAGGGACTTGCCAGATCAGCAGGCCCTTGCCTTAGCTGATCTACCTAGAGCCTTATGCTTTGCGGTTGACGCCATAAAGGATTCAATCCATCAAGCCTCCCGCCTTACGCTGTCTGTAGTACATATGCGCAGGCTTCTATGGCTCAAAAACTGGTCTGCTGAAGCTCCCTGTAAAAAATTGCTGGTTAACTTCCCATTTCATGGTGAACGCTTATTTGGGGAAGACCTGGACAAATATATCCAGAAAATTTCCAACGGTAAAAGTACACTCTTGCCGGTTAAAAACAGAGTTAGAGGTCCCTCTTTTAAGAGGCCTGCTTCTCCAGTCCCTGGGGCATCGGCTGTGAAACAGTACCGACGGCCTCCTCGGTCAAATCCCGGGGGTAAAAATCAGGGGCAATCGCAGGGTAATAAAAAACCCTGGGTCAGGAGAGGTACAAAACCTCCCCCAAAGTCAAATGCATGAAGGGTTGCCCCCACTCAATCGGGTGGGGGGAAGACTCCAGTTGTTCGCAGAGACCTGGCGGGACACGATCAGAGACAGATGGGTGCTCTCCGCAGTAAGTCTGGGATACAGATTGGAGTTAAAAGACTCTCCTCCTTCCCATTTTATGAGGTCAAACGTGCCAAGGGATCCCCGGAAGAGAGAGTCCCTCCTGTTGGCACTAGAACAACTATTGCTCCAAGGAGTAATTATGGAGGTTCCCCTGGAAGAATGGGGTTCGGGTTTTACTCAAACCTCTTTACAGTCCCGAAGCCAAACGGGGACGTGAGGCCCATATTAAATCTAAAAGGGCTAAACAAATTCCTGCATATCAGGATTTTCCGGATGGAGTCGATCCGATCGGTGGCCACTGCCCTACAAGGGGAGGAATGGTTAGCCTCGATCGACATCTTTCCAGTCCACCAAAAATGTCTACGCTTTGCAGTAGAAGGGCGCCATTTTCAGTTCAGAGCCTTACCCTTCGGTCTGGCCACAGCACCACGAGTGTTCACAAAAATTCTGGCCCCATTATTGGCCAATCTAAGAATGCAAGGTGTAACGATAATGGCATATCTGGACGACTTGTTGCTGATAGACCACTCAGTGAAAAAACTAGAAGTGGTCGTTCACAAGACAATCAAGTATCTGGAAACTCACGGTTGGATTATCAACCGAGACAAGTCAGCCCTAAAACCAGTCAAAAGTCTGGAATACTTGGGGCTTAGGCTAGATTCAGGCCAGAGGAAAATATTCTTGCTTCGAAAAAAGGTGTTGTCTTTGAGAGATTTGATCCACTTAGTGGGTACAAAAAGACAGCCGTCCATACGCCTGTGCATGAGGCTGCTGGGAAAAATGGTGGCATCATTCGAAGCAGTACCCTACGGTCAATTCCATTCAAGGAATTTGCAAAGGGCCATACTGTCAGCCTGGAACAAGAAAGTTCAGGCCCTAGACTTACCAATGTCCTTGTCCCCTTCCGTTCGCAAGAGCCTCCGTTGGTAGTTGGTTCTCCAGAATCTGGAAAAAGGGAAATCCTTCAGTCCGATTTCTTGGAAGGTGGTCACTACAGATGCCAGCCTTATAGGCTGGGGAGCAGTACTGGAGCAATGGTCTCTCCAGGGCAGATGGTCGGATGCGGAAAAGGCCCTGCCCATCAATCTCTTAGAGATACGAGCAGCCCGGTATGCCCTAGTAGCATGGACATCCAAACTCCAAGGGTCCCCTGTCAGAATTCAATCAGACAATGCCACGGCAGTGGCATATATCAATCATCAGGGTGGCACCAGGAGTCGTGCAGCCCAAAGGGAAGTAAATTGCATCCTGAAATGGGCAGAAAGATATGTCCAAGCCATATCCGCGGTATTCATTCCAGGAGTGGAGAATTGGAAGGCGGACTTTCTAAGTCGCCAACAATTATGCCCAGGGGAATGGTCCCTTCACCCCGAGGTTTTTCGGACAATATGTCAGCGGTGGGGAACACCGGATGTAGATCTGCTAGCATCCAGATTCAACGCAAAGGTGGACAGGTTTGTCTCTTGGACAAGGGATCCCCTAGCTTGCGGCTCGGATGCCCTAGTGTTCCCTTGGGATCAGTTCAAGCTGATATATGCATTCCCACCGCCACAATTGTTACCTCGATTACTCCGCAGAATCAGGGTAGAAAAGAAACCAGTGATTCTGGTGGCTCCAGCGTGGCCCCGAAGAGCATGGTACGCGGAGATTGTAAAAATGTCTGTGGGGAGTCCTTGGACCCTCCCACATCGTCCGGACCTGCTTTCGCAAGGACCGATATACCACCCTTCCTTACCAGCCCTAGGTTTGACGGCCTGGCTATTGAAGCCCACATTCTAAAAAAGAGAGGTCTCTCTAATCCTGTGGTATCTACCATGATCAATGCCAGGAAGCCGGTATCCAGGCAGATCTACTTTAGAATCTGGAAGGCGTACATCGCCTGGTGTGAGGCCAAGAAATGGCATCCACGAAAGTACGTAATAGGTAGGATTCTGGACTTCCTACAGTGGGCTGTAGATAGGAAGCTTGCCTTGAGTACTATCAAGGGTCAGATTTCGGCCTTGTCAATATTTTTTCAAAGGCCCTTGGCTTCGCATTCACTAGTCAAAGCCTTTATACAAGGAGTGATGCGTATTAGCCCTCCGGTTAATATTCCCATATGTCCCATGGGACTTAAACCTGGTTCTGTCGGTTCTACAGAAACAACCATTTGAACCATTACAGCATATTTCCCTGGTTCTTCTCACCAGGAAATTGATTTTTCTAGTAGCCATTTGTTCGGCTAAAAGAGTGTCGGAATTAGCCGCTATGTCCTGTAGGGAGCCATATCTGGTTATCCATAAGGACAGAGTAGTGTTACGTCCTCATCCAACCTTTATGCCGAAGGTGGTATCGAGGTTTCATTTGAACCAAGATGTGGTTCTTCCTTCTTTTTTCCCCAAACCTAGTTCAGTAGAGGAAAAATTATTACATTCTTTGGATGTAGTAAGAGCAGTTAAAGCTTATCTAAAAGCCACTGCTCAGATTCGCAGAACGGATACTTTGTTTATTCTGCCGGAAGGCCCCAGAAAGGGTCAGGCAGCGTCAAAATCTACTTTAGCCAAGTGGATTCGACAGGACATAATGCAAGCCTATGGCTTGAGAAGGAGACCGCCTCCGTTCAAAGTTAGGGCGCACTCCACGAGAGCAGTTGGAACTTCATGGGCAGTGCATCACCAGGCCTCCATGGCTCAAATCTGTAAGGCCGCAACATGGTCTTCAGTACACACGTTTACTAGGTTCTACCAGGTGGACGTTAGAAGTCAGGAGGATGTCGCCTTTGGGCGCAGTGTGTTGCAGGCCGCAAAAGATCCTCATGTCTGATAGCGCTCAGCTTATGTATGGTGTATCCCCCCCCCCCTCATTGGGCATTGCTTTAGGACATCCCACATAGTAATGACTATGCCGCTCTGTGTCCCGTGATGTACGAGAAAGAAAATAGGATTTTTATAACAGCTTACCTGTAAAATCCTTTTCTTGGAGTACATCACGGGACACAGAGCTCCCGCCCCTCTTTTGGGGACACTTATTGCTTTGCTACAAAACTGAGGTACTCCCGGATGGGAGGGGCTTATATAGGGGAGGGTACTTCCGGTTTTGGAAGTTGCCAGTGCCAGCACCTGAAGGTATCTATATAACCCACATAGTAATGACTATGCCGCTCTGTGTCCCGTGATGTACTCCAAGAAAAGGATTTTACAGGTAAGCTGTTATAAAAATCCTATTTTTTAGGCCTCAGGTTTTGTATGGGACTTAACCCAAAAAACACCTTGCGTTCCCTTTGGTCAAAACGCCCCATCTATCACATGCCAATATTCTCCAACGTAATGCCCAGAACCAGATACTTCATGATAATGAGATTCCTACATTTTAACGATAACACCCAGTGCCATCCCCAAAATAACCAAATTTTGACAGGCTTTTCAAAATTCGGCCCTTACTGAATTATTTTTCTGAAAAATTCCCCCCAGCTGTATACCCCGGACCAGCACATATGTGTGGATGAGTCCCTTGTTAAGTTTAGTGGCAGGCTTCAAATAAAGCAATTCATTCCCAGCAAAAGGGCCCGCTATGGTGTGAAGGTGTACAAGCTATGTGGCCGAGTCACAGGGTACACGTATGCCTTAGTGTACGAGGGGAAGGACAGTCAGCTGAATCCCCCTAATTGCCCAGACTACTTGGGATCAAGTGGGAAAATTGTTTGGGACCTCATATACCCTCTGCTGAAAAAATGCTACCATCTGTACGTTGACAACTTTTATACATCTCTTCCCCTGTTCCATAACTTTCACCGGATGCAGACACCAGCATGTGGCACCATCAGAAAGAATCGGAAGGGCTTTCCTCAGAGTCTTGTAAATAAGAAGCTAAGAAGAGGAGAATCGGCAAGTCTGAGAAACAAGGAGGTTCTGGCAGTGAAGTGGAAGGACAGAAGGGATGTATACATGTTGTCTTCCATCCACAACGATACCTTTGTGGAAATCCTGAGAAGGAATGGCCCCATCCGAAAGCCCACATGCATCCAGGACTACAATTTGTTTATGTGGGTGTCGACTTCAATGATCAGATGCTGGAACCCTATCCTGCCACAAGACGGACATATCATTGGTACAAAAAAGTTGCAATTTTTTTTTTTTAATTGGCCATATACGTACATCATATACCGCAACTCCACCCCAAACACTAACTTGGCTACCAGGAGGACCTTATCACTGCCCTTATATTCCCTACCGGCCCACCCCAAAACATCCAATCTGATGTTATGAGTCGACTCGCCGAACGTCACTTTCCCGATAAAATCCCTCCCACAGCAACAGGTCGACGATGTAAAAAAAAAAGTAAGGTGTGTACCAGTGGAGGAGTCAGACGAGACACAGTTTATCATTGTGCAGAGTGTCCTTCCCAACCAGGCCTCTGTGTAGTAGACTGTTTTCGCCGTTACCATACTTCACTACATTATTAGTGAAGTATGGTAAACGTAATCCTCAGTTTCTGCCTTCACACACCTTCACACCCCTTATGCCACTGCCTGCTCTGTAACTGACCATGGCTTGTTATTCGACCACGCTTCTGCCTAACAATTCTGTACATACCTCTGCCTGATCTGGAACTGGCCCTGGCTTGTTATTTGACCGTGCTTCTGCCTAACAGTTCTGTACATACCTCTGCCTGATATGGAACTGACCTTGGACTGTTTGACCATGCTTTTTGCCTGCCTCTTGGATTGATCTTGTACCCTGCTACTGGACTAGTGGGATTCAACACAGGGGTCTCACATATGTGAGGGGCTCCAGAAAAGTTTTTATGGATGAAGAAAACATTTTTTTTTGTTTTCATCCTAGATTAGGGTCTGGAGACTCGGAGGCTTCAAAGAGATTTGGGTGGGAGAAGCCTCTACCCCTGCCCCTATTCTGTCCTGAACAAGGCCCTACTTCTGCCTGTAGGACCTATGCCATCATGCCTCTGCCTGTCACATGAACTGACCACACCACACTGACCTGACCTGCCTACTACCAGGACCAATATTTTTGACACTGCTGACAATATCTCTGCCTGCACTGACCCTGGACTGTATATGGACAGTATCCCTGCCTGCTGCCTGGACAATTGTGTATGCCGTTGCTGACCAAGTCCCTGCCTGCTGCCTGGACCAGTGCTATCCTGCTGTGTAGAACTGCGCTACTAAAACCACAGGTAATCTTTTGTTTATGCTTTGCTCAGCATAATGTATTTGGGGGTGTAATTCTTGGTATGTTCATGCTATGTGTCCCTAGAACATCTGATGGTGTTCCTTGCATGTAGGTCCTCTGTATGTGGACAGGCTGTGTAAAAGTCCCACACATTTGATATTGCCATACTCAGAAGGAGTAGCAGTATGTATTTAGGGGTGTCATTTTTGCTATGTACATGCTATGTGTTGGAAATATCTTATAAACGGACAACTTTGCGTAAAACAAAATTGTTTTAATTTTTTTTCCACATTTTCCAAAAACTTCTGGAAAAAAATTAACCATTTAAGAGAGTCATTATGCCTCATAGATTATACGTTGGGGTGTTAGCTTTCCAAAATGGGGTCATTTTGTGGGTGTTTCCATTGTCCTGGTGCTCCAGGGCCTTCAAAAGTGTAATAGGTAGTCAACTAGTTAGATGTGTAATTTATGCTCCTAGAACACCTGATGGTGCTCCCTGCATGTTGGGCCTCTCTATGTGGCCAGGCAGTAAAAAAAGTCCCACACATGTGGTATCGTAATACTCAGGAGGAGTAGCAGAATGTATTTTGGGGTGTCATTTGTGGTATGCACATGCCATGTGAGAGAAATAAGCTATTACAATGACAATTTTGAGGAAAAAATAAAAAATCTTAATTTTGCAAAGAATTGTGGGAAAAATTACAACTTCAAATAACTCACCATTCCTCTTACTAAATACCTTGGAATGTCTACTTTCCAAAAAGGGGTTATTTGGGGGGCATTTGTGCTTTCTTGGCTTGTTAGGGTCTCAAGAAATGAGATAGGCCGCCAGTACATCAGATGTGATACATTTTTTATGATTTGCACTATAGCTTGTAGACTCTAAAACTTTCACACAGACCAAATAATTTCCAAAAATTTGGGGTTATTTTTTATCAAAGATATGTATCAGTATAAATTGTGGCCAAAATTTATGAAGAAAAATTGATAATTTGCCAAATTTTATCACAGAAACTAAGAAAAATGTTTTTTTTTTTATTTTTTTTTCAAAATTTTCGTGTTTTTTTTTTCATTTGTAGCGCAAAAAATAAACCCAGAGGTGATCAAATTCCACCAAAAGAAAGCTCGATTTGTATGAAAAAAAGGACAAAAAAATTATTTGGGTACAGTGTTGCATGACTGAGTAATTGTCATTCAAAATGTGAGATCACTGAAAGCTGAAAATTGGTCTGGGCAGCAGGGGTGTTTAAGTGCCCAGTAAGCAAGTGGTTAAAAAACGGTCTGGTTATGCAATTCATTTGTTAAGCATAAAACTTTTATGCAAAGCATTTAACAATTACTTGAATATTGTAATTTTAGGATATGCTGCACGCTGCAAGTCAGTATCGTCTAAATAAAGCATCTCTTTATAAAATTGAACATATGAAAAAAGAACCAGAGTATATCCCATGGACTGGTATGTATAATGGCTTAGATTTTTATTTACCCACAAATGTGTGCTTTTAAATAATGGGTGACTTTTAGGCCCCTTTCACACGGGCGGACCGTATGTCCGTTTTTAACCCATCCGTTTTCGGATGAAAAACGGACATACATGTATCCCTATGGGACAGCGGATGTCAGCGGATGAACATCCGCTGACACCCGATCTCACCCGTGTCCGCTACGCTCCGTTTTTCAGGATAGAAAAATTTATATTTTTCTATCCGTCTGCGGAGCGGATCGGATGAACACGGACAGACGGTCCGTGTTCATCCGATCCCCCATAGGGGAGAGCGGAGATCTGACAGGGCGGTCCCTGCACAGTGTGCGGGGACCGCCCAGTCATCAGCCGGCTCAGCGGGGATCAACGGAGCGATCCCCGCTGAGCAAGCGGAGGTTCACGGGGCGGATCAAGACTGATCCGTCCCGTGTGAAAGAGGCCTTAGCGTTTTGTGTAGGTAATTTTATTATCCCATTTTTAAGTGACCATATTTTGTTTGTATATGCAAATGCTATGTAGTAAAACATACATTTGATTAAAATGGTTGTAAACCCTTTACAACCACTTTATGCTACAGATAAGCCTATAAAAAGGCTTACCTGTAGCTACCCAGGATATCTCATAAACCTGCACGGTTTAGGAGATATCCCCTGTCTCCTGCATGTGCCAATGTCATCGGCACATACGCATTAAAGCAAACTGAAGCAATGGCAGTAATGTGCCGTTGCTTCAGTCCGTGTGCCATTACCCGCGCGCATGCCCCGGCGTGATGTCATTGTGGCTCCGGCCAATCACAGCGCCGGAGCCGCGATATCTGGAAGTAACCCCCGGGAGAGATGTCACCGGCCGGAGGTGTGTACTAGGACCACTGCTGGGGCTTTGATGTGGGATAAGTAATTCATAATGAACTAGTATGCTATGCATACTAGCTCATTATGTCTTTGTCTTGCAGGGTTTATTTTTTTTTTGTTTTTTTCAGGGTTTACAACCACTTTAAATGATTATAGCAAAAGTAGGCAGAAAAAGAAACCAATAACATGAAAATCCAGCAAACATGAATACTTAAACTTTAGCCAAAAATTATTCTGCTCCATGTCTTTAGTAAAAAAAAAAAAAAATCCCAATAAGTGTGTCTATTAGGTTTTTTTAAAGCTATAGAATTTCCAAACTATATATATATATCTCTAGGGAGATTGTTCTAGAGAAGGAGGCAGGGCCTGGGACTGGAGTGGCAGGCAGCCCTGACCAATCCCTACTTGGTATTGGCAGGGGCGGGCCTCCTATATAAGCTGAGGTAACATGCCACTGGGAAGCATTGTCGGCCGGGAGAAGTGGAGGATGGAGTACTAGACAGTGGCAGGGGCCCTACCCCCATCTGGGTGGGGGTGTGGGGCCCGGCAGAGGAGCCCGGGAGAGCTTTTAGGGAACTTCACCTTTTACACGGTCATTGGTGAAGTCCTCATCTGTTACATGGTCAATAGATGAAGAGTCCTGGATCAGAGGGGCTGGAGGAACGTATGTCCAGATAAATTCCTCCATCATGGACTCTGGGCAGGAAAAGGTCGGTGAGTGTACCACAGTGGAGTGCTGAGACTTATCAGGGAGTTTGTGAGGGAACTTCATCCATACACCGTCATGGAGGAAGTCCTCATTACACAGTCATTGATGAGGAGTCCTGGATCAGAGGAGAGACTGTGGGGAAGTGTGTCAAATTTGTGTCGCCTGAGGTCGCAGGATTTTCAAGTCAGGCTAGCTGGGATCAGTAGTCTATCAACCAGTACAAGCTGTTAAACTACTAGGCCTCCCGGGGAGGTGTACTGCAGGCCCCTGGCCTAGTAACTACACTGTCAACTACCAACAAGTACAACTAATTACAGCCAGCAATCTGGGATTATTCAGAGTGGTCCCTTTTGTCATAATGAAGATGATGGGACGGATTCTGATAGTTTTTAACGTGGAAGTATTGTGCAGGAGGAGAGAAGTCCTGGGAGCAACAGTCTGGATGGTATTGATGCAGAGGAGAAGGAGCAATAGTCTGCATGGTGTTATGCAGGGGAAAAAAGACTGTAAATGTTAGAAGTACATCAGTTCTTCAAGGCTATCAACTTATCTATGTTCACTAAATATGATGGCAAAGCAACATGTTTTATGGGCATCCCATATCCTCCTTACCCCATCCAAGTTATATAACCCAATAAACAAAACAACGCAAATGACTGTTCATTGCCTCTGAGGTTATAGATGAAGGTCTGGCAGCAGGGTGATATGGTGGATGTTTGTTACTAGTAGCAACCAAGCGCTACATATAATATTCCAAACTATGTATACTGGAATTTACACAGCTATAGACACTGTACTGCAATGGCAGTGATCAGCGACTTATAGTGTGACTGTGATAAGGTGCCAGGCAATCTGGCGTTAATGGGCACTGGCTGGAAGGATCACTAACTGACACTGACGTTGCTAGTGACACGAATACAGTGATAATACTGTACATTGACACAGTACCAATGACACTGGCTGGGAAGGGGTTAATATCTTGGGGAAATCAAGGGGTTACCTGTGTGCCTAACAAGTGTAATGTGTGCTGCTTTTTCTTACTAATCTTGTTTTTATTTCCCCCTGCTTTTTAGGGAGAAGAAATAGCCAGATCGCTGTTCACTGTACATAGTTGTGTGTGTTTGTGTAAACATAAATCTCTGATTGGACACAGCTGAATAGCAGATTTCAGCTGAAATCATTGTCTGAAATTCAGGGTCAAACTCGTTTTGTATCCAGTCACAGCTTGGAACAGCAGTTGGCAGAGCCTGCACCTGCTGCCTGCTCCCAGTATATTTACTGTAACTGATCGGCAGGAGGTTAAACCAAAATAAACATTTTGACTTGGCAGTGTAACAGCCTTTAAGTTTTTCTGATTGGATACATTTTATTATCAGGGCACATTTCTCCAGCTACTACTAGTAGAGCAGTCTTCTATTAGAAAATTTGGCCAGCATATTTTTCTGTTAGTTGAGGACCTTAATGGTGAACGACAGGGATGTGTGCACTGTAATACAGTTGGCACCTATTTAAAAATGTACCCTATAGTAAATCTGCATGCACACATGCTGGTGTTTACCCTTTTACTGCCAAGTCTGTACGGACCTACAAAAGTACCCACAGGTGGCCAAGTCAGTACAGTGTACGGACCTCCTTTCTCCCTCTCCTATAAGCTTATGGTCACTTCAATGACCATAAACTTATATCAGAATTGTTCAGCAGACTCTTCTGAACTATTCTATAACTCTGATCAGCAGATTACACCGCTGTTTAGAGTTAACCGCTAACGGGACCCCCCACCCATGCTGTCGCTTCCCTGTCCCCTGCCTCTCCACCCCCCGCCACACCCTTCCATCTAAAACTGATCCCCCCTCCTCTCCTATCCCCTTCACCCACAGCACTAATTACAAGTCTCAAAGATGCTTGCAAGACTTTTTTGTTTTTGTTTTGTGTCCTGCCAGCGCACCGCTCCAATGTGAAAGCCCTCGGGCTTTCACATTGGAGTGACAGTAGAGGCCTATAAAGTGCCTCGGTGTGAAAGTAGCCTAAAGTCTAGTCATTAAGGGGTAATTGCATATACTGTACACTAAAGACTGGTCATGGATGAGCTGGATTGGTAACCGTGTACATATACTGCAGACTGGTCACTAAAGGGATAATGCACATACATTGACAACTGATCACTAAGATGTAAATGCACATATGCTTGAAGTTATACTAAAGTATCATGTTTGTTATTTTGAAATAAAAAAAAATAAAAATGTATACTTGCCTGCTCCGTGAAATGGTCAGCCGTGAGCACGCTCTGCATGGGACATGCGCACATGGTGAGGATTACCATGCACGCACTTTTCAATGTCCAAGCGCAAAGTTATGCCACACGACCGTCTGGTGAGGGGGAGTGTAGAGATGGGAGGGGGGTTATGTGACATTGTGACTCCGCCTCCCGAGCGCTGGCAAAGAGATATGCCCACCGATCTGAGAGTTTAGCACAGCTCGTACAGCCATAGAATATCAAGTTAAAAACACACGCATGGCATTTGTTCATGTGGGCACATTACTATGGTGCCATTGGCTTATACAGGATGCTCGGTGGGTTAACAGACACTTTAAGATAAAAACACCTTCTGCATTTACAACCACTTTATTTTGATATGTAAATATACAAAATATGGGGAATGATCACTGTAAAGTGAATGGAAATGATCAGCGCAAATTTCTAAGTACTGAAAATTGTTAATGATTAATAATTATTATTAATCGCGCAGAGCGTACGCATATATGCGGCCTCGGCTTTCGGGGGTTATACCGGGATGGTGCCTGCAGCTGCAGGCATCATCCCGGTACCAATGTGAAATTGTGTGTTATCGGCACCAAGATGCTTTTACTAAAAGAACAGTCTGCTGCAATCAAATATGTCATTTAACCATATAGGTTAAATGAAAATTAAATGGAAAGAAAGGTGAATTGCGCTGACTTATGTATCAGACTACTGTCTCTATATTAATCTAGACAATTATGTGAACTTTGTGCTCTTAACATAAATAAAATGAGTATTAACCACAGTTGCTATACCAATCAAATTAAATTATGCGTGCCATCAATAGCAGGGATTTCTGCTGCGATTTTAAAGTGCAACAAGCAATACCATATACAAAAAGTGTATGATCCAATATACAAAAAACACCAAATGAAAACACCAAATAAATAATTAAATCATATGTGGTTCATTAAAGTGGTTGTAAACCCACTTTTTCAACTTGCACCTACAGGTAAGCCTAGATTAAGGCTTACCTGTAGGTGCAAGAAATATCTCCTAAACCTACACGGTTTAGGAGATATTTACTAAAATGACAGGCGCCGCTGTCTACGGCGCATGCGCACCGTAGACAACGGCGCATTCATGGGGTTAATCCCATTCACAAACTCGGCTACTTCCCAGCAATCGCTGGGCGTAGCCGAATGGGACGCCTCCCGCACGCATGCGCAGAGTGACGTCTCCGCCGCTCCGGCCAATCACAGCGCCAGAGCGGCGCTGTGATTGGCTGGTGCGGCGATACCCGGAAGTAGCATTCCGGCTATCGCCGCAGTGATGTCTGCGGCTGGACAGAGGGACGCAGACTGCCTCGGGGGCCCCGATCTAAGGTAAGTGGTACATAATGAGCTATTATGCTAGTCATAATAGCTCATTATGCCTTTCTTTTACAGGTTGGCAAAAAAAAAAAAAGTGGGTTTACAACCACTTTAAATCCTTCCAGTAAGCTGGATGCAGCAAATATATTTCCAATCATAAACTTAAAATGAAATAAGTGTCCAAATAGTCCAATGTGAGCAATTGTTTCTATCCCAAGTGACTTGCTGAACTTTCACCTTCACCACCACCAAATAGATTGGCCACTCACCAGATAGGCTAAATTTGTGCGCCTTTGGTTCATATGGATAACCACTCCGTGTACCAGACTTTTCAGCAGTTCCTCCCAATATACTGATGGTTAATATTGCTCTATGATTGCTCATAAAACACATAAAGGGCCATCATGGTGCAGTATATGTTAAAATATTTATTAAAGTTAAAAGAATTTCATTCACTTACATGTGTAAGTGCCCATGAGCCGGTACTAAGCTGATCCAGCGGTGTATAGATGATCTATATGTCTGGTCCGCACGTGTGCCCCTATGGTTCCTTTCACAAGCTGAATAGCATCCCGACCTCGTTGTGTTTACCAGAAGTGACAAGCAAATAGTCCCGCAGCCTCAATGCATTTCGCAGTCAATGCGTCATCAGGAAGCTGCATAATATCCACCTGTCCCTTAATTTATACCCCGCTTATTATTAACCTATCCCCATTTATGAGCAATCATAGAGCGATATTAACCAGCGCGATCCGTCACTTCCGGCGCCTAGATTGAGACTGCCATGAAGCTGTAAACGGCTTTGTTCCAGTCTCCTGAATGTAAACACGGAAGCAACGTCACTTCCTGTTTACTCGGCTGCCAATGCGCCGGATTTTAAAAAAATATACAGTATTCAGAATCAGTTTTTGGCGATCTGAATATTTTGAAGTGTAAAGGAGGGAAGTGGGGTCTTTTAGACCCCCGATCCCTCCATAAAGAGTACCTGTCACCACCTATTTCTGTCACAAGGGATGTTTACATTCCAGAGTCCAGAAGAATTTTTTATTTTATTTTTATTTTTGTGATCTTCTATCAACTGCCGGCTGGGCGACAGGCTGGATATATAGATCCTTGTGGTCTTCCCAGTTACGGCCATCGAGCGTGCCAGTCCCTTCTTAGCGCTTGGTTCTGACCACAACATACCCCATGGCTCCAGGGGTGGCTGGTGAGCACATGCTCCGGAGTCCACATATGACTGGGCTGCTTGTTGTCTCACAGTGGACTGGGCCGACAGCTATTTCCTCACGGTTGTAGGTCTGTCCAGGACGTACCAGCGGGTCCTCGCTTGGATGGGTAAGTACTTTTCCTCCTGCCTCGGCAGGTGGGAACAGCTGGGCGTCCGAGGGATTGCGGGGTTCTCCTGTCCTCCCTTTCCCTGCTCTCTATCACTATCCCCTTCTGCCCTAGGGCTCGCTGCAACCGGGACGTACCTGTGGGGGGACTCCGGTTCTCAGTGGGGGACTGTGGGGTGTCGGGACCCGTTTTTTCTGTGGGGAGTGCACATTTCTGGGGAAGTCCCTGCCTAGGCCTTCTCATCCACATTGTGGTGCTTAGGCGCCATTTTTGCGGTCGCTGATGCCATTTTTTGTATTCCTGCTGCTTTCTATTGAAATTCCCATTGGCGGCCATTTTGCCGTGGCCGCACCATAGAGCAGGTTGTTGTTGCGGGCGGCCATTTTCTTGTGGTCGCGCCCTTTTCTTTTCTCTGAGGTGTCTGGCGGCCATTTTGGTGTGGGTTTGGCCTCTAGTGCTGGCTTCCTGGAGCGCGCAGCGCTATTCTCCTCACAGACCTTTTCTTCCTCTCACACGCTGTGAAGGCGGAGGCGGGCAGCAGCGCTGAGCGGTCTCCTGCTGGGTTGGTGAGTCCCCTGGGTAACCCCCCCCCCTCCCCCCCGGTCAGTGCAGCAAGGAGGGTGGCCCTTTTCAGTTTATTTTTTCTGACTAAGAGCTGTCAGCGGTGTCATGGAGTCAGTGTCTGGCCATTCTTCCCCAAAATTACCAGGCAGCAGCCGTTGCCCCTGCAGTTACCATTGAGGCCTTGTTGGCTGTCCTAGAATAATTTATTACCAGGGTGGAAGCGGCGTGTCCCACGCCATCGCCAGGGGAAGGTTCTGACTCAGACCCGGGCCTGGCTGTGACACAGGACCCCGGTTCTGGGCTGTCAGATGTGGACCAGGTCCTTCCTTGTGAGGAAGACCCCTCGTCTGGGTCAGCGCAAGACAGGGCACTTGTGAGTGACCTTATCAATGCTGTAAGGGACTCCCTTAAACTGGACGAAGATGAGGCTTCCATGGAGGGGTCAGTCTCTTTTGGGTCGCACAAATCGACCTGTTCTGTAAAAGTGTTTCCTTATGTGTCTTTCTTTGATAAATTAATAGGTAAGGAATGGGAAAAGCCGCAGAGGACCTTTGCGGTCCCTCAGCGCCTGGCGGTCAGGTATCCTTTTGAGGAGAGCCTTTTGAAAACGTGGGCCTCTCCTCCAGTTGTTGACCCCCCGGTCGCTCGGTTGAATAAAGTAACCACTCTCCCTGTTGAGGGGACCCCTGCGTTTAAGGACCATACTGATGGGAGGTCCGAGGCGCTGAGCAGGTCCATTTTAACCTTGTTGGGGGTCTGCATTGCGGCCTATTTTTCCTGCAAACTTGGTGTCTCAGACACTCACTGACTGGGCAAAGATTTTGCGCCAGACTGTGGAGGAACATCAGCTCCCTCAGGAGTGTGTAACACTGGCCGACCAGTTGGTGCAGGGCCTCGTGTATGTCTGTGATGCCACTCTGGCTGCGGTCCCCTTAATATCCAGGGCCTCTGTATCTGCGGTGGTAATGTGCCGCCTAATTTGGCTAAAATACTGGTCCGCTGACCAGGCTTCCAAGAAGGCCTTGGCAGATTTACCCTTCAAAGGTGGGAGTCTTTTTGGTGCTTCACTTGATGACATTGTTAAGGATGTCACTGGAGGTAAGAGCACATTTCTACCTCAGGCCACTAAAGGGAAGGAGCCGCGCCTTAAGCCGGGGCCCTCCTTTCCCACACAGAAGTGGTATTTTCGTCAGTCAGGAACTGCCGGAAGACCCTCCCAAGCGGACAAAGGTCCAGCTGCGGGACAGAGGCGTCCCTGGATGCGCAAGCCAGCGAACAAACCTGCTACCGCATGAAGTTTTGCCCCCGCCCGACTCCAGGGTGGAGGGGGGGGGCGGCTTCTCGGGTTTGCAGCTCGGTGGAACTCCCTGCTCTCCGACAAGTGGGTCTGCGAGGTGGTCACCTCAGGGTACAAGATAGAGTTCCTTTCTTGTCCACCAAACAGATTATTATCCTCAAATCTCCCTCTCCTTCTGGATCGTCGTTCTGCCCGAATGGGAGCAGTGCAGGACTTGCTGAGGTGCGGAGTGATTCTACCTGTACCACTGGGAGAGAGGTTTCATGGTTTTTATTTGAATCTGTCTGTAGTTCCGAAGAAGGACGGAGTCCGTCCAATCTTGGACCTAAAAGCCTTGAATGTCTTTGTAAAGGTTCGGAAGTTCCACATGGAATCCATTTGTTCGGTGGTTGCTGCGCTCCATCCGGGGGCCTTTCTGGCATCCTTGGACATCAAGGACGCATACTTGCATGTCCCCATCTGCACAGGACACCAGAGATTTCTGCGCTTTGCAATCGGCGAAGACCATTATCAATTTGTGGCTCTTCCCTTTGGCCTAGCGTCAGCACCAAGGGTTTTCACCAAGGTGCTCGCCCCAATTCTAGCTTTGCTGAGACAGCGAGGCATTGCCATCGTGGGCTACTTAGACAATCTTCTTCTGAGAGCAGTTTCTGGCTTAGAATTAGAGGAAGATGTGTCTAGCCATTCAGACCCTCCGAGACTTCGGTTGGGTGTTAAACATTCAGAAGTCTGGAGTACCTAGGTTTGATTCTGGACTCCAAGGAGGCAAGAGTCTTCCTCCCTTTGGAGAAGTTTCAAACTCTCCAGTCTGCGGTGAGGTTGCTGACAATCCCGCAAATGGTCGTCACTCCGTTTTTTGCATGCAAGTTGTGGGTCTCATGGTAGCCTCCTTCGAGGCAATACCGTATGCCCAATTCCACTCGTGTCTTGCAGAAGGAGTTCCTGTCCAAATGGGACAAATCTCCATTGTCTCTGGATCGTCAGATTCAGGGGAGTCACCTGGTCAGGGCTTCTCTGAGTTGGTGGTTGAGATCCCCGGTTCTTCAGTCCGGGAAGTCGTTTCTTCCCTTCCATTGGACTGTGATTATGACGGACGCTAGCCTCACGGGTTGGGGGGGAGTTTGGGGAGTCCAGTCGGCCCAGGGTTGCTGGACTCGGGGCGAATCCCGTCTGCCGATCAATCTCCTGGAACTTGGGGCGATCAGGCTGTGTCTCTCCAAGTGGTCTCTGAGACTGAGCATAGTTGAAATTACCGAATCCGAAAGACCTTAGTACCTGGCTTTCAATAGCCATGCCGTTCAAGCCAGCGACTGTTAAGCAGGATGAAGTATGGGACCTTGAGACAGAAGGTCCTCCCGCATCAGCAGCCACCAGGGTGCATCCACCACCAGGCATACGAGGTCGGTGTACCAAGGACGCCGGGGCCAATCTGGAGTGATTCGAATCACCGGAATCCCCTCGGTCTCCACTCTGCGGAGTAGACAAGGAAGCAACTTTAGTGGGGGATAGGCATAAATTAGCCGATACTGACCCCACGGGGGCACCAATGTCTCTGACGCGTCAGGGTCCAGTCAGACAACGCCATGGCAGTGGCTTATGTCAACCATCAGGGGGGAACAAGGAGCTTGGCTGCAGCGTCCGAGGTCGCTCACATTCTACGGTGGGCGGAAAGAAGCGTGTCGGCCGTCTACATTCCGGGCGTAGAAAACTGGCAGGCGGACTATCTGAGTCGCCAGATGCTGGACCACGGGGAATGGTCACTACATCCGGAGGTGTTCCAGCTCCTTTGCCCGGAGATGGGGCACGCCAGACGTGGATCTCCTGGCTTCTGGACTCAATCGCAAGGTGTCGAGGTTCGTTGCCAGGTCCAGAGATCCCTGGGCAGACGCGTCAGAGGCATTGGTGGCCCTGTGGGGTCAGTATCGGCTAATTTATGCCTATCCCCCACTAAAGTTGCTTCCTTGTCTACTCCGCAGAGTGGAGACCGAGGGGATTCCGGTGATTCGAATCACTCCAGATTGGCCCCGGCGTCCTTGGTACACCGACCTCGTATGCCTGGTGGTGGATGCACCCTGGTGGCTGCTGATGCGGGAGGACCTTCTGTCTCAAGGTCCCATACTTCATCCTGCTTAACAGTCGCTGGCTTGAACGGCATGGCTATTGAAAGCCAGGTACTAAGGGACCAAGGTCTTTCGGATTCGGTAATTTCAACTATGCTGAGGGCAAGGAAATCTTCTTCCAGGAAGATCTACCATCGTACTTGTAAGGCATACATCTCTATGTGTGAAGAGATGGAGTGGCGTCCACGGACGTACTTGGTTTCCAGGATCCTGCTGTTTTTACAGCATGGTGTGGATCAGAAACTTGCCTTAAGCACCATTTAAGGGTCAGATTTCAGTTTTGACTGTTTTCTTTCAACGGCCTTTGGAGTCCCATTCCCTGGTGGGTACTTCTGTGCAAGGGGTTCGACATGTGGCTCCCCCTTCTAGACCACCTCTTCCTCCATGCGATTTAAATCTGGTGCTCTCGGTTCTTCAGGAACCTCCTTTTGAGAACATCAGAGAGATTCCTCTCTTGGCGCTATCTCAGAAGGTGGCCTTTCTAGTGGCCATTACATCGGTCAGAAGGGTTTCTGAATTGGCGGCAGCCTTCCTTCCTTCCGAAGGTGGTTTCGGCTTTTCACCTGAATGAGGACATTGTGCTGCCGTCCTTGTGTCCTCGACCGTCACATCCCAGGAAGACTGCGCTCCATAAATTAGACGTGGTACGGGCCCTGCTATGGCTCAGTTTCGGAGGTCTGACTCATTGTTTGTGTCGGTGTCTGGTCCACAAAAGGGCCTGGCGGTCTCGTCGGCCACTATTTCTAGGTGGATCACGCAGACCGTCATCCAGGCCTATGCCTTAAGGGTTGGGCACCTCCCTTTTCGGTCACTGCACATTCAACCAGGGCGATTGGTGCTTCCTGGGCTTTCCAACATCAAGTGTCTGTCTCACAGGTGTGCAAGGCGGCGACTTGGTCGTCCATGCACACATTTTGAAAATTTTACAAGGTTGATGTGAGTGCATCTTCTGATGCTTCCTTCGGCCGCAAGGTTTTGCAGGCGGCTGTTTGAGGTTGCAACTCCTTTGTTGAGGAGCTCTGCTCGTTTGGGGTGAAATTGGTTGTTTTTTTTTATGCTGTTCCCACCCCTTGCTTTTTGACACTGCTTGGGGACGTCCCACACGTCTAGAATTGAGAAGCCTGTGTCCGTCCATGGACGAAAAGAGAAAGTAGGATTTTTTGTACTCACCGTAAAATCCTTTTCTCGTTCGTCCATGGACGGACACAGCACCCACCCCTCCTTTTTTAGGTTTGTACTGCTTGCTACGAACTGAGCTGCTGACTGCAGGGTGGAGGGTTATGTCTGGAGGGACCGCCCCCTGGCTGTTCATCTCTGATTATTGTAACATGTGTTTTCAATTATGTAACATGTTCTGCCTAGTCCTCTCCTATGAACAGGAACATAACCCACACGTCAAGAATTGAGAAGGCTGTGTCCGTCCATGGACGAACGAGAAAAGTATTTTACAGTGAGTACAAAAAATTGTGTTTTTAAAAAAAAAAATAGAATTTAATAATGTAAAAAATAAGAAAAATATATATATATATTTAAAGCGCCCCCGTCCCCGCGACCTCACGCAGCAAAGAAAACTCATATGGAAGTCACTCTTGCATATGTAAACTGTGTTCAAATTACACATGTAAGGTATTGCCGCGATCGTCAGAGCGAGAGCAATAATTCTAGCCCTAGACCACCTCTGTAACTCTAACCTGGTAACCGTAAAAAAAAATTAAAGCGTCGCCTATGGAGATTTTTAGGTACCGTAGTTTGTCGCCATTCCACGAGTGTGTGTAATTATAAAGCATGACATGTTTGGTATCTATTTACTCGGCGTAACATTATATTTCACATTATGCAAAAAAAACTTTACTTTTTCATTTTTTTTTAATTCATGAAAGTTAATTTTTCCCCAAAAGTTGTGTTTAAAACACGGCTGCACAAATAACGTGTGACATTAAATATTGCAACAATCGCCATTTTATTCTCTAGAGTCTCTGATAAAAAAAATATATATAATGTTTGGGGGTTCTAAATAATTTTCTAGCAAAAAATTTGTGTTTTAACTTGTAAACACCAAGTGTCAGAAATAGTCTTAGTCATGAATGGGTTAACTAAACAAGTGTAACAATAAGTAATAAAAGTCCACAATATCCAAATATATTAAAATAATTCTTCCAGAAGATATATAAGGGAGAGATTTTTCAAAACCTAATCTTTTCGACTTCACAATCGCTTAAAGCGGAGGTCTGCCCTAAAAAAAAAAAATTGCCAAAAAGGCTCCAAAACATAAAAAAAAAAAAATTATACTTACCAGAAATGGCTGTTGCTAGGCAGATCGTCCTAATCTGCCACTTCCTCATCTGTGGTGATCTTCTCTCTTCTCCTCGCGTTGCCTCCTGGGAAATTGGGCACGCTGTTTTCTGGGAACTGTGTGTCTCCCAGAGGATAGCCGCCCATTCACAAAGTGCCGCACGACTCGTGCTTGCGCAGTAGGGAAATGGGCAGTGAAGCCACAAGGCTTCACTGCCTTTTTCCCTTGGTGAGGATGGTGGCGCCGGCACACGATCCGAAGGATGGATCGGCCTCGGGCGGCCGACATCGCGGGCACGCTGGATAGGTAAGTGTGCTCATTAAAAGTCAGCAGCTACAGTGTGTGTTGCTGCTGACTTTTATTTTTTTTTTTTCCCAGCTGGACCTCTGCTTTAACCACTTCAATACCCAGCCATAGTAATATGACGCCCACAGATGGGATCTCCCATCCTGGGTGGGCGTCATATGACGTCCTGGGTTTGAATGGGGATATCTGAATGATGCCTGCAGCTAGAGGCATCATTCAGATATCCTTTTGTTGTGCCAGTGATTTTGTGCACCATAAGAACGATCATAGCGGCAGTTCCACCACTTGATCGTTCTTATAGGCGGCGGGAGGTGACTTCCCCCCCCCCTCCTGCCAGCATCCGGTGCTTCTCCGGGCTCTCCCGTGCCATCGGAGACCCGGAGAGAATCGTCCGGCGCCGGTGGTGGGTCACGTGACGAGCATAGAGATGACTGGTGACCAGATGGTCACCAGTCATCTCTATGACTGTCGGAGGCCCGGGCGCAATGTGATGACGTCACGCCCGGGTCCTCAGATGTAAACAAATCCGCCATTGCGGCTAGTAAACATGATATCAGTGAAAAAAAATTCACGATCTCATGTTTTCCAGCCTGGAGGAGAGATGTTGGGGTCTTATTGACCCCGCATCTCTCCATAAAGAGGACCTGTCACACACATTCCTATTGCAAGGGATGTTTACATTCCTTGTAATAGGAATAAAAGTGCTAAAAAAATAAATAAAATAAGTGTAAAAAAAGAAATTCGTAAAATAAAAAAAAAAATTAAAACGCCCCTGTCCCCGGTAGCTCGCGATCAGAAGCGAATGCACACGCAAGTCCCGCCCACATATGTAATTGCCGATCAAACCACATATGTGAGGTGTTAGAGCGTGTGCAACAATTCTAGCACTAGACCTTCTCTGTAACTCTAACCTGGTAACCTGTAAAAAAAATTAAAGCGTTGCCTATGGAGATTAAGTACCGAAGTTTGGCGCCATTCCATGAGTGTAAGCAATTTTAAAGTGTGACATGTTAGGTATCTATTTACTCGGCGTAACTAACATCATCTTTCATATTTTCCCCAAAAATTGGGCTAACTTTACTGTTTTGTTATTTTTTAATTCATGAAACCATTTTTTTCCAAAAAAAAGGCGTTTGAAAAATTATTTCGCAAATACCGTGCTAGAAAAAAAGTTGCAATGACCGTCATTTTATTCCCTTGGGTGTCTGCTAAAAAGAATATATATAATGTTTCGGGGTTCTGAGTAACTTTCTAGCAAAAGAATGATGATTTGTACATGTAGGAGAGAAGTGCTAGAATAGGCCCGGTATTGAGGTGGTATAAAAAGCCCTGTATTGAAGTGGTTAATGCTCACAGAACTGTTATCTCAGTAAGATATTTAATTAGCCTTAAAGATCTCCTATAGTGAGGGCAGGCTTAAGGCTCCAGGTCTCCAGTTTTCAGATGTAGTGAAGGTTTCAGTTCTGGATGGTATTAGACCAGGCTTAAAGCTTCATATGGTGGTGGCAACCTTTTTGATGAAGTCATGTGCAGTGACGAATGCGTAGGGTGTGGCCGGATGAACAGAGTGGACCAAAAGTGACGTAAGAGGCGTTGGCAACACCGTGTTTGCACTTTACAAGCGCTTTTAAACTGCTTTTAATGTAAGAATCCATTTGGCTTTTGAATAAACCTGTTCTGTTTTGTTTATACGTTTTACACACTGGGAGGCTATTTCTTTGTTCTCAGTTAATATTTGGAACCTTGCGATCATTGTGGAATTGGGAGTCCGGAAGGTTGCCACCACTATATGGTCCTGTGTTCTGAAGGGTCCATTTAATTGCTGGCATGGATTCTAGAAAGTTGGGTGTGTTTGCCAAGCTCTGTTGAGCTAAATTCATAACTGGAGGGAAAATCCACATTGAGAAACCAAAAGTGACATTCTGTCCTTAACCCCTTTATTTATATATATATATATGTGTATATGTGTATATATATATATATATATATATATATATATATATATATATATATATATATAGTAGGTGCCGCCGATATTGTATTTCTATCGCGCTCCCATCGCCGAGATTCTCTGCGACAGGAGTGCCGAGATCTCGGCAGCAGGGTGGCGACACGTGTTGCGCTCGCTGCAATAGTGAGGAGACGCGACACTGTATTGAGCGGGGATCCGACACGGATTCCCGCCAATACCAGGCACTGCGTTTGGTATGAATCCTGAGCGGGAACTCCACGCCAATTTTTAAAGAAAAAAAACGGCGTTGGTTCCCCCTCCAGGAGCATACCAGGCCCTTGGGTCTGGTCTGAATTTGAAGGGGAACCCTACGCCGAAAAAACGGCGTGGGGGTCCCCCTCAAGATCCAAACCAGACCCTTATCCGAGCACGCAACCTGGCAGGCCGCAGGGGAAGAGGGGGGGACGAGGACCCCCTCCCTACTGAACCATACCAGGCCACATGCCCTCAACATGGGGGGTTTGGTGCTCTGGGGCTGGGGGTCAACCTGTGGCCCCCCCACCCCAGAGCACCCTGCTCCCATGTTGATGAGGACAGGGCCTCTTCCCGACAACCCTGGCCGTTGGTTGTCGGGGTCTGCGGGCGGGGGGCTTATTGGAATCTGGGAGCCCCCTTTAATAAGGGGGCCCCCAGATCCCGGCCCCCCCACCCTATGTGAATAAGTATGGGGTACATCGTACCCCTACCCATTCACCTGGTGGAAAAAAATGGCAATAAAAACACAACACAGTTTTTAAAAGTATTTTATTGCACCGCTCCGGAGGTCTTCTTCCGACTTCGGGGGTCTCCGGTGTCGTCGCCGCGTTCTCCGGTTCTTTCTTCCGCCGGGCCTCCGCTAACTTCTTTTTAGCTCTTTTGCTAGCGGAGGCCCGGTCTTCTCCGTCGCCTTCTTCTTCTCCCGCCCTCCGGTTCTTTCTTCCGCTGGGCCTCCGCTAACTTCTTTTTAGCTCTTTTGCTAGCAGAGGCCCGGTCTTCTCCGTCGTCTCGTCCGGCTCTCCGTTGTCCTTCTGCCGGCCCCTCCACTAACTTCTTGGTAGCTCTTTTGCTAGTGGAGGAGCCGGTCTTCCCGTCTGCGTCTTCATCCCTCTTCTCCGCCTCCATGTTGACTCGTCGCTTCCTCTCGCAGTAATGATAAATCTTCGGTCCGCAGAGATCAATATAGGCTTCTCATGACGTCAGTCACATGGTCCCATTACGTCACAGTCACATGACATCATGGGACCATGTGACTGTGACGTCATGAGAAGCCTATATTGATCTCTGCGGACCGAAGATTTATCATTACTAAGAGAGGAAGCGACGAGTCAACATGGAGGCGGAGAAGAGGGACGAAGACGCAGACGGGAAGACCGGCTCCTCCACTAGCAAAAGAGCTACCAAGAAGTTGTGGAGGGGCCGGCAGAAGGACAACGGAGAGCCGGACGAGACGACGGAGAAGACCGGGCCTCCGCTAGCAAAAGAGCTAAAAAGAAGTTAGCGGAGGCCCGGCGGAAGAAAGAACCGGAGAGCGGGAGAAGAAGGCGACGGAGAAGACCGGGCCTCCGCTAGCAAAAGCCCTAAAAAGAAGTTAGCGGAGGCCCGGCGGAAGAAAGAACCAGAGAGCGCGGCGACGACACCGGAGACCCCCGAAGTCAGAAGAAGACTTTCGGAGCAGTGCAATAAAATACTTTTAAAAACTGTGTTGTGTTTTTATTAGCATTTTTTTCTCCTCCAGGTGAATGGGTAGGGGTACGATGTACCCCATACTCATTCACATAGGGTGGGGGGCCGGGATCTGGGGGCCCCCTTATTAAAGGGGGCTCCCGGATTCCGATAAGCCCCCTGCCCGCAGACCCCGACAACCAACGGCCAGGGTTGTCGGGAAGAGGCCCTGTCCTCATCAACATGTGCCCCAGAGCACCAAACCCCCCATGTTGAGGGCATGTGGCCTGGTACGGTTCAGGAGGGAGGGGGGCGCCCTCTTCCCCTGCGGCCTGCCAGGTTGCGTGCTCAGATAAGGGTCTGGTTTGGATCTTGAGGGGGACCCCAACGCCGTTTTTTCGGCGTAGGGTTCACCTTAAAATCCAGACCAGACCCAAGGGCCCTGGTATGCTCCTGGAGGGGGGACCCACGCCGTTTTTTTTCTTTAAAAATTGGCGTGGAGTTCCCGCTCAGGATTCATACCAAACGCAGTGCCTGGTATTGGCGGGAATCCGCGTCGGATCCCCGCCTATCGGCAATGTGTGTCGCTCATCGTGAAAGGAACTTTTCTTCCTTTCCCGATGACGAGACAGCTCGGCGCTGGCTCTCGCAAAGGAGCTCATAGGGTGTCAATATCGCCGCTAGAAGCGGCGAGATTGACACAATATCGGCGACGCCTACTGTATATGTATATATATGTATATGTGTATATATATATATATATATATATATATATATTTCTCTTGTCATCCATGGACTGACACAGCGTGTCTTGTACACCTTTACACGTGGGTTATGTCCCTGCTTGCAGGAGAAGACCTAGGCAGAATGTGAGATGTTTATACATACATTCTAAACAGCCAGAGCTGAATAGCCCCGCCCAGGGGGGTGGTCCCTCCGGCATAACCCTCCCACTGCAGTCAGCAGACCTCAGTTTTTTTCTGCCTAGCAGAAGGAGAAGACGTGGCTCTCTCAGGAGCCAGTCTCCTGACCTATTTTTATTCCTTTTGGAATTTTTTTTTTCCTATTTTATTCTTTTGAGATCTTCTATCAACTGTCGGCTGGGCAACAGGTTGGGTGGGTACAAGATATCCTCGTAGTCTTCCCTGTCCGACCATCGAGCGTGCTGATCCTCGCCTTGTGTGCGTGAGACTCAGTTCACGACATGCCCCACGACTCCAGGGGTGGCCGGTGGGCTTCCAGCTCCGCGGTCCTCTCAAGATAGAACAGTCCGGCTGTATCTTTCGCGGTGGACCGGGCCGACAGCTACTCAGTACCGTACTGTGATAGTTCTGTCAGAAACACACCAGTGGGTCCCTCAGGGGACGGGTAAGTAGTCTCTCCTGGCTGCAGGTGAGTACATGCTGTGTGTTTCTTGTGTGGGGGATTTCCCTGTCTCCCCCTGTGTTTTTTTAATGTCACTCTCTGGTCACTAGTGCTGGCGCTGTACTGTGTGGGGTGCCTGGGGGCCATACTGTCCTGGGGGGGCTCATGCTGCTCTGCATTCGCTGGGGCTGTTTTGTTTTTGGGTGTGAGGGGCCTGGGCGCCGTTCGGCGCCATGTTTAGTGTGTGTGCTGATTTTACATTGGCGGCCATCTTGCCGTGGCCCGCCGGAGCACATTGTGGCGGCCATTTTCTTGTAGCCACACTTTTTTCTAGCACTAGTTTGGCCTCTAGCACCGCTGGGAACGGCGCGAATCTCCTCACACTCTCCTCTCAGCTCACTCACGCTGAGCAGCGCGGCGCAGTGAGACAGAGTGGCGGAACCGAGCGGTCCTGGTCAGGTTGGTGGGTTCCCTGGGCATTCCCCTACTTCAGTCAGCACAGCCTGTGGGTGGTCTCAGAGAGGGACATTATGGAGTCAGAGTCACCAGCTTCCCCTAACATGCCAGAGGCAGCAGCCAGTGCTCCAGCACCTGCGGTCCCTATGGACCAGTTGTCGGCAGTCCTGGAATCATTTCTGACCAGGATGGAAGCTGTGTGTGAGCACAAGGGAGCAAAAAAGCGCCCTCTCCCCACTTTATCTCCACAAGGGGAGTGCTCTGATTCAGATATGGGCCTAGCTATTGCTGCTCAGGACCCTAGCTCTGAATATTTGGATGGTTTTGAACAGGACATTCCTTGTGAGGAAGACTCCAGTTCTGAGTCAGTAAATGACAGGGCGCTTGTTAGTGAACTCATTGATGCTGTGAGGGACACTCTCAAGCTAAATGCTGCGACCGCAGAACCTCAGGCGGATACAGTCTCCTTTGGTTCTTTTAAGACCAAGCCTTCTAAAAAGGTTTTTCCATATGTATCTTTCTTTGACCAGCTCATTGACCAGGTCTGGGAAAAGCCGCAGAAGACTTTCATGGTCCCGCGGCGTTTGTCTATTAGATACCCCTTTGAAGACGCCCTGCTTAAAAAGTGGGCTTCTCCCCCGGTGGTCGACCCTCCAGTCGCCCGTTTAAACAAGGCCACCACTCTCCCGATGGAGGGGACTCCTGCATTTAAGGACCCCACTGACAGGAGGTCAGAAGTGGTGAGTAGAGCCATGTTCGCCTTGTTGGGATCCGCCCTACGGCCCGTAGTAGCGGCGACCCTTGTGTCTCAGACACTCACGGAATGGGCAAAAATTTTGCACCAAACTGTGCAGGAGTATAACCTTCCTCCAGACACTATTGCTCTGGCCCACCAGATAGTGCAGGGTCTGATATATGTGTGCGACGCCACGTTGGACGCGGCCCCTTTAATATCCAGGGCCTCTGTCTCGGCGGTGGTATTGCGTCGTCTCATCTGGTTGAAATGCTGGTCTGCTGACCTAGCCTCTAAGAAGCTCCTGACGGATCTACCTTTTAAGGGTGGTAGACTTTTTGGTGCTGCTCTGGATGACATCATCAAGGATGTCACAGGAGGTAAAAGCACTCTCCTTCCTCAAACTATCAAGGGTAAGGAGGCCCGACGTAAACCGGGTCCTTCCTTTCCAGCAAAAAAGGGTTTTACTCTTTCGTCCATGGACCGACACAGCTTCTCTATTGACAAAGTGGGTATTATCCGTTAATTAGGAGTGACTAGGCAGAAAAACTTGTAAAAAGTGTTGCATCACACCTTCTACAGTACCGCCCAGGGGGCGGACCCTCTGGGTATACCCTCTCAGTCTGCACATCGCAGATCAGTTTTTTTCTGTCTAGCAAGGAGTAGGACATGGCTCCCTTCGGGCTCATTGGTCCGGGGAAAAAAGATATATATATTTTTTATTTTTTTGCTACATTTGTTGTTTCCTGCGATCTTCGATCAACTGCCGACTGGCTGACAGGCTGGATCCTCGATCCTTGTAGTCTCCCCAGTTTCGGCCATCGAGCGTGTGCCGACCCTAGCTACGCGCTGGGTTTTCCACGACATGCCCGTCGCTCCACGGGTGGCCGGTGAGCCTACGCTCCAGGGCCTGCATCGGACCGCTCAGCTTCGGCTGACCTTACGGCCGAGTCGCAGCAGCCTGGCCGGTGAGCTTACGCTCCAAGGCTTGCATCGGACCGCTCAGCTTCGGCTGACCTTACGGCCGAGTCGCAGCAGCCTGTCCGGTGAGCGTCATGCTCCAGGGCATACATATGATCGTCCCTTCTGGGTCCAATCACAGCATGCCTGGCCAACAGTCACCTTCCGTGCGCGGACGATGATCTGTTTGGAATGTCTTCCAGCAGAATACATGCAGGATAGGTAAGTAAAACTCCCCTGCCTCGGCTGGGTGATTTAGCTGGACATTCCTGGAGAGATCAAGTAAGTGGTTGTGGCCCCTTTCTTCCCTCTCTCCCTGCCTTTCCCTCCTCCCTGGGCTTCTAGCTAAAGGTTGCTGGGTGCTGGGGGTCACCTAGGGGGTCCCACTGGAGCGGGGCTGGCTGTAACTAACATTTAAAAGAAATGTCATTTTTGCTTACCTGTGTTTCTGTGTCTCCATGCTGTCGGCGGCCATTTTGAGGTGGTCCATGCCAAGTTTGGCCTCTTGTAACTGCCTGGCGGCCATCTTCCTGTAGTTCGGCCACACCCACTGGCCCCTATCAGGTGATCGGCGGCCATGTTTGTCCACCCTGTATGCAGATATTGCCGTTCGGCGGCCATCTTTTTTGTGGGCTATGGCTGCCTGACCTCTATCTTCTGTCGGCGGCCATTTTCTTAGAGCCCACATTATCTTCCATACAGACGGTTTTGGCAACCATTTTGCGAGAGCCTCCGGCCTCTAGGGTGCATTACACTGGCGCGAAAATTCACACAGGAAGTGCTGATAAAAGAAGCAGACTGACACAGCAGCAAGGGGACAGCATCATAGGCGCAGCATAGCAGTACCTATCCAGGGTGGTGAGTCCTCTGGGTAACCCAGCATCTCTGCAGCGCAGGAGGGTGGCCTATTGATATCTTGCCTGGAGCCCTGTGAGTGTCAGCGTGTGGTCAGCATGGCATCTGAGCGAGATGTCTTCTCCCCTGAAACACCAGATTTAGCAGCTGGTGTCCCTGAGGTGTCTATGGACGCTATGTCGGCAATCCTAGAGGCGTTTGCTGCCAGGGTGGAAGCAGCACACGGGAATACAGGGGGTAATAAACGCCCCCGTCCCCTGCAATCTTCTGGGGATATTTCTGATGCAGAACCAGGTCCAGCTACGGCTCATGGCCCAGATTCTGATGCATCAGAGACTGCAGACCGTGACCGATCGGACAGTGAGGAGGACTCCAAGTCCAGGTCAGTACGCGAGACGGCTTTGGTATCTGACCTTATTACTGCAGTGCGGGATACGCTAAAGTTGGAAAGGACTGAAGAAGTAGCAGATACTCCAGTCCCCTTTGGGTTTCGTAAACCTGCCCGCACTGCTAAGGTGTTCCCTTGTGTGTCTTATTTTGACAAACTCTTATACAAGGAATGGGAGAACCCACTGAGGGTCTTTACAGCCCCAAAGAGGTTTGCAGTACGGTACCCCTTTGAGGGGAGTTTTCTGAAGATATGGACCTCTCCCCCTATAGTGGACCCTTCGGTGTCCAGACTTAATAGAGCCACCACTATTCCAGTAGAAGGGGCTCCTGTTTTCAAGGACCCTGTGGATAAGAAGGCTGAAGCACTCGCTCGCTACCTATACTCAGTGGTAGGCTCAGCAGTACGCCCGGCATTGGCGGGGGCCCTAGTGTCTCAGACACTTACTGAATGGGCAAAATTGCTACTCCAGGGGTTAAAGGAGCGAGATGCTCCTCCTAATGAGATAACTTTGGCCGACCAGTTGGTCCAGGGCCTTAAGTTTGTCTGCGAGTCAGACATGGATACTATTCCCCTGCTGTCAAGAGCTTCGGTTTATGCAGTAGCAATACGCCGCCTGATCTGTCTAAAGGGCTGGTCTGCGGACCAGACTTCCAAGAAAGCCCTATTGGATCTGCCTTTTAAGGGCGACAGACTTTTTGGGGCTTCTCTGGATGACATCATCAAGGATGCTACAGGAGGTAAAAGCACTTTGCTTCCCCAAACTAGCAAGGGTAGGGGACCACGCCAAGGGCAAGGGCCCTCCTTTACTGCACGTAAGCGGTTTTTTCGCCCTCTTAAGGCGACAGGGAAAAGACCCCAGGCCGATAAAGCGCCTGCCCAAGGACAAAAGCGTCCTTGGTCCCGCAGACCCAACAAGCCTGTGGACAAATCTGCGTCCACATGAAGGTCCGCCCCCACCCAGCTCTCGGGTGGGGGGACGTCTTCGCAAATTCGCGACTCAGTGGACTGCTCTAGTCTCCGACAGGTGGGTTTGCGAAGTAATCTCCTCAGGCTACAAGATAGAATTTCTCTCTTGTCCACCAGACAGATTCATCACCTCCAATCTCCAGCTACTACCGACCCGTCGGGAGGCCCTGTATGGGGCGGTCCAGGGTCTACTGGAACGCGGGGTAGTTATTCCAGTTCCAGAACAGGAACGGGGTCAGGGTTTTTACTCAAATCTGTTCATTGTGCCAAAGAAGGAGGGGGTTCGTCCAATCTTGGATCTCAGAGCCCTCAATTGCTTTGTGAAGGTACAAAGATTTCGGATGGAGTCGGTTCGATCCGTAGTCACGGCTCTCCATCCGGGGGACTTTCTGGCCTCCTTGGACATCAAGGACGCATACCTGCATGTCCCCATATACTCCAGACACCAGAGGTTTCTGCGATTTGCTATCGGGAAGAACCACTACCAGTTTGTGGCCCTCCCGTTTGGCCTTGCCTCAGCACCCAGGACGTTCACCAAGGTGCTCGCTCCGATTCTGGCACTTCTAAGACAGCGGGGTATCGCTATCACAGGTTACTTGGACGACCTTCTGCTGAAGGGCCCTTCAAGCTCAGAATTAGAGGTAAGCGTGTCCATTACCTGTCAGACTCTTCGAGACTGTGGTTGGATACTAAACACGCAAAAGTCAGTATTGGTGCCCACTCAACGCCTAGTGTACCTGGGGTTGATTCTGGATTCCTCAGAGGCAAAGGTATTCCTCCCTGTGGAGAAGTTGCAGACCCTCCGGGCTGCAGTACGGCAGCTGACTTCCAGGAATTGGTCGTCACTCCGTTTTTGCATGCGAGTGTTGGGCCTCATGGTAGCCTCCTTCGAGGCAGTCCCATATGCTCAATACCACACTCGAGTGTTACAGAAGGAAGTTCTGTCCAGATGGAACAGATGCCCTTCATCTCTGGATTATCAAATCCGAGTGAGCCACCTAGTCAGGAGATCCCTGGTATGGTGGCTGACAGCACCGGCTCTAATGGCCGGGAAGTCATTTCTTCCGGTTTACTGGATAGTGATCACGACGGACGCCAGCCTTACAGGTTGGGGGGGAGTCTGGGGTGTCCAGTCGGCGCAAGGTCGCTGGACCCCAGAGGAAGCCCTCCTGCCGATCAATGTCCTGGAGATCCGGGCGATCAAGCTGTGCCTCTTCAAATGGTCTCAGAGACTGCAAGGGCGTCCAGTCAGGATCCAGTCAGACAACGCCACAGCAGTGGCATATGTCAATCATCAAGGAGGAACAAGAAGCTCAGCTGCAGCATCGGAGATCGCTCGCATCCTGAAGTGGGCAGAGAGGAGCGTACCGGCACTGTCGGCCGTGTACATTCCGGGTGTGGAAAACTGGCAGGCGGACTACCTGAGCCGCCAGATGCTGGACCAGGGAGAATGGTCCTTACACCCGGAGGTGTTCCAACTCCTCTGCCAAAGATGGGGCACACCAGACGTAGATCTTCTGGCTTCCCGACTCAATCGGAAGGTATTGAGGTTTGTGGCCCGGTCAAGAGACCCATGGGCAGACGCAACGGACGCGTTGGTAGCATCGTGGGGCCAGTATCGGCTAATCTATGCCTTCCCTCCCTTAAGGCTTCTTCCTCTTCTGCTCCGCAGAGTGGAGGCAGAGGGAATTCCAATGATCCTAATCGCTCCAGATTGGCCTCAGCGTCCTTGGTACGCCGATCTAGTACGTCTGGTAGCAGACGTCCCCTGGCGCCTACCACTACGGAAGGACCTGCTGTCGCAAGGTCCCATATTCCATCCTGCTTTACAGTCATTGGCTTTAACGGCATGGCTGTTGAGAACCAGGTACTGAGAGACCGGGGCCTGTCAGACTCAGTAATTTCTACTATGAGAAGTGCTCGGAAACCGTCCTCTAGGAAGGTCTATCACCGCACTTGGAGGGCCTACATCTCCATGTGTGAGGAAATGAAATGGCATCCGCGTACCTATTTGGTTTCCAGAATCCTGCTGTTTTTACAGCATGGGGTAGACCAAAGGCTTGCCCTAAGTACGATTAAGGGACAGATATCTGCCCTGGCTGTCTTTTTTCAGCGACCCCTGGCGACTCACTCTCTCGTGAGTACATTTGTGCAGGGGGTTCGACATGTGGCCCCTCCGGTCCGCCCCCCGTTACCTCCGTGGGACTTGAACCTGGTCCTCTCGGTGCTTCAGAAGGCACCGTTTGAGAATATTAGAGATATTCCCCTGTTGACACTTTCTCAGAAGGTGGTCTTTTTGGTGGCTGTTACGTCAGTTAGACGAGTCTCTGAGCTGGCAGCCTTGTCCTGCAAGGCTCCCTATTTGATTTTCCACAAGGATAAGGTGGTGCTGCGGCCGCAGCCTTCCTTTCTTCCGAAGGTAGTTTCGGCTTTTCATCTCAACGAAGACATTGTACTTCCATCCTTGTGTCCTCAGCCGTCGAATCCTAAGGAGTCGGCGTTGCATTCCTTGGACGTTGTCCGAGCTTTGAGAGTATACATATCTGCTACTTCCCTGTTCCGGAAGTCAGACTCACTGTTTGTTTCGGTGGCTGGTCCCAAGAAGGGCCAAGCAGTCTCATCGGCCACCATCTCTAGGTGGATCCGACAGATAGTAATCCAGGCTTACGCCTTAAAGGGTCAGGCGCCCCCCTTTCCTGTCACGGCGCATTCGACCAGGGCAATAGGTGCCTCTTGGGCTTTCCGACATCAAGCGTCTGTTTCCCAACTATGTAAAGCGGCGACTTGGTCGTCCGCTCACACTTTCACAAAATTCTACAAAGTTGATGTAGGTGCATCTTCGGATGCCTCTTTCGGCCGCAAGGTTTTGCAGGCGGCTGTTTAGAGTTGCAACTCCTCCGTTGGAGGAGTGCTGTTTTGTGTTTTGGGGTGAAGTTTGTTTTTATGCTGTTACCACCCCTCGTTTTTTCTCTGACACTGCTTTGGGACGTCCCACTTTGTCAATAGAGAAGCTGTGTCGGTCCATGGACGAAAGAGTAAATAGGATTTTTTACTCACCGTAAAATCCTTTTCTCTGAGTCCATGGACCGACACAGCACCCACCCCTCCTTTTAAGTTTGTACTGCTTTTTGACGAACTGATCTGCGATGTGCAGACTGAGAGGGTATACCCAGAGGGTCCGCCCCCTGGGCGGTACTGTAGAAGGTGTGATGCAACACTTTTTACAAGTTTTTCTGCCTAGTCACTCCTAATTAACGGATAATACCCACTTTGTCAATAGAGAAGCTGTGTCGGTCCATGGACTCAGAGAAAAGGATTTTACGGTGAGTAAAAAATCCTATTTTTTCGTCCGTCAGAGTCCACGGTAAGCCATCCCAGACTGACAACAGTGCGGCTGGCGGGCACAAGCGCCCCTGGGTGCGTAAGCCGAACAAGCCGGCTCCCAAGCCCGCCTCCGCGTGAAGTCTTGCCCCCGCCCGTCTCTGGGGTGGGGGGACGCCTTCGCAGGTTCACGGATCGGTGGACCTCCCGGATCTCCGACCGGTGGGTGTGCGAGGTGGTCACCTCAGGATACAGAATAGAGTTCCGCTCCTGGCCCCCAGACAGATTCTTTCCCTCAAATCTCCCTCTCCTTCCTGCCCGTCGGGCAGCCCTCTTGGGGGCTGTACAGGATTTGATCGGGTCCGGAGTAATTGTGCCGGTTCCGTCCCAGGAGAGGTTTCAGGGGTTCTACTCGAATCTGTTTGTTGTTCCAAAAAAGGACGGGATTCGGCCAATCCTGGACCTCAAGGCCCTGAATGCCTTCGTGAAGGTGCAAAAATTCCGCATGGAATACATTCGCACGGTGATCGCTACACTCCATCAAGGGGATTTTCTGGCATCCTTGGACATCAAGGACGCCTACTTGCATGTTCCGATCTGCGCAAGCCACCAGAAGTTTCTGCGCTTTGCGGTCGGCGAAGTCCACTATCAATTTGTGGCTCTTCCCTTCGGCCTAGCCTCGGCACCGAGGGTGTTCACCAAGGTGCTTGCTCCGGTCCTAGCTTTGCTGAGACAGCGAGGCATTGCTATCGTGGGCTATCTGGACGATTTTCTTCTAAGAGCAGACAGTGGCTCAGAATTGGAAGAAAGTGTGACTATCGTCAGTCAGACCCTCAGGGAGTTTGGGTGGCTCCTGAACGTTCAGAAGTCGGTTCTAGTCCCGACTCAGCGTCTGGAGTATCTAGGTCTGATTCTGGACTCCTTGGAGGCAAGAGTCTTCCTACCTCCAGACAAACTACTGACACTTCAGTCTGCAGTACGGGTGCTGACGTCCCGAAAATGATCGTCAATCTTCTTTTGCATGAGAGTCCTGGGGCTCATGGTGGCCTCCTTCGAGGCCGTTCCTTATGCCCAAGCGCACACCAGGGCTTTACAGAAAGAGATCTTGTCCACTTGGGACAAATCCCCGTTGTCCTTGGATCTTCAGATCCAGGTGAGTCACCTGGTCAGGGCGTCCCTGACGTGGTGGTTGAGGTCCCCGGCTCTTCGGTCCGGGAAGTCGTTCCTCCCCATCCAATGGACGGTGATCACGACGGACGCCAGCCTGACGGGCTGGGGGGGAGTCTGGGGAGTCCTGTCGGCCCAAGGGCTTTGGACTCCGGACGAAGCCCTCTTACCGATCAATGTGCTGGAGATACGGGCAATCAGACTGTGCCTCTCCTCATGGTCGGAGAAACTACAGGGTCACTCCATCAGGATCCAATCGGACAACGCCACAGCAGTGGCGTATGTCAACCATCAAGGGGGGACTCGGAGCTCAGCTGCGGCTTCCGAGGTCGCCCGCATCCTGAGGTGGGCCGAAAGAAGCGTGCCGGCTCTGTCGGCCGTCTACATTTCGGGCGTAGACAATTGGCAGGCGGACTATCTAAGTCGCCAGACGCTGGACCAGGGAGAGTGGTCCTTGCACCCGGAGGTCTTTCAACTCCTTTGCAGACGGTGGGGCACGCCGGATGTGGACCTGATGGCCTCTTGACTCAATCGCAAGGTGTCGAGGTTTGTGGCCAGATCCAGGGATCCCTGGGCGGATGCCTCGGATGCGTTGGTGGCCCCATGGGGTCAGTATCACCTGATATATGTTTATCCTCCGCTGTAGTTGCTCCCTCACCTGCTCCGCAGGGTAGCGACCGAGGGAATTCCGGTGATCCTCATTGCTCCGGATTGGCCTCGGCGTCACTGGTACGCCGATCTGGTACGTCTCGTCGCAGACGTTCCCTGGCGGTTACCAATACGGGGGGACCTTCTGTCTCAAGGTCCTATATTTCATCCTGCTTTACAGTCTCTGGCTTTAACGGCATGGTTATTGAAAGCCAGGTGCTGAGAGACCGAGGTCTCTCGGATTCGGTCATTTCGACCATGTTAAGGGCACGGAAGTCTTCCTCCAGAAAGATCTATCACCGTACTTGGAGAGCTTACATCGCCATGTGTGAAGAGCTGGACTGGCGCCCACGAACGTATTCCGTTCCCAGATTCCTGCATTTTCTGCAGCGTGGCGTGACCCAAAAGCTCGCTTTGAGTACCATTAAGGGTCAGATTTCGGCCTTGGCCATCTTCTTTCAGCGACCGCTGGCGGGTCATCCCTTGGTTAGCACCTTTGTGCAGGGGGTTCGCCATGTGCTCCCCCCTGTCAAGCCTCCTCTCCCCCCGTGGGATCTGAATTTGGTGCTCTCGGTCCTCCAGGAACCTCCCTTTGAAAATATTAGAGATATTCCCCTCTTGACTGTCTCAGAAGGTGGCCTTCTTGGTGGCCATTACTTCCATTAGACGAGTGTCTGAATTGGCGGCCTTGTCCTGCAAGTCGCCCTTTTTGGTCATCCATAAGGATAAGGCGGTGTTACGTCTGCGACCTTCTTTTCTGCCAAAGGTGGTCTCGGCCTTCCACTTAAACGAGAACATTGTCCTCCCGTCCTTGTGTCCTCACCCATCGCATCCCAGAGAGTTTGCGCTTCACACTTTGGATGTGGTACGAGCCTTGCGGGTGTACCTGTCGGCTACTGCTTCTATTCGGAAGTCTGACTCAATATTTGTGGCTGTCTCTGGTCCAAAACAGGGCCAAGCGGTTTCGTCTGCCACCATTTCTAGGTGGATCAGACAAACCGTCATTCAAGCTTATGCTCTCAAGGGGCGGGCGCCTCCCTTTCCGGTTACGGCACATTCCACCAGGGCAATTGGTGCTTCCTGGGCTTTCCGACATAAAGCGTCGGTTGCACAAGTGTGCAAGGCGGCGACCTGGTCGTCTGTTCATACCTTTTCTAAGTTTTATAAGGTTGATGTGGCTGCATCTTCGGATGCTTCCTTCGGCCGCAAGGTGTTGCAGGCCGCTGTTTGATGTTGCAACTCCTCCGTTGAGGAGCTCTGCCTTGTTTGGAGTGAAGTTTTTGGTTTTCCATTTATACTGCTCCCATCCCTCTTGACACTGCTTTGGGACATCCCACGTGTAAAGGTGTATAAGACACGCTGTGTCAGTCCATGGATGACAAGAGAAAATAGGATTTTTGTACTCACCGTAAAATCTGTTTCTCTGGCATCCATGGACTGACACAGCACCCACTCTTCTTTTCGAGTTTGTATTGCTTTGTTACGAACTGAGGTCTGCTGACAGCAGTGGGAGGGTCATGCCGGAGGGACCGCCCCCTGGGCGGGGCTGTTCAGCTCTGGCTGTTTAGAATGTATGTATAACATCTCACATTCTGCCTAGGTCTTCTCCTGCAAGCAGGGACATAACCCACGTGTAAAGGTGTATAAGACACGCTGTGTCAGTCCATGGATGCCAGAGAAACGGATTTTACGGTGAGTACAAAAATCCTACTATATATATATATATATATATATATATATATATATATATATATATATATATATATATATATATATACACATATACATACACACACAGTGGGTACGGAAAGTATTTAGACCCCCTTAAATTTTTCACTCTTTGTTATATTGCAGCCGTTTGCTAAAATCATTTAAGTCCATTTTTTTCCTCAATGTACACACAGCACCCCATATTGACAGAAAAGCACAGATTTGTTGACATTTTTGCAGATTTATTAAAAAAGAAAAACTGAAATATCATATGGTCCTAAGTATTCAGACCCTTTGCTGTGACACAAATATATTTAACTCATGTGCTGTCCATTTCTTCTGATCATCCTTGAGATGGTTCTACACATTCATTTGAGTCCAGCTGTGTTTGATTATACTGATTGGACTTGATTAGGAAAGCCACATACCTGTCTATATAAGACCTTACAGCTCACAGTGCATGTCAGAGCAAATGAGAATCATGAGGTCAAAGGAACTGCCTGAAGAGCTCAGAGACAGAATTGTGGCAAGGCACAGATCTGGCCAAGGTTACAAAAAATTTCTGCTGCCCTTAAGGTTCCTAAGAGCACAGTGGCCTCCATAATCCTTAAATGGAAGACGTTTGGGACGACCAGAACCCTTCCTAGAGCTGGCCGTCCGGCCAAACTGAGCTATCTGGGGAGAAGAGCCTTGGTGAAAGAGGTAAAGAAGAACCCAAAGATCACTGTGGCTAAGCTCCAGAGATGCATTCGGGAGATGGGAGAAAGTTGTAGAAAGTCAACCATCACTACAGCCCTCCACCAGTCGGGGCTTTATGGCAGAGTGGCCCGACAGAAGCCTCTCCTCAGTGCAAGACATATGAAAGCCTGCATGGTGTTTGTTAAAAAACACCTGAAGGACTCCAAGATGGTGAGAAATAAGATTCTCTGGTCTGATGAGACCAAGATGGAACTTTTTGGCCTTAATTCTGAGCGGTATTTGTGGAGAAATCCAGGCACTGCTCATCACCTGTCCAATACAGTCCCAACAGTGAAGCATGGTGGTGGCAGCATCACGCTGTGTGGGAGTTGTTTAGCTGCAGGGACAGGATGACTGGTTGCAATCGAGGGAAAGATTAATGCGGCCAAGTATAAGGGATATCCTGGACGAAAACTTTCTCCAGAGTGCTCAGGACCTCAGACTGGGCCGAAGGTTTACCTTCCAACAAGACAATGACCCTAAGCACAGAGCTAAAATAACGAAGGAGTGGCTTCACAACAACTCCGTGACTGTTCTTGAATGGCCCAGCCAGAGCCCTGACTTAAACCCAATTGAGCATCTCTGGAGAGACCTAAAAATGGCTGTCCACCAATGTTTACAATCCAACCTGACAGAACGGGAGAGGATCTGCAAGGAGGAACGGCAGAAGATCCCCAAATCCAGGTGTGAAAAACTTGTTGCATCTTTCCCAAAAAGACTCATGGCTGTATTAGATCAAAAGGGTGCTTGTACTAAATACTGAGCAAAGGGTCTGAATACTTAGGACCATGTGATATTTCAGTTTTTCTTTTTTAATAAATCTGCAAAAATGTCAACAATTCTGTGTTTTTTCTGTCAATATGGGGTGCTGTGTGTACATTGAGGAAAAAAATGGACTTAAATGATTTTAGCAAACAGCTGCAATATAACAAAGAGTGAAAAATTTAAGGGGGTCTGAATACTTTCCGTACCCACTGTATATACACATACAGTTGTGCTCATAAGTTTACATACCCTGGCAGAATTGATGATTTCTTGGCCATAGTTCAGAGAATATGAATAACACAAAAACTTTTCTTTCACTCATGGTTAGTGTTTGGCTGAAGCCATTTATTATCAATCAACTGTGTTTACTCTTTTTACATCTTAATGGCAACAGAAACTACCCAAATGACCCTGATCAAAACTTTACATACCCCAGTTCTTAAAGCGGTGTTCCAGCTGACTATTTTTTCTTTTTAGGCCTCATGCCCACGGACGTTTTTACAGCCGCGTTTTTGAGAGCTTTTTACAGCTTAAAGACGCCTGTCCATGTTAGTCTATAGCTTCATGCCCACCTAGACGTTTTTGAGCTGCAAATAGCATAGGCGTTTTTAAGTTGTAAAAAAAACCCAGGACTAGTGCGTTCCTTGGCGTCGGCGTTAGGCATAAAAAATGCTGCGATTGCGTTTTTGAGCTCAGACGGCTTTTTTTTTCTCGAAATAAAAAAAAAGGTCAAAAAATGTTTACAATAACATGGAGAGGCGTTTTTAAGCTGTAAAAAAACGCGGCTGTAAAAACTTCCGTGGGCATGAGGCCTAAAAGTCAGCAGCTACAAACCCTGTTGCTGCTGACTTTTAATAAGCACACTTACCTGTCCAGGGTGCCCACGATGTCGGCCCCCCGAGACCGATCTGTCCATTGTATCTGGTGCCGGCGTCGCCATTTGAACTAAGGGAAACAGGCAGTGGAGCCTTGCGGCTTCACTACCCGTTTCCTACTGCGCATGCGTGAGTCGTGTGGCGCTTTGTGAATGGCCGGCTGTCTTCTGGGACACACAGGTCCCAGAAGACAGCATGCCCCATTCCCCAGAAGACAACGTGAGGAGGACGAGAAATAAACTAACTGCGGTATAGGAAGTGGCAGATTAGGAAGACTGCCTAGCAACAGCCATTTCTGGTAAGTATTTTTTTATTTATTTTTTGCGGGGTATACACTGCTCCTACAGCGCCTCAAAGATGCTGCTTGCAAGACTTTTTTGAGCATCCTGCAAGCGCACCACTACAGTGTGAAAGCCCACAGGCTTTCACACTGGAGTGAGAGAAGAGGCGCTTTGCAAGCGCTATTTTTGGCGCTATAGCACCTGAAAAGCGCCTCCGTGTGAAAGGGGTCTTATGGTTGTGCCCAAAAAGCTCAATTTTCGTGTTATCACTCCAAATGACTTTGTGCCAGAAGGTTTGAGGCTTGTCTCTGTGCTTTTTGGTGTATTGTAAGCTGGGGATGCTTTGTGCCATTTGCGTAGTAATGGCTTTCTTCTGGCGACTCGACTATGCAACTCCTCTTTCTTCAAGTGCCTCATTATTGTGCATCTTGAAACAGCTACACCACATGTTTTCAGAGAGTCCTGTATTTCACCTGAAGTTATTTCTGGGTTTTTCTTTGCATCCCAAACAATTTTCTTGGCAGTTGTGGATGAAATTTTAGTTGGTCTACCTGACCGTGGTTTGGTTTCAACAGAACCCCTCATTTTCCACTTCTTGATTAGAGTTTGAACACTGCTGATTGGCATTGTCAATTCCTTGGATGTCTTTTTATACCCCTTTCCTGTTTCATACAGTTCAACTACCTTTTCTCGCAGATCCTTTGACAATTCTTTTGCTTTCCCCATGAATCCGAATAGTCAGTGCAGCACTGGATGAAAGATGCAACAAGGGTCTGTCAACAGTCTAGAAACGCAAGGACCTTTTATACACACACACGAATTACAAGCAAACAGATCACAGGTGAGGATGGTTACCTTTAATAGCCATTCAAATCCCTTTGTGACAACTTGTGTGCATGTTATCAGGCCAAAATCACCAGGGTATGTAAACTTTTGATCAGGGTAATTTGGGTAGTTTCTGTTGCCATTATAATTTAAAAAGTAAAAAACCCAGTTGATTGATAATAAATGGCTTCAGCCAAACACTAACCATGAGTGAGGCCCCTTTCACACTGAGGCGTTGAAAAAATGCCAAAAAATTGACATTTTTTACCGCGTTCGCAGTAAAAATAGCGCTAACGCCTGTGTTTTACTGCGTTTTTACCGTGTTTGCGGTAAAAAGAGCGCCAACGCCTATGTGTTTTACTGCGTTTTTACCGCGTTACTCATTCATTTCAATGGAGATAGGTGTTTTTACAGCGTTATTTTTAGCGCCCTAAAGATGCTCCAAAGAAGCTGTTTGCAGGATTTTTTCCAATGCACAGCCAGCAAAACTCCTCAGTGTGAAAGCCCTCAGGGCTTTCACATTAAGAATGATGGGGCAGGATTATTTCAGGCATTTCTACAGCGCTATTTTTACTGCAAAAACACTGTAAAAATGCCTCAGTGTGAAAGGGGCCTGAGAGAAATGTTTTTAATGAGGTGACAGTCAACAGTAAACAAATGACAGATGGTAATAGTGGAGCCAGTAGTGATATAGCCGGAATGTCTAATCCCGAGGTGAATGAGTGGTCAAATCAAAAACAAACCATGAGAAAATGTGTAAGTTCACCTTTACAGAAAAATCTGTAAGGTGAATTTACACCGAACCCCCTCCTCAATCCCCCCCCCCTCCCGAGACTCTATGACCTGCAGTACAGCGATCTCCTGTTCTGATCCCTGCTATAGCCACCTCAGGGGGTCCGGGGCTTAAATATCCCCTCTGCATGCACGTGTCTTCTTCCCCACTGAGAGGACGGGCTACGCGGGTTCTGATTGGTCGCCGCCGACCAATTAGAATGCTCCTAAACGTCCCTCCTGATAAGCTACATTTAGTAGATTAAGCTCCGGGGATAATAAAGCTCCAGGGATTTCTAAGCCCCGAAGCTGTGAGGCAGCTATAGCAGGGATCAGAACAGGAGATCGCTGCGCTGCAGCTCAGCAGGACTGGGGGGACGGGGGTTGAGGAGGGGGTCCTGTGTAAGTTCATCTTACAAATTTTTCTGTAAAGGTGAACTAACCTTTTAAGGAGAAATTAATATGCACCCATACAACACTGAGAGGAGTATACACAAATGCCAGGAGCCTAGCTAACAAAATAAAGGAATTGGAGATGCTATTACACGAGGAGGACTTTAGACTTTGTGGGAATAACAGAAACTTGGTTTGACAGATCACACGACTGGCTGGCAAATATTCGGGGGTATTCCTTGTATCAGAAGGACAGGGAAGGTATAAGAGGGGGAGGGGTGTGTCTATATATCAAAAACTAAGTAAGGGTGGTATAGAGGAAGCAACATTGCGATTGGGACAAGGAGGTAGAATCTGTGTGGGTAGAACTCCAAAGAGAAGAATTAAGAGGGAAATTGATAGCAGGGGTATGTTGCAGGCCCTAAAGGAGGGAGGAGGAGGAGGAGCTGGACCTCTTATCACAATTAGAAATGGCAACGAGACAGGTAAATGTCATTATAATGGACTTTATCCCGATATCGACTGGGCAGAGGGAACAGCTCACTCATTAAAGACCCGTCATTTCATGAATGTCTTGCAGGACAACTTCATGTCCTAATTGGTGGATTCTCAAACTAGAAAGAATGTGTTGCTAGATTTATTATGAACGATCCAAGTTTGATCTCAGATGTGGCAGTACAGGACATTTTGGGATCTAGCCATCACAGGATATATTTATTTATTGTAACGCATAAGAAATGAGGCATGAGGGTAGCACAAAAACTCTCAATTTCAAAAGAGACAACTTTTTCTGAACTGCGCTCAATACTACAAGACATCAATTGTGACCTGATTCCAGAAACTTTGAACAGGAAAAATGGATTTCAATGAGAAATAAATATAGAAGAGCAAAGGTTAAAGGGGTTGTAAAGGTTTGTTTTTTATTTTCTAAATAGGTTCCTTTAAGCTAGTGCATTGTTGGTTCACTTACCTTTTCCTTCGATTTCCCTTCTAAATGTTTTTAATTCTTTGTCTAAATTTCTCACTTCCTGTTTCTCCTATGTAAACTTCACACCATCATCCGAGCGGTGTTTAGTCAGCTAGAACAGCTTACTAAACAGCTTACTGAGGAGGAACAGGAAGTGAGAAATTCAGACAAAGAAAAAAAAACATTTAGAAGGGAAATTGAAGGAAAAAATAAGTGAACCAACAATGCACTAGCTTAAAGGAACCTATTTAGAAAATAAAAAACAATCCTTTACAACCCCTTTAAACCTGGGTGGCTAAACCATAACATAAAAATTCTTAATGAAGAGAAAAAATGGCCTTTAAAAAATATAAAGCGGAGGGGGCATTATCAGCATTCCAACACTACAAGGAATGATAAAAAGCGTAAGAACGAAATCAGGGTGGCTATAAAAGACTATGAGATACACATAGCTGAGCAGAGTAAAAAAAATCCCAAGGAATTATTTCGATATATTAACAGTAAAAAAGCAAAATTAGAGCACATTGCCCAAATAAGAAGATGCTGGGAGGATGGTTACAGATGACACAGAGAAGGTAACTGTACTAAATGCTTTATTCTCAGTTTTGACACAGGAAAAGGAGGGATGTATTGACTACGACAGTATTGTTAGTAACACATCACATGATATACCCTTGTGGCTAACAGAGGCCCAAGTCCAGGAAAGACTAGATAAGCTTAACACAAATCACCAGGACACAGATGGCTTACACCAGAGAGTCCTCAAAGAACTGTTGGGTTATAGCTAGACCATTGTTCTTAATCTTTACAGACAGCATGCTGACAGGAATTGTACCAGCTGATTGGAGAAAAGCCAATCAGCTGGTACAAAGCTCCTTATAATTCTTGACTTGTGGGTTATGTTCCGTCTATTGGGAGAGGACTAGGCAGACATGTTACATTTAAAACATAACCTGGTCATAACCTCACACTGCACTGAGCAGCTCAGTTTTTTTCTGCCTAGTAGAGGAGAAGGACCTGGCTCCCTTTGGGCCCAGGGTCCTGAGGAAAATGTTAACTTTTTATTTTATTTTTTGCGAATCTACCATCAACTGCCGGCTGGGTGACAGGCTGGATAATATAGATCCTTGTAGTCCCCCCAGTCTGGTCATCGAGCGTGAGCAGACCTTAGCTATGTGCGGAGTTGGCCATGACATTCCCCATGGCTCCTGGGGTGGCCGGTGAGCTATATGCTCCGGGGTTCACATATGACTGGGCTGCTTGCTGTCTCAGTCACTGTGAACAGGGCCGACCACTGCTCGGAAGTAGGTCTGTCAGGAACGCACCAGCAAGTCCTGGCACGGAAGGGTAAGTAAGGTTCCTCCTGTTTTGGCAGGATGGAACAGCTGGGCATTCCTGGGGATGTCGACTAGGGGGTCTCTCACCCTTCCTTTCTTCTCTCCCTGTCTTTTCCCTCCTCCCCATGTGCTGTGGTGCCTGGGCCTTGCTATGGACTGGCCGGCAGGGGGGGGGGGGGGGCGCTCCGCGTTCTGACAGAGGGCTGCATGGTGAGGGTCCGCTTTGTGTGGGATGTGCTGCCATGTGTGGGGGGCCTCTGTTGGGAGCCCTGAGTGTTCGCTGCGATTTCTGTGTATTTTTTACCTCAGACTTCGCCCGGCGGCCATTTTGTCGGTGACTGGAGCCATTTCTCTGGGTATACAGCGGCGACCATTTTCTTGTAGACTGCACGGTTTTTTCTTCACAGGCACGTATGGCAGACATTTTCTTGTAGCCCGCTCTTACAATGTCGGCTGGCAGCCATTTTCTCGTGGCTTTTCAACTAGGTTTTTGCCTCTAGCGGTGAAAACAGCTCTCAGAACGGCGCGAACTGCAAAAATCATTTCAGAGAGATTGACACAGGCGGCGATATAGCAACACCTCAGTCATGGAGAGAGCGGACAGCGGCAGCTGTGCAGTGCCTGGGTCGGGGTAGTGAGTCCCCTGGGGGTCCCCTTGGTTTTCTGTTGCAGCTAGGAGGGTGGACTTGTGTACCTTGCCTTAGTCCCTAGAGTGTCAGGCAAGTGGGGTCCGAAGCTTGCGTTTTCTTCCCCAGACATACCTGTATTGACAACCGGTGCCCTGCACCTGCTATGTCTATGGACGCTTGGTTGGTGGTCCTGGAATCTTTTTGTTGCCTGGGTGGGAGCGGTGTTTGGGCGCAAGAGGGGGTAAAAACGCCCCCACCGTCTTCTGGGGAAGGCTCTGATCCAGACTCGGGCCTGGCTGCGACTCACGGCCCCTGTTCTGACGTGTCAGGACCTTTCAGACAGAAGGATGATTCCGTGTCCGGGTCAGCGCAGGATAGGCGCTTGTTGGAGCACTTATCACCGCGTGCGGGATCCCCAATAATATGGAGTTTACGGCGAGGGCATCTAGTAAAGTGTCGGGCCCTTTTGGGTCCCACAAGCCGGCCCGCACCGCTAGAATGTTTCCCTACCTAGCTTATTTTATAAGTTTACATACTAGGAATGGGAATGGCCGCAGCGTTCTAAAAAATCGCACGGCTGTCTGCTATCCCTTTGAGGAGTGTTTCCTGAAAAAGGGACATCTCCCTCGATGGGACCCCCCGGTATCCTGGGAATTACTACAATTCGGGGGAAGGGACCCCTGTTTTTAAGGATCCTGCAGATAGGAGGACCGAGGCTGTGGCCTGGTCCTTGTTCATGGTATTGGGGTCAGCATTGCGGCCACTGTGGCCACGACCCTGGTGTCACTGACGCTTCCTTATTGGGCAAAGACTTGCTGCACCATGATTCAAATAGCAACAGGCTGCTCTGGTCTGCATGTTAACGGACCAGTTGGTGCATGGCCTTAAGTATGTCTGCAATGCGCCCTTAGATACAGCTCCCTGGCTGTCCAGAACCTTCAGTATCTGCGGTAGGGCTACGCCGCATGACTTGACTGACATGCGGGTCTGCGGACCAGACGTAAATCTCTGGCGGATTTGCTCTTCCAGGGTTGGAGGCTTTGGAGCCTCGCTGGATGACATTCTTAAAAATGTCATTTGGGGTGAGAGCACAGTGCTCCCACAATTTAGAAAGGGTAAGGAGCCACGCCGTAGGTTGGGGCCCTCCTTCTTTTTTTTTTTCCTTGCGCCGGGCCCGCAGGTAAGCGTTCCCCCGGCCGACAAGGAGCCAGCTGAGGGACAAAAGCGTCCCTGGGTTCGCAAGCCAATCAGGCCTGCGAACGAGTCTGCGACTACATAGTGTTGCCCCCGCCCGACTCTTGGGCGGGCGGTCACCTTCACGAGTCTGCAGCTCGGTGGACTTTCCTGCTTTCCGACCAGTGGGTTTGCACAGTGGTTTCATCAGGGTACAAGATGGAATTTCTTTTTTGTCCACAGTGGGGTAATGGCTCCTGTGCCGCTGCCAGAAAGGCTTCAGGGATTCTATAGGTAGTCCCAAAAGGACGGGGTTCGTCCAATCCTGGACCTCAAGGCCCTCAACTCCTTGGTAAAGGTACGAAGTTTCAGGGTGGAATCCGTTTGCTCTGTGGTCGCTGCACTCCATCCGGGGGATTTTCTGGCGTCCTTGGACATCAAGGACACATATTTGCATGTCCCCATATATGTCGGGCATTAGAGATTAATGCGTTTTGCAGTCAGGGACGATCACTACCAATTTGTGGCTATCTCTTTTGGCCTGGCATCGGCACCAAGGGTTTTCACCAAGGTGCTTGCCATGATCCTTATCGTGGGCTACCTGGTCGACCTCCTTCTGAGGGGTGTTCAAACTTTGAGGAGGATGTGGCGATGCCAGTCAGACCCTTCAAGAGTTCCATTGGGTACGGAACCTCCAGAAGTCGGTGTTGGCGTCAACTCAGCGCCTGGAGTATCTGGGCTTGAATCTGGACTCCTCAGGGGTGGGTGTTTTTCTTCCTTTGGTAAAATTGCAGACTCTTCAGGTGGCGGTTAAGCTGTTAACATCCCGCAGGTGGTCGTCACTGCGCTCCTGCATGCGAGTCCTGGGTCTCATGGTAACATCCTTCGAGGCGGTACCATATGTTCAATTCCACGCTCGAGTCTTGCAGAAGGAGATCATGTCCAAATGGGACAAGTCTCCGTTGTCCCTGGATTGTCAGATCCAGGTGAGCCAACTAGTAAGGACCTCCCTGGTCTGGTGGCTGAAATCTCCGGCCCTTAAGTCCGGAAAGTCGTTCCTTCCCTTTCACTTAGACGGTGTTCAGTCGACACAAGGTAGCTGGCCACAGGAAGTATCCCGCCTGCCTATCAATGTACTGTAACATCGGGCAATCAGGCAGTGCCTCTCCACATGGTCACAGAGGCTACGGGGGCGTCCAGTCTGGATCCAGTCGGACAACGCCAAAGTGGGGTATGTCAACCATCAGGGGGGAACAAGTAGCTCTGCTGCAGCATCAGAGGTCACTCGCATCCTGCGGTGGGCAAAAAGAAACGTGCTGGCTCTATCGGCCATATAATCTCCAGGCGTAGAAAACTGGCAAGCGGACTACCCAAGTCGCCAGATGCCGGACCAAGGAATATGTTCGCTACACCCGGATGTGTTTTAACTCCTTGCCTGAGTTGGGGCACGCCATACTGGATTTCCTGGTTTCTCGACTCAATCGCAGGTATTGAGGTTTGTGGCCAGGTCCAGAGATCCCTGAGCAGACGCGACAGACGCGTTAGTGGCTCCGTGAGGTCAGTATCGGCTAATTTTACGTCTTTCCCCCAATAAAACTTCTTCCTTCTCTGCTCCACAGAGTCGAGTCCGAGGGGATTCCGGTGATTCTGTTTGCCCCAGACTGGTCTCGGTGTCTCTGGTACACCGACCTAGTGCGCCTGGTGGCGGATGTCCCTTGGCGACTGCTTTTGCGGGAGGACCTTCTGTCGCAAGGTCCCATACTTCATCCTGCTTTACAGTCGCTGGCTTTAACGGCATGGCTATTGAAAGCCAGGTACTAAGGGACCGAGGCCCATCGTTTTCGGTAATTTCCACCATGCTAAGAGCACGGATGTCATCTTCTTGGAGGGTTTGCCATCGCGCGTGGAAGGCCTGCATCTCTATGTGAGGAGATGGAGTGGAGTCCACGGGCATATTCAGTTTCCAGGATCCTGCTGTTTTTTACAGCATGACGTGGATAAAGATCTTGCCTTAAGTAACATTAAGGGGCAGATTTCAGCCTTAGCTGTTTTCTTTCAACGACCCTTGGCAGCTCTTTTCACTGGTGTGTATGTTTGTGCAGGGGGTCCGACATGTGGTCCCCCCCCCCCCCCCCCCCCGGTTCGTCCACTACTTCTTGCGTGGGATTTGAACCTGGTGCTCTCGGTGCTTCAGAAACCTCCCTTTGGGAACATCAGAGAGATACCTCTTTTGACATTCTCTCAGAAAGTTGCCTTCTGGTGGCCATTACATATGTCAGAAGGGTTTCTAAGTGGCGACCTGGTCTTGTAAGTCCCCATGCTTGATCCTTCGCAAGGATACTGCGGTGCTACAAACACAACCTTTGTTTCTTCTGAAGGTGGTTTTGGCCTTTCATCTGAATGAGGACATTGTGCTTCCATCCTTGTGTCCTCGGCCGTCGCATCTCTGAGGTTGTGTTACATCTCTCAGACGTGGTACGTGCTCTGCGGGTGTATCTGTCTGCTACGGCTCTGTTTCGGAGGTCAAACTCACGGTTTCTGTCGATGACTGACTGCACCTAAGAAGGGAAGGGCCTGGCGGTCTCATCAGCCACCATTTAGAGGGCGGGCGCCTCCCTTTCCTGTTTCGGCACATTTGACCAGGGCAATTGGTGTCTCCTGGGCTTTCCGACTTCAAGCGTATGTTCCACAGACGTGTAAGGCGGCGACCTAGTCGCCCGTTCATCCCTGCACTAAGTTTTACAGGGTTCATGTGTATGCCTCTTCAGATGCTTGCTTCGCCCGCAAGGTTTTGCAAGCAATTAGTTGAGGCTACATCTCCTCAGTTGAGCTCAGTTTTTTTGGGGTGAAGTTGTTTAATTGCTGTTCCCACCCCTCGTTTTTTGACACTGCTTGGGGACGTCCCACAAGTCAAGAATTATAAGGCGCTGTGTCTGTCTATGAACGAAAGAGAAAATAGGATTTTTGTACTCACCGTAAAATCCTTTTCTCTGAAGTCCATGGACTGACACAGCACCCACCCCTCCTTTTTAAGTTTGTACTGCTTTTTGACGAACTGAGCTGCTCCGTGCAGTGTGAGGGGTTATGACCAGAGGGACCGCCCCCTGGGCGGGGCTGTTCAGCTTTACTAAAGTTAAATGTTTTAAATGTCTAACCATGTCTGCCTAGTCCTCTCCTAATAGACGGAACCTAAACCACAAGTCAAGAGTTATAAGGAGCTGTGTCCATCCATGGACTGCAGAGAAAAGATTTTACGGTGAGTACAAAAATCCTATTTTCTGTTATCGTCCATGGACTGACACAGCTCTCATATTGTTTACATGTGGGTATATGTCCCTGCTTGCAGGAGAAGATCTAGGCAGAATGTTAGATGTTAGAAACATACATTCTAGAACAAAACCAGAGCTGAACAGCCCCGCCCATGGGGGCTGTCCCTCCGGACATAACCCTCCTACCTGCAGCCAGCAGCCTCAGTTTTTTTCTGCCTAGCAGAAGAAGACGACGTGGCTCTCTGAGGAGCCAGTCTCCTGGAAGATTTTACTTTTAAATTTTATTCCTTTTAAGAATTTTATTTTTGAGACCTTCAATCAACTGTCGGCTGGGCAACAGGTTGGGTACACTGGTATCCTCAGTCTTGCCCGTCCGACTATCGAGCGTGCTGATCCTCGCCTTGTGTGCGTGAGACTCAGTTCATGACATACCCTATGACTCCAGGGGTGGCTTTTATGCTCCCGCGGTCCTCTCAAGATTGAACAGTACCTGTCTATCTTTCGCGGTGGACCGGGCCGAAAGCTACTCAGTACTACTCTGTGATAAGTTTGTCTGAAACAAGCCAGTGGGTCCCTCTGGGACAGGTAAGTAGTCTCTCCTGCTGCAGGTGAGTACATGCTGGCTGTGTTTATTTATATGGGGGGTTTCTCCCTGTCTCCCCCCTGTTATGCTGCTCTCTGCACCCTGTACTGGTGCTGTACTGTGGGGGGGTACTTGGGGGTCGCTCTGGCCTGGCGGGGGGCGCTCATGTCTGTGTAGTGGACTCTGGGAGAGGAGCAGTGTTCTGGTGTGTGAGTGTGGGGACTTCATTGCGTGCGCCATTAGCGCTGTATTGTGAATTTAAATAATGCGCTCGGCAGCCATCTTGCCGTGGTTCAATGGCGCAGTTATACATGCGCCCATTTTCTTGAAGCTGCGGCGCGACTCTCCACAGTCTCCTCACAAATTCCTCACACTCTCCTCAGGCTTCACTCGTGCTGCAGCGCGGTTTCATACAGCGGAACTGAGTGGTCCTTAAGGGTTGGCGAGTCCTCTGGGTATCCCCTCTTCAGCTTTAGCGCAGCCAGTGGGTGGACTGTATTATTCACTGTAATAGTGTATAAGGTCTCAGAGGGTGGCAGTATGGAGTCTGGTTCACCTGCTTCTCCACTCTTGTCAGAGGCAACTGGCAGTGCTCCTGCGGTACCTATGGACTAGTTGTCGGCAGTCCTGGAATCATTCCTTGTCAGAATGGAAGCAGTGTGCGAGCGCAAGGGAGCTGTAAAACGCCCCCTCCCCACACATTCTCCTGTAGGGGAGTGCTCTCTCTGATATGGGCCTAGCTACTAATGCTCAGGACACTAGCTCTGAGGATTTTAATGTTTTTGAACAGGACATTCCTTGTGAGGAAGACCCCAGTTCTGAACCAGTAACTGACAGGGTGCTTGTAAGTGAACTCATTGATGCTGTGAGGGACACTCTCAAGCTGAATGTTGAGGCTGAGGAACTTCAGGTGGAAGCTGTCTCCTTTGGTTCCTTTAAAGCCGTTTCTTCAAAAAAGGTCTTTCCTTATGTGCCTTTTTTTGATACATTCATTGACCAAGTCTGGGATAAGCCGCAGAAGACTTTGACGGTCCCGTGGCACCTAGCTATAAGGTACCCCTTTGAGGAGGACCTGGTTAAGAAGTAAGCTCTCCCCCCGGTCGCCCGTTTGAATAAGGCTACCACTCTCCCAATGGAAGGGACTCCTGCATTTAAGGATCCCACTGACAGGAGGTCAGGAGTGGTGAGTAGAACTATGTTTACCTTATTGGGGTCTGCCTTATGCCCTTAGTGGCGGCGACACTTGTGTCTCAGACACTCACAGGATGGGCAAAGATTTTGCACCAGACGGTACAGGAGCATAATCTCCCTCCTGAGACCATTGCCCTGGCTCACCAACTTGTGCGGGGTTTAGTCTATGTGTGCGATGCCACTTTGGAATGCGGCCCCTTTAATATCCGGGGGCCTCCATCTCTTCTGTGGTGCTGCGTTGCCTTATCTGGCTGAAATGCTGGTCGGCCGACCTAGCTTCCAAAAATCTCCCTGCTGACTTGCCCTTTAAAGCGGTGGTGCAGGAAAAATAAAAAAGTCAGCAGCTACTAACAGTGTAGCTGCTGAATTTTAATAAGGACACTTGCCTGTCCTACTCTCCCGCGATGTCGGTCCTGCCACGGCGATCGATCGCTGCTGGCAGGCTCCCGGCTCCTCCATTCTGAGTAGGGGAAACAGGCTGTGAAACCGTAAGGCTTCACTGCCCGTTTCCTACTGCACATGTGCCACTCACGCGGCGCTTTGTGAATGGGCGTCTTGCCTCCTGGGATACACACAGTTCCCAGAAGGCAGCGCGGCCCATTCACAAGAAGAGGAAGCGGAAGGAGAGCCACCGCGGACAGAGAAGAGGAACATTAGCGGCAGATTAGGGGACTTGCGCATAGCAACAGGCATTTAGGGTGAGTGTATGTGTGTATATGTGTATATATATATATATATATATATATATTATATATATATTTATATATATTTTTCTATTATTATTTTTTTTTATTTTTTTTTTTAGTGTGAAGATTTTTTCAGGGTGGACCTCCACTTTAAGGGCGGTAGACTGTTTGGGGCCGCCCTGGATGACATTTATTAAGGATGTCACATGGGGTAAGAGCACCTTCCTTCCTCAGTCTATTAAGGAAAAGGAGCCCTACCGCAGGCCGGGCCCTTCCTTTCCGGCGAAGAAGTTTTTTCGTCAGTGGGATTCCACGGGTAAGCCCGCCCAGACTGAAAAAAGTGCGTCTGGGGGACCTAGGCGTCCCTGGGTGCGTAAGCCTGCCAAGCAAGCTCCCAAGCCCACCACCGCATGAAGTCTTGCCCCTGCCCGACTCTGGGGTGGGGGGATGTCTTTGCAGGTTCACATTTTGGTGGACCTCCCGGATCTCCGACCGGTGGGTGTGCGAGGTGGTCACCTCGGGATACAGGATAGAGTTCCGCTCGTGGCCCCCAAACAGGTTCTTTCCCTCGAACCTCCATCTCCTTCCTGCCCGCCTGGCGGCCCTCTTGGGGGCCGTACAGGATTTGCTCAGGTGCAGAGTAATTGTGCCGGTTCCGTCATGAGAGGTTTCAGGGGTTTTACTGAAACCTGTTTGTTGTCCCAAAGAAGGACGGGGTCCGGCCAATCCTGGACCTCAAGGCCCTGAATGCCTATGTGAAGGTACTAAAATTCCGGATGGAATCCATTTGCACGGTGATTGCGACACTCCACCAAGGGGATTTTTTGGCGTCCTTGGATATCAAGGATGCTTACTTGCACGTTTCAATCTGCCCAAGTCACGAGAGGTTTCTGCGCTTTGCCATAGGCGAAGTCCACTATCAGTTTGTGGCTCTTCCCTTCGGCCTAGCATCGGAACAACCGGTTTTCACCAAAGTGCTTGCCCCGGTTCTAGCTTTGCTGAGACAACGAGGAATTGTTATCGTGGGCTATCTGGACGATCTCCTTCTAAGAGCAGAAAATGGCTCAGAATTGGAGGAAAATGTGATACTAGTCAGTCAGACCCTCCGGGACTTCGGGTGGCTTCTGAACATGCAGAAGTCGGTTCTAGTCCCGACTCAACGATTGCAGTATCTGGGTCTGATCCTGGACACTTCGGCAGCGAAGGTGTTTCTACCCTTCGTAGAAGTTACTGACACTTTAGTCGGCAGTGCGGGTTCTGACGTCCCGAAAATGGTTGTTAATTTGTTTCTGCACGAGAGTCCTGGGACTAATGGTGGCCTCTTTCGAGGCGGTTCTGTATGCCCAATCACACACTCAGGCTTTGCAGAAGGGAATTCTGTCTGTTTGGGACAAGTCCCCATTGTCATTGGATCTTCAGATCCAGGTGAGTCACTCTGTCAAGGCGTCCCTGACGTGGTGGCTGAAATCCCCGGCTCTTCGTGCCGGGAAGTCGTTCCTCCCCATCCAGTGGACGGTGGTCACGACGGACGCCAGCCTGACGTTCTGGGTAGGAGTTTGGGGAGTCCTGTCAGCTCAAGGGCTCTGGACTCCGGACGAATCTCGTCTACCAATCAACGTCCTGGAATTGCAGGCGATCAGACTGTGTCTCTCCGCGTGGTCGAAGAGGCTACAGGGCCGCTCGATCAGAATTCAGTCGGACAACGCCACGGTCGTGGTGTATGTCAACCATCAGGGGGACACTCAGAGCTCGGTTGCGGCATCGGAGGTCGCCCACATTCTAACGTAGTCGGAAAGACGGCGCTGTCGGCCGTCTACATTCCGGGCGTAGAAAACTGGCAGGCGGATTATCTGAGTCGACAGTCCCTAGACCAGGAGGAGTGGTCCTTGCATCCGGAGGTGTTTCAACTCCTTTGTCGGCTGTGGGGCACACCGGACGTGGACCTGATGGCATCTCGACTCAATCGCAAGGTGTCAAGGTTTGTGGCCAGGTCCAGGGACCCCTGGGCGGATGCCTCGGACACGTTGGTGGCCCCGTGGGGTCAGTATCGCTTGATGTATGCTTACCCTCTGCTGCCGTTGATTCCTTGTCTGCTGCGTAGGGTAGCGGCCGAGGGCATTCTGGTGATCCTCATTGCCCTGGATTGGCCTCGGCGTCACTGGTACACCGATCTGGTACATCTCATCGCAGACGTCCCTTGGCGACTGCCCTTAAGGGAGGACCTTCTGTCTCAAGGTCCTATCTTTTATCCTGCCTTACAGTCTCTGGCTTTAACGGCATGGCTATTGAGAGCCAGGTACTGAAGGACCGAGGCCTGTCGGATTCGGTAATTTCAACCATGCTTAGGGCACGGAAGTCTTCTTCTAGAAAGATCTATCACTGTACCTGGAGAGCTTGCATCGCTATGTGCAAAGAGCTAGACTGGCGTCCACGAACGTACTCTGTCCCCAGAATCCTGCGGTTCTTGCAGCGTGGTGTGGCCCAAAAGCTGGCTTTGAGCACAATTCAGGGTCTTTCAACGACCTCTAGCAGGTCATTCCTTAGCACTTTTGTGCAGGGGGTTCTCCATGTGGTTCCACCTGCTAAGCCTCCGCTCCCTCCTTGGGATCTGAACTTGGTGCTCTCGGTTCTTCAGGAACCTCCCTTTGAAAATATCAGAGATATTCCTCTTTTAACTTTGTCTCAGAAGGTGGCTTTCTTAGTGGCCATCACTTCTGTTAGACGGGTGTCTGAGTTGGCGGTTCTGTCATGCAAGTCGCCTTACCTGGTCCTCCATAAGGAAAAGGCAGTGTTTCGACCGCGACCGTCTTTCCTTCCTAAGGTGGTTTCGGCTTTTCAACTTAATGAGGACATTGTCCTTCCATCCTTGTGCCCTCACCCATCGCATTCTAGAGAGTTTGTGCTTCACAATTTAGTTGTGGTGCGTGCCTTACGGGTGTACCTGGCGGCTACTGCTTCTATTCGGAAGTCTGACTCACTGTTTGTCTCTCTCTGGTCCGAAACAGTGCCAAGCGTTGTTGTCTGCCACCATTTCTAGGTGGATCAGACCGACTGTTATACAGGCCTATGCCATTAAGGGGCGGGCGTCTCCCTTTCCGGTTATGGCGCATTCCACCAGGGCAATTGGTGCTTCCTGGGCTTTCCGACATCAAGCGTCGGTTGCACAAGTGTGCAAGGTGGCGACCTGGTCATCCGTTCATACCTTTTCAAAATTCTATAAGGTTGATGTGGCTGCATCTTCGGATGCTTCCTTCGGCCGCAAAGTGTTGCAGGCCGCTGTTTAATGTTGCAACTCCTCTGTTGAGGAGCTCTGCTGGTTTGGAATTAAGTGTTGGTTGTTCCTTTACTATTCCACCCTTTTCTGATACTGCTTTGGGACGTCCCACACGTAAACAGTATGAGAGCTGTGTCAGTCCATGGACGATAAGAGAAAATAGGATTTTTGTACTCACCGTAAATTCCGTTTCCCTGACGTCCATGAACTGACACAGCACCCACCCTTCTTTTAAGGTTTGTACTGCTTTGTTACGAACTGAGGCTGCTGGCTGCAGGTAGGAGGGTTATGTCCGGAGGGACCGCCCCCTGGGCGGGGCTGTTCAGCTCTGGTTTTGTTCTAGAATGTATGTTTCTAACATCTATCATTCTGCCTAGATCTTCTCCTGAGAGCAGGGACATATACCCACACGTAAACAGTATGAGAGCTGTGTCAGTCCATGGACGTCAGAGAATCTGATTTTACGGTGAGTACAAAAATCCTATTTTTTTTTTCAAAATTTTCACACTTTTTATATCGCAAAAAAATAAAAAACAGTGGTGAATAAATGTCACCAAAAGAAAGCTCTATTTGTGTGAACAAACTGATAAAAAATTAATTTGGGTACAGCGTAGCATAACTGAGTAATTGTCATTTAAAGTGCGAGAGCACTGAAAGCTGGTCTGGGAAGGAAGGGGGTGAAAGTGCCCAGTATTGAGGTGGTTAAAAGTCAGCAGCTATAGTTTTTGTAGCTGCTGACTTTCAATTTTCACTTCAGAGACTGGAGCTCCTGTTTAACTCCCCTTGCACAGAACCCACTTGGGCAGTGGTTGTCAACTTATGAGCAAATGTGGCCCCTGGCATCACCAAATGGCCACACATATAGCGTTCAATATATAGTATTTAAGCTTGAGAAGACTTTTAGAAACTGCAGACCTAATAAAGGAAATTAGAGTCAGAGGGTGTGGACATGTTACATTTTTGGCTGGGGATATGCTGCAGAAGATTATACGAAACTGGAAACGTTACATGAGGCTAGTAAAAATCAGTGCTATTACCTTAATCGTTGTTCCTACTACAAATTGCTGAGGTCCAATGCCTGTATATCATAAACCAAAGGTCCACAAGTGCCCTAAAAACTTACTTTTATTAACCACTTCAATACAGGGCTTTTATACCACCTCAATACCGGGCCTATTCTGGCACGTCTCTCCTACATGTACAAATCATCATTCTTTTGCTAGAAAATTACTTAGAACCCCCAAAAATGATGTATGTTTTTTTAGCACACACCCTAGGGAATAGAATGATGGTCATTGCAACTTTTTATCTTGCACAGTATTTGCGCAATAATTTTTCAAACGCCTTTTTTTGGGAAAAATATTGGTTTCCTGAATTAAAAAATAACAAATCAGTAAAGTTAGCCCAATTTCTTTGTAAAATATAAAAGGTGATGTTACGCCGAGTAAATAAATACCTAACATGTCACGCTTTAAAATTGCGCACACTCATGGAATGGCGCCAAACTTCGGCACTTAAAAATCTCCATAGGCGACGCTTTGAAATTTTTTACAGGTTACCAGTTTAGAGTTACAGAGGAGGTCTAGTGCTAAAATTGTTGCACGCGCTCTAACGCACGCGGCGATACCTCGCATGTGTGATTTGAACGGCGTTTACATATGTGGGCGGGACTTAGTGGGTACGGAAAGTATTCAGACCCCCTTAAATTTTTCACTCTTTGTTATATTGCAGCCATTTGCTAAAATCATTTAAGTTCAATTTTTTTCCTCATTAATGTACACACAGCACCCCATATTGACAGAAAAACACAGAATTGTTGAAATTTTTGCAGATTTATTAAAAAAATAAAAACTGAAATATCACATGGTCCTAAGTATTCAGACCCTTTGCTGTGACACTCATATATTTAACTCAGGTGCTGTCCATTTCTTCTAATCATCCTTGAGATGGTTCTACACCTTCATTTGAGTCCAGCTGTGTTTGATTATACTGGTTGGACTTGATTAGAAAAGCCACACACCTGTCTATACAAGACCTTACAGCTCACAGTGCATGTCAGAGCAAATGAGAATAATGAGGTCAAAGGAACTGCCTGAAGAGCTCAGACAGAATTGTGGCAAGGCACAGATCTGGCCAAGGTTACAAAAAAATCTGCTGCACTTAAGGTTCCTAAGAGCACAGTGGCCTCCATATTCCTTATATGGAAGACGTTTGGGATGACCAGAACCCTTCCTAGAGCTGGCCGTCTGGCCAAACTGAGCAATCGGGGGAGAAGAGCCTTGCTGAGAGAGGTAAAGAAGAACCCAAAGATCACTGTGGCTGAGCTCCAGAGATGCAGTCGGGAGATGGGAGAAAGTTGTAGAAATTCAACCATTACTGCAGCCCTCCACCAGTCGGGGCTTTATGGCAGAGTGGCCCGACGGAAGCCTCTCCTCAGTGCAAGACACATGAAAGCCTGCATGGAGTTTGCTAAAAAAACACCTGAAGGATTCCAAGATGGTGAGAAATAAGATTCTCTGGTCTGATGAGACCAAGATAGAACTTTTTGGCCTTAATTCTAAGCGGTATGTGTGGCACTGCTCATCACCTGTCCAATACAGTCCCAACAGTGAAGCATGGTGGTGGCAGCATCATGCTGTGGGGGTGTTTTTCAGCTGCAGGGACAGGACGACTGGTTGCAATCGAGGGAAAGATGAATTTGGCCAAGTACAGGGATATCCTGGACGAAAACCTTCTCCAGAGTGCTCAGGACCTCAGACTGGGCCGAAGGTTTACCTTCCAACAAGACAATGACCCTAAGCACACAGCTGAAATAATGGAGTGGCTTCACAACAACTCCTTGACTGTTCTTGAATGGCCCAGCCAGAGCCCTTATTTCAACCCAATTGAGCATCTCTGGAGAGACCTAATAATGACTGTCCACCAACGTTTACCATCCAACCTGACAGAACTGAAGAGGATCTGGAAGGAGGAATGGCAGAGGATCACCAAATCCAGGTGTGAAAAACTTGTTGCATCTTTCCCAAAAAGACTCATGGCTGTATTAGATCAAAAGGGGGCTTCTACTAACTACTGAGCAAAGGGTCTGAATACTTTGGACCATGTGATATTTTAGTTTTTCTTTTTTAATAAATCTGCAAATATTTCAACAATTCTGTGTTTTTCTGTCAATATGGGGTGCTATGTACATTAATGAGGAAAAAAAATGAAGTTAAATGATTTTAGCAAATGGCTGCAATATAACAAAGAGTGAAAAATTTAAGGGGGTCTGAATACTTTCCGTACCCACTGTACATGTGCGTTCGCTTCTGATCGCGAGCTACCGGGGACAGGGGCGTTTTCAAAAAAGTAATTTATTACTTTTTTTTTTTTTTTTACACTTTTTTTTTTTTTTACTTTTTTTTTGTTTTTAATAGTTTCTAGGTGCGTCTTGACATGTCATTGTCCTGCTTTAAGACCCATGACCTCTGATGGAGACCCATCTTTCAGACACTGGGCCCTACATTGCACCCCAAAAATCTTTGCCAGTCTTCAGATTTCACATAATGCCGTGCAACACGGTCAAGACATGCAGTGCCTGAAGCAGCAAAGCAACCTTAAAACATCAGTGAACCTCCACCATGTTTGACTTTAGGGACTGTATTTTTTAACCACTTGCCGACCGCCTAACTGTTATTTGTCATGTTTTTTACATTAAATAATGGGGCTATGGCAGCAGCTAGTTGCCATAACCCCAGTGTATTTTTCTCTTTAGTTTGACGGACACAGCGCTCCATTAATCCTGACTATAGGGTTATATTTCCTTCTGCAGGAGTAGGACTAGGCAGAACAAAAAACTTGGCTACACACATGGGCCTTCCTCAGCTGGTATATAACCCCCCCCCCCCCCCCGCTATAGGTATTCATTTGTTCTGTCTAGCCAGGAGTGAAGACCTATGCTCCCTGCTGGGATCTTTTGGTCCTAGCAATTTTTTTTTTTTTCTCCTTCCATGCATCTTTTTCCTTTTTTTTTTCTCCTGGGGGTTCTACAATCAACTTCCAGGCTGAATGACAGGGTAGATAATACAGATCGAGTGGTCCCCCCCAGTCTGACCAGCAAGCACAGACAGACTACAGCTACGCGCTAGGTAGGTCTAAGACATAACCTCAACAGACGGAGGCAGGACCGTGAGTTGAACATCTCCCAGGGTCACAAACGACCGGGCTTTGGTCCGAGTTGCAGCATCCTCCTGGCCGACAGCCTCCCACTTCGGTGGCAAGAGGTTCTGTCTAACGATACCTGCATCCATGGAGAGGTAAGTACATTCCCCCCTCTCTTTCTTTGCGTGGGGCGGATGTGGGTGGCCGCCAGTGATGGTCGGCCCTACCTGCAAGTTCCTCCCTCCCATCCTAATCCCTCAGTTAAGCTGGGCTTTTTTTTCCCCCTCCATCCCCCCTCTGAATGTTCCCTGGGGTTCATGTGGTGATGAATGTATTGCCTAAGCAAGTATGGGGTGCAGTACCTGGGGTCTCGTGGTGGATCCAGTGCAGAGGGCGCAACCAAGACTCCTGTGTGGCTTCTCAGACAGTCTGCCAGCATTTAGCAGCGGTCGGGTGCCATTTTCTCTTGGTCTGGTCTTTGGCCAGCGGCCATGTTTGTGTGGTCTGTGATGTCACAGCAGGGATTTTCCCTTGATTTTGTATGTCTTCGACCGGCTGCCATTTTCCCTTGGTCCGGTGAGACGCTTGAGACGGCCTGAGCCGCACGGTGGTGCCTAGGCTCCGAGCCCTCCTCTTCCTTCTCCCGGATATAGGGACTGCTAGCACACAAGGCGAGCAACTGGTTCCAAACATACGGCGCACCACTGGCTGGTAGTGGTGAGTCCCTCACTCTCTCTCTGCTTACAAGTGCCCTGAGTGTGGGGGAGGTCCATAGCGGTGCCAAACCTTTTTTGTTGCTGCAGGGTCTCTCTTATCCTGTGGAGCCTCAGGAATCACATCTCCCCCACTGACCCCCTCATAGAGGCGCCAGGTCCCTTGGAAACCCCAGCTCCCCATTGATGCGCTGATGGCGGTCCTACAATCCCAGGTATCCCAGGTGGAAGTGGCATTTGGGCAAAGGCCTAGCAGGAAGTGTCCTCCACCTTCTCCTGCTTAGTCTGTCTCGTCTGATTCTCAGTCTGGTGCTGTTGTGAACGTGGCCCTTCCAGTGGGACTTTATATCATGCTTCCTGATCCGTCTGATAGTGAGGAGTGATTCGGTAGCAGCAGCGAATGAGAAAATGCTGGTGGGCACACTTTTTTTTCTGAAGTGCGTCAGACTTTAAAAATGGAGGATGTGGCCGCGGACGTGGCTGTCCCCTTTGGTATACACAAGATGCCTCATACAGCTAAGGTGTTTCCTGAGCTTCCCTATTTTGACAAGCTCAAGAAAGCTAATTGATCTGCCCTTTCAAGGCCTGTTTGGGGCTACTCTCGATGACATTAGGGGTTTCGGGGGGGTACCTTACTGCCACAGTCTAGGAAAGGGAAGGAGCCTCGCCCCAAACGTGGACCCTCCTTCTCAGCCCATAAAATATTATTTTGTGCTCCCGGGACTGCAGATCTTTCAAGTCCTTCCGGGGAGGTTCCAAGCAACATTGGTCTGGTAAGCCTAGAGCTGGCTTTTTTGGTCCCGCAGACAAGACCCCTTTTCCATCCTCGTGGACCTCCTTCGTGAGCATCAAGGGGATCCACAAAATGATCCTTTTGGGGTATCAAAGACGGGTGGCAAAGTTTGTCCGTTTCGGGGGTTTTAGGACCTGAGTCCTTGTGCCGGATATTCCTGCAAAGTTTCGGGTGACGTCTGAACTATCCCTGTCCAGGAAATTGAATCACAAGGGTCTGACTCTGGATTTAATGTTGACCAGGGTGGTCTTTCTGGTCAAACTACAGGCCCCCGATTCGCCGGCTGCTGTCACGCAGACAGTCTTCTCCCATGTCTTGCATACAGATTCTGGGCCTGGTGGTGTCCACCTTCAAGGCAGTTCCATTTGCACAGGCCTGTACGTGGCTCCTTCAGTAGGTTCGGTTTAACAAGAAGATACCAAGGCTCGTGGCGTGGTCACAGATTCCCCTTGTAGACAACACAGTTGTCCTAGTGGAGCCAATACCTTCCTCTTTTCAAGCTTCTTCCGCGGTTCCTGCGAAGGATCGAGGGCGAAGGTCTTCTGGTCATTCTGCTGTCCCTAAACGTCCCTTGGGGGCTACCTCTCAAAGATGATCAGTTGTCCCAAGGGCTTAACTTCCATCCTGCTGTACAGTCTTTGGTTTTGATGGCTTGGCTGTTGAAATCCAGGTAATGAGGGATTGAGGTTTGTCTGGATCAGTTATCCCTACTATGTTGAAGGCGAGGAAGTCGACTTCTAGCAAAATATACCATTGTACATGGAAAGCGTACATTTCTTGGCGCTCATCCTCGCTCCATTTCTGTGGCTCGGCTCTTGGCCTTTCTTCAACGGGGCGTTGAGCAGAAAATGGCCTTGGGTAACATCAAGGGCCAGGTGTCTGCCTTGGCAATCTTCTTTTTCAGCAAAACCTAGCCACGTACCCCCATCTACTATACCCAGAAAGGACACGGAGTCGGCCTCCCTCCCTGCCATACAGTGGTTCCTGTTAAGCTGGACGGACGTGCTACACCATGTCTACCTGGAGTGATACTGCACAGATGTTGCACTATTATTATTAAAATGTGATTGTTTTACTTTTTTGGCCTCATTAAATACTGCACTTAAAGACGCTTTTCTTTTTGTTTCTCCTTTTCCTTTTGGCACTGCTTTTGGACGTCCCTATAGTCAGGACTAATGGAGCGCTGTGTCTGTCGATGAACTAAAGAGAAAATAGGATTTTTGTACTCACCGTAAAATCCATTTCTCTAAGTTTGATGGACACAACACCCTCCCCTCTATGGAGTTTTCATACTTCTAATACTGCTTGCTACTAAACTGAATACCTATAGCAGAGGGTGGGTTATATACCAGCTGAGGATGGCCCTCAAAGTTTTTTGTTCTGCCTAGTCCTAATTCTACTCCTACTGCTTAGTCCTAGTCTTACTCCTGCAGAAGGCAATATAACCTATACTATAGTCAGGATTAATGGAGCGTTGTGTCCGTCGAACTCAGAGAAATTGATTTTACGGTAAGTACAAAAATCCTATCAGACGGTAGGCTTTCAGATAAGTGATCCTGGTGGCAGATTCGCCACGGGATCACTTTTATAGGCCGCGGGAGAAGTACGCCCCCTCCTCCCGCTGCATCTTGGTGGTTCCCAAACTTAAAGGAGCTGTCAGTAACCCAAGAACCTATCCAGTGTGACCGATGGCTAGGCAAGAAGCCGAGTAAGGGCAAGATAGTCCCCGCTCGACTCTTTGCCCCTGAAGGACCGGAGCGACACCTAACGTCACTTGGTCTTAAAGGTCTGATTTTTTTTTTTTTTTTTAAAGGAAAATGTTTTTTTTTTTGTTTACTTATTTATCTATTAGCTTTTGAAGGTAAATGAGCGCGTCTTTTTGACTCCAGATATATCAATATAGAGGACCTGTCATGCTTATTTCTATTACAAGGGATGTTTACATTTCTTGTAATAAGAATAAAAGTGATCCAAAAAAAATTAAAGGGACAGTGTAAAAATATAGTAAAAGTAAAATAAGCGACCGCATACAGTACGTAAGTCACGCCTGCATATGAAAATTGTGTTCAAATCACACATGTGAGGTCTCGCCGCGATCATTGGGGCAACAGGTGACCTGTAAACATTTTTACAGCATCAGCTATAGAGATTTTTAAGTACCGTCGTTTTTCGGCATTACACAAGCGTGCACAATTTTAAAGCTTGGCGTATTTGTTATCTGTTTACTTGGCATAACATCATCTTTCACATTATGCAAAAAAATTGTGCTTACTTTAATGTTTTTTGTTTTTTTTATTAATTTTTTTAGTGTGTTTTTTCCCCAAAAAAGTGCTTTTGAAAGACCAATGTGCAAATACAGCTTGACATAAAATCTTGCAATGACCGCCATTTTATTCTCTAGGATCTCTGCAAAAAAAATATATATATATATATATATATACACATACATATATACATACACTGTATATACTCAAGTATAAGCCGAGGCACCTAATTTTACCACAAAAAACTGGGAAAACTTATTGACTCGAGTATAAGCTTAGGGTGGAAAATGCAGCAGCTACTGTAAGTGGAAAAGAGGGTCAACAATGACCATTTGCATGCCTCACTGTGCCTTTGGTGACAATGTTGGTAATCCGGATCCCAGAAAGCCCTGCAGATCCACAGTAGCCCCTCACTATAGGATATGTGGACAGAACAGTATTGTCAATTACGTCTCTGGTTGGAGGTTGGTGTGTCCTGCTGCTGACAAGCTTGACATGGAGGATTATCAGTGATAGCACAACACGCATGCAGCCCTGTACTCTAGCGGCTACAAAAGTTGCACAAGGTGGCAATGCTGAGTGGTTTGACTACAGGAGAATTAGTGCTGTCAGAAAAGTACCCTCATGAACCTTATCTCTCCGCTGTGTCATGCAGTCAGTTGGCGGCCATCACAGCCCTGCCTCCTCCTCGTCCGTGATAGACGGAAAGCTTAGTTTCCCAGCAGTTAGCCAGTGTTCCTCCTATCACGGACGAGGAGGAGGTGGGGCTTTGTTGCACTGCACGGCCGTCGACTAGACTGACGTCACAGCGCCGGGAGATCAGGCGCATGAGGCTGCAGATGAACACAGACTCGAGTATAAGCCAGGGGGGGGCATTTTCAGCACAAAAAAATGTGCTGAAAAACTCGGCTTATACTCGAGTATATATGGTATATATATATTTATAATATTGTGTTTGGGGTTTCTAAGTAATTTGCAAACAACAAATGTCAGGGTCTGCAAGTGGTTAAAGGCCTGATTTCCTTTTATAAAAATGGTAGAATGATGGGATTTACCAAAAAGTTGTCATTTTGTTTTCAGCTGTCAACAGCACATTCTCCCAAAAGGGTTTTGACAAACTCCAATCTGGCATTTTTATGTTTCTGTTTTGGCAGTGGGGTCCTCCTTGGCCTCCTATCATAGCGTCCCTTTTTTATTCAGATGGCGATGTATAGTGCAAGCTGACACGGTTGTACCCTGTGCCTGAGGGTCAGCTTGAATTTGTCTATAAGTTGATTGAGGTTCTTTATCCAGCATTGGAACAATCCTCCCTTGCAATCTTTGATCAATTTTTCTCTATCGTCCACGTTCAGGGAAATTGGTTACAGTGCCGTGCACTGTAAACTTCTTGACAATTTGTTGCGCACGGTGGACACAGGAACATTAAGATCTCTGGAGATAGACTTGTAACCTTGAGATTGTCCATGCTTTTCCACATTTTTTGTTCTCAAATCCTCAGACATTTCTTTGCTGCTCTTTCTCTTCTCCATTCTCTGCCTTACCAGCCACCTTAGCAGGGTTGGTTCCGGATCAGATTTTGCAGTCAACTTGTGTCCACCAACAGGTGGTATACATAAAGTGGGACTGGAGCAAAGAGTTTCTCTTGACCTGGGACTCGGGAAGCCAAATACCCGTGAGAGCTGATTATGGGAATTCTAATTTGTAAGAGTTGGGAACCTGCAAATGTAAAGTTAGTGCCTGGATGGCAAGGATTTATTTTCTGTCCTTGTTTGTTATTTTTTTGCAACCTTTAAAAATAAACCTGGCTACAAGTCAGATTTTAAGAAACCTGCCATGTGGACTACCTTTTTCCCAGGGAAGGTGATCCCCCTTCAGCTAACCCCTGACAACGCGCACATATGTGGTTTTGCCATGATCGTCAGAAATAGAGAATTTATTTTGCAGTGTTTTTTTTTTCTGGCAGTGGGTCATGGTAAATGCATAGAAATATACAGCTAAAATGTAAAAGTATATTTTTTTCACTATTTTGGGGCAGTTTTTCTTTATTTTAAAACAAAATCAGAAGACATATATTATGTTTTACCACCAAATGAAAGCCCAAACTTGCCTTAAAAATACCCATGGTATCCACCCAGATGCAAGTATTTTCAACGATATGTACAGTTATGCTAACTCATGTCAAAGTTGGAAAATTGGGTTTGGGCTTTAAGGTTCGTTTTGACTCTAGTTGAGAAGGGGTTAACATTATACATGGATAAGTATTTTGGGTTTATATTAACCATTTGTTTACGCAATTTTTTCTTTCACAGCTTCTGTAGGTATTCGTACAGTTATTTCACGCCAGCACAGCATAATTCTTAAAGTCTACCCTCAGGCTGATTCCATATTCCGCAGTGAGCTCACGGAACAACTGGCATCCCTATTGAATTATTTTCTTGATGATTACGTCACTCAGTTGAAATCTGTGGACCAGCCATCCAGCCAGAAACGATACAATGTTCTTGAAATAGAGTATGCACAGAAGAGATCTGAACTTCTCACTCCATTTTGTAAGTATATTATTCACATTTTCTATTCCCTAAGGCAATGTGAAACCAGACATTTTGAAATGCACTAAATGTTCTTTTTTGTTTTTGTTTTGTTTTTTATTCACTTGGATATCAAAAGCACACATTAACAATGTTTGTGTTCTCTGTCTTGATGCAACACCCATTTTAAGGGCATGTCCTCTTTGGCATAAGGCAACATGCAAATATTTTGATGTATTCAAACTGATCCATGATCCCTGGTATGCGTTAAGTAGGCCCAACACCATAGTATGAGAAACGTCCACCATGATTCAGTGTCTTTACAGTGCACTGTGGCTTGAATTCAGTGTTTGGGGGTCGTCTGACAAACTCTGCAGGCCCCTAGACCTGCTTTCATTCATCTACAAATGTTGCCCCATTTTTCTTTGAGCCAGTCAATGTGTTATTTGGCAAATTTGTTTTTTTGAGTTTTACGTGACTTCCTGCCGATAGCTTGGCTTCACATAAGCGTCTTCTAATTGTTACAGTGCTCACAGGTAACTTTAGACCTTCTTTGATTACCCTGGAGCTGATCATTGGCGGAGTCTTTGCCATTTTGGCTATTTGATCCATTTAAATGGTAGTTTCCGGTTTTCTTCCACGTCTTTATGGTTTTGGTTGCCAGTTTAAAGTATTTGAGATCATTTTAGCTAAGCAGCCTATCCGTTTCTGCACTTCTTTTATATGTTTTCCCTTCTCCAATCAACTTTTAAATCGCTGCTCATTTATTTTTTTTAGATTATATTCTCTTTATTGATTTTCTTTCACATTCAAATTAACAGTGTACATACTTATACAAATTTATTTTTCATAATTAAAAATAGCGAAATATTATCAGTATAATTTACACTCTAGTGACCCTTATCCCTCCCTCCTTCCCCCCTCCCACTTTACCATTTCTCATGATGGGTTTTTCTATTTTCTTTTCTTCCATTTTTACACAATATTTAATATTATTTTTATTTTCATTTACTTTTCTTTATACTGTTTTTCTTACTTCCTTTTTCTATTTTACAGGGGATTCCCCATTTTTTCCAACCACGGGTTCCACACTTTTTCAAACTCTCTTATATTCCTTCTCTTGGTATACACTACTTTCTCCTTCCATATTGTTTCAGTAACAATATTAACCCAATCTCTCACTGAAGGGGGGGTTCTCTGCCTGCCATCTTTGCGCAATTAATTTTCTTGCATGAAAAAGACATCTGAGCACTGCTTTTGTTATATTGGCTGCTCGACTTGTTCCTTCCCCTAGTCCCAGGATACACATTCTAGGGTCCATTTCTAATGCTGTCTTGTATGTCCTGTTTATGATATCAAGAACCTCTGCCCAATACCTGTATAATTTTGGGCACCTCTATATCATATGTATCAGATCCCCTGTACCCTGGCATCTGGGACACCTTACATCTGTTCTCCAACCAAACTTAAACAGCCTTTTTGGTGTGTAGTATGTCCTATGTATCAGCAATAAAAATGAAAACTTCTGAGCTGGCGAAACAGTTACCAGGTGTCCACTCTCTAATACCTTTTTCCATTGCCCCTCGGATATGGATCCTAGATCTTCCTCCCATTTCCCTTTACTTTTAAGATGTTCTGGAGCCTCAATACTTCCTACATATATGTGGATAGATTTCAGAGATAAGGCCCCCGGTCCCACTCTGATTACCCAATCTCTGTAGAATAGGAATTTTTCACCAGGCTGGTCCCAATCTGTCAAACTGAACATTTATTGCTTGTGTAATTTAAAGATATCTATAAAATGTATGTTTAGGGATGTCATATTCCTCTCTCAATGCAGTGAAAGTTTTTAGGGTTCTTCCCTCATACAACTGGGCTAGCCTAACTATCCCCTTTACTTCCCATTCCTTGATTTTCCCCACCAACTCTAACTCCTGAAGATTCCTATTGTCCCAAAGGGGTGCGTATTCTGTCTCTCCTTCTTGTCCCCCTATTGCTTTCACAATTGTCTATACCTTTATTACCATCTTAACCGTGAGGGATTTGTTTACAAATGAGTTAGCCTCCAAAGCCTCCATCACCATCTTATTGGTTGCTCCTAGTGTCATCAGTCCCCCATTTATATCTCCTCCTAACTCTGATCTCACTCCTATATGCTGCAATTGTGCTGCCAGGAAGTGGCACCGCCATACCTCCCTCTCTTGTTGATAACTGTAGGGTCTGTAGCCTTATCCTGGATTGGCCTCCTTTCCATCTTAGTTCTCTAAATAGTGTGTCAATTTTCCTAAACCATTTCTTATTTATCCATATTGGTGTATTATGCAATTCATATAATAACTGTGGCATCCACAGCTTTTTGATCAGATTGCATCTGTCTGCAACTGACCGTGGGAGACGCCGCCATATTTGGATTTTATTTTTAAATTTAGACAGGAGGGGAACTATGTTATTATTTATATATTTGTTAGGGTCACATGTTATATATATTCCCAGGTATTTCATTGTATGAACTGTTTCCAATTGGGGCGTTTCTACTGAAGTTTGATTTACAATAGGGTCCAATGGCATCAAAGCTGATTTCTCCCAATTTATAACCAGTCCTGAGAGTCTACCAAATTCTCTAAAGATACTCACTGCCTGCTTGAGTGAGTGATCTGTATCCCCAAGGAAGGGGAGAACATCGTCCGCATAAAGTGTGATTCTCTCCTCCCCGATCGGTCTCGCAAATCCCTACATTTTTGTATTCACTGTTATTGCAATGGCTAATGGCTCCATTGCTAGTGCAAAAAGCAGGGGTGACAATGGGCACCCCTGCCTTGTGCCTTTCTCCAATTGAATCTTACCTGAATAATCATTATTGACTCATTATTATTATTGAATCATTATTGATTTTTGCACTGGGGCCACTATACAAAATTTTTATCCATCTAATAAATGATGGGCCGAAACAAAATGCTCCTAAAACATGCCAGAGTCCTTCTTCCGGAGGGCACAGATGCAATGGTGGGGGGACAATATTGCCCAGGTGATAAAGCTTCCTAAGAAAATTCTCAAAGGATCTAGTGCCGTACTGCAGATCATTCAAGCTCAGCCAGAGCTGCAATTACTGGGAATAATTTTAATGCGATATGGCTCCACTGAAAAATGGGATGAAATAGAAAGGAAATTTGGGGGTCCTTAGTGGCTCTGACTACGCGTTTCGCGCTTCAAGCGCTTTGTCACAGACTGGGCAATTTTGTCCCCCCACCATTGTATCTGTGCCCTCCGGAAGAAGGACTTTCCCTCTGCTGGGGTCACCGAGTTGCTGTTTTAGACCCGCCCCTTTTGTTTTCAGCCGCCGGCCACACAGCTGGTTGTTTTGACCAGCGGAAGTGCTAGTGTAGTGACCTCATCACAGCGGCAGTTCCCTTCCGTGCTGTTCTCATCACAGGACGATTCAGAAGCTGCAGCCTGTCGCTATCCCCAGCACTTAGCGCGGTCTGTCAGATTGGATTCTTCCATTGCCTTTTCCTCACCAAAGGCCATCCGCCTTCCCTAACGCATTGTACATCATTGGGAAGTCCTCCCTCCTGCCGGACTACTGCCCATTGGCTCATTCGAGTCCCAGCGAGTCAGACGGCTGAGCCCTCTCTTTATTACACTCTGCAACCTGGATTCAGCTCCCACCTCCATGGATGTCAGGTTCTATGATTATTATTATTGACCTTTCCCTGGTTTTATATGTCACCGTGTATGAACTATTGATCTTGTTATTATTTTTGCCTTATGAACTCTAATTAAAAGGCATTTTTATCAATTGAATTTTTATTATCTGATCTTTGTCCATTGAGCGCTGTTTTTTAGTTTTATTTATTCATGTTTGTGCTCCAGCCATAGGTTCCATGCAGCACTGGGCATTTTGATCATTCCTCATTAAATTTTCCTCCCCCTCCCCCCTTTCCCTTCCTTCCCACTCCACCATAATTGTGACTAGTTCTGCTGTGGGTTTTAGCGCTGATGTTTTTTGTTTTATATTTTTTTGTTTTTTACCACCTAAGAAAACTCTTTTGCGTTCATTAACTGTCTCCAACTCAATTTCTTCTATTACAGAATATACAACATTTAATATTAAAATCCTAATAAGATCCATTACCCATTGTATATGGTTTAGGAAATTAGATTTTTCCTTACCCCGCTTTTTTTTTCTTCCCCCTCCTACCCCCGCCCCCCGTCCTCCTCCCCATATGGTTTGTTCTCTCCCCTCTCTATTTCAAACTCTACCGCTCTCCATCTTTTCCAAATATTTCTCCAAAGCCTTAAATTCTATCCATCTTCCCCAAATTCTGTTGTATTTTCTCTATCGTTCATGGACGGACACAGCCTTAATCTTGACAAAGTGGGTATTAGCCTTTGTTCAGGAGTGACTAGGCAGAAACTTATATAAAGTGTTAAATACATCACACACCATACAGTCCCGCCCAGGGGTTGGTCCCTCTAGGTATAACCCCTCTCTCTGCATCTCGCAGATCCGTTTTTTTTTCTGCCTAGCTAAGGAGAAGACATGGCTCCCTTCGGGCCCATAGCCCTGGAGGTTTTATTTCAGATTGAAATTTTATTTTAGTTTTTAGTTTTGTTCCTGTGATCTTCGATCAACTGCCGACTGGGTGACAGGCTGGATCCCAGATCCTTGTCTCCCCAGTTTCGGCCATCGAGCGTGTGCCGTCCGTAGCTACACGCTGGGTCGTCCACGACATGCCCGGCGCTCTACGTTTGACCGGTGAGCTATACGCTCCAGGGCATGCATATGACCGGTCTATAGGGCCAAGTCACAGCAGCCGGGCCGACCGTCACCATGCGGAAGGTGGTCTGTCTGGGATGCTTCCAGCACAATCCACGCAGGAAGGGTAAGTAGTAATCCCCTGCTTCGGCAGGAAGACATAGCTGGGCATTCCTGGAGAGGTGAGTAAGGGGTTCTATCCTTCCTTTCCTCCCTCCCTTCCTTCCCTCCTCCCTAGGCTCTCTGAGCTAGGCTGCTGGGGCAGGGGTTCACCTGGGGGGGAGCTCCACCTGTGTGGGAACTGTGCATGTACGTCCGCTAGATAAATGTTATGAGCTGCCATGAAAAAAGTTTGCTTACCTGTGTGTTCTGCTCCATGCTGTCGGCGACCATTTTGCTGGTGATCCATGCTGTGTTTGGCCTCTATCTGCGCTGGCGGCCATGTTCTTGTGGTCCGCTGCGTTTTTGGCCTCTATCTGCCGCTCGGCGGCCATTTTCTCACGGTCCACGCCGATCAAACAGCATTTAAACGGCGCAAGCCTACAGACATGCGCTGCAGAGTGGTCAGACTGAAATAGCTGACAAGGAAGCAGCTCTACTAGGAAGCGGACGGCAGCCATACTACTGTAAAAGGGTGGTGAGTCCTCTGGGGGGGAACCCCTCGTCTCTGTCGCAGCTAGGAGGGTGGGTTGTTGTACCTTGCCTTGGAGTCCCTGTGGGTGTCAGGCACGTGGGTCAGCATGGCGTCAGAAGCAGACGCCTTTTCCCCTGAAACACCTGAGCTAGCAATTGATGCCCCTGCACCCGATGTATCGGCCGCTATGTCGGCTATCCTAGATGCTTATGTTGCCAAGGTGGAAGCGGCGCGTGAGAACACAGGGGATAGAAAACGCCCCCTCCCCCGCCATCTTCTGGGGACAACTCTGATGCGGAGCTGGATCCAGCTACAGCTTATGACCCTGGCTTTGATGTATCTGAGGATGCGGACCGAGATCGGCCGGACAGTGAGTCAGACTCCGGATCCGGGTCAGCACGCCATAGGGCTCTTGTAAGTGACCTCATCACTGTAAGTGACCTTATCTTATTTAGACAAGCTTTTATACAAGCAGTGGGACAAACCACAGAAGGTTTTTTCAGTCCCTAAAAATTTGGCAGTGCGTTACCCTCTTGAAGAGCGTTTCTTGAAAAAATGGACCTCGCCCCCGATAGTGGACCCTCCTGTGTCCAGACTAAATAAGGTAACCACCATTCCGGTGGAAGGGGCTCCTGCCTTCAAGGACCCTGCGGACGAGAAGGCTGAGGCGGTCACCCGCAACCTGTACACGGTGGTGGGTTCGGCTGTGCGCCCAATGATAGTTGGGGCTCTGGTGTCTCAGACACTCACTGAATGGGCAAAGATGCTGCACAATGGGTTAAAAGCACGTCAGGCTCCCCGGACGAGGTAGCTCTAGCCGACCAATTGGTACAGGGCCTAAAATTTGTTTGCGAGTCAGCCTTCGACACTATTCCTCTGCTGGCCAGAACGTCAAGCTATGCAGTGGTGTTAGGCCGTCTACTTTGGTTAAAAAATTGGTCTGCGGACCAATCTTCCAAGAGGGCCCTGATAGATTTGCCCTTTAAGGGCGACAGACTTTTCTTTATCGTACATCACGGGACACAGAGCCTAGTAATTAAGTGGGTTATATTCCACCTTCAAATGCTGGACACTGGTGTAATCAATTAGACAGGAAGTGTCCTCCCTATATAACCCCTCCCATACTGGGAGCTAGGGATGAGCTCAGGCGTGTTCGCATTAAACACATGCAGAGCCCGCCAAGGAAGTCGGCACTGTCGGAACCGCGCTGCGCTAATCACAGGCATTTCCCGATCTCTGCAGCCGAGCTTGCTTGCCAATGACAATGCTGAGGAGAATGGTATGGATACCTTACCTCAGGGATCTGGGACACTTAGTTTATCCATGAATCCCCCTTCTTCAAACAATAGGGGAGGGTATCTACAGTCTCCTGGACAAGTTGTTAAAGTACAACCACTCAAGAATAAATCTAAGTCCACTAAAAATGGCCATAATCAGGGAACCGTTCCCCCTAGAAATAAAAAAAAAAACCCTTCCAAACAAGGTCAGATATACAATACCATCATTATCAGGGAGAATCTCCACGCACTTGGGATTATCCCCCACCTAGATTTCCCCCTCAGAGTGGAGGATTTGGTCGGGGTAACCTGAATCCTGGTTATGGGTCGAATAATAACCAGGAATACAATATTCCCGCCCAAAATCGGTTCTTTAACTTATCGGACTCAATGGGGCCTGGAGGGTTTGGATCGAACGAAGGGGGACATGGCTACATGAATACAGACAGGAATGTTCAGTCGTATTATCCTGGTCACTATGATGGCACCTATGGCCAGCCTAGGCCCTATTTTCCCAATGGCCCAGTAGACTATCGGACGAACCCCAATTGGGGTTTTCCCAGGAGCCATCAAGGGCGACTAGGTCCCATAGAACAAAGAGGCACAAGAGGGGGGAGGTGGGCCCAGTCGGCCAAAACGAAAGAGGGTGTAGGGACGGGCATTTTCAATTTAAGCCAACAACTACTAACAGACTCATAGAAGAGGCTCTTGGATAAGGGTCTGAAATTTGCTCCTCCTAGAAACTTGAGCAAGTTTCAGACCTTTATGGATGTTCACAAATTTGCAAGGAAATTGAATATCAAGAGCTATTTCTTATCTAACCCCTGTGACAGCAGGAAGGTAAAGTCACCTGGTTGCATCCAGGGGGATAGATATATTTCGCCCAGATTCAGGCTTTACGCCGACTTATACAACTAGGTGGAGAGTTGTATAAGCCCAGCTAAGGCTAGTGGGCTCATGGATGACTCATACCTCTAGGGAGAGTGTGGGGCGTCGTGCAGACAGGGAGTTGATGAGACCAGCTGAAGCTTGTCAGCTCATTTAGGCCTCTATAAGAACTCCCAGCTTCATTAGATGTTAGCTCATGCCTGGAACCAGACCTGTGTGGACTGTCTAGGGAGAGTGAACCCCTGTGAGGTGAGACAAAGCCTGTGTGGCTATTTGCTTGGACATTTAAAACCAGGGACTTAGGGACTAGGACAGCACTAGGCTGATCCCAGTTGTTAGTTAGGAAACCTGTATGTTTAGTCAGAGGTCAAGTTGACCAGGATTTATTTTGTTTATGTTTCTTTTGGCTTTGCTGTGTTTTGTCACTGTAAATAGAAAATAAACCGCACCTTTTTTTGATTTTGAAAACCACAACCTCCGTTTGCTGGGCCTGTTTTTGTGTGGGGAGCCCATCCCGGGGGTCACACCCACCCGCTGCCGAGCTAACCCCCTCACAGTTGGTGGAGAATGCGGGCAGTTTTTTTTAAGCCAGCATGGAGGAGATACTGAAGCAGCTGGCTCTAGCAAATGCCAATCAACAGCAGACAAATGCAGGTTTGCAAAAGAGCCTTGCAGCTCAACAACAGAACTTCGCAGCCCAGCAGCAAGCTCATCAACAGAGCCTTGCAGCCCAGCAGCAAGCTCACCAACAGAGTCTGGAAGCTCAGCAACAAGCCCAGCAGCAATCTGAGGCCCGCTTCATAGACCTGTTACAGAAGCAAGAGCAGAGACTACAACAAATGGAAGCAGTAATGCAGCAACGTCCGCAGACCAGTGAGGAAAGCCGTCCCACTAATACCGCGTCCTTTGGGGTGAGTCGTTTATTGACAAAAATGACTGGAGAGGATGATCCAGAGGTATTTTTGACCACATTTGAAAGGACTGCTGAAAGAGAAAAGTGGCCTGAGGAGCAGTGGGCTGGACTGGTGGCTCCTCTGTTAACTGGTGAATCGCAGAAGGCTTACTATGACCTAGAGCCTGACCAAGCAAAAGACTATGTGATGCTAAAAGCTGAGATATTGGCAAGGCTGGGTGTCACCCAGGCTGTCCGGGCTCAGCGTGTGCATAACTGGACTTTCCAGCTTGGAAAACCCCCCAGGTCTCAAATGTATGATCTCATTCACCTGAGCAGAAAGTGGCTACAGCCAGAGACTTTGTCCGCACCAAAGATTGTGGAACGTGTTGTAATGGATCGGTTTTTGAGAGCTCTTCCTACTGCCATCCAAAAGTGGGTAAGCCATGGAGACCCAGAGACGGCCGATGGTCTTGTGGATCGTGTGGAGAAATACTTGGCTACAGAGAACCTGACGGCCTCTTCCAGAGACACTCGGACTTTCCACCCTAAGACCAGACCATCCCCAGGGGCGGATAAGAGGATTCCAAGGGGTAAGGGTGGAGAGAGTGAGAGGGTGGGAGCTCTACCCCAAGTTTGGCGAGAACAGCCTGGGAAATCAGCGGCTCAAGAGGCGGCAAGAAGGATCGTTTGCTACCGCTGCCGGCAAGCGGGACATATTGCAGCCAATTGCCCGGTTGTGGAGGAACCCATGCAGTGTGACTTTCTGACGGGCAGACGTCAGTCGCTGTGTGCGACAGTCGCATGCACTGCCATTCGAGGAACTGAGAAACATTTATGCAAAATGTGTGTTAATGGTAGAAATGTTGTGGTATTGCTGGATTCAGGTAGCCTTGTGACCCTGATAAAGGCTGAGTTAGTTAAAACAGAGGTCTCTGGGAATAGCAAGGTAGCTGTTATTTGTGTGCATGGGGACACCCGAGAGTATCCAGTGACTACAGTGTGTTTCGAGACCCCCAAAGGTACCCTCTCTCATCCAGTGGGCTTAGTATCTCAGTTACCGTATGACGCCATTGTGGGAAGGGATTTTCCGAAGTTCTGGGAACTGTGGGATGATCCTGAGCCCCCCACTGGTGCCCCTATGTACCAGGAATGTGATAGCCAGAACTCCCCTGAGAGTGGTGAGGACTCTCCGGAATTTCCCTTATCAGTATTGGCAGGGGAGACTCAAGAAACTGGAGAGGAGCCCACCTCCTCAGACGAAAACCTACCGTCTGTGGAGTTTTCTGATCTTGAAGTTCACAGGGAAAACTTTGCCACAGAACAGTTGAAAGACCCCGCCCTAATAAAGGCACGGGAAAACGTAGTGAAAATAGATGGCGAGTTAGTGAACCCAGATAATACCTGCACTTACCCATACTTCAGCGTAGAGAAGGACCTACTGTATCGGGTGGCAAAAAGGGCAGAAGAAACCGTTGAGCAGCTTGTGGTGCCCAAACCTTACAGGAAGTTGGTATTGGAGTTGGCCCATGGGCACATTCTTGGAGGTCATCTGGGGACAGAGAAAACCCGAGAGAGGGTATTACAGAGATTCTATTGGCCGGGGGTGATGAAGGACATAGAAAATTATTGTTCCTCCTGCCCTGTGTGTCAGAGGTCGGCCCCGATGCCACATTTCCGTAGCCCGCTGGTCCCTCTACCCATCATTGAGGTCCCGTTTGAGAGGATCGCCATGGATTTGGTAGGTCCTATAATCAAGTCCGCTAGGGGGCACCAGTACATATTAGTTATAATGGACTATGCCACCCGTTATCCAGAAGCGATCCCTCTCCGAAATACCTCGGCCAAAACCATAGCCAAAGAGCTATCTCTTGTGTTTAGCCGGGTGGGTATTTGTAAAGAACTGCTTACGGACCAAGGTACACCCTTTATGTCCCGGGTTATGAAGGAGCTGTGTAAATTGTTCAAAGTGACGCAATTACGTACATCTGTGTATCACCCCCAAACCGATGGGCTGGTTGAAAGATTCAACAAAACCCTAAAACAAATGTTGAAGAAAGTGGTGGATAGAGATGGAAAGGATTGGGACTGTCTACTTCCTTATCTGATGTTTGCTATTAGGGAGGTGCCCCAATCCTCTACGGGATTCTCCCCCTTTGAGTTACTGTATGGGAGACACCCAAGAGGGCTGTTGGATATTGCCAAGGAAACTTGGGAAAGTGAGAGTTCTCCCCACAGGAGTGTGATTGAGCATGTCGCCCTGATGCAAGACCGAATTGCACAGGTAATGCCCATCGTGAAGGAACATTTGGCCCAAGCGCAGTTAGCACAGCAGAGAGTGTACAACCGTGGAGCCAAGACCCGTACCTTTTCCCCGGGGGATAGGATACTGGTACTTGTCCCTACGGTTGAAAGTAAATTCCTTGCCAAATGGCAAGGCCCCTACGAGATAATGGAAAAAGTGAGCGAAGTGAATTACAAGGTCAGACAACCAGGAAGGCGAAAGCCCGAACAGATCTATCACGTTAATCTGTTGAAAGCCTGGAGGGATAGAGAGTCCCTAGTCGCAGACACTTGGTCACCAGCTCAAACTGGTTGCGTGATTCCTGAGGTTGGAATAGCAGCCACCTTGTCACAACCCCAACAACAGGAGGTTAAGGAGTTTGTGCTTCGCAACAAGGAGGTATTCTCTGAGCTGCCGGGACAAACATTTGGGGTAGAGCATGACATCATTACCCCGCCCGGTGAAAGGGTGAAGTTAAAACCCTATCGGATCCCAGAGGCCCGACGGGAGGCAATACGGGAGGAAGTACAGAAAATGCTGAACTTAGGGGTGATAGAGGAGTCCCAAAGTGATTGGTCTAGTCCCATTGTGTTGGTGCCTAAACCGGATGGGAGCTGGCGATTTTGTAACGATTTTCGTCAGTTGAACAAAGTTACAAAATTTGACACCTACCCCATGCCACGTATAGATGAGTTGATCGACCGGCTGGGAACAGCCCGATACATGACGACTCTTGACCTCACAAAAGGGTATTGGCAAATCCCCCTGGCCAAATTGGCCAAAGAGAAAACCGCATTTGTAACCCCAGACGGGGCGTTCCAATATAAAAGAATGCCGTTCGGGTTACAGAATGCGCCGGCCACATTCCAGCGGAAAATGGACCAGATGCTGAGGCCCCATCGGAAGTATGCTGCGGCTTACCTGGATGACGTAATTGTCCATAGCACAGATTGGGCCTCACATCTGCCAAAAGTGCAAGCAGTCCTGGACTCTGTTCGGGAAGCGGGGTTTACGGCTAACCCCAAGAAGTGTACCATTGGGCAGGAGGAGGCCAAATATCTTGGGTACACCATTGGGAGGGGAGTAATAAAACCCCAACTCAACAAAGTCGAGGCCATCCAGAGTTGGCCACGTCCCAACAGCAAGAAGCAGGTACGAGCCTTTCTGGGAATCGCTGGGTATTATCGGCGATTCATTCCCCATTTTGCTTCTAAGGCTGTGCCCCTAACCAACCTAACGAAGGGGAAAGGGTCGGTCATGATTAAATGGACCCCCGAGGCTGAGGCAGCATTCCAATTCTTGAAACAAGCCTTATGTAGCCAGCCAGTGTTGTACTCACCCGACTTCTCTAAAGACTTTGTCGTACAAAGTGATGCGTCAGATGTGGGGTTAGGAGCAGTATTGTCCCAGGTCTGGAACGGGGAAGAGCACCCAGTCATTTACCTCAGCAGGAAGTTGAAGTCCCATGAGGTAAATTACGCCACCGTTGAAAAGGAGTGTTTAGCGGTGAAGTGGGCTCTAGATTCTCTTCGGTACTACCTGCTAGGTAGGCACTTTGACATGGTTACGGATCACGCTCCGTTAAAGTGGATGGCTCAAAACAAGGAAACAAATAGAAGAGTGAATAGGTGGTTCCTGGCCCTCCAGGAATTCAACTTCACAGTAAAGCATCGCCCTGGCGTTCAAATGGGGAATGTGGATGCTTTGTCTCGAGTACATGAATGCCTGATTGCTGGTGTTCCAACCCCGAGGTTAAAACAAGAGGGGGGGGTATGTGACAGCAGGAAGGTAAAGTCACCTGGTTGCATCCAGGGGGGTAGATATATTTCGCCCAGATTCAGGCTTTACGCCGACTTATACAACTAGGTGGAGAGTTGTATAAGCCCAGCTAAGGCTAGTGGGCTCATGGATGACTCATACCTCTAGGGAGAGTGTGGGGCGTCGTGCAGACAGGGAGTTGATGAGACCAGCTGAAGCTTGTCAGCTCATTTAGGCCTCTATAAGAACTCCCAGCTTCATTAGATGTTAGCTCATGCCTGGAACCAGACCTGTGTGGACTGTCTAGGGAGAGTGAACCCCTGTGCGGTGAGACAAAGCCTGTGTGGCTATTTGCTTGGACATTTAAAACCAGGGACTTAGGGACTAGGACAGCACTAGGCTGATCCCAGTTGTTAGTTAGGAAACCTGTATGTTTAGTCAGAGGTCAAGTTGACCAGGATTTATTTTGTTTATGTTTCTTTTGGCTTTGCTGTGTTTTGTCACTGTAAATAGAAAATAAACCGCACCTTTTTTTGATTTTGAAAACCACAACCTCCGTTTGCTGGGCCTGTTTTTGTGTGGGGAGCCCATCCCGGGGGTCACACCCACCCGCTGCCGAGCTAACCCCCTCACACCCCATTAAGGACAAATTGACCCCTCCGCCAGAATTTCACCACACCAACCTTGCGAATGCTTCGTTGTTCAATCCGCCTGGGTCACTTGCACCCAGTATCAGAGTGTTCCGTGATGTGGTCTTGAAAGACTTGGAGAGGATCAGTTAGGAAGATGAGGATGCAGAAAGACCTTGAAAATGGTCTAGAATCACTTTGCTCCAACAAATCATTGATAATTAGGCCCGCAGACAAGGGTGGGGGGATTGTTGTTCTCGACAGATGCGACTATCTGAAAGAGATGCATTGCATTGTTGACGACATAGAGACCTATACCCCTCTAAGTAGGGACCCAGTCTGCAAATATAAAAGAGAGTTGGAGGGCATTGTGGATCGAGGCTTTCAGAGTGGCATCTTGAATGAAAAAGAGAGATTGTTTTTGGTACCGTGCGCCCCCCGTACCCCTGTGATCTACTATCTCCCAAAGATTCACAAGAATCAGACTTGCCCCCCGGGACAGCCCATAGTCAGTGGCATTGACTCGGTTATGTCCCGGGTGGGCAAGTACAGTATATTGATTTCTTTTTGCAGCCATTGGTCCAGAAGATGCCCTCCTACATTAGAGACACCAAACAGGTCATTAATTTGTTGGCCAGCTTTGCACCCACCAATGGTCTTTGGTTGGTCACAGCAGATGTGACCTCCCTTTACACCATTATCCCCCATAACCTGGGTCTCGAGGCAGTTAGATTATATCTGGTTAGAGGCTCTGGATTGGACCCTCGCCAGATTGAATTTGTTATGACCCTGTTGGAATATGCAGCTAGTCATAATTACTTCTGGTTCGATAATCAATTCTACCACCAGGACAGGGGCGTAGCAATGGGGGCTAAATATGCCCACAGCCTTGCTAATTTATTTATGGCCAAGTGGGAGGAGGACGTTGTGGATGCCTGCCGGAGACCAGAGGTGGTGCTCTGGGCTAGGCACATTGACGACGTCCTCCTCCTGTCAGACGGTAGCAAATCAGAACTGCAGGAGTTCATGCAGTCCCTCAACATTAGCAACAGAGGTATTGAACTTACTTTTGAGGCCAGTCAGGAGAGAGTCAATTTTTTGGACCTTAACATTTCCGTTGTAGGGAATAGTTTTGTTACTACCACATTTTTCAAACAGACTGATAGAAATTCCTATATCCTCCTGGATAGCTGCCACTATGCTCCATGGCTGAGGGCAGTACCCCAGGGTCGATTCACAAGACTACGACGGAATTGTACTGAGGTGGAGGCTTTTGATAGTCAAGCAGCTATTCTCTCTAAGAGATTCCTTGAAAAGGGATATGATCACACTGTCTTGTCGAACCTGGTTCAATCAACCAGAGCGACAGATAGAGCATCCCTTCTGAGTGATCGAGTAAGGGATGTGAATGGAGGAGGTTATTCACTTCCATTCATCCCCACCTTCTCTGCGCAACATCAGACTAATAAACGGCTGATACGTAAGCACTGGCATGTGCTAGTGAGCGACCAACTATTAGCACCTATCTTACCTGATAGACCTTTAGTTGTTTTCAGGGGAGCTTCCTCATTATCCAATCGGGTTGCCCCCGGTGTTCAAGATCCCCCACGGGAGAACAGGACTTTTTTGCAAAACCTCACGTGATACTTTAGATGCAAAAAGTGTCAGGTTTGCTCTTTGAATAGTCAGGAGAGGACAGAGGAAAAGACAGGAAAATCTGCCAGTTTGCATCAACCAGCACAGGTCGATCTTACGAGGTTGAACCATTTATCACTTGCTCGTCTAAGGGGGTGGTCTACCTCATTCAGTTCCCCTGCGGCCTCCAATATGTGGGGAGGACCAAAAAGGGCACTGAAGGTTAGACTTAATGAGCATATAGCATAATGAGCATATAGCCAATATTAGAAAGGGTTTTTCGACAAACATTCTGTGTATTATGGCATTATGACCTTGCACACAAGAGAGACCCCTCTAAAACGTTATTTGTGGCTATTGATAAATACAGACCCCACTGGAGGGGTAGCTCAATTGTAAGGGAGATATCAAAACAGGAGATGGCTTTGGTCTACCAATTAAAGACTTATGTACCACATGGCCTTAATGTTGACACTGACATCAATGCCTTCATTAATAATTCCTAGTTGGTTTATGCATTGATGTCTGTGGGCCCTGAGATCACCATCTATTTTGTTTTGATGTTTATTCTCTCTTCCATTTCGTGGTCCTTGCCTTAGAGCTTGGGGTTATTTTGACCTATTGGTTTCCTTGCACAATCAAGTTTGTCAATTTTATAAATTTTTTATTATTTTTTTACATTTGTCACTCAGAGTGTTTTTAACAATATGTACCTGGTGGTGTGGTTCACTACTACACAATATCAGTTGTCATTGGGTCTATGCGGGGGGACTTCTCGGGGATCAGCCTGTGACGAATTTCTAAGATTGCCTCAGGCTCACCCACCGACTGGTCGTCCCTGACTATCTACCCCCCCACACAGATTTTTTAGGTGTGGAGGGGGGATGTATTGAGATTTTTTGGTTTAAGATATCCATGTAACTTTAGAGTTTCATATTTGTTTATATATTTGTTTGCAAACCACTGGACTTATAAACCTTTGGCAGCTAACCCAAGTATGTATTTTTATATATGTCAGATTTTTAACTCTCTAGTTTTAATCATATGCTTTTTTCGTTATTGTTTATGTATGTTTTTGCGGCCATTCCATCTACCCTCAAGGGGGGACGTTCGGATGAACTACAATCTAGTATGTTATAAACTGTTTACATTATATTTTGTACTATCCCATGAGTGTCCTTCCGGTCGCTCGATTGGTCTCTGCGGGGTCATCCCACGATTGGCTGATGGCGCGACGGAAGTGACCACGGGAGTGGTTCCCCTTTTTTATAAATTTTTATCATTTTCATTAATTTTTTCCTTCTTTCGCTCTTTGGAAGGGATTGCGCATGCGCGGACTGCCGGAGTAATACCTCATTGGTCCAGCATGAGCCGTCTGTGCCATAGGTAGAGAAGTCCTCTGTTGACACATCCAAACAGAGGCTTGAAGCTTTCGTTGGATGTGCGCCTGCGCCTCCCCCCAGAGCGAGGTTTAGTTTGCTTTGTTTTCCCATAAGAGGGCGTGACACAGCACGCCGCCCGTGCCCCAAGACGACGTGACCTATCACGAAACGCGTAGGGCGGACCGAGCGGCGTGCTGACGTCATCCCCTCACTGCTCGTTCTCCATAGGGACGGGTTTGCTCATTGGTGGCCGGCCGGCACCTCGGGCTTAAGGCTGTACCTTTCTCACCTATATGTAAGTGTGTAATCTACATTTTTAATTTAATAAACCCAAAGATTTTACACCAGTGAGGCATCCTGTTTCTCTTGCATGTCTCAACTGCGTTCAAGCTGCTCTTATTGTGGAAAGCGCTGAGTGAAGAGGCGGTGGTCATAGAAGCCATTACTATTCAGCTGGGATTGTTGACATGCGGTTTTAGGTCCTCCATAACAGGGGACCAACTGGTTCTGGTAAGCAGTTTACTTGCTTATGGTGGTGGATTTCACTCCGGTCTTCAGTTATCACAGTGGAAATTTGGATTCCGTTTCTGCACGGGTGTTTATCACAGCATATGTTTGGACTTTTTTGATACTCTTGCACTTATGAACTGATGCCTTAGTGTATCATATTTGGAAGATACTTTATGCATGTAATTTCATATGTGATTTTGCATATTTATTGTATGTTGGTCTATGTTTCATTTCATGTTCCAAATTTGCCCACAATCATTCACTAGTCCACGTGTCATTTCTAGTGGACTTCTGTATTTTGTATGTGTTGTGGAGCACACCACGACAAATGTTTTTGTTTATTTTTGTTTTGAGTTCAGCGCAACTATATATATTTTTCTAAGACATTTCCCGATCTCTGCAGCTGAGCATCGGGACAATGTCTCCCTGCCTGTGATTAGCGCAGCGCGGTTCCGACTGTGCCGACTTCCTTGGCGGGCTCAGCATGTGTTCAATGCGAACACGCCTGAGCTCATTCCTACTGCATAGGATGCATTAAGGTGAAAAAACATTTACCTTTACAACCCCTTTAAGGTGCTAGGGAAGATGGTGGCTTCAACAAGAAGTTGGACAGCTTTGTGTCAAGGACAAAGGATCCACTCACATGTGGGACAGATGCGTTGGTGATCTCGTGGGACCAGTTGTCACTGGTTTATGCGTTCTCTCCCCCCAGTGTCACGACTACCGTGGCTTCTATGCAACATCTGAGGGGAATGGAAGCCGGCCTAATAGCTCCGGCATGAACCAGATGACCTTACTATGCAAGGATCGTAAGGGTGGTAGTAGAGGACTCAGGGTCCCTTACATCTTGTCAAGACCTACTTTGCAAGGGGGTATTGCATCCTGTCTTGTAAACATGGGAATTAATGGTCTGGCTGTTTTAGCTCGCATTCTTGAGGATTGGGGCTTTCAGAATCAGCGGCACATTACCTTGATTCGTACAGGAGAGCTGGCCTCCAGGACCATGTATCATAGGATCTGGAAGGCCCATGTTCCTGGTGTGAAACCAAGGGGTGGCATCCTTAGAAGTATGTCATAGGTAAAATTCTTGCCTTCCTACATTAGGAAAGGAGATGGAGCAAGCCTTAAGTTCCATCAAGGATCCGATCTAAGCCTTGTCAGTATTTTCAAAGGCCGCTTGCTTCGCACTCTTTGATCCGGGCCTTTATACAAGGGGTAACGCGTATAAGTCCGCCAGTTAGGTCATCCTTGTGCTCTGGGGATTGAGTCTATTTTTTTTGGTTTACAAGGTCAGCACCTTGGGCCGATGCACCATATTTCCCTTCATCCTAACAAGGGAATTGGTGTTCTTGGTTGCGGTAGCCTCCGCAAGAGTGTCCGTATTGGCAGCTTTCTTTGTATTGAGCCTTACCTAATTATTCTTAAGGATAGGGTGATGTTAAATCCTCACCCAGCCTTATTTCCTAGAAGATCTAGTTTTCATTTGAATCAAGATGTTTCTTGCCTTCCTTTTTTCAGAACCTTGTTCTGCAGAAGGAAGAGTTATTACTTTTCTCTCAATATAGATGAGAGCAGTTAAAAATCTGAAGGTTTCAGATATAGGAAACTGATGTTTTGAGTGTACTGCCAGAAGACCCTAGAAATGGGCAGGCAGCGTTCAAATCGGCTATTAAAATGGTTACGCTCTCTCGTTAGAGTGAGAGTAGTGAAGGCCTATCTGAAGCGGCTGCTCAGATACAGAAAACTGATGTTGTGCTATCAGGAGGCCCCAGGAAAGGGCAGGCAGCGTCTAAATCAACTGTTTTCAATGTTGATTCATCAGGTTATTATTCAGGCTTGTGGTTTAAAGAGAGGGTTTCCCCCTGTTTCTTTTAGAGTGCACCCTACCAGGATAGTAAGCGCTTCATACGCGGTGCATTACCAAGCCTTTATGACTCAGTTTTGCAAGACCGCAACTTGGTCGCCGGTGCATACGTCCACTAATTTCTATCAGGTGAATGTAAGACGGCAAGAGGATGCCGCTTTTTGGCTCGGTATGCTGCAGGCAGCAGTATAGGTCCTCACATCTGATGGCGGTCTGCATTATTTGTGTCTCCCTCCCCTCAGTAGGCATGGTTTTGGGACATCCCACTTAGTAATTACTAGGCTCTGGGTCCTGTGATGTACGATAAAGAAAATAGGATTTTTATAACAGCTTACCTGTAAAATTATTTTCTTGAAGTACATCACGGGACACAGAGCTCCCGCACCTCTTTTTTGGGGATATTGGGACACTTATTGCTTTGCTACAAAAACTGAGCTGCTACCAGTATGGGAGGGGTTATATAGGGAGGAAACTTCCTGTCTAATTATACCAGTGCCCAGCACCTGAAGGTGGAATATAACCCACTTAGTAATTACTAGGCTCTGTGTCCCTTGATGTACTCCAAGAAAAGGATTTTACAGGTAAGCGGTTATAAAAATCCTATTTTTGGAGCGTCCCTGGATGACATTATTAATGATGCCACAGGAGGTAAGAGCACGCTGCTCCCACAATCCAAAAAGGGGAAGGAGCCACGCCGTAGGCAAGGGCCCATCTTCAACGCGCACAATCGTTTTTTTTTCGTCCGCCCAGTGCGGCAGGTAAAAGACCCCAGGCTGATAAAGCGCCTGCTCAGGGACAGAGGCGTCCCTGGTTTTGCAAACCCAACAAGCCTGCAGACAAATCTACGTCCGCATGAATGTCTGCCCCCGCCCATCTCTCGGGTGGGGGGACGAGTTTGCGACCCGGTGGACATCTCAGGTCCTCGACCAGTGGGTTTGCGAGGTTGTTTCCTCAGGGTACAAGATAGCGTTTCTATCTTGCCCACCAAGCAGATTTCTCCCCTCCAACCTCCAGCCGCAGCCGACTCGTCGGATAGCCCTACATGGGGCAGTTAAAGACCTGCTGAAACGCGGGGTGGTCATCAGAGATGTTTGCGGTCCGGTAAGACCACTATCAATTTGTGTCTCTCCCCTTTGGCCTGGCATCGGCACCAAGGTGCTCGCCCAGATTCTGGCCCTACCAAGACAGCGTGGCATCGCTATTGTGGGCTACTAGAACGATCTTCTTCTGAGGGGCACTTAAAGCTCAGAATTAGAGGTGAGCGTGTCTATAACCTGTCAAACCCTCCGACACTTTGGGTGCTGAACACTCAGAAGTCAGTAATGGTACCGACTCAACGCCTAGTGAATCTAGGGTTGATTCTGGACTCCTCAGAGGTGAAGGTTTTTCTCCCTGTGGAAAAGTTGCAGACCCTTCGGGCTGCGGTGCGGCAGTTGACATCCCAAAGATGGTCATCACTCCGCTTTTGCATGCGAGTCCTGGGCCTCATGGTGGCCTCCTTCGAAGCGGTACCATATGCGCAATTTCACACACGAGTGTTACAGAAGGAAATTCTGTCCAGATGGGACAAGTGCCCATCATCCCTGGATTGTCTAATCTGGGTGAGCCACCTAGTCAGGACCTCCCTAGTTTGATGGCTGACATCACCGGCACTTCTGTCCGGGAAGTCGTTCCTTTCTGTTCACTGGATGGTGATCACGATGGACGCCAGCCTTACCGGTTGGGGGGGAGTCTGGGGGGTTCAGTCGACCCAGGGTCGCTGGTCTCCGGAGGAATCCCACTTGCTGATCAATGTCCTGGAACTTCGGGCGATCTGGGTTTGCCTCTCCACATGGTCTCAGAGGCTACAGGGGCGTCCAGTCAGGATCCAGTCGGACAACGCCACAGCGGTGGCGTACGTCAACCATCAAGGAGGAACAAGAAGCTCAGCTGCAGCGTCGGAAGTTGCTCACATCCTAAGGTGGGCAGAAAGGAGCATACCGGCCATGTCGGCCGTATGCATTCCGCATGTGGAAAATTGGCAGGCGGACTACCTGAGTCGCCAGATGCTGGACCAAGGAGAATGGTCTCTACACCCGGATGTGTTTCAGCTCCTTTGCCAAAAATGGGGCACGCCAGACGTAGATCTCCTGGTGTCCCGACTCAATCACTCAATCGGAAGGTATTGAGGTTTGTAGCCAGGTCAAGAGACCCATGGGCAGACGCAACAGATGCGTTAGTGGCACCGTGGAGTCAGTACCGGCTAATCTATGCCTTCCCTCCTCTAAAGCTCCTTCCTCATCTGCTTCGCAGAGTGGAGGCAGAGGGCATTCCAATGATCCTAATTGCTCCGGATTGGCCTCGCCGTCCTTGGTACGCCGACCTAGTGCGTCTAGTAGCAGACGTCCCTTGGCGTCTACCGCTGAGAGAGGACCTGCTGTTGCAAGGTCCCATACTTAATCCTGCTTTACAGTCGCTGGCTTTAACGGCATGGCTATTGAAAGCCAGGTGCTAAGAGACCGGGGCCTGTCGGATTTATTGATGCCTACCATGAGGAAGGCTAGAAAGTTATCCTCCTAGGAAGATTTACCATCGCACTTGGAAGGCCTACATAGCCTTTTGTGAGGAAATGAGGTGGAATCCGCTGACTTATTTGGTTTCCACAGTCCTGCTGTTCTTATAGCGCGGGGTGGACCAAAATCTTGCTTTAAATACGATTAAGGGGCAGATATCTACCCTGGCTGTCTTTTTTTCAGCGACCCCTGGCGGCTCGCTCTTTGGTGAGTACATTTGTGCAGGGGGTTCGGGATGTGGCCCCTCCGGTCCGTCCCCCACTACCTCCGTGGGACTTGAATCTGGTCCTCTCGGTGCTTCAGAAGTCACAGTTTGAGAACATTAGGGAAATTCCCTTGTTGACAAGTTCTCAGAAAGTGGTCTTTTTGGTGGCTGTTACGTCAGTTAGACGGGTTTCTGAGCTGGCAGCCTTGTCATGCAAGGCTCCTTATCTGATCTTCCACAAGGATAAGGTGGTGCTGCGTCTGCAGCCTTCTTTTCTACCTAAGGTCGTTTTGGCCTTCCATCTCAATGAGGACATTGTATTTCCATCCTTGTGTCCTCGTCCTTCGCATTCTAAAGAGGCGGCGTTGCATTCCTTGGACGTTGTTCGAGCTCTGAGAGTATACTTATCTGCTACTGCTCCGTTCCAGAGGTCAGACTCATTTTTTTTTCGGTGGCTGGTCCCAAGAAGGGCCTATCGGTCTCGTCGGCCACCATCTCTAGGTGGATCCAACAGATAGTAATTCAGGCTTACGCCATAAAGGGCCGGGCGCCCTACCTTTCCTGTCACGGCGCATTCGACCAGGGCAATAGGTGCCTCTTGGGCTTTCCGACATCAAGCGTCTGTTTCCCAGGTGTGTAAGGCGGTGACCTGGTCGTCCGTTCACACTTTCACTAAATTCTACAAGGTTGATGCGAGTGCATCTTCGGATGCTTCTTTTGGACGCAAAGTTTTGCAGGTGGCTGTTTAGAGTTGCAACTCCTCGGTTGAGGAGCTCTGTTTTGTTTTGGGGTGAAGTTGAATTTTATGCTGTTCCCACCCCTCGTTTTTTGACACTGCTTTGGGACGTCCCACTTTGTCAAGATTAAGGCTGTGTCCGTCCATGAACGAAAGAGAAGATAGGATTTTTATACTCACCGTAAAATCGTTTTCTCTGCGTTCATGCACGGACACAGCACCCACCCCTCCTTTTTATGTTTGTACTGCTTTTTGACAAAATGATCTGTGAGATGCAGAGAGAGGGGTTATACCCAGAGGGACCGCCTCCTGGGCGGGACTTTTTGGTGTGTGATGTGTTTAACACTTTCTATAAGTTTCTGCCTTGTCACTCCTGAATGAAGGCTAATACCCACTTTGTCAAGATTAAGGGAGTAGTAAAGTTACATGTTTTTTCACCTTAATGCATCCTATGCATTAAGGTGAAAAAACATTTGACAATACCGCCCCCCTCCCCCCCCCCCCCCCTGAGCCCCCGTTTTACTTTCCTGGCCCCTCGAAAGTCCCGCGCTCGTCCCCGTCATCCTCTTCGGTTTTCAGCCTGGCCGCCGATTGACTACACTGGATGGATTGAAAGCAGCGCAGCCATTGGCTGGCGCTGCTGTCAATCACATCCAATGACGCTGCGCGCCGGGGGGCGGGGCTGAGTGATACAGTCGGCGGCTATGGCCGCCGCTGTATCACGGGAGCGCGCCCGCAATAACTCCACACCATGCGAGCTCGCTCGCATTATGGTGTGGAGTCCTTGCGGGGAGGAGCCGAGACAAGACAGCCACCGAGGGACCCCAGAAGCGGAGGATCGGGGCCACTGTGTGCAAAACGATCTGCACAGTGGAGGCAAGTATAAACTGTTTATTTAAAAAAAAAAAAAACGGGAACCTGTAGTGTTCCTTTAAGGCTGTGTCCGTCCATGAACGAAAGAGAAAAGGATTTTACGGTGAGTATAAAAATCGTATTTTTCTGGTTGCGCCCATTTCTCTGCGGCATAGATATTCCATTTTACTATAATAATCTATTCGTTCAAACCATTCATTGTCTGGTTTTCCTACGCTTAACCACTTCTTTGGTATTAGTCCTTTTGACAGTATTGGAGTTAATGTTTTCCTGTATTGCCTATTTGAGACTTTTGTTTCATGAAACAAGCACGTCTGCAGAGTGTTGGTTATCTTTTCTCTGGTTATCGTTTCTATGTATTCCTGGTTTTCTTGCTAATAATTCTTTATTACTCTTTCGTCCATGGACCGACACAGCTCTATTGACAAAGTGGGTATTATCCGTTAATTAGGAGTGACTAGGCAGAAAACGTGTAAAGTGTTGCATCACACCTTCTACAGTACCGCCCAGGGGGCGGACCCTCTGGGTATATCCCCTCAGTCTGCATCTCGCAGATCAGTTTTTTTCTGTCTAGCAAGTAGGACATGGCTCCCTTCGGGCCCATTGGGTCCGGGGGAAAAGGGTATTTATTTTTTTTGCTAAATTATTTTGTTTCCTGCGATCTTCGATCAATTGCCGACTGGGTGATAGGCTGGATCCTCGATCCTTGTAGTCTCCCCAATTTCGGCCATCGAGCGTGTGCCGACCCTAGCTATGCGCTGGGTTTTCCACGACATGCCCGTCGCTCCACGGGTGGCCGGTGAGCCTACACTCCAGGGCCTGCATCGGACCGCTCAGCTTCGGCTGACCTTACGGCAGAGTCGCAGCAGCCTGGTCGGTGAGCTTACGCTCCAAGGCTTGCATCGGACCGCTCAGCTTCGGCTGACCTTGCGGCTGAGTCGCAGCAGCCTGTCCGGTGAGCGTCGCGCTCCAGGGCATACATATGATTGTCCCCTTGGGTCCAATCTCAGCATGCCTGGCCAACAGTCACCTTCCGTGTGCAGACGATGATCTGTTTGGAATGTCTTCAAGCATGATACATGCAGGATAGGTAAGTAAACTCTCCTGCCTCGGCTGGGTGATTTGGCTGGACATTCCTGGAGAGACCAAGTAAGTGGTTGTGGCCCCTTTCTTCCCTCTCTCCCTGCCTTTCCCTCCTCCCTGGGCTTCTAGCTAAAGGTTGCTGGGTGCTGGTGGGGGTCACCTAATGGGTTCCACTGGAGCGGGGCTGGATGTAACTAACATTTAAAATAAATTTAATTTCTGCTTACCTGTTTGTGCTTCCTCCTCCATGCTGTCGGCGGCCATTTTGCAGTGGTCCATGCTGGGTTCGGCCTCTAGTGACTGCCCGGCGGTCATCTTCCTGTGGTTTTGGCGCCATTTTCTTGTAGTTCCACACCCACTGGCCTCTATCTACTGATCGGCGGCCATGTCTGTAATGATCCACGCTGTATGTATATATTGCCGTTCGGCGGCCATCTTTTTGTGGTTTACGGCTGCTTTTGGCCTCTATCTTCGGCTCGGCGGCCATTTTCTTAGAGCCCACATTATCTTCCATACAGACGTTTTGGCGGCCGTTTTGCGAGAGTCTCTGGCCTCTAGGGTGCATTACACTGGCGCGAAAAATTCACACAGGAAGCACTGATAAAAGAAGCAGACTGACACAGCAGCGGTGGGATAGCATCAGAGGCGCAGCACACTGCAGCGTATCGGTACAGGTCCAGGGTGGTGAGTCCTCTGGGTGACCCAGCATCTCTGCAGCGCAGGAGGGTGGCCTATTGATATCTTGCCTGGAGCCCTGTGGGTGTCAGCGTGTGGTCAGCATGGCATCTGAGCCAGATGTCTTCTCCCCTGAAACACCAGATTTAGCAGCTATGGACGCTATGTCGGCAATCCTAGAAGCTTTTGCTGCTAGGGTGGAAGCAGCACACGGGAATACAGGGGGTAGTAAACGCCCCGTCCCCTTCAATCTTCTGGGAAAATTTCTGAGATAGAACCAGGTCCAGCTACGGCTCATGGCCCAGATTCTGACGCATTAGAGACTGCAGACCGTGACCGATCGGATAGTGAGGATGACTCCAAGTCCAGGTCAGTACGCTAGACGGCTTTGGTATCTGACTTTTCTACTGCAGTGCCAAAGTTGGAAAATACAGCAAAAGCAGCAGAGACTCCGGTCCCCTTTGGGTCTCGTAAACCTGCCCGCACTGCTAAGGTGTTCCCTTGTGTGTCTTCTTTTGATAAACTCTTATACAAGGAATGGGAGAACCCACTGAGGGTTTTTACAGCCCCAAAGAGGTTTGCGGTACGGTACCCCTTTGAGGAGAGATTTCTGAAGAAATGGACCTCTCCCCCTATAGTGGACCCTCCGGTGTACAGACTTAATAGACTATTCCAGTAGAAGGGGCTCCTGTTTTCAAGGAGCCTGTGGATAAGAAGGCTGAAACACTCGCTCGCTACCTATACTCAGTGGTAGGCTCGGCAGTACGCCCGGCATTGGCGGGGCCCTAGTGTCTCAGACACTTACTGAATGGGCAAAATTGCTACTCCAGGGGTTAAAGGAGCGAGATGCTCCTCCTGATGAGATAACTTTGGCCGACCAGTTGGTCCAGGGCCTTAAGTTTGTCTGCGAGTCAGACATGGATACTATTCCCCTGCTGTCAAAAGCTTTGGTTTATGCAGTAGCAATACGCCGCCTGATCCGGCTAAAGGGCTGGTCTGCGGACCAGACTTCCAAGAAAGCCCTGTTGGATCTGCCTTTTAAGGGCGACAGACTTTTTGGGGCTTCTCTGGATGACATCATCAAGGATGCCACAGGAGGTAAAAGCACTTTGCTTCCCCAAACTAGCAAGGGTAAGGGGCCACGCCAAGGGCAAGGGCCCTCCTTTACTGCACGCAAGCGTTTTTTTCGTCCCCCTAGGGCGACAGGGAAAAGACCCCAGGCCGACAAGGCGCCTGCCCAAGGACAAAAGTGTCCTTGGTCCCACAGACCCAACAAGCCTGCGGACGAATCAGTGTCTACATGAAGGTCCGCCCCCACCCAGCTCTCAGGTGGGGGGCCGTCTAGGCAAATTTGCAACTCCGTGGATAGCTCTAGTCTCCGCCAGGTGGGTTTGCAAAGTAATTTCCTCAGGCTACAAGATAGAATTTCTCTCTTGTCCACCGGACAGATTCGTCACCTCCAATCTCCAGCTACTACCGACCCGTCGGGAGGCCCTGTATGGGGCGGTCCAGGGTCTACTGGAACACGGGGTAGTTATTCCAGTTCCAGAACAGGACCGGGGTCAGGGTTTTTACTCAAATCTGTTCATTGTGCCGAAGAAGGAGGGGGTTCGTCCAATCTTGGATCTCAGAGCCCTCAATTGCTTTGTGAATGTACAAAGATTTCTGGCCTCCTTGGACATCAAGGACGCATACCTGCATGTCCCCATATACTCCAGACACTAGAGGTTTCTGCGATTTGCTATCGGGAAGAACCACTACCAGTTTGTGCCCCTCCCGTTTGGCCTTGCCTCAGCACCCAGGACGTTCACCAAGGTGCTCGCTCCGATTCTGGCACTAAGACAGCGGGGTATCGCTATCATGGGCTACTTGGACGACCTTCTACTGAAGGCCCCTTCAAGCTCAGAATTAGAGGTAAGCGTGTCCATTACCTGTCAGACTCTTCGAGACTGTGGTTGGATACTAAACACGCAAAAGTCAGTATTGGTGCCCACTCAACGCCTAGTGTACCTGGGGTTGATTCTGGATTCCTCAGAGGCAAAGGTATTCCTCCCTGTGGAGATGTTGCAGACCCTCCGGGCTGCAGTACGGCAGCTGACTTCCAGGAATTGGTCGTCACTCCATTTTTGCATGCGAGTGTTAGGCCTCATGATAGCCTCCTTCGAGGCGGTCCCATATGCTCAATACCACACTTGAGTGTTACAGAAGGAAGTTCTGTCCAGATGGAACAGATGTCCATCATCTCTGGATTATCAAATCCGAGTGAGCCTCCAAGTCAGGAAGATCCCTGGTATGGTGGCTGACAGCACCGGCCCTAATAGCCGGGAAGTAATTTCTTCCAGTTTACTGGATAGTGATCACGACGGGCGCCAGCCTTACAGGTTGGGGGGGAGTCTGGGGTGTTCAGTCGGCGCAAGGTCGCTGGACCCCAGAGGAAGCCCTCCTGCCGATCAATGTCCTGGAAATCCGGGCGATCAGGCTGTGCCTCTTCAAATGGTCTCGGAGGCTGCAAGGGCGTCCAGTCAGGATCCAGTCAGACAACGCCACAGCAGTGGCATATGTCAATCATCAAGGAGGAACAAGAAGCTCAGCTGCAGCATCGGAGGTCGTTCGCAACCTGAAGTGGGCAGAGAGGAGCGTACCGGCACTGTCAGCCGTGTACATTCTGGGTGTGGAAAACTGGCAGGCGGACTACCTGAGCCGCCAGATGCTGGACCAGGGAGAATGGTCCTTACACCCAGAGGTGTTCCAACTCCTCTGCCAAAGATGGGACACACCAGACGTAGATCTTCTGGCTTCCCGACTCAATCGGAAGGTATTGAGGTTTGGGGCCCGGTCAAGAGACCCATGGGCAGACGCGTTGGTGGCATTGTGGGGTCCCTTGCAAGATCACCTTGCTCCGAGGGCCCCTGGAGGATCGGGATATCGGACGATTGGAGGTAAAAGACCTGCGGCATGTCGGTGGATGTTTCTATTCATGCATGAGCCCCATATGATCTCTGTAATCGGGATCCACCTGAGCTGGTAAGCCTCCATTGCCTTTATCAGTTATTCCAGCAAGTTGAAAAAGTCTCGCTTTATCTGCACCACAGGATCGGGTTTTGTTTGTTTGTTTGATGGAAATCGTTTGATGTCGACATTCCAAATTATACGAACTTTAAACACACTTGAACTGTGTACCCCGGAGTATATTAGTTTCAGGGGATAATATTCATTGTTGTGGTTTTGATTTTTGTTTCTTCCCTCTTTTTTTTCCACTTTTTTTCCACTTTTTTACTTGCCAATTAGGTGGCACTATAGGACATTTGTTTAAGTGTCTATCTATTCACATGTTTATTTTCACTTTTTATTTGTACAATTATAAGCACTGTGTAGGCTTACCTAATAGGTTGCGCACTGATTTATACATATTTTAGCAAACACGTTCACAGCTGTTATTCCGGCTGTTTATAAGTTTGCAGCACCTGTCACATTTAACTTCAAAGTTTTTTTTTCACTTTTTCACATTTTATATGGTTTATCCCATTGGTTTAGATAGGTTAGCGCGGATTATTCACCTTTTATACCATAGGCGTGACCGTCACACACTCTTTGGGGACACTCCTTCCCAACGAGTGGTGTCCCAATCTACTTCCTTTAGGAAACTGGTTAGATCTCAACGCCTGCTTGATTCTTGGAGAATCAAACATCCGACCCAAAGGCAGTATACCTTTTATTCCATGGCACATAAGATGTACTCAAGACTAGATCATTTTTTTATTACATCCCCACTACTCCCCATCATAGTGGACTCTAACATTTCTCCTATAACGTGGTCAGATCATGCACCTATTTTATTGGAGCTTTTGCTGCACAACCCACCCTCTAGGACTTGCCATTGGAGACTTATTGAACAGCTACTTAGTTCACCCCCTATCAGGGATAGATTGACCAGAAGCCTGAATAAATATTTTGAGCTAAATGTGGGTTCAGTACATAAGGTTTCTACCCTTTGGGAGGCTCACAAGGCCTGTTTCCGGGGTACCTGTATTGCCGAGGGCTCTCGCCTGAAGAGAGATAGCGAGAGTCATCGGATTTCTTTAATAGCTGACTTAAAGCGGGCGGAGCAGGGCCTTCTGGGCTCCCCAACGGTTGAAGCTCTCCGTAGGGTTGTAGCTCTACGCAATCAACTGAAATCGCTAGCATATAGTAAGGCAACGAAATCTCTCATGTGGGTGAAACAAAAATTTTATGAGTTCTCCAACAAGCCACATAGGATGCTAGTAAACAAACTTAGACTGCGTCCATTTCATTCCTTCCCTGAATTATTGATCCAAAAAGATGGCACCCCCACTCATTGTCCCGAAACCATGACTAGAGTTTTTTTGGTAATTTTTATAAAGAATTCTATAACTGTCTTACCCCCGAAAACAATTTTCATTTTACACCGGATAGGTTTGACCAATTTATCCAGACTCTTTCCCTACCGAAGTTGAGTTCCTCGGATCTGGAAAAGCTTAATGCCCCCATCTCCCCTGAGGAGCTTACGAAAACTGTTAAAGACCTACCCACGCATAAATCTCCGGGACCTGATGGTCTCACCTACTTATACTACAAAACTTTTTTGCCCACTCTACTGCCACATATGTTAAACTTGTATACATCACTATTACGGGGGGAGATTCCACATAGCCAGTTTACGCACTCGTATATCTCAGTAATTCCAAAGCCAGGGAAAGATCATTCCTTACCGGATAACTATAGGCCTATAGCCCTATTAAACTCGGACTATAAAATTTTCACAAATTCTCTCATCTAGACTGTCCCAGCTTATACCCAAATTAATAAACAAAGACCAAGTAGGTTTTGTTCCCTCCCGACATGCCGGAGACAACGCAAGATGTACCATGGACTTGATTGACCTGATAAACAAATTCCCACGTCCAACACTTATTTTGAGCTTAGATGTCCAAAAGGCGTTTGACCGCTTAAGTTGGCCTTCTATGTTTTCCGTACTGCGGAGGTTTGGGTTTGACGGACCTTTCTTTAAAGCCATACAGGCCCTGTACACAGGCACGTCTGCTCAGGTACAAATGGCCTCTTTTTTTTCCCCATCTCTTCCCATGTCCAATGGTACCAAGCAGGGATGCCCGTTGTCCCCCCTTCTCTTTATTCTTTGTTTAGAGCCGCTATTAGAGGCTATTAGATGTCATCCCGATATTAAGGGGGTCTTGATGAGACATGGAGAATATAAGCTATCCCTTTTTGCGGATGACATCCTCCTTACAATAACGAGTCCCATTACGTCTCTCCCTTCCCTGCATGCACTCCTTCAGATTTTTGGATCTATATCGGGCTATAAAATTAATACAACTAAAACTGAAGTACTCCCCATATATGTCCCACAAGACTTGTTGGTACAATTGCAAAGCACATACCCATATAGGTGGTGTTCACAAGCTCTGATATATCTGGGCGTAAAGATTACCTCCTCATACAATACTTTATACGCTGCAAATTTTCCCCCTCTGTTCCAGGACATTTATAAAAACCTCCACCAGTGGGCTACCTATCCTATTATCATGCTGGGTAGAATTAATGTGCTGAAAATGTCTGTGTTGCCTAGGCTTCTCTATCTCTTTGATACGCTCCCTTTAGCCATTCCTACCGGCCAGCTTAAGGCCCTTCAAAGAGGATTTTTGAAGTTCATATGGAATAATAAAACACATCGGATAGCCAGCTCGGTGGTATTTTCCTTGAGGTCGCAGGGGGGTATGGGGGAACCTGACATCACTAAGTATTACTTTGCCTCTCATTTGCGGGCGGTGGTGTCCTGGTCATGTCAGAGTAGCTCTAATAGGTGGTCGGAGATAGAAAAAGGTGCTATATACCCGTTACATCCGTGCTCTTTAGTATGGTCTAGTTCCCTACACAGTGACCCCATACTGAAAAGCATGTGCCTTGCTTCTATGGTATTCACCAAATCCGTATGGGATAAATGTAGATCGAAATTTTCCCTCGCATCATTGTGTCGTCCTCTTACTACCGTACTATTAACTCCAGTACTACCTGATAGTTTGGTCTATGGTCGTCTTTTACCATGGATGCAGTCTCCACTGTTCCAATTGCGAAATCTGGTCAATCCGGTCACTCGCAAATTTCTTGATTTTGCAACTCTCCAAAAAAAATATCTTATTCCTCATAAATTATTTTATTTTTATCTTCAGGTCAGACATTTTTTTCAATCCCTGTCCCCTACTCTCACCCTAGAAAGACCTACTCCCTTTGAACGTGTATGTGCGGAAGGGCCTCACCAATTACATCTCATATCATCCAACACACCTATACATGCGAAAATGGAGTTTACTACTGGAGCGCCCTATTCCTTTGCAATTATGGACTACTATTTGGTCCTCAACTTTTAAGTCCTCTAAATGTGTAGCTCAGAGGGAAACGGCAGTGAAGATTTTAATGTTTTGGTATAAAACCCCTGATAGATGCAAAGCTGAGATAGGCTCACACTTTCATATCTTTTGGACCTGTTCACTTATACGGCCATTCTGGACGGAAGTTATGCAAACCCTTCAGACTATAACAAGCCTACCCCTCCCTCTAGATCCTATCAACTATTTACTTGGACTCCCGTTTTTGGGTGTCCCAAAGTCTGTTAAACGATTGACCTCATATATACTTTTGGCCGCTAAGAGGGCTATACCGTTGTGCTGGCTGTCCACTATCCCCCCCTCCCATCTGCAGTTTCTACAACTAATTGCAGAGGTTAGGAAAATGGAATCTCTTCTGGCTAAAGTTCACGACGCAGTGGCTCAATTTGATAGGGTGTGGGAACTTTGGGACTCCTCGAGTTATGGAGTACATGAGATTTGAGATTAGTTTACATTCTCTTTATTCAGATCCCTTCGTTGTGAGCTGACTTGAACTGTTATATAACCTGTATTCGTTCATATTGCCCTTTGAAAATTGTGTTAAGGACATATTTGCAAATTATATTGGTATGGTTTTGATAATTCCATAAGTGTATTTTTATATGTGCCAACTGCCTTTAAAAATGTGCCATTATCTCTCAGATAAATGCCTTGAGATGTATTTGTTGAATACGTACTGTAATATTCTTTTACCTTTTGAACTAATAAAAATTACAATTATAAAAAAAAGGTAATGGTGAAACCCAATCATCTTGAGAGAACGAGGAAAAAAAACTTAGGTATTGTTCAAAGGTCTGGTTGGTTCTTTCCGTCTGACCATTCATTTCCGGGTGATAGGCTAAAGAGAAGGATAGTTCAATCCATAGTTTCACACAAAGCCTTCCAAAACCTGGAGGGTGAACTGCACCCTTAAATTCAATACTGTGTTTCCTGGAACCCCATGAAGCCTTATAATTTCCTTGATGAAAATTTTTTGCTGTCTCATGGACAGATAGTGTACCTTTCATTGGTAAAAAGTGTGCCATTTTTGACAATCGATCCACCACTACAAAAATGGTAGTGTAGCCTTCTGATGAAGGAAGTTCCACAATGAAATCTATTGAGATCATCTTCCAGGGTCTATCTGGAATGGATGGTGGTTTCAACCGACCCCAAGCCTTGGTTTTGCTATCCTTGTTCCTGATGCATGTGCTGCAGGATTCCACATACTTTTTGAAGTATTTTTCAAGCCTGAGGCAACCAGAAGGTGCACTGCACAAGTTCAGAGGTCTTGCTAGTATCGAAATGTCCGGCTAACGCGTGGTCATGACACAACCCCAGGATGGAAACTTGTAAGTCTTATGACACCAAGATTGTCTTTGTACCATAGCAGACCATTCCTTGCCTGCAGGGTTGTTTCTGGAGGTGAGGAAATCCACATGGAAGCTTGTTTGATTCGTGACACATCTTCCGGTAGCAAAAGAAAGTTCCCTGAGGACAAGATGGTATCAGGAGGTGAGGCATCTTCGGATTCGCTAAATAGGAGGAGAGCGCATCAGGTTTCGTGTTCTTTGACCCAGGCCTGTAAGTTATATGAAAGGAGAATCTGGAAAAGTATAGCGCCCACCTGGCCTGACGTGGTTTCAACCTCTTTGCTGCTCTTGGGTATTCCAGATTTTTATGATCTGTATAAATCAAGTTTGGATGTGTTGCTCCTTCCAACAGGTATCTCCATTCTTCTAGTGCAACCTTGATTGCTAAAAGTTCACAGTCCCGACATCCTAGTTTTATTTCTGCTGTTGACAACTTACAGAAAAACAATCCAGTCGCAGGGTGTAACAGGGACTTGGACCCCTGCCTCTAGGCTAGCACTGCCCCCACTGCTGTTGCTGATGCGCCTACTTCTAAGACGTATGGCAGGGCTGGATCCGGGTGCCTTAGAACAGATGCAGACGAAAACAGTAATTTAAGAGTCTCGAAGGCAGTCTGAGCTTCGGGGGGACCAGTGAAACTGGTTGCCTTGCTTGGTTAATTGCATGGTGGGGAGATGATACAGTAGCTGAGAACCCCCTGATGAATTCAAAACATTGAATGTTTTTTTTATTTGCAGGGGCTGGCCAGTCCAGAAAGGCAGCAACCTTTTGGGGATCCATTTTAACACCTTCAGTAGAGATGATCAGTCCCAGGAATTGAATGCCTTGGCATTCAAATTCGCATTTTGCAGGCTGGCGTATAGGCCATGCTGCAGCACACTCCCGACATGTTTGCGGGGACAGTCTATGGATGAAGAAAATATTAAGACATCTTCCAGGTACACTATGATAAACAGATCTAGATAATCTCAAAAAATATCATTGATGAAATGTTGGAATGTAACAGGGGCATTACACAGTGCAAAAGGCTTTACTAGATATTCAGAATGCCCGAATCTGGTGCGGAAGGCCTTTTTCCATTCATCCCCCTCTCGGATACGGACCAGATTGTAAGCTCCTCGAAGATCCAGTTTCGTGAATATGGTTCAGCCTCTGGAATAATTCTGGGAACCAAGGGGAGAGGGTACGGGTTCTTGATGGTGACTTTGTTGAGTTCACAATAATCTACACAGGGCCATAAAGAGAGATTATACTTTTCTACTAAGAAAATGCCTGCTCCTGCCGGGGAGGTGGATGGGCGAATAAACCCCCTTTTGAGATTATCGTCAATACCGTATATACTCGAGTATAAGCCGACCCGAATATAAGCCGAGGCACCTAATTTTACCACAAAAACTGGCAAAACTTATTGACTCAAGTATAAGCCTAGGGTGTGCCTCACTTTGCCTCACTGTGTCCATGCCTCACTGTGTCCATGACTAGACTGACGTTTAACATGGGAGTCAATGGAAGGGGTTCCCGGCTCTGAAAAATCGGTGCTCCCCGGCCGTACGTCCCCTGGACAAGAAACTTTGCAAACTTGTAGAGGAAGAGTGGGGCTACATGTGTGCCAAGTTTGGGGTCCAGAGGACCTACGACCGGCCGGTACCAGGTCCCCAAATTCACCAGAGAAATTACCATTTAACATGGGAGTCTATGGAAGGGGTGCCCGGGTTTGAAAAATCGGTGCTCCTCGGCCGTAGGTCCCCTGGACAAGAAACTTTGCACACTTGTAGGGGAAGAGTGGGGCTACATGTGTGCCAAGTTTGGGGTCCAGAGGACCTACGACCGGCCGGTACCAGGTCCCCAAATTCACCAGAGAAATTACCATTTAACATGGGAGTCTATGGAAGGGGTGCCCGGGTTTGAAAAATCGGTGCTCCTCGGCCGTAGGTCCCCTGGACAAGAAACTTTGCACACTTGTAGGGGAAGAGTGGAGCTACATGTGTGCCAAGTTTGGGGTTCAGGGGACCTACGTCCGGCTGGTACCGGCTCCCCAAAGTCCGGGAGATCAGGCACAAAAAGGTGACTCGAGTATAAGCCGAGGGGGGCATTTTCAGCACAAAAAATTGTGCTTAAAAACTTGGCTTATACTCGAGTATATACGGTATATTCTTTTAAATGTGGCAAGCTCGTTCAGTTAGGGGAAAGATTCTTCCAAAAGGAACTTCAGCCCCATGGAGAAGCTCAATTGGGCAGTCGTAGGACCTGTGGGGAGGAAGAGTCTCTGCCCCCTAATTTCTGAAGATATACAGGAAGTCTTTTTTTTTACACTGATTGGCATGTTTCAGAATCGGAGTCCAGGCACAGGAGGGATGGTGAATCATATGAGACTTCCTGTAAACTGTGTTGGTGGCAGTAGGGAGAATGAAACTTGATTTCCCCTGTGGCCCAATTGATGTGCGGATTATGTGCTTGTAGACATGGCATGCCAAGGATGATGGGAAACAGCACGCGCTGTGCACGCAAGCACACCATGTAGTTATTTTCACTGAGACGTGAAACATGGGAAACCTACGGCCACCATCTTGGTTGCTGGCGTGCCCTTCCTGACACAGAGATTAGCGCAGAAAGTGGAATACAAAGGTGTGCAAACGGGGTTAGGGGGTACAGAGGCTGAGCAATGAGGAGGGTTTGAGGTACAGAGGTGAGCAAAGAGGAGGGGTTTTGGGTACAAAGGTGAGCAGAGAAAGGGTTTGGGGTGTGGTGAGCTGGGGAGGGGGGTTGGGGTATAGAGATTAGCAGGTGGATTGGGTTCCAAAGATGAGCAGAGGCTAGCAGGAAAGAAAACGTGCCATGTGATATTGCAGCCTATTCATTTGAATGGACTGCAAATCGCACTGAAACACAGAAAAAATAGTGCATGCGATACTTAAAAAAAAGCCAGACAAAAATGCATGGTACTGCAGTACCATGCAATATGGTGCCTTCAAAAGCACTGGCACCCACATTCAGATCGCAAGGGCCTTTCCCACACCACGTTCTGGTGTGAACCAGCCCTAGTCCCCTACCCTTTTTTTTTTTTTTTTTTTTTAGATCACGCCGTACCAAAAACACATTACGTTTGCTAATGCACGGAGGTACCTGTAAAAATTGACACCCCTCTTTTTCTGCTGAAGAGCAGTACGTTTGTCTGCGTGTCGGGAAGTCACACGAAAACAAACAAAAGTGGACAGCTCCAACTAATTGCTGTACTATGAACCACGGCCTTTGAACCCACAGTCTGACCACCACCTCAGTACCTCACCAGCTCAGAGGGTAGAATACATCTGTGGTAAGTGTTTTGGTGGTTAGCGGTGGTAAGCTGCATTTCCCTTACAAGGGGCCTGAACACTTTTTATTTTTTTGTCTCAAACTATTCAATTGCACAACATGTCACACAAAATGGATCAGTCACCTTGCACAAGCGTGCAACATCATTATGCAGAAGTGTTTTCTGCCGGTGCTGGCTGTCACCCTAGGTTTTGACAACAGATCAGATGTTGCAGCCTTTAACCTCCCTGGCGGTATGATTCTGTCTGGAATTATGTACCAAAAGCGGTACAATTATTTTGCATGAAAATTTGGTGTTATGTATTGTAGGCCTGCGATTCTTAGTAATTACTTACTTAAACCTGACCAAACCAGAGTCTAGTAGAAAACCCGGGTATGATAAAGTTTGAAACACAAAATAATAAATTATAATATAATAAATAACTATAAATAATTATAACAAATAGTAATGTAATTATAATAAAAATTATTCAATAATGTAATCAAATCAAAAACACTGAAATTTGCTCAGTTGCAGAATTGTCGCTGTCATTAGATTTTTTGTTTGATGATGAATTTCCCCACAAATCGCTATCGCTCAATTCTGCGAGTGATTGTAATTTATTATCGCTGTTTTTTAGCTGGTCTAAAATCACTTTTGACATAAAGGGACACTTTTTGGTTGCTATGGACAATCTCCAGTTTCCAGGCAGAAAGAAAAGTTTTTATTATATAAAAGTGCATGCAGGACACTGGGCAGACCACTAGGGACAAAGGGGGTGTTTAATTATTACATACAGTACTGTAATCTGTAGAATCACAGTATACTGTATGTATACTATTTGTTTACTTTTTTGAATTTGGCGCCGAACTCCGCCCGCGTGCGCCGCAACGTCGCAGGGAACGGAGCTCGGCACTCGGCAGTGAGGATCAAGCGAGACACGGCTCGCTGACACTGCGGGAGGACATCGCAGGATCCAGGGAACAAGGTAAGTTACTTCCCCTGGATACTGCGATGCAGCCTGAGTCTGGCTCGGGGTTACCGCTCTTAGCATTGAAAACTCACCCCGAGCCTGACTCGGGATTACCGCTAGGGAGGTTAATGTGCCTACATATCCTCTGAGCTGCCTGCCACTGCCCCTTTACTTGAAACCCTGTTAAGCCTTCACCTGCAACTGTCCATGTTTCAGAAGTTGAATTCCTTAATGACCATCTCTAGGATCTGTGAAACAATATTTCAGAAAAATAAACCAGATGATCATTCAGCCCAAAAGATATCCCTAATTGTGAAGCAGCTGTAGCACTTAAGACTAGGGCTGTTACTGATTAAAATTTTCATGTTCGATTAATCGTTTTTTTTTAAAATCGATTAATCGACTAATTTCGATTAATTATAACGCACATAGATCCAACTACTTTTAGCTGATCTCCTTGCAGGCTGATTCCCAGTGCAGCTACCAACCACTGGAAAAATCGATGGCAGGATACAAAAAACACACAAAGGCAGCGCTCGATAGGAATAGCATTAAAACTTTTATAGTCTTCAAGTAGGTAACAAAATAAATATTGCACTGGAGATAAAATCGGTGTAGCTACATAAACTGTAAAAATGGTGCGAGTAATACCAAACGGTAGCAAAAGCAGTCATAAAAACATGTAGCTAAGTATGATACTGGTATAAAAATGTGTACAACCATACCACTGCTTAATTCCAGATGAGGAGGGGTTAACATGTAGCTAAGTATGATACTGGTATAAAAATGTGTACAACGATACCACTGCGGAATCCAGATGAGAAGGGGCTAACATCAGTCCGTCGGCATGTAGATGTCCCGTGAAGGGAACGATCACAACTCCCAGTGGATGGCTGTAGAATCCCAGGTTGATAGAGGGAAGTGTAACAGCCCTTGCGTGTGGCAGATAGTAAGGTCCCACCGACATGCAGATATGAAGGCACAGCAAAGGAGCCCTTCAGATGGACACGGCAAGCCCAAAGAATTTTGATCGATCAAAACAATTAATCGAGGAATTAATAGTTAATTTCCACAGCCCTACTTAAGACCAATATATACAAATCCTGGATAAAAATTCATAAATAAAATAGTGCAGCACTATGCAATTTAAAATTTAAATAGTCCAAAAACAGGGACATAAGTCCATGCATCAAATAGAGAAATGGAAAGAAATCCTTGGCTGTGATCACTGTGCTTGAAAAGGCTTCTCAGCTGTGTATAATCGTGAGAAAACCTCCACCACAGGCAATATAAGCCACTCGCCTCGCTAAATGGACCTTCTGAACCAACAGACATGTCAAACAAGCCTTCCCCTACAGGGGGTTAAGAGATGATGATTGGTGCCTCTGCAGGGATTCCAAAGCTACAGGACTCCACCGCTCCAGATCGCCAGCCAGATCTCACAATCAATGGGGATCAGATAAACTTGTTGTACCATGTAAAATCAATGAGACATGGATAGTGCTCTCTGTATGGTTCAGTGCATTTTATTAAATGTAAAAAAATGTACTCACAATTAAAGCACTTTTAGCCTAGTGCTAGGCATGAATACATTTCAGGTACTCTTCTCAGTGAGACGGAGTGAAAGGGGACGTGATCGGGTCCAGTACTTTCTGAAAGGCCTCAATTTATCTACAGAAAGGCACCATCACTTATGCCACGTACACACGACCAGATTTCCTGTCGCAAAAAGTCTGATGTGAGCTTTTGAATGGAAATTCCGACTGTGTGTATGCTCCATCTGACTTTTTCTGTCGGAATTCCCGCAAGCAAAAGTTTGAGAGCAGGTTCTCTATTTTTCCGATGGGAAAAATTCCTATTGGAAAAAACGTTCGTCTGTATGCAATTCAGACGGGAAAAAAACACGCATGCTTGGAAACAATTTGACGCATTGAACTTCTTTTTCTAGTCTCGTAGTGTTGTACGTCACCGCGTTGACGCTCGAAAGTTCAGAGAACTGTTGTGTGACCGTGTGTATGCAAGACAAGCTTAAGCGGAATTCCGTCGGAAAAACCGATCGTGTGTACGTGGCATTAGAGATAAATTGGCACCAGGAGTAATGGACCCTCCGACCCAAGTTGAGAATAGGCTTTTTTCTTTCTTGACTGGCTTCTATGCGTGCGGTCGGTGTCCCGCCTTTAGGCAAGCTAGAAGTAACATCAAGAAAAGGAAGGAATTTGTGGCAACTGCCACTAATAAAACCCACAAAACTAAAGAATTGTAACATGTTCTACCACTGGGGTCGTATACATGTTGGACAGCTCTTTTGGCGCGAATCGTACCGGGTATATGACACAAAGATGGGAGTCCCCACAGGTCTAAACGTTGAGTTTGAACTGAATTGTTTTATTTCAGATTGCTAATGTCTTATTATTTTTTTTTTTTTTCATTTTATCTTTCTTCGTACTATTATAGTTATAAATGTTCATATATGGGTTGTTTTTAGCATATGATTTATATAGAGTGGAGGGTGGTTGCTCTGATGTTTTGTTTTATGCAATATTGATTTAATTATGGTTATATCGGTAGTAAGTATATTATGACTACATTTTTATCATTAAATGTATTTGGAACTTTTTGTATAGATTGAATCTGGGGACTTCTCTGTGTTGTAGAGTCCCTCCAGCACCCGAGACCTAGTCCCAAGCCCCCCCCCCCCCCCGGGCTAGGGGGCAACCTCAAGGGCCACCGACAGCCTTCTCAACATTTTGTCTCCATTTACCCCCAACTCCCCTGCTGACGTGACCCAGGAATAATTTAGAAGGTGCCAGCCCTTTTTGCTAGGGATTGGCTGGGGCCCTTGTCGGTACTCCAAACCACTCCTCCCAGACTCTACCCTCTATTTCTAAAAGCTTCTCCCAGGTTTCGGGGAGCAGGGGAATTTACCAGAGGTGCTGCTTGCGGAATCATCCAGCCTCTCTGAATCACTCAGCCCTGACCCAGATTAAACCCAAGCCTGGCTTTTAGCCCGGCCAAATTTTTCTACTCTAAAACAAACCTGTTCTTGCACACTAGAGGGTGCTACATATGGCATTGATGAATTCTGGAGAAAACAGGATTTCTTTGCTCACTGCTAAATTATTTTTTCTGATCATTTGGCGACGGCTCCTGATTCTCAAGTGGTCTTTTTTTTTTTTTTTTTTTTGCCAGGTTGTTGGTTGTTTGAACTTGTTGCCAGTTTTATATTGTTGTGAAATTGTTATTGCTGCTTTGCTAATTTTGAGGCTCTCTAGCAGTTGTGGCTTATAGCTAGGTGGAGCGCTCCCCCTCATTTGTTTTTACAGCCTAGTGTCCAGTCCTCCTGTAGGCAGCATTATACCCAATGGTCTTCTATCTACAGTGCTGTGTCTCCTAATGAACATCCGAGAAAGGGATTTTATGCTAAGTTTAGAAAAGTGTTGAATATTCGAGCTGCACAATTCTGGCTAAAATGAGAATCACCATTTTATTGCTTAGAGGATAGATCACGATTCTCGTGGCGTAACATCTTTCACATTAAAACAAAAAAAAAAATTGGGCTAACTTTACAGTTCCGTTTTTTTTTTTTTATTATTATTATTCATTGAAGTGTATTTTTCACAAAAAATTGCATTTGAAAGACCGCTGGGCAAACACAGTGTGACATAAAATATTGCAGCCATTGTCATTTTATTCCCTAGGGTGTCTGCTAAAAGATATATAATGTTTGGGGGTTCCACGTAATTTTCTAGCAAAAAAATATTGATTTTAACTTAAACAAGTGTCAGAAAAAGATTTAGACTTTAAGTGGTTTAACTTCCTGCATTTACACGCAGAAGTTTGATCTAAGAAGGAAGTTAGTTACAATGTTTCATGTTGTTACAAACTTTACAGACACAGAAGTTTATCCCTTTGATCTAAAAGCAAGCATTAGTTACAATGTTTCCTGTTAAAAACTTGGCAGACTGCCCGGATATTTACTTTTAACAGCTTATATGTCTCTCCACTTGTTATATGAAAGAATCAGCAAACTCTGCATTGGAGATCGTCAGGGGGGTTGAATCGAGATCACAATTTTTTAACTATTAATTGTGCAGCTCTAGTGTTGATGCATGAAGGAATCTAGAAGCAAATTTTGCATCCGGAGCTGATTGTGAAAACAGGTAAGTCATTATTGCTGAAGTGCAACCAAAAATGAATGGAAAACCGTTTAAGAATGGAAAATGGGTGAATGACGGATATCTCCACCCCCTACATTCATAAATCAAGTTCCATTCTTAGAAGCTGTAGTGCTACTTCTATGAATGGCAGAGCTGGGCGAAAAGGGCTAGCTTAGTCTGGCTCTCTGTACATCCCTATAGTTGCATATTATTGCAAATCTCTGTTAATGAAAATCTTCCCCTGCCCACACCCCCTATAATCTTCTACAGCGGCAGGGGTAACCCTGCCGCTGTAGAAGATTATGGGGGTGTGGGGGCAGAGAAAGATTTTCATTAACAGAGTAATCAGCACGAGACCAATCCTACTGACTAGTCTGTCCCTTGTGTTGATTTTTCTTGTTTGTGATTATGGCTGCACTTAGGCCATAACCAAGAATCTTCTGTTATTCTTAAATAATATTATGTCTGGTATATTTGTTTTTCCTCAGTGACGTTGGGACAGCACCAGTGGGCATCTAGTCTTGCTGAGAAGTTCTGTGATTTTGATATTTTGGTGCAGATATGTGAAATCACGGACAGTGAGAACAGGCTGCAGCATTATATGACTCAGTTTGCTGATCAGGTATGTATTAATTTCTTCTGGTTTTTGATGCATACATAAAAACATTTCTTTAAAGCCAAACTCCAGCTTATAAAAATAGATGAAAACTAACCAGCACAACACTTTGTTTTGTTAAAAAAAAAAAAAAAAAAGTTTGCTACATTGCTCATCCTTCCTCTGATGGTCACCACTCATTCAAGGCACTTATTGTAAGCAAGGGGCATCACGTTTCTGCCTCCTGGGGAGTGAAATTTATCTGTCCTGCCTTTTTTCCATTCACCACATGGATGGTGGTTGCTCATACAACAGAAACCACATTGGCGCAAAGGTGTGCTGGACTACAATTTTCAGTAAGAGCAGCTGGACGGACAATGAACTAAGGCGTTCTATATGTGCAGCAGATATTACAGAATCTTTTACAACTGATTATTAACAAATCAGCATTTAATTTGAATATCAATATAAACATGTTTTTCATAACCATTCCAAGTACATCATAATAAAATACACCATGTAAAATGTGTTTCTTGCACATCGTCCTCTTTGCCAGGAGCCATCAATATAACATTTGAGATATAATGCAATGTAAATGAGATAAGTTGTCAAAAATGAAAAATAACATTAACAATTAACCCAAAAGTGGAACTACCGCTTTAAGCACTACTCGCGCCCCTTTTCGTTTCACATTTGGCAGGTAATTTTCTCGAATCATCTTCCAGGGCAGCATCCGAGAGATGGGCTCCTCCTCCCTGAAACAGGAAACACATTAGTCCACCATTATAAATTTCACAGTCTTGCCTGCGTGCCTCAGTTATTGTGTTTCCTCCGGACCCACAGGAGCTGCAAGAAACATTTATTATTTTTCCTCTGTCTCCGTGCTAGCAGCAGGAGGCCCTCTGCCAGCATCCCATCCAGCCCAGCAGGGCCTTGGGAGGGTGAGAAAGAGCAGCAATTATGAGCAAAAAACTTTTGCCTCTGCCTGAGATTTCACCCCTACAGAGGGGTCTGCAATCATCCCCCCAGTCTGGAACAAAAAGCACTGGCTTTTTCCCCCATACTGCAGGGACCTGCTGCTGCCGCAATCCGGTGTGCCTGGTCCCCACAGAGGCATCGCACGGGTAGGTGCATTCACTGGGTGCCCGCCCGATCCAGCCATTAGAAATCCGCCTCCCGAGCCCCCCCCCCCCCCCGTGGCCACCCCGCGAGCGAAACGGCGCCCAAACCTGCCCGCAGCACTCCATCATAGCAGAGCCAGTTCCTCTCCTCATGGACACTCTGCGGGGAGTACCAAGATGGCACCGGTGGGGGGTAAAGGTTACGTCCGGTTGGCAGCCATTTTTCCAGAGCCTGAAAAAAAAAAGGTTTCCAGTGACTTACTTTCCGGACAAAACAGCAGAGTGCCCCTTCCTAATGAAGGGTCAGGAAGGAGGACACCAGCAACCACGGCATGTGCAGGTATGTCCACCAACCTGCATGGGGCCAGCTGGGGGCGGGGCCGAAGCTCAAGCAGGAAGCAGTTAAAAAGGCTCCACCAAGCAAAGGATCCTGGTGGCTGACCATGTCTGACGCTTCTCCACCCTGCCCTGCAGATCCTGCAAGCCAGGTCAGCTCCAAGGTAAGCCAGAATACTCCTGTGTCACTTCTGTCTTAACCTCATTTGCAAATACTGCCCACTCTCAGGCAGTCTTTGACCACCCTTCCTCACGGGGACCCTTTCTCTGCTTGATTCCAGGCAAGGACCCCAGAGGAAAGGAAAAGAAAAAGCAACAAAACGTGTGCTTCATGCAACCACCGGTTTCCAGCTGAATGCGAGAAACCTCTATGCCAAAAATGCATAGACAAAATGGTGGCTAAGGAATCGCAAGGTTATCTGCACAAACTGCTCAACTCCTTTAAGAAATAAAGAGCACCATGGCACCACTGCGCTCAGCTATTGAAAAGTTAGAAGTGCCAACTAATACTATTCAAACCTGTACTCCATCTACCAGCAGTACATGCGTCCCTACAGGTAACAAGTGACAGGCAGTACGACAAGAACAGGAGGAGGATTTGGACAAATCCGAGCAATCCGAATCGGAAGATCCGGCTTCAGAGGGCAACTTATTTCCCTCAGAAGACACAAATAGTCTTAAAGCTATAGCAGACACGCTAGGTATTAAAGAGCAAAAAATCGCAGAGCTCACACTACATGACAAGATGTACAAAGGGCTACAACCCAGGAAACCTAGAACATTCTCCGTACACCAAACTCTTAAAGACATAGTCAAAAAAGAGTAGGAAGACCCAGAGAAAAAACTCTTCATACCAGCGTCAGTCAAACGCAGATGCCCGTTTGCAGAGACAGACACCAAAACTTGGGCTAAATGCCCCAAAGTGGATGCCTCTCTAGCAAAAGTCACAAATAAATCTGACTTGGCCTTCGATGACGCGGGTACCCTAAACGATCCCATGGACAAGAAAAAAAGAGGCCCTCTTAAAAAGAGCCTGGGAATCGGAGGCTGCGAATCTGAATCCAGCAATAGCTTCCACCTGCACAGCCCACACCTTGCTAATCTGGCTAACTCCGCTTCAAGAACTACTAGAAAGCGACACACCCAGAGCAGAGTTAATAAAGACCGTCCCCACGCTGACGAGAGCAGCAGCTTTTTTAGCTGACGCCTCAGCTGAAACTGTCAGAATATCTTCGAGAGCCACAGCACTTCTCAACTCAGCCCAAAAAGCCCTGTGGCTGAAATCCTGGGGAGGTGACATCTCTTCAAAAAACAGGCTGTGCGGAATTCCATTCACCGGAGACCTATTGTAAGGGCCCGAACTAGAAACGGTGCTGGATAGGACTGCAGCAAAGAGCAAGGGTTTTCCCCAAACCAAAAAAAAACAAGGGAAGATGCCCTTTCGGCAATTCAAGACGTTTAACAAGCCGGGAACAAAGAAGCACTGGGAACAGCAAAACAAAAAAGGTAAGGGTAAATTCATTCTTAAGCCGCCTAAAACAAAAAACAATGACTGTCATAAGGTAGGGGGCAGACTCGCAGCTTTCTCCAACCAATGGAAGTAAGCAACGAGAAACAAATTCATCATACGCACCATAACAGAGGGCTATGCAATAGAATTCACCACGTACCCCCCCTAACCAAGTACCTGGTAACCATGCTACCAAGAGACGAAGCTCGAGCAAAAGCCTTTTTGGAATCCCTGCAAAATCTACTACATCAGAAGGTGATCCGCCTAGTACCTCAAGCAGAGGAACAAAGGGGGTTCTATTCCCATATCTTTGCGAAGAAAAAAACATCAGGCAAGCTGAGGCTCATACTAAATCTCAAGCCACTCAACAGAGGGGTAAAATACCAAAAGATATCAGAATGGAGTCTATCTACTCAATCAGAAACATTCTACCACGGGAGACATTCGTGGCAACCATAGACTTACAGGATGCCTACTTGCATGTCCCCATAAAAGACAGTCACCAAAAATTCCTGAGGTTCGCAGTGCAAGTCCCAGCAACCACTCTGCACCTACAATATACAGCTCTCCCTTTCGGCATATCCTCTGCACCCAGAATCTTCTCAAAGATAATGGCAGAAGCGCTAAAGGGTTTACGACAACAAGGCATTGGCATAATACCATACCTGGACGATCTACTGTTCTTTGCAGATTCAGTAGAAACCCTAGAGAACAACCTGCGCACAAGCATGTCCCATCTGCAAAACCTGGGGTGGATAGTGAATGCAGAAAATTCACAGATGACCCCAAGCCAAAGAGTGGTATACTTGGGCTACATACCTGACTCAAGGCTAACGAAAACCTTCCTAACGGAAGAAAAAAAACCAAAAGAATCATTCAGTCAGTAACCTCCCTAAGAGAGGCCAATGCCATCACAATCAGACAGGGAATGACAGTGCTAGGTCTGATGACATCTTCAATCCCAGCCGCCACGTGGGCACAGATTCATATGAGACCCCTACAGAATCACATTCTATCCCAATGGGATGGCAACCACTCATCCCTGGACAAGTCCATCCCGGTTCCGGCCACAGTCAAATAAACACTCCAGTGGTGGCTCAATCCACTTTGATACATCGAAGGACGCAAATGGGCTCAATCCGACCCAGTCAGGATCACCACCGATGCCAGGGCTCTAGGCTGTGGGGGGCACACATGGAGGGCCTCTGCTCACAGGGGAAATGGAGTTTCAGATGGGCCCAAGCCTCCTCAAACACGAGGAAGCTAAAAGCTGTGGAGGAAGCCCTGAAAGCATTCAAACCAGCAATACAGGGGAGAGACATAAAAATACTATCGTACAACGCCACAACAGTGGCATACATAAACAGGCAAGGAGGGACAAAGTCCCGAAACTTGATGAGGCTGACGACAATCCTGCTATACGCGGAATCCAACATAAGGTCTATATCAGCCATTCACCTAAAAAAAAAAAAGCAGACTCCCTGAGCCGTAAGACCATAAAGCAGACGGAGTGGTCACTAAACCAAATGACCTTTGCACGGATCACTCAAACTTGGGGGGTGCCCGAAGTAGATCTGTTCGCTTCCAAAACAAACACGAAATCTCCTCCAACATTCTTCTCGCTAGATCCCACGGATGGCAACAGTGGAGAAGATGCCTTCAGTCAGAGCTGGGAATGGCAACTGTGTTGTGCATTCCCTCCTACTGCCTTAATACCAAGAGTGCTTCAGAAGATAAAGGCAGAAAGAGCAACGGTGATACTAAATAGCACAGCATTGGCCCCAAAGGGCATGGTTCAGCAACTTGAAGAACCTCTGCATCCAACCTCAACTGACACTGACGGACCGGCCAGATCTCCTATCACAGGGCCCAGTCAACCATCCGAACCACAGAGTCCTGAAGCTTCCGGCTTGGTTACTGAAAGGGTAAGACTTCAGAACAAAGTGCTGTCAAACAAGGTGATCAACGCTATCCTAGACAGTAGGAAGCCAGTGACAAGGGCAATCTACGAGAAGGCGAGGAAAAGGTTTGTCTCCTGGAACAAATACAAACAGACTTCCAGCAGAGGGATCATTCCAATAATCCTGGATTTTTTGCAAGCTGGAGCAGACAGAAATATCTCCCAAGCCACGCTGAAGGTACAAGTGGCGGCGCTTTCCTCGTTCATAGATATCAGACTCGCAGAAGATCCTCTGATAAAGCAATTCCTGATGTCACTCAAAAGAACTAGACCTGCCAAATTAACAGAACCCCAACTTGGGACATGTCCACGGTGCTTAGAGGGTTTCTCTCCCCTCCATTCGAACCGACAGAGGACAGCTCAGACAAAAATCTCACTCTGAAAATTCCACTTCTTGTGGCCCTAGTATCCGCTAGAAGAGTAAGTGAAATCCAAGCCCTGTCGATGATGGAACCATACTGCCAAATACACTTAGACAAAATAATTCTCTCACCAGACCCGGCCTTTCTACCCAAGGTCTCTTTAACATTCCATAGAACCCAAAAAATCATCTTCCCTTCACTTCCAAAAACTATGGACAACAAGAAAAGGGACATTTACAGCAAACTCGATGTGAGAAACACGCTCATTACATACCTCGAAAGAACGAAGGATTGGCAAAAAGCAACGTCTCTCTTTGTCCTCTATGCAGAAGTTAATAAAGGGAAACAAGCATCTTGTTCACCCCGATTTTGGGTTTGAACACGTTTCAATTAAGAATAGTCCATACAATTTGTGTATCCATCCATTGGCTGATGGCTTATCATTGGAAATCCCCATCGTTACCAATTTCCCAATTGAAAATTAGAATAAACAACATTTACCTTATGGAATTTTTTTTGCATACCTTGCATAATACCATGCACCTATTGGATAAAAAATGGAACCTATGGTTCAAATATTCAGACTACCTTTTAGACCCATATTAGAATCCCCTTTTCACATCCAATTCTTTTATACACAAAAACAACCCTGCATTTCAAAATACTACTGAATCATTTATTTTCTATATGTAATAGATGTCATAAATAAATAAAGGCGGTTACTCTGTCATAAATCATTATAATTATTGATTGAAAATACTGTAATTCTCTGATGTCATGACATAATGTTTGTACCATTATTTTGTACACAATAAAAAAGTTTGTAAACAAAAAAACAAAAATACCATCAGCAGATGGATAAGAATGGCCATACAGACGACCTATGAGGCACAAGATCTCACTCCTCCAGAAGTGATCAGAGCACACACAACCAGAGTCTGGGTGACCTCGGTTGCAGAGAAAGCAGGGGTGACTCCGGAGCAGATCTGAAGGGCAGCGAAATGGTCGAGCTTCAGTACCTTCGCAAGGCACTACCGTATAGACCAGCTGTCTGACCAAGACCAGGCATTTGGTCGCAAGGTGCTCCAGTCTTTACCCCCACCCTAGTAAGTATTGCTTGATAAATCCTCTCGGATGCTGCCCTGGAAGACGATTCGAGAAAACAGAGTTAGGTACCTGGTATCTCTTTTTCTATACGTCGGCAGAATGGCACCGACAGGCACAATCACGTAGAGCATACGTGATTGCCTTTGTATAGTTGGGGGGTCCAATCGGACCCCCCTTCTGTACAGTGAGCGGTGGCTAAGTGTCCGGGAGCGTTCCGGGATGAGGGGGCAGCCATTCGTTTCTGGCCACCCCCTCGCGATCGCTCCCGGCGAATGGAAATGCCCCCTCTGTCTGTGTCAGACAGAGGGAGCAGGAGGAAGTGATGTCATCTCTGGTGCGGCGCTCACATATACCGAGCGCCGTACAAGAGAAGACATCAGGTCAGTGCACACAACACTACACTGACACCAGGACACATAGGGACATAAATCGCCCCCCCCAGATCACCCCCCCAGTCACAGTGTCACTGATTGCAGTGACCATTTATTTAGTGATCACTGCAATCAGTGACATTTGTGACTGTAAAAGTGTCACCAAAGTTTAGTCTTAGGTCCAGTGTAGCCCCCTAATCCCCCCTAATAAAGGTTTAACCCCCTGATCACCCCCCAGATAACCCTTTCACCGCCTATCACCACTGTCGCTTAGCGATCATTTTTCTGATCGCTGTCTTAGCGTCAGTGATGCCGATCGGCAGCCAGTAATTTTTTTTAGGTTCGCCGCAGGTTTTTATAGCGTCAGGTACCCCAATATATTATCTAATAAAGGTTTAACCCCCTTGATCGCCCCCCAGGTAACCCTTTCACCCCCTATCACCACTGTCACTAAGCAATCGTTTTTCTAAACGCTGTCTTAGTGTCTGTGATGCAGATCGGTAGCCGGTAATTTTTTTTAGGTTCGCCGCAGGTTTTTATAGCGTCAGGTACCCCAATATATTATCTAATAAAGGTTTAACCCTCTTGATCGCCCCCCAGGTAACCCTTTCACCCCCTATCACCACTGTCGCTAAGCAATTGTTTTTCTAAACGCTGTCTTAGTGTCGGTTATGCAGATCGTAGCCAGTAATTTTTTTTAGGTTCGCCGCATGTTTTTATAGCGTCAGGTACCCCAATATATTATCTAATAAAGGTTTAACCCCCTTGATCGCCCCCCAGGTAACCCTTTTACCCCCTATCACCACTGTCACTAAGCGATCGTTTTTCTAAACGCTGTCTTAGTGTCTGTGATGCAGATCGGTAGCCGGTAATTTTTTTTAGGTTCGCCGCAGGTTTTTATAGCGTCAGGTACCCCAATATATTATCTAATAAAGGTTTAACCCCCTTGATCGCCCCCCCCCCCCCAGGTAACCCTTTCACCCCCATCACCACTGTCGCTAAGCAATCGTTTTTCTAAACGCTGTCTTAGTGTCGGTGATGCAGATCGGTAGCTGGTAATTTTTTTTAGGTTCGCCGCAGGTTTTTATAGCGTCAGGTACCCCCATATATTATCTAATAAAGGTTTTAACCCCCTGATTGCCCCTAGTTAACCCTTTCACCAGTGATCACCATATAAGTGTTACAAGTGACGCTGGTTAGTTAGTTTGCTTTTTATAGTGTCAGGGCACCCGCCGTGTATATAACCCAATAAAGGTTTAACCCCCTGATCGCCTGGCGGGTGATATCAATTAGGTTTTAGCGTCAGAGAGGGTCTGAGTCACACCCCAGGCAGCGTCAGGTTAGTGCCAGTAACGCTAACACCCACGCGTGAAGCATACACCCCCCTTAGTGGTATAGTATCTGAACAGATCAATATCTGATCTGATCTATACTAGCGTCCCCAGCAGTTTAGGGTTCCCAAAAACACAGTGTTAGCGGGATCAGCCCAGATACCTGCTGGCACCTGCGTTTTGTCCCTCCGTCCAGCCCAGGCCACCCAAGTGCAGTATCGATTGATCACTGTCACTTACAAAACAAAAACACACATAACTGCAGCGTTCGCAGAGACAGGCCTGATCCCTGCGACTCCAGTGCTGTAGGAGGTGATTTCACCACCACAGTTAAAAAAAAAAAGCAAATATGCCGAAGCATTGGGGCAGCAGGGGCGGAGGAGCGATTTTGCTCCTAATGCCGCGTACATACGGTCGAAATTCCGACGGAGGCTTGCCCGTGGAAAAGTCCGACCATGTGTGTGCGGCATAACTTTTTTGCGGGAGGATGCCCCCATGCTTCGGCATATATAAATGGTGCGTGTATGCCCATCATTGGAAGTGGGTGGATGAAGGGCGGTATTCTAATGGTGGGCATACCCACCGATAAATCTCTTTTTTCGTTCAGCCAACTGGCTGCATGAAATAAAAAGATTACAATACATGTCCAACAAGGACCAGCAACGTACTGGTATGTTGCTGGACTTTGAATGTTTATACCAGAATGATGCCTGCGGGTTTAGGTATCATCTTGGTATCATTCTTTTCAGCCTGCGGCCGGCTTTCATGTAAAAGCAATCCTAGCGGCTAATTAGCCTCTGGACTGCTTTTACAAGCAGTGGGAGGGAATGCCCCCCCCCCCGGATAAAAAAAGCGCCATTGGGAAATTGGGAAAGCATTTTATCACACCGATCTTGGTGTGGTCAGATGCTTTGAGGGCAGAGGAAAAATCTAGGGTCTAGAAGACCCCAGTTTTTTCAAAAAAGAGTACCTGTCACTACCTATTGCTATCATAGGGGATATTTACATTCCCTGAGATAACAATAAAAATGATTAAAAAAAAAAAATACTTGGAAGGAACAATTTAAAAATAAAATAAAAAAGCAAAATTAATAATAAAAAAAAAAGCACCCCTGTCCTGCCCTGCTCTTGCCCAATGGCGAACGCAAGCGTCGGTCTGGCGTCATATGTAAACAGCAATTGCACCATGCATGTGAGGTATCACCGCGAAGGTCAGATCGAGGGCAATCATTTTAGCAGTAGACCTCCTCTGTAAATCTACTGGGGTAACCTGTAAAGGCTTTTAAAGGCTTTTAAAAATGTATGTAGTTTGTCGCCAATGCGCGTTTGTGCGAAATTTTAAAGCATGTCGTGTTTGGTATCTATGTACTCGGCCTAAGATCATCTTTTTTATTTCATCAAACATTTGGGCAATATAGTGTGTTTTAGTGCATTAAAATTTAAAAAAGTGTATTTTTTAACCCAAAAAATGCGTTTGAAAAATCGCTGCGCAAATACTGTGTAGAAAAAAAAAATGCAACACCCACCATTTTAATCTGTAGGGCCTTTGCTTTAAAAATATATATAATGTTTGGGGGTTCAACATAATTTTCTTGCAAAACAAAAATGTTTTCATGTAAACAAAAAGTGTCAAAAAGGGCTTTGTCTTCAAGTGGTTAGAAGAGTGGATGTAAGCTTCCTAATGTTGTGTATAAAATGCCAGAACAGTTCAAAACCCCCCCAAATGACCCCATTTTGGAAAGTAGACACCCCAAGCTATATACTGAGAGGCATGTCAAGTCCATGGAATATTTTATATGTTGACACAAGTTGCGGAAAAACGACAATTTTTTTTTTTTTTTTTTGCACAAAGTTGCCACTAAATGATATATTGCTCAAACATGCCATGGGCATATGTGGAATTACACCCCAAAATACATTCTGTTGCTTCTCCTGAGTACGGGGATACCACATGTGAGACTTTTTGGGAGCCTAGCCACGTACGGGACCCCAAAAACCAAGCACCGCCTTCAGGCTTTCTAAGGGTGTAAATTTTTGATTTCACTTCTCACTGCCTATCACAGTTTCGGAGGCCATGGAATGCCCAGATAGCACAAACCCCCCCCAAATGACCCCATTTTGGAAAGTAGACACCCCAAGCTATTTGCTGAGAGGTATTGTGAGTATTTTGCAGATCTCGCTTTTTGTCACAAAGTTTTGAAAATTGAAAAAATATATATATATATATATATATATATATATATATATATATATATTTTTTCTTTCTTCATTTTCAAAAACAAATGAGAGCTGTAAAATACTCGCCATTCCTCTCAGCAAATAGCTTGGGGTGTCTATATTCCAAAATGGGGTCATTTGGGGGGGTTTTGTGCGATTTTGGCATTTTTTGGCCTTCGAAACTGTGATAGGTAGTGAGGAGTGAAATCAAAAATTTGTGCCTAGAAATCCTGAAGGCGGTGCTTGGTTTTCGGGGTCCCATACGCGGCTAGGCTCCTAAAAAGTCCCACACATGTGGTATCCGCGTACTCAGGAGAAGCAGAAAAATGTATTTTGGGGTGTAATTCCACATATAACCATGCCATGTGAGAGCAATATATCATTTAGTGACAACTTTTTGTAATTTTTTTTTTTTTTGTCATTATTCAATCACTTGGGACAAAAAAATATATTCAATGGGCTCAACAAGCCTCTCAGCAATTTCCTTGGGGTGTCTACTTTCTAAAATGGGGTCATTTGGGGGGGTTTTGTGCTATTTTGGCATTTTATGGCCTTCGAAACTGATAGGTAGTGAGGAGTGAAATCAAAAATTTGCGCCCTTAGAAATCCTGAAGGCGGTGCTTGGTTTCCGGGGTCCCGTACGTGGCTAGGCTCCCAAAAAGTCCCACACATGTGGTATCCCCGTACTCAGGAGAAGCAGCAAAATGTATTTTGGGGTGAAATTCCACATATAACCATGGCATGTGTGAGCAATATATCATTTAGTGACAACTTTTTGTAATTTTTTTTTTTTTTTTTTTAGTCATTATTCAATCACTTGGGACAAAAAATTCAATGGGCTCAACATGCCTCTCAGCAATTTCCTTGGGGTGTCTACTTTCCAAAATGGGGTCATTTGGGGGGGTTTTGTACTGCCCTGTCATTTTAGCACCTCAAGAAATGAGATAGGCAGTCATAAATTTAAAGCTGTGTAAATTTCAGAAAATGTACCCTAGTTTGTAAACTCTATAACTTTTGCGCAAACCAATAAATATACGCTTATTGACATTTTTTTTACTAAAAACATGTGGCTGAATACATTTTGGCCTAAATGTATGACTACAATTGAGTTTATTCGATTTTTCTTATAACAAAAAGTAGAAAATATCATTTTTTTTCAAAATTTTCGGTCTTTTTCCGTTTATATCGCAAAAAATAAAAATCGCAGAGGCAATCAAATACCATTAAAAGAAAGCTCTATTTGTGGGAAGAAAAGGACGCAAATTTCGTTTGGGTACAACATTGCATGTCCGCACAATTTACAGTTAAAGCAGCGCAGTGCAAAATTCTGAATTCACCTCTGGTCCTCTAGCTACCAAATGGTCCGGGGCTTAAGTGGTTAATTAAACGACAAGTAACAGAGTGGGAGCTTCAAGCTTACTGTGACTTCCTTCGGTACTTTAATACAACTGAGGCACGCAGGTAAGACTGTGAAATTTGTAATGGTGAACTAATGTGTTTCCGGTTTCAGGGAGGAGGAGCCTATCTCTCGGATGCTGTCCTGAAAGACTACTTAGAAAAAGAGTTACCAGGTACCTAACACCTAACTCTGTTGTTTTGGGGGGGGGGGGGGGAATCCTATCCCACTTCCTCTTCTCGGCCGCCTAGGCGATGACTCCTCTCACCATATGTGGCCCCTCCCTGCCAGCAATCTTCTGGGACACGTCACAGGTCCCAGAAGATTGCCTGCCCGATAGCAGTGCGCGCCCAGCTGTAAGCTGTCACAGCCGGGTGCCCACAGTTGCTATGATGGTGCCGCGGAAAGGAGGGGGCGCCCGTAACGCTGGACAATGAGACAGGTAAGTGTCTGTTTATTAAAAGTCGGCAGCTACAATTTTTGTAGCTGCTGACTTTTAATAAACTAAAAAAAATGTGTGCAACTCCGCATTAAGAGGTATAATAACCTTCTAAGTATAATAATTACTACCCTTATTTTTATGGCGAAAAATTGAAGGATGCTGATTTATCAGATTGTGACAGGTATCCAAAATACAGGCAATTGTAAGGTTTCTATAAAAAGTTATCATATGTTAATATACCAGGAGCAATTCTAATAGATACATGAAAAGATTAAATATTAAAAGGGTCTCGTGTTGTCATTACCTGATGTAGGCTGTGTCATATATGCTGTAACAAAACGTCCCACTCTCCGCTTGAGTGATTCGTCCGCTTCCTCCCAGTCTGAATATAGGTATCAGATATTCCAACCGCTGACAACACCACCACAAGACAATACTTGTTTGGTTGCTGAACAAGACGTCTTTGGGTAGGAGGCCAGCCCACAGCCCCCTCCAAAACACACAGTGACAGTGGGTTCTGTCACATTTCTCCCCTTTTAAAAACAGACTAACCAGGTCCCTGATCCTCAACTGGTCTGGACCTGCGTTGGTCACAAACTCCCACCCCAGGCAAACCGCAAAAGGAACAGTATGACTCTGGCGCTGGGGAACAAAACCGCACATATGGTCTCCTGTAAATAAAAACAGCCGCTGCAGAGCGGGGCCAGCTGTCCGCACTCCCGTGATCCAGGGCCGGGTTGCAGGTATTGGGGGGGTAAATAATCCTCTTCCCCGATGCCAGCCCTTCAGCTGGTAGGGGACATAGGTTGGTAGTGCTAAGCTGTTGGGGAAGAAGATGTACTTGCTTTCCTTCCGGTGTAGTTACCAGCCACTGGGGAGGTATCTTGTGGGGACCATCTCCCGGACTCCGTCTTTTTTTCTGATGCTGGGCAGAGACCAACAACGCTCTTCCCCGTAGCCAGCGCTTCTGCTGGGGGGACGGATACAAAGGTAGAGTTCAGCCGCTGGAGAGGGGGGGGGAAGGGTTTTCTCACCTCCCGGTTCTGTGACCAGCCACTGGGGCGACTTCTCACAGGGGTTGTGTCCCAAACCCTCCGAAAACATGCTGAGGGGAGGGCTGGGCTGAGGCCAGCGGCACTCTGCCCCATAGCCAGCGATTGTGCTGGGGGGCTGAACACTGCGGTAGTGTCCATTTGCTGGGGAGGGAGAATTGCTTTCTCTACTCCCATTGGGGATATCTGCTGCTGGGGAAACAGCTCACGGAGATCATCTCTCTGACTCTCTGGATCCAACTCTGAGTGTGGGTAGAGGCCAGCGGTGCTCTGCCTCATAGCTATCCCTTTTGCTGGGGCATCGGATGCTATACTCTGGACTTGCTGCTGATCACCATCTACCAGCCTTCCAGCGCCCGTCTCAACTCTCCCTTCTGAGACCTTTATGCTATTAGCTTGTCTCGCTGCTTGGGGAACCTCTGGTGCGTTCCGACGTTCTAGCACTCGCAGTGCCCTCTGTATCATCGCCGCTTCTTCCATTGCAGTTAGGACGGAAAAACATAGGGGCACCCCGGCCCCATTTCCTCCGCATCTTCGCGACTGTCTGCTACTTCTCCCGGACAGTCCCAGGCAATGGGAGCTATGCCAGGCTGGTGATCACCGCCAAACAGCCGCTTGTAGGCAATCTCGAAGCTCCCATTCTTGCTCAACCAGGAACTCCAATTCCTCCAGGTCACACGCCTCTTCGGGGAGGTCCAGCACCTCCTCTCGGAAGTCCAGGATGTCTTCCAGCCACCACTCCCCGTCGCTCCCAAAGTCTGGGTCTCCGTACATTTTTTGATGGAGCAGCCCCACGCCACCGTAGCCAACGCCCTCTGTCAGGCTGCAATCTGCTGTACCTGGCCGCAATTGAGCCGCGAACCACCAGAGGGCACTGTAGCTGGCATCCAGCCTCATCTCCTCCCGGACCAATCTTCCCAGCTCTGTCTTCCACTCATCTCGTGGTCGTTCCCTCAGGAACGCCTCTCGCGCACGGTACTGCGTCCAGTACATCTCTGTGGAGGAGGGAAGGATCTGCCCCTGATGGTGCTGCTTGTTGCTTAGCGTCTCTTGCCAGAGTTGCCGGCAAATTACATCCCCCCCCCCCCCCCAGCCGAGCATGGTGTGCTCCATTGCTGGTCCCCGATGTTGCTTCCGCATGCCTTGCAGCCTCCTCGCGAACTCCGCTCTCATGCTGGCCGCTCCCCGTATCGCTTTTGTCATATACCGCTTCCTCCCAGTCTGAATATAGATATCAGCTATTCCAACCGCTGACAACACAAGACAATACTTGTTTGGTTGCTGAACAAGAAGTCTTTGGGTAGGAGGCCAGCCCATAGCCCCCTCCAAAACACACAGTGACAGTGGGTTCTGTCATATATGCCATACAAGTTGGCTGTATCCAAAATAATGTTTTGAAAGTATGTCCAAGGCTTTTAAGCCTCAGAAGCTTTTAATCCCTTTTAAGGGATCTGTAGCAAACAAGATATAGCATAGACCAGGCATGTCCAAAATCCTGGTTATTTGGACATGTATATCTTTTGTGGCCCCCGACGATCTCCCAGCGCCGGGGCCACAAAAGATGTATATGCCATGGAGGGGATAGGGCGGAGGCAGGACGAGCGCCGTACACACACAGTAGAATTTCCTGTTTACGGGCGGCCTCTGTAATAGGAAGTCCCGTCTCCGGCGCTGCAATTGGACGACTGTGCAGTCCATCAAAGGAGGTGGGACTTTCTATTAAAGAGGCCGCCATGTAAACAGGAGATTCTCCTGTAGGTAGTCTTTAGCGCTCGGGAGTGCATTCCTGGCAATGGTGGGTGCTGCATTCCTGGCAATGGTGGGTGCTGCATTCCTGGCAATGGTGGGTCTGCAGATGGGCACTTGTGAGGCTGCAGATGGGCACTGACCCTTATTTTGCTTCTCAGTTCTTTATTTAAATTATTTTTTTTTCCAGAAACTTCGCTCTTAAAGTGAAGGTGCGTGTTATACACCAATAAATACGGTATATCCAAATAATACGCCCAAGCTCATCTCTTTACTCACACACAGCCAGAAAGGCAAGAGAATTCTTGTTGTGCAGTGTATTAGTGCTCGAACGCACACATTTTAATGGTTCAAGGAATGTCAGGGAAAATGGTCGGCCATCACACATGTTCACTTCATCAAATCTGGCCCTCTTTGAAAAAAATGTCACTTTAAATACATTTTTATATATGTAAAAAGTGTGTGTTTTTCTTCCAAAATACAAATAACCTAACTCAAACTGAACTGAATAGAGAGCCTACAATACAGCACTGTTCATTCTTGTTAATCCACTATTTTAACCATAACGTATTCACGGAGTCTGTAAAATAAATACAGACAACCGCGTAGTTGTATTTATTTTGCAGATTATGTAGCCTACATCAGGTAATGACAATATGAGACATTTTTATTATTATTCTTTTCATGTATCATCTATTAGATTTGCTCCTGGTACATTGATACATGCCTACTTTCTATAGAAACTTTACAATTGCCTGTATTTTGAATTATTTGTATCCTGTTACAATCTGACAAATCAGCAGTCTTAAATTTTTGGCCAAAATAAGGTAAATGTAGTAATTATTATCCTCTTAAGAAATGTAACCTGTAAATAATATTATACCCAAGCCTTTAATAGGGGGGGGGGGCTGGGTGCATCAGTGTCTATGTGTATATGGGGGTTCCCCTTTGCCCTGCTGGGGGAGTACAAGCTTTGCTATCTCCCTCCTCTCCACCCTTGTTCGTTCGTATTCTTTAGCGTGTGGGGACAAGGCCCTTTATGTAAGGGGTGTATTGTTAATGTGATTTTTGACAATTGTTCTCTCATTTAGATTGCATTATATTTCAAAAGTCTGTATTGATGGCTCCTGGCGACGATGTCCAGGAAACACGTTGAGGCGTAAAGACTAATATATGCAAACAAATTACCAGTATTGGACTTTTTTGCATGTTGTATTTTTTTATGATGTACTTGGAATTGTTGTGCAATTCGTGGTTGATATGCTACGTGGTTGATATGCAAACCTTTTTAAATGGATATTAACCAATAAAATGTTTTTTAACCGTAAAGTGACCATACCACAGTGCAATTGTAATGTTAGTTTCTAGTTAGGGATGTGGCACTTAAATTTCTCAAATTTGATATGCTTTGTATACCTGTTTAATAATTTTTACAATATAGAGGTCATTGGTATCTGAGGCTGGTTTACAAGAGACTTCCATGTATTTTTTTCACAATTGTGCTGAATGAGCCTTTTTTCTATATTTGTAAAATATTGGACTATATGTTGGGCATGTTAACAAGTGTAATGCTGAAAAGGGAATTCTGTCATGTTAGATTTATGGAGGCTACCATTGCTGAGATTTTAGATCCCTTGCTTTCCCAGTGAAACTTTGGCTTCCATGTTTTCTGCTGACCTGGAATAAGAAAAAAAAAATTCTTGTACTTATGTAGCGGGTATTTGAATTTGTAAGGGCTCTGGAGGTGTGAAGTTCCGTGGGGGTCTCTGGGTGGCGCTGTTGGGCCCGAGCTGAACATACACCGCGAACCGTGCCTTTTTGTCCTCCCCTGGAGCTGGTACAGCGGGGCGGGGAACCCGCTGTGATGCAAAAGGAGAGGTCATAAAAAAGGCGGAGGCCCTGATTTGGGGAGAGAGTCGGAGGGCGTGGCCGCACCCGGGCACCTTCAGCTTGGGTGCTGGTGTTCCAGGCCTAGGCACCCTTGGCCTAGCTGGAACAGAGATGGAGTCCATTCGAGGCACCTTTAGCCTGGGGTGAAGTACAATGGCGGATGCCTGGGGCTCAGTACCTTCGACTGAGTTCCGCGAGGGTGAGGAATCCGAGGGGGCCCTAGCGCCTTGGGTGCCCGTGTCTGAGTTTGTGAGGACTGGTGCGCAGTAACTTCTCAGAAGAGTCCGGCGCAGCATCGCTGGTGACGGAGAGGCCTCCATTTCTCCCTTGGACGGATTTCTTCCCCTGACAGGGGCAAAGTGAGCGACGGTAAATTCACGTTCTAAATTACCTAGTCAGTGGCAGTGACTATCCACCACTGGTGACAGCACAGTGGGCAGCAGCAAGAAGGGAAAGGGTTGTGCCTCGATCTGTTTCCCCATTATTCAAAAGGAGAAAGACTGTTTTATTGCTTGGCAAGAAGAATAAAACTGAGTTGTACCTATTCACTGTGTGGAACTTGGGTTACTAAGCAAAGGAGCCAGGAACGAAGGACTGGACTTGGCTCTAGGACACCTACACAAAAGCCCAATCTCTGGCCTTCACCTCCTAGTTGCGGGAGGACATGGGCCGTGGTGTGTATCCTCTCTCTCTCCCAGGTACCCCTAGACAACAGCCATATAACAAGGATATGCAAGGGAGAGAGGTGAGGCCGCTACACTTATTTTAAAATGTGCTTGTTCTGGGCCTGTGCCTCAAATATAGTCAAGTTAAACACAGCCATTTAACTAATGTTTATTTTAAGAGTAGGGATGAGCTGAGCATGAGTTTGGTTGAAGGCAAAACCCAGGACCCTGCATTGAGTTTATATGGTCTCCCACAGTACACGGAAATGCAATTAGTAAAAAGAAACTGCCAAATATCTTTTCTCATCAGCAGTATTTAGCAGTCTTGTGATTTCTATCAGTGCCTGGCTTGAGCACTGGTTAAAGCTTGTAGGAGGAGTTTTCAGTCTCCTCTGTCTTATGAGGTTGCATGACCCAGGACCCTCTGTCTAGACAGTGCTGATTGGCCCTGTGCCGATCACATGCACCTTTCAAAGAAAATAAAAAACTCCTATAGCAATACACATCAAACTGAGCTAGTACAGAGTGCCCCCCAAGGCTCTGTACTATTAGCAGATGGATTGGGGACTGTGGAAGAAGGGGAGGATCAGAGAAGACAGGATCGATGAGCCTTTTTATACAATGCAGAGGATCAACTAGTTTATTTTTACTGCATAAACAGACAGCTTTTACTGTTGTGGGTTTAGTAACAATAAGTTTGGGTACAGAATCTGAATCTTATTGAAGTCAATGGGAGCTGAATGTTAAACAGTAATGGCCATTTTCTAGGCTAATGGACAAGGAATTGTCAAGCATATGGCATTGGGAGGCTTTGCCAAAGCAAAAAAGATGTTGTTTCTTGTTGGCAATGGAACTGTTCAAATTGCCGCAACTCATGTCGCAGCGTCTTTGAAAAAGGTTCCTGCATTATAGTTTGCAAAATTTCATTGCGACTTGCGTAAAATTCTGTTAAATTAAGTCACAAGCTACAATGAAATCGGAGGTGCCAATCGCACTAATCTGTGGCTTTGAAATCACGCTGAAGGAGCACGATTTCAAAGCTGCTCTAGTGTGAACCAAGGCTAACTTGCCTATCAAATGGTGCATCTGTACAATGTACTACATTAACCACTTAAGCCCCGGACCATTTGGTAGCTAAAGGACCAGAGGTGAATACAGAATTTTGCACTGCGCTGCTTTAACTGTAAATTGTGCGGACATGCAATGTTGTACCCAAACGAAATTTGCGTCCTTTTCTTCCCACAAATAGAGCTTTCTTTTAATGGTATTTGATTGCCTCTGCGATTTAAATTTTTTGCGATATAAACGGAAAAAGACCGAAAATTTTGAAAAAAAATATTTTCTACTTTTTGTTATAAGAAAAATCGAATAAACTCAATTTTAGTCATACATTTAGGCCAAAATGTATTCAACCACATGTCTTTAGTAAAAAAAATGTCAATAAGCGTATATTTATTGGTTTGCGCAAAAGTTATAGCGTTTACAAACTAGGGTACATTTTCTGGAATTTACACAGCTTTAAATTTATGACTGCCTATCTCATTTCTTGAGGTGCTAAAATGGCAGGGCAGTACAAACCCCCCCCCCCCCCAAATGACCCCATTTTAGAAAGTAGACACCCCAAGGAAATTGCTGAGAGGCATGTTGAGCCCATTGAATATTTTTTTTTTTGTCCCAAGTGATTGAATAATGACAAAAAAAAAAATTACAAAAAGTTGTCACTAAATGATATATTGCTCACACATGCCATGGTTATATGTGGAATTGCACCCCAAAATACATTCTGCTGCTTCTCCTGAGTACGGGGATACCACATGTGTGGGACTTTTTAGGAGCCTAGCCACGTACGGGACCCCGGAAACCAAGCACCGCCTTCAGGATTTCTAAGGGCGCAAATTTTTGATTTCACTCCTCACTACCTATCACAGTTTTGAAGGCCATAAAATGCCAAAATAGCACAAAACCCCCCCAAATGACCCCATTTTGGAAAGTAGACACCCCAAGCTGTTTGCTGAGAGGCATGGTGAGTATTTTACAGCTCGCATTTGTTTTTGAAAATGAAGAAATAACTTTTTTTTTTTTCTTTTTTTTTTAAATTTTCAAAACTTTGTGACAAAAAGCGAGATCTGCAAAATACTCACAATACCTCTCAGCAAATAGCTTGGGGTGTCTACTTTCCAAAATGGGGTCATTTGGGGGGGGTTTGTGCCATCTGGGCCTTCCATGGCCTCCGAAACTGTGATAGGCAGTGAGAAGTGAAATCAAAAATTGACACCCTTAGAAAGCCTGAAGGCGGTGATTGGTTTTTGGGGTCCCGTACGCGGCTAGGCTCCCAAAAAGTCTCACATGTGGTATCCCCGTACTCAGGAGAAGCAACAGAATGTATTTTGGGGTGTAATTCCACATATGCCCATGGCATGTTTGAGCAATATATCATTTAGTGACAACTTTGTGCAAAAAAAAAAAAATATTATTTTTTCTGCAACTTGTGTCAACATATAAAATATTCCATGGACTCGACATGCCTCTCAGTATATAGCTTGGGGTGTCTACTTTCCAAAATGGGGTCATTTGGGGGGGTTTTGAACTGTTCTGGCATTTTATACACAACATTAGGAAGCTTACATCCACTCTTCTAACCACTTGAAGACAAAGCCCTTTTTGACACTTTTTGTTTACATGAAAACATATTTTTTTTTTGCAAGAAAATTATGTTGAACCCCCAAACATTATATATATTTTTAAAGCAAAGGCCCTACAGAATAAAATGGTGGGTGTTGCATTTTTTTTTCTACACAGTATTTGCGCAGCGATTTTTCAAACGCATTTTTTGGGGAAAAAATACACTTTTTTTAATTTTAATGCACTAAACCACACTATATTGCCCAAATGTTTGATGAAATAAAAAAGATGATCTTAGGCCGAGTACATAGATACCAAACACGACATGCTTTAAAATTTCGCACAAACGCGCATTGGCGACAAACTACATACATTTTTAAAAGCCTTTAAAAGCATTTACAGGTTGCCCCGTTAGATTTACAGAGGAGGTCTACTGCTAAAATTACTGCCCTCGATCTGACCTTCGCGGTGATACCTCACATGCATGGTGCAATTGCTGTTTACATATGACGCCAGACCGACGCTTGCGTTCGCCATTGGGCAAGAGCAGGGCAGGACAGGGGTGCTTTTTTTTTTTTTTTATTATTAATTTTGCTTTTTTATTTTATTTTTAAACTGTTGCTTCCATATTTTTTATTTTTTTATCACTTTTATTGTTATCTCAGGGAATGTAAATATCCCCTATGATAGCAATAGGTAATGACAGGTACTCTTTTTTGAAAAAACTGGGGTCTATTGGACCCTAGATCTTTCCTCTGCCCTCAAAGCATCTGACCACACCAAGATTGGTGTGATAAAATGCTTTCCCAATTTCCCAATGGCGCTTTTTATATCCGGGGGGGAACATTCCCTCCCACTGCTTGTAAAAGCAGTCCAGAGGCTAATTAGCCACTAGGATTGCTTTTACATGAAAGCCGGCCGCTGGCTGAAAAGAATGATACCAAGATGATACCTAAACCCGCAGGCATCATTCTGGTATAAACATTCAAAGTCCAGCAACATACCAGTACGTTGCTGGTCCTTGTTGGACATGTATTGTAATCTTTTTTTTCATGCAGCCTGTTGGCTGAACGAAAAAAAAAGATTGATCGGTGGGTATGCCCACCATTAGAATACCGCCCTTCATCCACCCACTTCTAATGATGGGCATACGAGCACCATTTATATATGCCGAAGCATGTGGGCATCTTCTCGCAAAAGTTATGCCGCGTACACATGGTCAGACTTTTCCACGGGGCAAGCCTCCGTCGGAATTTCGACCGTATGTACGCAGCATTAGGAGCAAAATCGCTCCTCCGCTCCTGCTGCCCCAATGCTTCGGCATATATGCTTTTTTTTTTTAACTGTGGTGGTGAAATCACCTCCTACAGCACTGGAGTCGCAGGGATCAGGCCTGTCTTTGCGAACGCTGCAGTTATGTGTGTTGTGTTTTGCAAGTGACAGTGATCGATCGATACTGCACTTGGGTGGCCTGGGCTGGACGGAGGGGCAAAACGCAGGTGCTAGCAGGTATCTGGGCTGATCCCGCTAACACTGCGTTTTTGGGAACCCTAAACTGCTGGGGACGCTAGTATAGATCTGATCAGATCAGATATTGAGCTGATCAGATACTATACCACTAAGGGGGGTGTATGCTTCACGCGTGGGTGTTAGCGCTACTGGCACTAACCTGACGCTGCCTGGGGTGTGACGCAGACCCTCTCTGACGCTAAAACCTAATTGATATCACCCGCCGTGCGATCAGGGGGTTAAACCTTTATTGGGTTATATACGGCGGGTACCCTGACACTATAAAAAGCAAACTAACTAACCAGCGTCACCCGTAACACTTATATGATGATCACTGGTGAAAGGGTTAACTAGGGGCAATTAGGGGGTTAAAACCTTTATTAGGTAATATATGGGGGTACCTGACGCTATATAAAAACCTGACGGCGAACCTAAAAAAAAATTACTGGCTACCTATCGGCATCACCGACACTAAGACAACGATCATAAAAACGATTGCTTAGCGACAGTGGTGATAGGGGGTGAAAGGGTTACCTGGGGGGCGATCAAGGGGGTTAAACCTTTATTAGATAATATATTGGGGTACCTGACGCTATAAAAACCTGCGGCGAACCTAAAAAAAATTACCGGCTACCGATCAGCATCACCGACGCTAAGACATCGATCAGAAAAATGATCGCATAGCGACGGCGGTGCTAGGGGGTGAAAGGGTTACCTGGGGGGTGATCAAGGGGGTTAAACCTTTATTAGGTAATATATGGGGGTACCCGACGCTATAAAAACCTGCGGCGAACCTAAAAAAAATTACTGGCTACCGATCAGCATCACCGACGCTAAGACATCGATCAGAAAAATGATTGCTTAGCGACGGCTGTGCTAGGGGGTGAAAGGGTTGTCTGGGGGGTGATCAGGGGGTTAAACCTTTATTAGGGGGGGGTAGGGGGCTACACTGGACCTAAAACTAAATGTAGTGACACTTTTACAGTCACAAATGTCACTGATTGCAGTGATCACTAAATAAATGGTCACTGCAATCAGTGACACTGTGACTGGGGGCTGGGGGGTGATCTGGGGGGGGGCGATTTATGTGCCTATGTGTCCTGGTGTCAGTGTAGTGTTGTGTGCACTAACCTGCATCTTCTCCTGTATGGCGCTCGGTATATGTGAGCGCCGCAGGAGAGATGACATCACTTCCTCCTGCCTGGCAGGCAGGGGAAGCTCTCTCATTCGCCGGGAGCGATCGAGAGGGGGTGGCCGGAATCGAACGGCCGTCCCCTCATGCCGGATCGCTCCCGAAGGTAAAACGACCACCCACTGTAAAGAAGGGGGGTCCGATCGGACCCCCCAACTATACAAGGGCAATCACGTATATGTACGTGATTCTGCCTGTCGATGCCATTCTGCCGACGTATATTTACAGTGGGCGGTCGTTAAGTGGTTAAACTGACATTTACGAAGAAGAACAAGGGAAAAAAATTCAATTTAACAACTTCATTACAGGGCATTTTCACCCCCTTCCTGCCCAGACCAATTTTTAGTTTTCAGCGCTGTTGCACTTTGAATGACAATTGCGCGGTCATGCAAAACTGTACCCAAATTAAATCTTTTTTTTTTTTCCCCCACAAATGGAGCTTTCTTTTGTTGGTATTTGATCATCTCTGTGGGTTATATTTTTTGCGCTATAAACAAAAAAAAAAGCAACAATTTTGAAAAAAACACAATTTTTTTTACTTTTTGATTTAATAAATATCAATTTTTTTTAAACAATTTTTTTCCTCCGTTTAGGCCGATATGAATTCTTCTACATATTTTTGGTAAAAAAAAATCGCAATAAGCGTATATTGATTGGTTGGCACAAAGGTTATAGTGTCTACAAAATAGGGGATAGATTTATGGCATTTTTTTTTTTTTACTAGTAATGGCGGCGATCTGCGATTTTTGTGAATAGGGTTTTGTTTCGCGCTACTCAAGAGTATCAGAATAGTGACTGATGTGACTATCAATTGCTGCAAAATCAATCTGTGTTCACTTAACACATAAACATGGTGATAAAGAAAAAAGAAGGGGATTTTGCGCTAAAGACAATATATAACACACATGAAACACCACTGTGTCACATATTATCACTTAAAAATGAAAATAAAAATGAAAATCCAATATATGAATGGTGATGTAAATAGTGCAGAATAATAATACGTGCTAATACTTCAACCCACCAAAAACATAAATAAAGTGCAAGTGCATATATGGACTATCCAAAATGTGCCAAAAAAGTTCAATATTGCAATGAATGCTGTTCAATAAATGTCCAAAAAGGTTTTAAATCAATGGGATAATATTCCGAAATTCAGGATGGAGTCAAATTGCATGAATGATGAACAGGTTTGGAGTATTGAACCTGTAGTGAATCCTACACCGGTCTCCCAATGCTCTCACCTCATTAATATAGGTCACTGGCATAGAGTATGTTCACTGACATAGACTGTGGTCTTATCTCTCCTTTATATCTTCTCCACTCCTTTGTAATCATATGGTTGTATCCTCCACCAATCACGTTCTCTATGGATAGATATGGTAAAGGAAGGAGGAGGGGGGAACCAAGCTCCGACAAATACCATAGGAGAGGGATAGGGAAAGAAGCCTCTGATAGTGTAGTATTTTAAAAATATATACGGCTTTATTAAATAAAAAATGGACTCTTACATCACAAATAAAACAATCAGCATATATGGAGTAACCTGCGTGTGAAACGCTGTCTTACTGTTCCTCTGCTGTATTCCGATCCGTCTGTATGATGCCGCAATCCTCCCTAAAATCTGTGATTTTTATTGTGACCGTTTTTGGGACCATTCACATTTATACAGCGATTAGTGCTATAAAACTGCACTGATTACTGTTTTAAATGTGACTGGCAGGGAAGGGGTTAACACTAGGGGGCGATCAAGAGGTTAAATATGTTCCCTAGGGAGTGATTCTAACTGTAGGGGGCGGGGACTCACAAGGGGAGGAGACCGATCTGTGTTCCTCTGTACTGGGAACACACATTGGTCTCCTCACCTCTGACAGGACATGGATCTGTGTGTTTACACACACAGATCCACGGTCCTGCTGTGATCACGGGCAATCGCGGGTGCCTGGCGGACATCGCAGCCGCCGGACATGCGCACTGGGTCCCGAGCGATGTGGCGGGTGAGCGCGCCCCCTAGACGGCCGGGAAGCCCAGGACGTCATATGACGTCAACCCAGGATGGGAGATCCCTCCTGTGGACGTCATATGTACATGGGCGGGATGTGAAGTGGTTAAAGAAAAAAAATAAAAGTTAGACTGTTTTGCAATGGTCAAAAAAAAAAAATTTCTTTTAAGAACGTTCCTTCGATTTTCTAATCGTTAGTGGGGTCAAATCGACGTTCTTTTTCAACCACAGTGATGGGAAAATTTAGAAATAGAAAACTTCTTGCTGAAAGGAATTTTTAGACCGTGTATGATTTTCCTTCAGAAATTACTTTCATTTTAAAACTCAATGTTACAAGCAAGTGAAAATTTCAAACAACATTCTTTCATTCAGCGAATGTACCAATATTTTTCGTATTTATACAATATTAACAGTAGCGATTATTTGTTCTTTTTGTACTATAAAGGGCTAATTTTAGTTTTTTTTTTTTTAACCCCATTATGTTACTGGCCGATTAATCGATTATGGAACTAATCGATTAGTTGTCAATTAATCAATTTGTTTTTTTCGGCCCTATACCAGACCCTTATGCTTAATCTAGAAGCCCTTTTTCAGGGGATTTCCAAAAAACTGATAATAACATAGGGACCTTAAGAGGTGCATATATTTTTAAGTGAATCGATCAGAGGAGTCACAAAGTAAATATTTTAAAATATATTTTTATTATAAACAATGTAAAAGCACATATTTAAAAAATGAGCTCAGTAGTCCTATATCATTGAAACATTCATATTCATGTGCCTGTCTACTATTCATAATATTCCTTATATACAAGTGTATGTGGTAAAGAAAATTCCATAAGTGCCTATTGATTGGTTTGCACAAAAGTTAGTGTCTACAAACTATGGGATATGTTTATGGAATTTGTATTTATTTTTATTTTTTTACTAGTAATGGTGGCGATCAGCGACTTATAGCAGAACTGCGATATTGCGGCAGACAAGTTGGACACTAATTGACACTTTTGACACTTTTTTGGGGACCGGTAACATTACTTCAGTGATCAGTGCTAAAAATATGCACTGTCACTAGCTGGGAAGGGGTTAACAGGGACGATCAAAGGGATAACACTGTGCCTAGCTGGTGTTTTACTGTAGTGTGGGAGGTGCTTTTACTAGGGAAAGGCATAGATCCGTGTCCCTGCTTTGCAGGAATACAAGATCCATGCCTTCCTTACTGACAGAACAGCAATCTGCCTTATTTACATAGGCAGATCACCGTTTTGCCTGCGTCCCAAACGATCAGCAGGTGCCGGCGGACATCGGGTACGTGGGACCTACTGATCATCTCCCGCTGTGTCGATTTGAAGCTGGAGCGAGCAGCCGGCGATGTACTTGCACTCAATACCCGGAAGTGCAGGATCACGTGTGTGTGTGTGTGTGTGTGTGTGTGTGTGTATATATATATGTATATATATAATATATATATAATCCTGCACAGCGCCGCTAAACTGTAGCAGTAAAACTGCTTTAGGACGGTCGGCAAGTGGGTGTGAACCCATCCTTGAAGTTTGGAATTATTGTAAATTTAAACATTAGAAGAAATGTGTGCATGAAAGTAATGATGATCCCAGGTTTTGTTTTACAGGTTGGAAAATGGGCTTGTTCAGTAGGAGCAGGATGTCATCTGCCAAGGTGCTCTTCATCTGCCAACTCATCTCCCAACCCAACTTATTCTCCCTATACCGTTTCTCCATAATCAGTCACACGTACCAAAAAATTATTTCTTATAATGTAGTATTTATTTTATCAAGGCTTCCTGAAAACGCTGTTGGTGAAACAAGTTTAAGTGGAGTTCCACCCTGATTTTTTATTTTTTTCTTAAAAGTAAAAAAAAAAAAAAATTATACTCACCAGAAAGGGCGGTTGTTATGCGGAAGTAGCTCTTCTGCCTCTTCGTCCACCGCGGTGGTCTTCTTCCTCTACCTCTGTCGTGGTGTCTTCTGGTGAATGGGGTGTGCGGCCTTCTGGGAACTGTGTGTATCCCAGGAGGCAGCCGCCCATTCACAAAGCTCCGTGCGAGTCGCGGTTGCGCACTAGCAAAAACGGGCAGTGGAGCCGTAAGGCTTCACTGCCTGTTTCCCTTAGTCAGGATGGAGGCACCAGGACCGAGCGATCGCCGTCGGGGGACCATCATCGCAGGCACCTAAGACCTAGGACAGGTAAGTGTCCTCCTTAAAAGTCAGCAGCTATAGTGTTAGTAGCTGCTGACTTTTGGAAAAAAAAATTGCAGGTGGAACTCCGCTTTAAGGCTGTACTATTGCTGTCGGGGGCATATCAAAATGTTCACTCTCCTGCGCTGTGTGGTCCCAACGTGTTATCAGACTCTTATCTTGACATGTTAGTATACAGTTGTGCTCATAATTTTACATACCCTAGCAGAATTTATGATTTCTTGGCCATTTTTCAGAGAATATGAATGATAACTTTTCTTTCACTCGTGGTTAGTGTTTGGCTGAAGCCATTTATTATCAATCAACTGTGTTTACTCTTTTTAAATCATAATGACAATCGAAACTACGCCAATTACCCTGATCCAAATTTTACATAACCCAGTTTTTAAAGGGGTTGTAAACCCTCATGTTTTTTCACCTTCATGCATCATATGCATGAACTTGAAAAGGCTTCTGGCAGTCACCGGCCCCCAGCCCCCCCGTTTTACTTACCTGAGCCGTGGAATTCACTTGGCGATGATGGAACAGAAGGAGCACAAAAGTGCAGGTCGCCCTGGGACTTTGAGTGAGGTACTAGAGTTGGGCATATATTCACAAAAATGCATAGGTAAAAAACAATTTATTGGTGATGAATGCTGTAATAACAAAACAGAGACAACAAAAAATTGTGTGTCCCAAGGCATAGTGGCCCATGTAGAACAACATCGGTACAACAATTGAACATACAAAGCATATATGGTACATCCATGCACAATGATAATAATATGAAAGGCTGAACACGTGGGTACATGCGCACAGGCAAAATTGCTATATCAGATGATATTGTGTGTAACCGGTGGTGGATGAATTGTGAAGAGCATAGTCCTCAACAATGGCAGATATACAAAACGCATCGTTGGTTCCCTACGCGTTTCGCGAGCTACTACTCGCTTCCTCAGGGGCCGATGCGTGGTTGTGGTATCTGTAAGAGGATAAGTACAAAGGGTGTCTGTTACTAGTAATGGGGGGCTATGGAAAAATGGTGGGTATAAGGGGTCAGAAGGGTACAAACGACCCTGTACTCACCACTACCAAGGGCTGAGTGGCCCTTCGCTGGTCGCCAAAAGGGCGGCATGTACGACATCCAGTTCGGGAGCTGAGGGAGCGGAGCTACAGGGCGCCACCCACGGGAATCCAGATGCAAGGCACAGTCTGTGAGAGGATGTTGGTCCAGTGATCGCTGGGGCCCAAAAAGGGGATATCTGAGAAAGGTGTAACAATGCACATATAACAACACTGTAGCAACATGGACTGATTTTGATCAAGAAATATGATTGCAAGAGCAATACAGGTAGCGTAAAGTAAGCTAGCCTTGCTGGGTTGTATAGATGTATACAATGTGCTGTGATGTTGAGGAAGATATGGTTAGACTAGATAACACTTGGCGATGATGCACTGTCCCTCTCTCCATGGGGTCCCGGTTCTTGATTGGATAGATTGATAGCAGCGCAGCCATTGGCTCCCGCTGCTGTCAATAAATTCCAATGATGCGGGGGATGGGGCCGAGTCATACATTCATCGGCTGTGAACGCCGAATGAATGACTCGGGAGCGCGCCCGTAAGGTAACCCCCGGGAGAGCGCTTCTCCTAGGGGGTTATCTGATGTGGGGAGGAGCCGCCGAGGGACCCCAGAAGTCGTGGATCAGGGGCACTCTGTGCAAAACGAGCTGCACAGTGAAGGTAAGTATGACATGTTTGTTATTTAAAAAAAAAAAAAAAAAAAAGCTTTACAGTTGCTGTAATAATGTGTATGGCAAAAAGCCTCCAGTTCCTGTAAATTCTTGGGCTGTCTTGCATGAACTGCACGTTTGAGATCTCCCCAGAGATCTTGAGGTCAGGAGACTGAGTTGGCCACTCCAAAACCTTCACTTTATTCTGCTGTAGCCAATGACAGGTCGACTTGGCCTTGTGTTTTGGATCATTGTCATGTTGGAATGTCCAAGTACGTCCCATGCGCAGCTTCCTGGCTGATGAATGCAAATGTTCCTCTGGTATTTTTTGATAACATACTGCATTCATCTTGCCATCAATTTTAACCAAATTCCCTGTGCCTTTGTAGCTCACACATCCCCCAAATCATCAGCGATCCACCTCCGTGTTTCCCAGTAGAAATGGTGTACCATTAATCATAGACCTTGTTGACTCCTCTCCAAGTGTAGGGTTTATGGTTGTGGCCAAAAAGCTCAATTTTGGTCTTATTACTCCAAATGACTTTGTGCCAGAAGGTTGGAGGCTTGTCTCTATGCTGTTTGGCATATTGTAAGCGGGATACTTTATGGCATTTGTATAGTAATGGCTGTCTTCTGGCGATTCGACCATGCAGCCCATCTTTCTTCAAGTGCCTACTTATTGTGCATCTTGAAAAAGCCACACCACATGTTTTCAGAGAGTCCTGTATTTCACCTGAAGTTATTTATGGGTTTTTCTTTGCATCCCGAACAATTTTCCTGGCAGTTGTGGCTCAAATTCTAGTTGTTCTACCTGACCGTGGTTTGGTTTCAACAGAACCCCTCATTTTCCACTTCTTGATTAGAGTTTGAACACTTCTGATTGGCATTCTCAATTCCTTGGATATCTTTTTATATCCCATTCCTGTTTTATATAGTTCAACCTGTACAGTTCTACCTTTCCCCACAGGTCCTTGGACAATTCTTTTGCTTTTCCCATGACTCAGAATCCAGAAACATCAGTGCAGCACTGGATGAAAGATGAAAGGGTCTGTCAGGAGTCCAGAAACTCATTGGCCTTTTATACACACACACACACACACACACACACACACACACACACACACACACACACACACACTAATTACAATAAAAACGATCACAGGTGAGGATTGTTGCCTTCAATAGCCATTCAAACCCCTTTGTGTCAACTTGTGTGCAGGTTATCAGGCCAAAATCACCATGGTATGTAAACTTTTGATCAGGGTCATTATGATTTAAAAAGAGTAAACACAGTTGATTGATAAAAAATGGCTTCAGTCAAATACTAACCATGAGTGAAAAAACGTTTTTGTGTTGTCATTCATATAATCTGAAAAATGGCCAAGAAATCATAAATTCTGCCAGGGTATGTAAACCTATGAGCACAACTGTATGTGGATAATGCACACCTCGCTGCCATCCAAAGACTTGGTAAGTCCAAATGAATTGAAAGCATAAAAGAACACAAGGAAAGAAGAAGAGGGAAACCTTGAAACGCATTAGCCGATGTGACAACACGTGTTTTGGATTTTCGCATATGGTTTTAAGCGAATGATTTTATGATAATGCTATGGCACAAGTACTGGTTTGTATATTCACTTCTATTTTATTAAATGAAAACATGTATTGAGGATAATGTGCTAAGCCTATGTGCCCTCTGTGTTCTATGCTTTCTGTACTATTGCTGTCACTTCCGGTTCCTGTTCTGATGTCACTTCCAGGCCCCAAACTTCCGGTCTGTGGAGTGCATGCCGGAGTCCACTGTGGTGCGGCACAAGAAAGTGTACACTAAGGCTGTTTACATTGGTGCCGATTTTAGGCACCATTAAATGTGAGTGGGCATTTGTTTATGGTTTTAAACTACTTTTTGATACAGTAAATACTACACTATAAGAAATTATATTCTGGTATGTGTGACTGATTATGGAGAAACGGTAGAGGTGAGAACAAGTTGCCAATGGAAGACCACCTTGGCAGACGATATACTTAGCCTATTGAACATGTTCTTTCTCAACTTAGAGGTCATGGCTCTGTGGTGAGTGTGTAATCTAAATGTGGTGGTGGTCATCTGATGCACAATTAAAGAGGATGATGTCGAAGGTCTGAAAGCTCACTTGGTGTGGGGACTCGTCATATTGAAACTTTTGCAATTTCGCAGGGATCAGGAGTGTGTTTTATGCTCAGACTACAGGGATCAGGGGTATGTTGCGCTCAGAATGCAGGGATCAGGTGTATATTGCACTCAGAATGCAGGGATCAGGAGTATGTTGTGCTCAGAATGGCCGCATCACTTCCGGTTTCTTTGCAGAGCAGCTGCAGGAGTCTCGTGGCAGTTCTTCACCCGATGCTCATGCTGGGCATCATCGGGGGGCGCCCACCCTAGGCATCATTGGGGGGGCGCCCACCCACTCGCTCACTTTGCTCTCCTGAGAATCCTTACCAGGCAGAACAGTCTGTGTGCCATGAGTGTCAGTGGTGGCGTGACACACACACACACACACACACACACACACACACTGGTGTCTTATGCCCCTCTTTACCCTATAGCAGCAATCTCTGGCCCCCCTTCCCTCCCATAGCAGTGTCGTACCTGCTTCCACAGGAGACAGGGAGGCAGCACAGTTCTGGACAGATGACGGGAGCTGGCAGAGTCCATTTTCATATTAGCAAGCAGGTGGTTGGTTGCTTAGGACCACCCTGTGTCCTAGCAACCAATCACCAGCGGTTTAACGTAAACAGTTCTTTTGACTGGCTCCCCCTCCTGCCCTTTGTCCTGAGCTGCGCTTCCTCCTGGTCTCCGCTGTTTACTGATAACAGTGGAGGAGGAGGCGGGAGGGAGAAAAAGGACCTGGACACAGAAGGCACGGTGGAGGAGGCTGGGAAGAAGTCAAGTCCGGGACCAAGAGGGCAGGGGTCGGTGGGGCAGAAAACTGTAAGCAGGCAGTCGACGGGTGGACCGGGATCGAGGAGTTGCCGACCCCAATTTTATGTTTCAATGATTTTTATTAGAGTTTTAGATAAAGATACAGCAATCTCAACTTTTCATAGTACAGTATAAATACAACACTTTGGGATAATAAAATTTTAGTCTCGTTAATGACATTAAGAGGTACAAAAATAAGTGCAAGTGTGGGCTGAGGCCCATTAGTGCAACAGAGCAGCTTGTACCTGTCCATTATGCCCAGGACCTAAGTCCATCTGATAACCCAAGCTGCTGCAAGTGGCCTGCCCGTCCACAAGACCCGCCTGACCCCCATTTTAGACCATGTTTCATGTGATACCCAAATGTATGGTGTCACATGAAACCGTGTTAGATGCCTAAATCTGAACCTAGTGTGCAGCATTCTGTTATTTGAATGTAGCATCTCTGCATACGGAACCACTCATAGCCGCTTCATCAAAAGTTTTTAAACATTACTACATGTCCCATCTGCCATTGCAGTAGAAGTGACATGTGCAAAGTTGGCCAAGGATTTCCACCTCCATGTCTAGGTAGTCCTTTGCCACTTCTCCATCTAGGTTTGTACCTCTTTATGGGCCTGAGGCTGCAGATAAACATGTATGCACTGCACACACAATGCACTGATTGTGGGTGCAATGCTCTTCAGGCCTCAATGCAATAAAGAAGTTAAAGTACATTGATCATAAGATAAATTTTGCTGCACGGAAGGCTTTTTTTTTATTCAGTTGCATTTTAACTACCGTATATACTCGAGTATAAGCCGAGTTTTTTAGCACATTTTTTTGTGCTGAAAATGCCCCCCTCGGCTTATACTCAAGTCTGTTTACGACTTCAAATTTGTGCGCCTGATCCCGGCCATCCGTAGGTCCCCTGGACTCCAAACTTGCCACACATGTAGCCAAACTCCTCCTCTACAAGTGTGCAAAGTTTAGTTTCCAGGGGACCTAGGGATGGGGAGCACCGATTTTTCAAAACCGGGCACCCCTTTCCATAGACTCCAATGTTAAATAGTCATTTCTCCGGTGAATTTGGGGACCCGGTACGGGCCGGCCGTAGGTCCCCTGGACCCCAAACTTGGCACACATGTAGCCCAACTCCTTCTCTACAAGTGTGCCTGGGGGACCTACGGCCGGGGAGCACCGAATTTTCACACCTGGGCACCCCCTCCATAGACTCCCATGTTAAACGTCAGTCTAGTCACAGTGAAGCATGGGCACAGTGAGGCATGGACACAGTGACAGTGAGGCATGCACATGGACACAGTGAGGCATGCACATGGACACAGTGAGGCATGCAGATGGACACCCTAGGCTTATACTCGAGTCAATATGTTTTCCCAGTTTTTTGTGGTAAAATTAGGTGCCTTGGCTTATATTCGGGTCGGCTTATACTCGAGTATATACGGTGACTTGTTTCAATGCACTAAAACGTGTCCTGGCTCTCCATAAATAGTGCCTCTTCCCATCCCAGTGCTACAGTGCAGCACATTTTGAGAAGTATGACATATCAGGGTTTTTGTTCCCATGGGGGGGCCTATATAAGTGAAAGGCAGTGCAGCAAATAGCACAGTTATTTATTGTAAAAACATACCTTTTTGTTGATTTTCAGAATTTTTCAGATTTCTTGTACCGCTGGTATTTAGAGAAAGGAAAGCGTGGAAAGCTTTTGTCCCAACCAGTTTCCCAGCATGGGCACCTGGCTTTATTTCTGCAAGCTCATGAACATCTTAGTTGGTTACATGAAGTTAACAGCCAAGATTTTGAAACGGTAAGCTAACTAAAAAATGAATTGATACCAGTTATTTTATTTTTAATGTAGTTTGTTTTCAACAATTCTTTAGTGGCACTGTCAATAACATAAAGGGTATTTCTTAATGCTGCCTTGTGCCACACTCCTCTCAAAGGGGCGCATGAATAGCAATAACTTGATTATGAGTAGAAGATATTGAACCAGATGCTAGGAATCTGCTTGGTGCAGGAACACCCTTACCGGTGTTGACAATTCTTTTAAAAAACAGAAGAAAGAATGCACTCCATACTAGTCAAGAATATGTGTTACAGTATGTTTTAAAACAGAACTGAGGCTTTTAGGTTTATTTTTTAACGTCTGTTTATTTTTTAAAACACAACTCCAGGAATGATCTTTTTGGCAAACCTAAATTAACCCAGCTTGGCCAGTTGTACTCACCATTTAACAATTTGGCCATTATTGGGTAAAGGCAAGAGGGGGGCCTGGTCTGGAGCCCAAAGATCAGGGGCAGACTGGGCCAGGTGGCTGATGCAGTCAGCACCTTTGTTGTCTGTAGGGGTTGCCCGCCCGTCCAGCTGCCTCCACTTTCCATGCTGCTTCCTATGTCCCAGAGCAAAGCGCTGAACAGAAGAGCAGTATAGGACAGTGGGAAAATCTATTCCCACTTCCTCTTTCTGGTCATGTGATGAAGTGTCACATGAGAACATTAAAAGGGAAGTCTATAATAACTTCCTCAGTTTTATCCAGTGTACATTCACCTGAAGGTGGCAGCTTAACCCAATTAGTCATGAATTTGAAGTGTCCTGTGATGTAGAATTAAGAAATTGTACCCTCACTGCAATAGCTCTGCATCGGCTGTGTCTTTGCAGGGGTATGCCTGGTTGTGTTTTCTTGCCACCACTCAGCTCTGCTCCACAGCTCTTGCTAGAGGTTTTGGTCTGTGGATTTAGGTCCAAGCCATGACATCAAATTTCACTGCCTTTGAAGACTTAAACTATTACTTTATTGAGAAAATAGAACTATTGCCTTTCTGAGGATTGAAAATCACAACAGTTGTTCCAAACCTTGAGCTCCCTAAGTTTATGGTATTTAGTTTACTTCATGCTTTGTGAGTAACCCATAGGGAAATGGGCGTGTTACCTACTAGGGAATTTCAGGGCTTTATTTGTGATTTTTGTTATTCTTCCATTTTTAACTTGGGAATGTCTAGCACAAGAAAGAGAATAAGTCGACATGTGAGAAGGCTGGCCGGAAGCTAGCCTGTATTTGTAGGAGGAGTCTGAGGGGTATTTATCCCGCCTCCTCTGTGATTCTACCTCGGCTCGTCTGAGGGGTTACAGCCAACGCACGTCATTTCCGGGTTCACAGGGTGGCCGCGTCACTTCCGGTTTCTTTGCAGAGCGGCGTTCGGCTGCAGGAGTCTCGTGGTAGTTCTTCACCCGATGCTCACGCCGGGCATTATCTTTGCTCTCCTGAGAATCCTTACCAGGCAGAACAGTCTGTGTGCCATTGGTGTCAGTGGTGCCGTGTGCCCCCTATCCTCCTCCTCTTCCCGCTGATCTCCGCTCGCTCTCCCCCGAGTTGGCTTTATTCTCCGGAGACGGACAGGTATCCCAATCAATCTGATGCTCCGCTCTAATGCCTGGAGGCTTACTATGCAACCCCGCCTGGCAACGGCATGCGCAGCCCTCCTCCACCGCCCTGTAGAGCTGCACGATTCTGGGAAAAAATTGCGATTCTTTTGCTTAGAACAAAGATCACGATTCTCTCACGATTCTTTAAAAAGGTCAATTAAAAAAAAAAAAATTCAGCTGTAGACGAGTGGACTTAAAATACCGTCAACCACTGTCCCTTATAATATATTACCACAGTCTGTCAGCTACCCATATTATGAATATTACCACAGTCAGCTACCCCAGAATCTGGGGTAGCTGACTGTGATAATATTTATAATATATTATAAGGGACAGTGGTTGCCGGTATTTTAAGTCCACTCCCAGGGCGTAGCTTGTCGTTTACTTTTTTTTTTTTTGCAAAATTTTCTTATTTTTAATATTATTTTTCTTATTCTTTACTTTTTAATTACTTTTTTATTAATTTAATTATTATTATTTATTTTTTTTATCATTTTTTTTTTCACTTGGCAATAAAGCTATCACACAGGAGAAAACCATTCCCTGTGTGATAGCAATTGGAGGAGACAGGTTCTCTTTATTGACCCTGTCCCCTTTAAAACAGGAGTTCTAGCATTAGCACTGTGCTAGAACTCCTGTCACAGCTGAGATGGGAAGAGCACAGTGTGAAAGGGGCCTTTAGGTTAGGCAGGGACAGGGAGACAGACTCGACGGCCGGGGGGAGGAGGGGGGGAGTCCCGAAGACAGAGCCAGCCAAGTGTGGTATGTGGGGGGGAGAGGGGAGGACGGACGGCAGCACGCATTTTCTGCTAGAAAGCAACTCACCGCCCATATGTTGAAACTGTCTCCGCTCTGCTCGCACACAGAACACATCCCAGAATTCGACCCACATTCTGTCTATCACAGTGTGGGGTTAGGAGGAGGCGGGGCTGTGTGCGAGCAGAGTGGAGACAGTTTCAAAGTGTGTTTTACCGCTCTGCCATCCCCCGGCGCGCCGCGGATCACGTGTGTGCCGATCCGTCCCTGCTAATCTGCCTAATACTAAAAATCGCGGTAATCCAGGATCAAGATTGGGGGGGGGGTGAATCGAGATCGCGATCCTCATACGATTAATCGTGCAGCTCTACCGCCCTGTGCCCGGACCATTCATCCCAGCCTGCAGATGTGGTCCCAGAATGGGCTGGAGGGGTGCTGGAGGAATGACCTCCTACTTTTCATCACATCATCAGTCAGGCACATTGAGGGGAGAACTTGGTCACTTCTCCCAGTGCTCACCTAGGGCATCAACGGAGGGGGGGCGCTGCATTTGTTAGCTATTAGTCCTGGTATGTAGGGGCCAGGGGGTGAAAATAACGGGGGGGGGTTGCTTGAAGGACAGCATGTCACCTGTCCTGGCATGACCCTGAGAGCTGGGAGAGCAAGCCAGCCGAGACTTGCTTGATGGTCCAGGTCCTTGCTGCACTGACTCCCTTAAAAAGCGTTCACCTCTCAGACTGAACAAAATCGTCTGATTCGTGAGACAGCCATCGTATGGCTATTGGGCATCTGGAACTCCTGTGTAGAATTTTGCAGTTATTGTGATCGTTTTAATCTGAGAAATGTGGACTTCCCCTTTTAATGGAATGTGAACCGTACGTCCATTTGTGTTTGTTTTCCTTTGCCAGTGATACAGACGACTCTCCCCTTCTCCAGCCAACTTTTCCCTCCTCCAAACTGGCTCTCCCCTTCTATGGATTCTGAAATATATGGATTCTGTCCATTCAATATATTCATATTTGGAGCTGGCAGTCATACAGAGTTGGAGGCATGACGCAGCAGAGGTTGACCCGATCGCAGCCATGTCTGTGACTCAGGGAGAGGGTCACGCTGCATCCTCTGTAGGGTCACTGCACTATCATTGGGTGATTAAGCTTGGGGGGGTCACTGTGGGCTAGTACCGAGAAGGGGAGGGCGGCTGATTGGTGGGGTAGCTCCACTTTCATGGTCATTTCATGATTCCATGCCTCCGTGTCGTAGCGCGTTCGGACGCAGCGTGTTCAGTCATTATGTCGGTGCAATGCATTTACGGCATACATCAATTCATCTTCGTTTGTTTCCATGTCTCATCGTACCTTTGGTTCAGGTTTCTTTGTATAACTGGGTTAGTTAGCTAGTGCTCACATGTCAGGATCGGTCTACGCATCCATACGGGCTGAGGTTTAGTTTTTGAATGATTGTTGACCACAATCTTCTCGCCCATATACTATACGTCATACGATGCACATTCATTTCAATACACCTGTACCACCACAGTCTGTGGTTACACTAGCCCTGAGTGTTCAGTTTTAATTACCTGTCTTTGGGCTGCAGGTTACTCAGGCTCACTTACTACATACACTTGTGTGGGGGTCGTCATCAGGTTTATTCACGCGCTGTGGTATTGTCATTACTGCTTACGTCCTTATACTTTGGCACAGAGGGGGGGTGGTCTCATGTCTGGTTGTCTGTTGTCACTTTTTCTAGTTTGTGTTTCCTTGGGTTTGGGCATGCCACACGTTTCGGAAGCGATTAATTCACGTTCATCCCTTCAATCCCACATGGGGGTGCGAGCACTCCATCATTAAGGAGTTAGACTATACTCAAGCACACAGCGAAGCTTTGTCATAGGGGTTTTCCTTTCCCGGCCGCAGCCAGGAAGGCAGAACGCTTTGGGTGGTTGTTTACAATTCTGTCCTAGCTACTCCCATCCACCAGCATGGAACATGTTCTGGGCATTTTTCTTTAACAAAGATTCATGTGGGCCAAAATATGCTCTGCAAGGATTGTTGCGGTTGCAAGACAGGATGGAAGTGATCGAAGCTTGATCGGTCAGGGGCCGGTATTTCTAGCGCACCCCCAGCTCCTGCTCTTTCTACATTCCTGAAGGCAAGGTCAGCATCCCCTTAGTCCACCGGTCTTGTCAGTCCTTCTGGTTAAATATGTCTGAGCCAAGTAATGTTCCTTCTCAGGGGCCGTGTTGGAATCTCCCATCCCCGGTCTTCAGATAGCCCCTTTTGGAGGAATCTTCAGGCTTGCACGCGTGCCTCATCACTATCTCGTATCTTGACTTCAGCAGACACTCATGCTTTCTTTGTCAATCAAGTTACTGGAGGCAGTTATTTCCAAGGGGTGCTGGGTCTGGTTGTTCTGAAGGTGGTGGGTCGGCTCGCTGGGGTGTCCAGGGCAAGTTTCCGATATCGTTTGTTACAGTTTGACTGCCCTCTTTCCTGTGGAAGTATTTTCATTGAAGTACTCGTCCGTGGATTGGCTATCCAAGCTGATATAATCAATGCTTTGAAGCTACTTCCATTAGACCTGCCCGCTGGGAAGGGCATGATAAATGGTGCAATGTCGTTTCACCACTGGGTTATCTTTGGGTCAAAAGCAGTCCTTGCTTTGACACCTTTGCCAAGCACTCCATTGGATCTCAAGTATCTGCAGGGGGGTCAGGGGATAATTAATTTTTTTTTTCTCTTTTGTTCATGGAATGACACAGCAGCATTCTTGACTTCTGGGTATTAGCCTTCAATCAGGAGTGGACTAGGAAAAAAACTTGTTAAAAGTGTTAATCACATCAAACAATGTACAGTACCGCCCAGGGGGCAGTCCCTCTGGGTACAACCCCTTTTCCTGCATCTCGCAGCTCAGTTTTTTTTCTGCCTAGCATAGGAGAAGGACATGGCTCCCTTCGGGCCCATGGGTCCTGGAGATTTTTTTTCTATTTTTTTTCTGCTTTTTTGTTTCCTGAAATCTGCTATCGACTGGGCGACAGGCTGGACACCAGATCCTTGTAGTCTCCCCAGTTTCGGCCATCGAGCGTGTGCCGACCTTTAGCTATGCGCTGGGTCGTCCACGACATGCCCCGTCGCTCCAGGGGTGCCCGGTGAGCTACATGTTAAGGGCCACACATATGACCGGGCTATATGTCCGACTCAGTGTGCCTGGCCGACAGCCACCTCCGTAACCACGCGGAAGATGGCCTGTCAGGGATGCTTCCAGCGAGTCCATGCAGGACGGGTAAGTAGCAGTTCCCCCTGCTTTGGCAGGATGACATAGCTGGGCATTCCTGGGAAGGTCGATTAGGGGGTTTCCACCCTTCCTTTCCTCTCTCCCTTCCTTCCCTCCTCCCTATATGCTCTGAGCTAGGATGGCTGTGTGTGACCGGGAGTCCGCCTGGGGGGGGGCCCCATCCGTTGGCGGGGGACTGCGCTGCGGGGTCCACTCTCCTGGGGTGCTATGAGGCTGCCATATGTGTGGGGGGCCCCCCAGGTGTTTGCGGCCTGCTGGGTGTGCTAGTTTTTCTATTACATGCGGCCGGCGTCCAGTTTGGTGGCGCCCGGCGCCGCTTTGTGCTCTATCTTTTACTCATTGGCCATTTTCTTGTGGCCGCGTGCCCTTTTACAGTGCGGCCGCTCTGCGGCCATTTTGTGTGTTTTTTTTTTTCCTCTAGTGTTGGTTTAGCGGCGCGAACAGCCTGGACACTATGCAGATAGTCAGTGACACGGGCGGCTGTTGGAAGAGCACCTCAGGCGAGAGACGGACGGCAGCTGTGCGTTAACCGTTAAGGTGGTGAGTCCTCTGGGGGGGGCCCTCGTTCTCTGTGGCAGCTAGGAGGGTGGGCTGTAGACCTTGCCTTAGGTCCGTGAGGGTGTCAGCATGGCGTCGGAAGCGGACGCCTCTTACCCTGAAATCCCTGAGTTAGCAACTGGTGCCCCTGCACCTGAGGTATTTGTGGACGCTATGTCGGTCCTGAAGGCTTTTGTTGCCAGGGTGGAGGCGGCGCGTGGGAACACAGGGGGGGGGGTAAAAAGCGCGCCCGCCATCTTCCGGTGACAACTCTGACATGTTATCGGGTCCTGCTACGGCTCCTGTCCCTGGTTCTGATGTGTCAGAAGATGCGGACCGTGACCGTTCGGACAGTGAGGATGACTCTGGGTCGGCGCGTGACAAGCAACTTGTAGAATCACTTATGACTGCAGTGCAGGATACTCTTAAGATGAAGGAGGCGGCAGAGGTGACGGAGACGTCGGTCCCTTTCGGATTCCGTAAGCCGACCCGCACTGCTAAGGTGTTTCCTTGCGTAGCCTATTTGGATTAGCTTTTATACAAGGAATGAGAGACCACAAAAGGTTTTTTCGGCCCCAAAAAGTTTGGCGGTCCGTTAACCCTTTGAGGAGAGTTTCCTGAAGAAGTGGACTTCTCCCCCGATAGTGGACCCCCCTGTTTCCAGATTAAACAAGGTGACCACGCTTCCGGTGGAAGGGGCTCCTGCTTTCAAGGACTCTGCGGACAAGAAGGCTGAGGCAGTGGCCCGCTACCTGTACACGGTGGTGGGCTCGGCTGTGGCCCGGGCCCTGGTGTCTCAGACTCTTACTGAATGGGCAAAATTGTTGCACCAAGGTTTAAAAGAGCGTCAGGCTCCCACAGAGTGTGTGCCCTGGCCGACCAGTTGGTACTGGGCCTTAAGTTTATCTGCGAGTTAGCCTTGGGTACGATTCCCTTGCTGTCCAGAGCTTCAGTCTATGCAGTGGTATTACACCGCCTGATCTGGCTAAAGTGTTGGTCCGCGGACCAATCTTCTAAGAAGGCCCTGATGGATTTACCTTTTAAGGGCGACAGGCTTTTCGGAGCCTCCCTGGATGACATTATAAAAGATGCCACAGGAGGTAAGAGCACTCTGCTCCCGCAATCCAAAAAGGTTAAGGAGCCACGCCGTAGGCAAGGGCCCTCCTTCACTGCGCACAAGCGTTTTTTTCGTCCACCCAGTGCTGCAGGTAAACGCTCCCAGGCCGATAAAGCGCCTGCTGAGGGACAAAAGCGTCCCTGGTTTTTCGCAAGCCCAACAAACCTGCGGACAAATCTGCGTCCGTATGAAGATCTGCCCCCGCCCGACACTCGGGTGGGGGGCCGTCTTCGCAGTTTCGCGGCTCGGAGGATGTCTCTGCTTTCCGCCTGATGGGTTTGCGAAGTAGTTTCCTCAGGGTACAAGATAGAGTTCCTCTCTTGCCCCCCAAACAGATTTTTTCCCCTCCAACCTCCAGCTTCCCCCAACCCGTCGGGAAGCCCTGTTTGGGGCAGTTCAGGATCTGCTGGTACGCAGGGTGATCGTACCTGTTCCATTGCAGGAACGGTTTCAGGGTTTTTACTCGAATCTGTCTGTGGTACCAAAGAAGGTTTGGGTCCGTCCAATCCTGGATCTCAAGGCCCTCAATTGCTTTGTGAAGGTACAAAGATTCCAGATGGAATTAGTTCGCTGCACTCCATCCGGGGGACTTTCTGGCGTCCTTGGACATCAAGGATGCATACTTGCATGTCCCCATATGCGCCAGGCATCAGAGATTCCTACGCTTTGCGGTCGGGGAGGATCACTATCAATTTGTGGCTCTCCCTTTTGGCCTGGCGTCGGCTCTGAGGGTGTTCACCAAGGTGCTCGCCCCAATTATGGCCCTGCTGAGACAGCGTGGCATCGCTATCGTCGGCTACCTGGACGACCTTCTTCTGAGAGCCACTTCAAGCTCAGACTTAGAGAAGGGCTTGTCTATCACCTGTCAGACCCTCCGAGACTTTGGGTGCTGAACGTTCAAAAGGCGGTACTGGTACCGTTTCAACGCCTGGAATACCTGGGGTTAGTTCTGGACTCCTCAGAGGCAAGGGTGTTTCTCCCATTGAAAAAGTTGCAGACTCTTCGAGCTGCGGTGCGGCACTTAACATCCCTAAGATGGTCGTCACTCCGCTTTTGTATGCGAGTCCTGGGTCTCATGGTAGCCTCCTTCGAGGCGGTACCATATGCTCAATTCCACACTCGGGTGTTGCAGAGGGAGCTTCTGTCCAGATGGGACAAGCGTCCATCGTCCCAGGATTTTCAAATCCGGGTGAGCCACCTGGTCAGGGCCTCCCTAGTGTGGTGGCTGACATCACCGGCACTTCTGTCCGGGAAGTCGTTCCTTCCTTTCCACTGGATGGTGATCACGACGGACACCAGCCTTGCCTGTTGGGGGGGGAGTCTAGGGGGTTCTGCCGGCCCAGGGTCGATGGACTCCGGAGGAATCCCGCCTGCCGATCAATGTCCTGGAACTTCGGGCGATCGGGCTTTGCCTCTCCGAGTGGTCTCAGAGGCTACAGGGGCGTCCAGTCAGGATCCAGTCAGACAACGCCACAGCAGTGGCGTATGTCAACCATCAAGGAGGAACAAGAAGCTCGGCTGCTGCGTCGTAGGTCGCTCACATCCTGAGGTGGGCAGAGCGGAGCGTACCAGCTCTATCGGCCGTATACATTCCGGGCGTGGAAAACTGGCAAGCGGACTACCTGAGTCGCCAGATGCTGGACCAAGGAGAATGGTCTCTGCACCCGGATGTGTTTCAACTCCTGTGCCTGAGATGGGGCACGCCAGATATGGATCTACTGGCTTCTCGACTCAATCAGAAGGTATTGAGGTTTGTGGCCAGGTCAAAAGACCCCTGGGCAGACAAGACAGGGGCATTGGTGGCTCCGTCGGGCCAGTATCGGCTAATCTATGCCTTCCCTCCCCTGAAGCTTCTTCCTCATCTGCTTCGCAGAGTGGAGGCCGAGGGGATTCCAATGATCCTAATTGCTCCGGATTGGCCTCGGCGTCACTGGTTCGTGGACCTAGTATGTCTAGTAGCAGACGTCCCTTGGCGTCTACCGCTGCAAGAGGACCTGCTGTCGCAAGGTCCCATACTTCATCCTGCTTTACATTTGCTGGCTTTAACGGCATGGCTATTGAAAGCTAGGTGCTGTCGGATTCGGTGATTTCTACCATGCTATGGGCACGGACGTCGTCCTCTAGGAAGATTTACCATCGTACTTGGAAGGCCTACATATCCATGTGTGAGGAGATGAGGTGGCATCCGCGTACTTATTTGGTTTCTAGGGTCCTGCTGTTTTTTGTGTCTTTTTGCCCTCTCTTAGGCATACTGACCAGTTAGGCCAAAGCACACCTCAGGTCTTGGTAGTTAGGGTATCACATTTCCAAGTGAAGACTCTGACTACAAATAGATGTTGAAGAAAAAATTCTGCAGTCATCCTATATATATATATAATTATTTTTTTTTTATATATATTTATATATTTTCTGCAACATTACATTTGAATGCACCAGGCAAAGTTTATTTTGTGACTGAATTGGGATTTAAAGGGGTTGTAAAGGAAAACGTTTTTTCACCTTGATGCATCCTATGCATTAAGGTGAAATGCATAGAATGCATTACCTGAGCCCTCGAAAGTCCCGCGCTCGCCCACGACATCCTGCTCTTTTCTCTGCCTGGCCGTTAATTGACTACACTGGATGGATTGAAAGCAGCGCAGCCATAGGCTCGCGCTGCTGTCAATCACATCCAATGACGCGCCGGGGGGCGGGGCCGAGTGATACAGTGAGCGTCAATAGCCGCTGGCTGCATCACGGGAGCGCGCCCGCAAGAACTCACCATGCTCGCATAAAGGTGGTGAGTTCTTGCGTGGAGAAGCCGAGACAGCTAACGAGGGACCCCAGAAGACGCCGTTCGGGGCCACTGCCAAACGAGCTGCACAGTGAAGGTAAGTATAACATGTTTGTTATTTAACCACTTAAGCCCCGGACCATTTGGTAGCTAAAGGACCAGAGGTGATTTCAGAATTTTGCACTGCACTGCTTTAACTGTAAATTGTGCGGACATGCAATGTTGTACCCAAACGAAATTTGCGTCCTTGTCTTCCCACAAATAGAGCTTTCTTTTAATGGTATTTGATTGCCTCTGCGATTTTTATTTTTTGCGATATAAACGGAAAAAGACCGAAAATTTTGAAAAAAAATGATATTTTCTACTTTTTGTCATAAGAAAAATCGAATAAACTCAATTTTAGTCATACATTTAGGCCAAAATGTATTCAGCCACATGTCTTTAGTAAAAAAAATGTCAATAAGCGTATATTTATTGATTTGCGCAAAAGTTATAGCGTTTACAAACTAGGGTACATTTTCTGGAATTTACACAGCTTTAAATTTATGACTGCCTATCTCTTTTCTTGAGGTGCTAAGATGGCAGGGAAGTACAACCCCCCCCCCCCCCAATGACCCCATTTTGGAAAGTAGACACCCCAAGGAAATTGCTGAGAGGCATGTTGAGCCCATTGAATATTTTTTTTTTTTTGTCCCAAGTGATTGAATAATGACAAAAAGAAAAAAAAATGTACAATAAGTTGTCAATAAATGATATTTCTCTTGTCATCCATGGACTGACACAGCGTGTCTTTACACCTTTACACGTGGGTTATGTCCCTGCTTGGAGGAGAAGACCTAGGCAGAATGTGAGATGTTATACATACATTCTAAACAGCCAGAGCTGAACAGCCCCGCCCAGGGGGGTGGTCCCTCCGGACATAACCCTCCCACTGCAGTCAGCAGACCTCAGTTTTTTTCTGCCTAGCAGAAGGAGAAGACGTGGCTCTCAGGAGCCAGTCTCCTGACCTATTTTTATTCCTTTTGGAATTTTTTCCTATTTTATTCTTTTGAGATCTTCTATCAACTGTCGGCTGGGCAACAGGTTGGGTACAAGATATCCTCGTAGTCTTCCCTGTCCGACCATCGAGCGTGCTAATCCTCGCCTTGTGTGCGTGAGACTCAGTTCACGACATGCCCCACGACTCCAGGGGTGGCCGGTGGGCTTCCAGCTCCGCGGTCCTCTCAAGATAGAACAGTCCGGCTGTATCTTTCGCAGGGAACCGGGCCGACAGCTACTCGGTACCGCACTGTGATAGTTCTGTCAGAAACACACCAGTGGGTCCCTCAAGGGACGGGTAAGTAGTCTCTCCTGGCTGCAAGTGAGTACATGCTGTGTGTTTCTTGTGTGGGGGATTTCCCTGTCTCCCCCTGTGTTTTTTAATGTCACTCTCTGTTCACTAGTGCTGGCGCTGTACTGTGTGGGGTGCCTGGGGGCCATACTGTCCTGGGGGGGGGGGCTCATGCTGCTCTGCATTCGCTGGGGCTGTTTGTTTTTGGATGTGAGGGGCCTGGGCGCCGTTCGGCGCCATGTTTGGTGTGTGTGCTGGTTTTACATTGGCGGCCATCTTGCCGTGGTCCGCCGGAGCACATTGCGGCGGCCATTTTCTTGTACCCGCACGTTTTTCTAGCACTAGTTTGGCCTCTAGCGCCACTGGGAACAGCGCGAATCTCCTCACACTCTCTCCTCTCAGCTCACTCACGCTGAGCAGCGCGGCGCAGTGAGACAGGGCAGCGGAACCGAGCGGTCCTGGTCAGGTTGGTGGGGTCGCTGGGCATTCCCCTACTTCAGTCAGCACAGCCTGTGGGTGGTCTCAGAGAGGGACATTATGGAGTCAGAGTCACCAGCTTCCCCTAACATGCCAGAGGCAGCAGCCAGTGCTCCAGCACCTGCGGTCCCTATGGACCAGTTGTCGGCAGTCCTGGAATCATTTCTGACCAGGATGGAAGCTGTGTGTGAGCACAAGGGAGCAAAAAAGCGCCCTCTCCCCACTTTATCTCCACAAGGGGAGTGCTCTGATTCAGATATGGGCCTAGCTATTGCTGCTCAGGACCCTAGCTCTGAATATTTGGATGGCTTTGAACAGGACATTCCTTGTGAGGAAGACTCCAGTTCTGAGTCAGTAAATGACAGGGCGCTTGTTAGTGAACTCATTGATGCTGTGAGGGACACTCTCAAGCTAAATGCTGCGACCGCAGAACCTCAGGCGGATACAGTCTCTTTTGGTTCTTTTAAGACCAAGCCTTCTAAAAAGGTTTTTCCATATGTACCTTTCTTTGACCAGCTCATTGACCAGGTCTGGGAAAAGCCGCAGAAGACTTTCATGGTCCCGCGGCGTTTGTCTATTAGATACCCCTTTGAAGACGCCCTGCTTAAAAAGTGGGCTTCTCCCCCGGTGGTCGACCCTCCAGTCGCCCGTTTAAACAAGGCCACCACTCTCCCGATGGAGGGGACTCCTGCGTTTAAGGACCCCACTGACAGGAGGTCAGAAGTGGTGAGTAGAGCCATGTTCGCCTTGTTGGGATCCGCCCTACGGCCCGTAGTAGCGGCGACCCTTGTGTCTCAGACACTCACGGAATGGGCAAAAATTTTGCACCAAACTGTGCAGGAGTATAACCTTCCTCCAGACACTATTGCTCTGGCCCACCAGATGGTGCAGGGTCTGATATATGTGTGCGACGCCACGTTGGATGCGGCCCCTTTAATATCCAGGGCCTCTGTCTCGGCGGTGGTATTGCGTCGTCTCATCTGGTTGAAATGCTGGTCTGCTGACCTAGCCTCTAAGAAGCTCCTGACGGATCTACCTTTTAAGGGTGGTAGACTTTTTGGTGCTGCTCTGGAGGACATCATCAAGGATGTCACGGGAGGTAAAAGCACTCTCCTTCCTCAAACTATCAAGGGTAAGGAGGCCCGACGTAAACCGGGTCCTTCCTTTCCAGCAAAAAAGGTTTTTTTTCGTCCGTCAGAGTCCACGGGTAAGCCATCCCAGACTGACAACAGTGTGGCTGGCGGGCACAAGCGCCCCTGGGTGCGTAAGCCGAACAAGCCGGCTCCCAAGCCCGCCTCCGCGTGAAGTCTTGCCCCCGCCCGTCTCTGGGGTGGGGGGACGACTTCGCAGGTTCACGGATCGGTGGACCTCCTGGATCTCCGACCGGTGGGTGTGCGAGGTGGTCACCTCAGGATACAGAATAGAGTTCCGCTCCTGGCCCCCAGACAGATTCTTTCCCTCAAATCTCCCTCTCCTTCCTGCCCGTCGGGCAGCCCTCTTGGGGGCTGTACAGGATTTGATCGGGTCCGGAGTAATTGTGCCGGTTCCGTCCCAGGAGAGGTTTCAGGGGTTCTACTCGAATATGTTTGTTTGTTCCAAAAAAGGACGGGGTTCGGCCAATCCTGGATCTCAAGGCCCTGAATGCCTTCGTGAAGGTGCAAAAATTCCGCATGGAATCCATTCGCACGGTGATCGCTACACTCCATCAAGGGGATTTTCTGGCATCCTTGGACATCAAGGACGCCTACTTGCATGTTCCGATCTGCGCAAGCCACCAGAAGTTTCTGCGCTTTGCGGTCGGCGAAGTCCACTATCAATTTGTGGCTCTTCCCTTCGGCCTAGCCTCGGCACCAAGGGTGTTCACCAAGGTGCTTGCTCCGGTCCTAGCTTTGCTGAGACAGCGAGGCATTGCTATCTTGGGCTATCTGGGCGATTTTCTTCTAAGAGCAGACAGTGGCTCAGAATTGGAAGAAAGTGTGACTATCGTCAGTCAGACCCTCAGGGAGTTTGGGTGGCTCCTGAACGTTCAGAAGTCGGTTCTAGTCCCGACTCAGCGTCTGGAGTATCTAGGTCTGATTCTGGACTCCTTGGAGGCAAGAGTCTTCCTACCTCCAGACAAACTACTGACACTTCAGTCTGCAGTACGGGTGCTGACGTCCCGAAAATGGTCGTCAATCCGCTTTTGCATGAGAGTCCTGGGACTCATGGTGGCCTCCTTCGAGGCCGTTCCTTATGCCCAAGCGCACACCAGGGCTTTACAGAAAGAGATCTTGTCCACTTGGGACAAATCCCCGTTGTCCTTGGATCTTCAGATCCAGGTGAGTCACCTGGTCAGGGCGTCCCTTACGTGGTGGTTGAGGTCCCCGGCTCTTCGGTCCGGGAAGTCGTTCCTCCCCATCCAATGGACGGTGATCACGACGGACGCCAGCCTGACGGGCTGGGGGGGAGTCTGGGGAGTCCTGTCGGCCCAAGGGCTTTGGACTCCGGACGAAGCCCTCTTACCGATCAATGTGCTGGAGATACGGGCAATCAGACTGTGCCTCTCCTCATGGTCGGAGAAACTACAGGGTCACTCCATCAGGATCCAATCGGACAACGCCACAGCAGTGGCGTATGTCAACCATCAAGGGGGGACTCGGAGCTCAGCTGCGGCTTCCGAGGTCGCCCGCATCCTGAGGTGGGCCAAAAGAAGCGTGCCGGCTCTGTCGGCCGTCTACATTCCGGGCGTAGACAATTGGCAGGCGGACTATCTAAGTCGCCAGACGCTGGACCAGGGAGAGTGGTCCTTGCACCCGGAGGTCTTTCAACTCCTTTGCAGACGGTGGGGCACGCCGGATGTGGACCTGATGGCCTCTCGACTCAATCGCAAGGTGTCGAGGTTTGTGGCCAGATCCAGGGATCCCTGGGCGGATGCCTCGGATGCGTTGGTGGTCCCATGGGGTCAGTATCACCTGATATACGTTTATCCTCCGCTGCAGTTGCTCCCTCGCCTGCTCCGCAGGGTAGCGACCGAGCGAATTCCGGTGTTCCTCATTGCTCCGGATTGGCCTCGGCGTCACTGGTACGCCGATCTGGTACGTCTCGTCGCAGACGTTCCCTGGCGGTTACCAATACGGGGGGACCTTCTGTCTCAAGGTCCTATATTTCATCCTGCTTTACAGGCTCTGGCTTTAACGGCATGGTTATTGAAAGCCAGGTGCTGAGAGACCGAGGTCTCTCGGATTCGGTCATTTCGACCATGTTAAGGGCACGGAAGTCTTCCTCCAGAAAGATCTATCACCGTACTTGGAGAGCTTGCATCGCCATGTGCGAAGAGCTGGACTGGCGCCCACGAACGTATTCCGTTCCCAGAATCCTGCATTTTCTGCAGCGTGGCGTGACCCAAAAGCTCGCTTTGAGTACCATTAAGGGTCAGATTTCGGCCTTGGCCATCTTCTTTCAGCGACCGCTGGCGGGTCATCCCTTGGTTAGCACCTTTGTGCAGGGGGTTCGCCATGTGCTCCCCCCTGTCAAGCCTCCTCTCCCCCCGTGGGATCTGAATTTGGTGCTCTCGGTTCTCCAGGAACCTCCCTTTGAAAATATTAGAGATATTCCCCTCTTGACTTTGTCTCAGAAGGTGGCCTTCTTGGTGGCCATTACTTCCATTAGACGAGTGTCTGAATTGGCGGCCTTGTCCTGCAAGTCGCCCTTTTTGGTCATCCATAAGGATAAGGCGGTGTTACGTCCGCGACCTCCTTTTCTGCCAAAGGTGGTCTCGGCCTTCCACTTAAATGATTACATTGTCCTCCTGTCCTCACCCATCGCATCCCAGAGAGTTTGCGCTTCACACTTTGGATGTGGTACGAGCCTTGCGGGTGTACCTGTCTGCTACTGCTTCTATTCGGAAGTCTGACTCACTATTTGTGGCTGTCTCTGGTCCAAAACAGGGCCAAGCGGTTTCGTCTGCCACCATTTCTAGGTGGATCAGACAAACCGTCATTCAAGCTTATGCTCTCAAGGGGCGGGCGCCTCCCTTTCCGGTTACGGCACATTCCACCAGGGCAATTGGTGCTTCCTGGGCTTTCCGACATCAAGCGTCGGTTGCACAAGTGTGCAAGGCGGCGACCTGGTCGTCTGTTCATACCTTTTCTAAGTTTTATAAGGTTGATTTGGCTGCATCTTCGGATGCTTCCTTCGGCCGCAAGGTGTTGCAGGCCGCTGTTTGATGTTGCAACTCCTCCGTTGAGGAGCTCTGCCTTGTTTGGAGTGAAGTTTTTGGTTTTCCATTTATACTGCTCCCATCCCTCTTGACACTGCTTTGGGACATCCCACGTGTAAAGGTGTAAAGACACGCTGTGTCAGTCCATGGATGACAAGAGAAAATAGGATTTTTGTACTCAACGTAAAATCCGTTTCTCTGGCATCCATGGACTGACACAGCACCCACCCTTCTTTTTAAGTTTGTACTGCTTTGTTACGAACTGAGGTCTGCTGACTGCAGTGGGAGGGTTATGTCCGGAGGGACCGCCCCCCTGGGCGGGGCTGTTCAGCGCTGGCTGTTTAGAATGTATGTATAACATCTCACATTCTGCCTAGGTCTTCTCCTGCAAGCAGGGACATAACCCACGTGTAAAGGTGTAAAGACACGCTGTGTCAGTCCATGCCAGAGAAACGGATTTTACGGTGAGTACAAAAATCCTAATATTGCTCACACATGCCATGGTTATGTGGAATTGCACCCCAAAATACATTCTGCGGCTTCTCCTGAGTACGGGGATACCACATGTGTGGGACTTTTTGGGAGCCTAGCCGCGTACGGGGGCCCCAAAAACCAAGCACCGCCTTCAGGATTTCTAAGGGCATAAATTTTTGATTTCACTCCTCACTACCTATCACAGATTTGAAGGCCATAAAATGCCAAAATAGCACAAACCCCCCCCCCCCCCCAAATGACCCCATTTTGGAAAGTAGACACCCCAAGCTATTTAATGAGAGGCATGTTGGGTTCATGGAATATTTTATATTTTGCCACAAGTTGCGGGAATATGACAAACTTTTTTTTTTGCACAAAGTTGTCACTAAATGATATATTGCTCACGTGTAAAGGTGTAAAGACACGCTGTGTCAGTCCATGCCAGAGAAACGGATTTTACGGTGAGTACAAAAATCCTATTATTGCTCACACATGCCATGGTTATATGTGGAATTGCACCCCAAAATACATTCTGCTGCTTCTCCATAGTACGGGGATACCACATGTGTGGGACTTTTTGGGAGCCTAGCCGCGTACGGGACCCCAAAAACCAAGCACCGCTTTCAAGGTTTCTAAGGGCATAAATTTTTGATTTCACTCCTCACTACCTATCACAGATTTGAAGGCCAAAAAAAGTGAAGATAGCACAAAACCCCCCAAAATTACCCCATTTTGGAAAGTAGACACCCCAAGCTATTTGCTGAGAGGCATGTTGAGCCCATTGAATATTTTTTTTTTTGTCCCAAGTGATTGAATAATGACAAAAAAAAAGAAAAAATGTACAAAAAGTTGTCACTAAATGATATATTGCTCAAACATGCCATGGTTATATGCGGAATTGCACCCCAAAACACATTCGGCTGCTTCTCCTGAGTACGGGGATACCACATGTGTGGGACTTTTTGGGAGCCTAGCCGCGTACGGGACCCCAAAAACCAAGCACCGCCTTCAAGGTTTCTAAGGGCACAAATTTTTGATTTCACTCCTCACTACCTATCACAGTTTTGAAGGCCATAAAATGCCAAGATAGCCCAAAACCCCCACAAATGACCCCATTTTGGAAAGTAGACACCCCAAGCTATTTGCTGAGAGGCATGGTGAGTATTTTACAGCTCTCATTTGTTTTTGAAAATTAAGAAAGACATTTTTTTTTTTCTTTTTTCAATTTTCAAAACTTTGTGACAAAAAGCGAGATCTGCAAAATACTCAACATACCTCTCAGCAAATAGCTTGGGGTGTCTACTTTCCAAAATGGTGTCATTTGGGGGAGTTTTGTGCCATCTGGGCATTCCATGGCCTCCGAAACTGTGATGGGCAGTGAGGAGTGAAATCAAAAATTTACACCCATAGAAATCCTGAAGGCGGTGCTTGGTTTTCGGGGTCCTGTACACGGCTAGGCTCCCAAAATGTCTAACATGTGGTATCCCCGTACTCAGGAGAAGAAACAGAATGTATTTTGGGGTGCAACTCCACATATAACCATGGCATGTTTGAGCAATATCTAATTTAGTGACAACTTTTTGTACATTTTTTTTTTTTTTTTTTTTTGTCGTCATTATTCAATCACTTGGGACAAAAAATAAAAATTCAATGGGATCAACATACCTCTCAGCAAATAGCTTGAGGTGTCTACTTTCCAAAATGGGGTAATTTGGGGGGGGTTTGAACTGTCCTGGCATTTTATGCACAATATTAGGAAGCTTATGTCACACATCATCCACTCTTCTAACCACTTGAAGACAAAGCCCTTTCTGACACTTTTTGTTTACATGAAAACATTTATTTTTTTTTGCAAGAAAATTATGTTGAACCCCCAAACATTATATATATTTTTTAAAGCAAAGGCCCTACAGATTAAAATAGTGGGTGTTGCATTTTTTTTTTCCACACAGTATTTGCGCAGCGATTTTTCAAACATTTTTTGGGGGAAAACACACTTTTTTTATTTTTAATGCACTAAAAAAACACTATATTGCCCAAATGTTTGATGAAATAAAAAAGATGATCTTAGGCCGAGTACATGGATACCAAACACGACATGCTTTAAAATTGAGCACAAACGCGCAGCGGCTACAAACTACATTCATTTTTAAAAGCCTTTACAGGTTACCACGTTAGATTTACAGAGGAGGTCTACTGCTAAAATTACTGCCCTCGATCTGACCTTTGCGGTGATACCTCACATGCATGATGCAATTGCTGTTTACATATGACGCTAGACCGACGCTTGCGTTCGCCTTTGCGCAAGAGCAGGGGGGACAGCGGTGCTTCTTTTTTTTTTTTTTTAAACTGTTCCTTCCATATTTTATTTTTTTACCATTTTTATTGTTATCTCAGGGAATGTAAATATCCCCTATGATAGCAATAAGTAGTGACAGGTACTCCTTTTTTTTAAAAAAAAATTGGGGGGTTAGACCCTAGATCTTTCCTCTGCCCTCAAAACATCTGACCACACCAAGATCGGTGTGATAAAATGCTTTCCCAATTTCCCAATGGCGCTGTTTATATCTGGGGGGGGGGCATTCCCTCCCACTGCTTGTAAAAGCAGTCTAGAGGCTAATTATCTGCTAGAATTGCTTTTACATGAAAGCCGGCCACTGGCTGAAAAGAATGATACCAAGATGATACCTAAACCTGCAGGCATCATTCTGGTATAAACATTCAAAGTCCAGCAACATACCAGTATGTTGCTGGTCCTTGTTGGACATGTATTGTAATCTTTTTTTTCATGCAGCCTGTTGGCTGAACGAAAAAAAGAGATTGATCGGTGGGTATGCCCACCATTAGAATACCTCCCTTCATCCACCCACTTCTAATGATGGGCATACATGCACCATTTATATATGCCAAAGCATGGGGGCATCCTCCCGCAAAAAAGTTATGCCGCGTACACACAGTCGGACTTTTCCATGGGCAAGCCTTCGTCGGAATTTCGACCGTATGTAGGCGGCATAAAAGGTTATGCCGCGTACACACGGTCGGACTTTTCCACGGGCAAGCCTCCGTCGGAATTTCGACCGTATATACGCGGCATTAGGAGCAAAATCGCTCCTCCGCCCCTGCTGCCCCCATGCTTCGGCATGTATGCTCCTTTTTTTAACTGTGGTGGTGAAATCACCTCCTACAGCGTTGGAGTAACGGCTTTATGTATCGTGGGAGCAAACGCTGTTGCTGTCAAGATAAATAAATCCTCGCTGCAACTGAATGGCGTACCTGCTAAGAAAATGATGGTTAACATTTATACAAAGTAACATAACAGTACAACAGTAAGACCTTACCATACCATACCTGCAAAGCAAATACCAAAACCTAGTAAAAAATAAAACATTTTTTTAACGCAACCTGTACCTAAAATAAAATATATATATGCCGAAGCATGGGGGCATCCTCCCGCAAAAAAGTTATACCGCGTACACACGGTCGGACTTTTCCACGGGCAAGCCTCCGTCGGAATTTCGATCGTATGTACGCGGCATTAGGAGAAAATCACTCCTCCGCCCCTGCTGCCCTCATGCTTCGGCATATATGCTCTTTTTTTTTAACTGTGGTGGTGAAATCACCTCCTACAGCACTGGAGTCACGGCTTGATGTATCGTTGGAGCAAACGCTGTTGCTGTCAAGATAAATAATTCCGCGCTGCAGCTGAATGGCACACCTGAAAAAAAAAATTACATACCTGAAAAGCAAGCATGATGAAACATTGCAGAATAGAATACAGTAAAAAAAGAGCAGAACAATAGAGAGAAAATAGAGAGAGAGAGAGAACAATAAAATGACAACTATTTTTGGTTTTTTTATTTTATATTTTTTTTGTGTTTTTTGTTTTTTACGTATTTTTTTTCTTTTTTACACTTTTTTTTGTAACTTTAACAACTGTAATGGTTCGGGTCTCTCAAAATGTAATGGCATCTTGGGAGACCCTGTGTAAGTGTGTCCTAGTCTGTGAAATGCTGTACCCTACGCTAAAACTTCACTTTTGAGTGGTAGCATTCAAAACATTCACCAAGGCAAAGACCAGGTTTGTCAGGACAGAGTGGACAAAAAACACGGGTGTCACGCCTAAATCCGCGCTTGCTACAGACACGACATCTTTTTTGGGGGGTTCGTTGGGTAGGGGTACTCGGGAGGGCATACGGATAATGCCTCTCATGCAGCCGGCTTGCTGCATTTGGTAGGGGATGGTGAGTTGCAGAACCGCCTGGATACAGGAGGTCTGTGACTATCTCATTCTGGAATTTTAGAAGAGATAAAGTCCCGCCTGAAGCTCTGTATAGCACATGAGCATTCAGCAAAGCCAATTGGAATAAGGCTAGAGACACTTTTTTTGTACCAGCGTCTCGCCTTACGGTCAATTAGATACGGGGCCAACAACTGGTCGTTGAGGTTCACCCCTCCCATATTTTGGTTATATTCGTGGACACAGAGGGGTTTCTCCACAACACCAGTCGCCGTACGAATTTGGACTGTCGTGTCTGCATGAAGGGAGGTAAGAAGGAAAACATTCTTATTGTCCCTCCACTTCATAGCGAGCAAGTTATTACACTTCAAGCAGGCTCTCTCCCCCAGCCTAAGACGGGTATCTACAAGCCGCTGGGGAAAGCCCCGGCGATTAGGTCGCACGGTGCCACATGCTCCAATCTGATGAAAAAACAAGTGACTAAACAGTGGCACGCTCGTGTAATAATTGTCCACATACAAGTGGTACCCCTTTCCGAATAAGGGTGACACCAAGTTCCACACTATCTTGCCAGCACTCCCTATGTAATCCGGGCAGTTGACCAGCTCAACCTGACTGTCTTTTCCTTCATAACCCGTAAAGCTCCATACATAGCCTGTTGCCCTGTCACAGAACTTATAGAGCTTGACCCCGTATCTGGCACGCTTGCTGGGAAGGTACTGCTTGAAAGACAAGCGGCCAGAAAATTTAATCAGGGACTCATCAATGCAGACAACTTGATCGGGAATAAACAAGGCTGCAAAACGTTCGTTGAAGTGGTTTATGAGGGGCCGAATTTTATAGAGCCGGTCGTATTCAGGGTCTCCACGTGGACGACAAAGTTCATTGTCGTTGAAGTGCATGAACCGCAAAATCTGCTCGTATCGTTTCCTGGGCATGGAGGCAGAGAACACGGGCATGTGGTCAATTGGGTGCGTGGACCAATAAGCACGCAATGACGGGAATTTATGTGTGCCCATGTTGAGGGAAAGGCCCAGAAAGGTCTTAAATTCAGAAACCGTAATTGGTTTCCAATCTTTGGCAATGGAAGGCAACTGGGGGTTAGCGGCGATGAATTGACCAGCATATAAATTACTCTGGTCCACAATAGATCTATAGAGATCTTCCGTGAAAAACAGCGAATAAAAATCAATTGGCATAAAATCAGCTGTTTCCACCTGAATACTGGGTTGGGCAGTGAATGGGGGAAGTACGGGTTCTGCAGAAGTGGTGGGGACCCAATCAGGATAGGCGAATTCTGCAGGAAGGGCACTATGGGCACGACGGGCCTGCCTTTGTCTTCTTGGTGGCAGCGGGACACTACATGTGCTTGCCACCTCGCCAGCTTGAACTGCACTTATGGGACTCGCCATGTCACCAGGTGATACTGCAGTGCTGGATGTACGCCCAGGCTGTACTAGGCCGCTGGTGCTTGCCAATTCACCAGAAGGAATAGCGGCGCTAGTACTACTCTGCTCCATGATACGAGAGACCTGCGGTTCTTGCTCCTCAACAACCTCAGAAGATCGGGTACGCCTGACCTTAGCAGGGACCTCAACTTCGTCGTCAGAGCTATCTGACGAGGAGCCGCTGACTTCACTGTCTTCTACGGGAAGATATTCTGAGCCTGAATCTGACAGATACGTGACCTCCTCTTCACTATCTGTCATGCTCAGAATCTCGTAGGCCTCTTTACTAGTGTACCTTCGTCTTGCCATTTTGGGCTCTAAATTTAGGGGTACACTAGTAAGATTCACAGGTAAATAAAGCACCTGACTGTCAGCAAATGTATCAAACGCTACCAAAAAAACTGTTAGCGATCGCAGGGATCAGGACTGTCTCTGCGAACGCTGCAGTTATGTTTGTTGTGTTTGGTAAGTGACAGTGATCGATCGATACTGCACTTTGGTGGGCTGGGCTGGGCGGAGGGGCTAAATGCAGGTGCTAGCAGGTATCTGGGCTGATCCCGCTAACACTGCGTTTTTGGGAACCCTAAACCGCTGGGGACGCTAGTATAGATCTGTTCAGATACTGTACCACTAAGGGAGGTGTATGCTTTGCGCGTGGGTGTTAGCGTTACTGGCACTAACCTGACGCTGCCTGTGGCGACGCAGACCCTCTCTGGCGCTAAAACCTAATTGATATCAGCCGCCGGGTGGTCAGGGGGTTAAACCTTTATTGGGTTATATACGGCGGGTGCCCTGATGGTATAAAAAGCAAACTAACCAACCAGCGTCACCTGTAAAACTTATATGGTGATCACTGGTGAAAGGGTTAACTAGGGGCAATCAGGGGGTTAAAACCTTTGTTAGGTTATATATGGGGGTACCCGACGCTATATAAAAACCTGACGGGTAACCTAAATAACTAACCGGCTAACCAGTGTCACCAGTAAAACTTATACGGTGATCACTGGTGAAAGGGTTAACTCTAGGGGCAATCAGGGGGTTAAAATAATATATGGGGGTACCTGACGCTATAAAAAACTGCGGCAAAACTAAAAATAAATAACTGGCTATCTAGGGCACCACCGGCACTAAATACAGCGGTCGGAAATACGATCGCTTAGTGACACTGGCGTTAGGGGGTGAAAGGGTTACCTGGGGGGCGATCAAGGGGTTAAACCTTTATTAGGGGGGGTTAGGGGGCTACCCTGGGCCTAAACCTAACTGCCCTGCAACTTTTTACTGTCACAAATGACACTGATTGCAGTGATCAGTAAAAAAATGACCACTGCAAATGGTGCACTGTGACTTGGGGGTTCTGGGGGTGACTGGGGGGTGAAAAGTGTGCCTACGTGTACTGGTGTCAGTGGGCTGTTGGTGCACTTACTGTGAGATGTAATCACTCCTCGCGCCGGATCGAAAAGACCGAGATGACATCACTTCCTCTGCCTGTGTTTACATTTACACAGCAGAGGAAGCATATCATTCGCCGGGAGCGATCGCGAGGGGGTGGCCGGAATCGAACGGCCGTCCCCTCATCCTGAATCGCTCCCCAATGGAAAAGGACCGCTCACTGTAAAGAAGGGGGGTCCGATAGGACCCCCCAACTATACAAAGGCAATCACGTAGATATACGTGACTTTGCCTGTCGGTGCCATTCTGCCGACGTATATTTACAGTGGGCGGTCGTTAAGTGGTTAAAAAAATAAAATAAATCTTTACAACCCCTTTAACCTCAAGGTTCCTTATTTTTTGGAAACCTGTGAACTAACCTTTAGACTGAGAGAGTTCCAAATCAGGTTTATTTGTTACGCAATTACATTACATAATTACGGAGAGTACACATACATACGGCCGAGTATGCGCTGAATTCAATACAACTTGATATCTCTTTTATAGGATGTGTTATCAGCAAGTCACCCAAGCCCAGCTGCAGAAACTGCAGAGTGAAAGTACCATGCTTGTCTGCGCTCTTTGTTATTGTAGCGGGGGTCCTAAATTTAGGGGAAGTGTTTGAGTGGTAGTTATGCTCAAACAACCCAATTGTCAGGATTCTATCAACCATTTTTGTCCGCAGGGAGAGTATCAGTGTACCGTTCCCTGTGGCCTGCAGGTGGCGCTGCCATGGTAGGCCAGGGTTGAACCACTGATACAGTGCTGTGCCTTGTGTGTCCCCCCTCAGCAGCCATACAGTGGGTGTGGTAGGCCTGCTGTGCATGCTGGGAGAGGATATAAAAGGGGGAGACGCTGCCTGTTCAGGGTTTTCTGTCGTGGTCGGGGGTCCTACCCCAGGGAGTGTGTTCCTTTCCACCTTGGGCACCTTTGGCCCAGTGGCGGAGGTCGGTGTATCAGTCCCGGGCACCTTTTAGCCCTGGGGCTGCAGCAAAGGCCTTGGGCCCAGCACCTTCGGCTGGGGCCCATCAAGGATCGAGGAATCCCAGGGTCCCGCCTTGTGAGGGGACTCGCGTCTTGGACGAGGAGGCCGGGGGGGGGAACCGTTCCGGGGGACTGGTGGGAGGTCACGGTGAAGGAGGGGGCCCAGTGACTCTCTGGAGGGATGTCTTTTGCTTAACAGAGGTCAAGTTTTAAGACGGAACCAAGTTCACCAGGTCTGTGGCAGAGACCAAGTTTACCAAGTCTGTGGCAGAGACTGGGGTTGGATTAAAGCCCCATTCTGGCTGCTAGTCCCTATCTGGGGAGACTATACAAATGTGCTGAGTCTGCTCGAGAATCTGAGCAGTGAGGTGGTTTTACGTTTGTGCCTGGACCTCTCCCACACTTTATGCTGTCCTGTTCTTACTCCAACCTTTCCTATCAGAGACTGTGCTTTAAGAAGAAAAATAAACTCTGCGTTGGAGTTACAGCTGGTGTGGACCTTGGAGTTATTGGGGGAATATAGAGACTTATCTTTATTAACTATAGAGGTGAGAATCATTCTCTGGAGGATTCTGGCTTTCTGGCTGTGGAGACCCACCAACAACACCGCTCGGCCTCTTCACACAGGAGGGTACTGGCTTGTTGCGTGGTGTGCCCTCTCTTCCTGCGAGGAGCCGAACAAGGCAGGTGAAGGGGGGGTGAGTGTGCTACAGTATGTTTTGACAAACATGTTTTCTTGATATCAGTACATGGCAGCATGGTATTCTCAAACAAATTCACAATCGCCATTTTAGTTTCTATCTTGTTAAGCAACACTTTAATGTTAATAACTAGCATTATTATTATGTGTTTTGCATATAACGCTGACTATAAATGTGTTTCTCTTTTCGTCCATGGACGGACACAGCCTCTTAAGTCTTGACAGTTGGGTTATGTTCCTGTTCTATTGGAGAGGACTAGGCAGAACAAGTTAGATATTTAAATACATGTTACTTTAACAGAGTTGAACAGCCCCGCCCAGGGGGCGGTCCCTCCGGACATAACCCTTTGGGCCCAGGGTCCGTAATAAATTTTTATTTTTTTAATAATTATTTTAAGAAATCTTCTATCAACTGCCGGCAAGGTGACAGGCTAGATATTATAGATCCTTGTAGTCTCTCTAGTGCGGCCATAGAGCGCGAGCAGGCCTTAGCTACGCGCTGGGTCGGCCACGACATACCCCATGGCTCCAGGGGTGGCCGGTGAGCTTTGCTCCAGGGTTCACATATGACCGGGCTGCTTGCTGTCTCAGTCACAGTGGACCGGGCCGACAGCTACTCCGTACTGCTCGGTTGTAGGTCTGTCAGGAACACACCAGCAGGTCCTTGCAAGGACGTGTAAGTACAGTTCCTCCTGCCTTGGTAGGATGGAACAGCTGGGCGGTCGTTAGGGGGTTCTCCTGCCCTCCCCTCTCTCCCTCTGTCACCTTTTTTTTCCTCCTCCCCTTGCGGGGCTCGCTGTGACCGGGGTATACCTGTAGGGGGGGCTCCAGTCCCGGCTGTGGGGGGGTGTCAAGGCCCGCTCTCTGTGGGGGTGTAGTTGTTTGCTTAGGAATATGTGACTAAATGTCAAGAAAAAGGTTGAGCGGGGTGGGACTTTGTGTGTGCCTCTTGCACTTACCAGGAAACTGTAACTGCATAGATACAGTGCGGCGGACAATTGAGGCTTACGAACACATAAGGGAGTGTAGCGATACCTTCAACTAAGAAGGCCGCAGATTTGGTTTGGGCCCTGAAGACCGCTCCGCCAACCCCCGGCAATGTACTCGACCCCCTACTGGCACAGTTTGTTATGGCAGCAATATATTTCTTATACTGTATGAGTAAACTCAGACATCAAGGCAATAATGAAAGGGGTATCAAATTTACTTTAAGCTTATGGTAAAGAAAGGTTAACAGTGGTAACAGTTTACAGGTAATAAGTTGCAGAGCCCTGCAGCAATAAACATACTATGCATTAAATGAACAGTAAAGGTGCGCTGCGTGGGCGACCGTTAACTAGGCGCCCTGTGGTGCAGTAACTAAATGAACTAACTAGCTGGCCAGGCCTGGCTCAGATATCTAAAACTCAGTCTATAGGGGATGATGGTTTCTTCACCGGCAATTCTTTAAAGGTGGTGCACATGACAGAATAACATTTGTAATCCAGTGGGAAGATTGTGATGAAATAAATACTTTACTGAAGAACCTCTGAGTTCAGCTCTGATATGGATCTCCAGTGAGAGTATCAGATATAAACTTGTGGGCCACGGCAGTCTATAGGCACATTAGCAACAACAGTATATGGTCTGAGCATACGCTCGCTCACCCCTCCGGACGCGATCCCAGTCCGGGAACTTCCACCGACTGTGTCCTCACACACAGTGTCTCCAGCGATCGGGTCCCCGATCCAACCAAGGCTGTAGACAAGCGAAGTCAGATGCCACCCAGGCTCGCAGTGGGGTGGAAGGCTCTTTGGTGCTGTGCAAGGCCTCAGGCTTCAGGCCTTGCACTCCGGCACATCCGCACAGGAGGATCAGTCACTGAAGTCTCGTGTCCCAAAGAGGCCGAGCCCAGCCTCGCCTCCTCCTTTTATAACCCCTCTCGTGAGTCTCTGGGGTGGAAACATTGCCGAAAGGGATTCTGGGCAAGGTAGTCCTGGGAGTCTTAAAGGGGACCCCGCTACACACTCCCCCCACTTAAATTCTTTGGTCCCCAAAGAAACTTTAGCATACACTGCGTACAACCCCAGACAACATTGCATAAGAGGTTGGCATAGGGAATTCCCACCAAAACCGAGGGGTTGGATTCCCTTTCCCACAGGTCACACTATCCTGAGTGACCTGCCTAACTGTGCCAGAGAGTGAGTGGGGTTTGCCCCCTCTACCAAATGTACAGTGGAGGGGTCCGGATTCTCTACACTCCTCCTAGCAGTGATCACAGAATCTTCTGAGCTCTTCCCCATTTGTGGGTAGGTCCACTTTCTGGGAGGCCTTATGACTCTGCGAGCCCTTTGTTCCTTTGGGGATTCTGGCTCTGGCGCCACAGGCTCTTCTTCTGTAACAGGCTCAGGCAACACGGCAGGCTCTGTAACATCTGCTTCAGGAGCCGAGGGATACATAGTCTCTAGGGTCCTGTTCAGGGTAAACATCACGGGCATCTTCCCAGTAATCAAATGAAGGACTAGATGGGATGAATTCAGCGGCTTCTGCATTCAGTTGTGTATCTATAGTGTCTTCAGTAGTTGGAAAATCTATAGCAGAAGTCCCTTGAGTTGGGGAAGGCCACAGCCAGTCAAGCTCTCTCTCTTCATCTCCACTGAGTTCAGAAGCTTCTGTATCTTCAGTCCGAGAGGTCTGGGACCGAGGGTTTGGCCTGGGGGTATCCAGAATAGAAACTGGTTCAGGGGAGTCTCTCACTGGAGGTATCCTGACTGCTTCAGCAAGTGGGAGCAGGTGGTTTCGATGCCACGTCTTCAGTGGGCCTACCTTTCCTTCTGGCTTCAACTTGTAGACAGGTAGGCCCGGCAACTTCCTACAGATGACATAGGGTTCAGATCTCCATCTGTCCGCAAGTTTGTGTTTTCCAGGGACCCCCAGATTGCGTAGCAGTACTCTGTCCCCGGGCTGCAGGTCTTGTACCCAGACCTTCAAGTCGAAGTTGCTTTGGTTTCGAGCTCCCCTTTGATCTGAGGCCGCTTGAGCTTGTTCATAGGCTACTTTCAGGCTGTGTCTGAGCCTGTCCACATATCCTTTGTGGGATGTGGCTGAGGAATGGTCTAAAGAGGTGCCAAAGGCCATGTCTACAGGTAATCTCGCGTCTCTCCCAAACATGAGTCTATGGGGAGTAGCCTGTAGCATCACTGGTGGTGCAGTTGTAAGCATGTACTATAGCTGCTATGTGTTTGCTCCAATGTTGTTTCTTCTCACTTTCCAGAGTCCCCAACATGTTGAGCAAGGTTCGGTTAAACCTCTCCTGCTGAGCATCTCCCTGTGGGTGGTAAGGTGTAGTTTGAGTCTTCTTGATTCCCAACGAATCCAGGAGTTTCCGGATCAGTCGACTCTCAAAGTCCCTTCCTTGATCTGAATGAAGTCGCTGGGGCAGCCCATAATGGACAAAATACTTCTCCATAAGTACCTTGGCTACTGTGAAGCCTTCTGATCTTTGGTTGGGAAAGCTTGGGCATACCGGGTGAAATGATTGGTTATCACCAGAACATTTCCTAGTCCACTCAGATCGGGTTTGAGGCAGAGGAAATCAATGCATACCAGATCCATTGGGCCTTGACTCTGTAGATGGCCCTTTGGGGCAGCTTGATGGGGTAAAGTCTTCCTCTGGATGCAGCGTGCACACGAATGGCAGTACTCTTCTACTTCTGCCCTCATGCAGGGCCAATAGAACTGACTTCTGACAAGTTGAAAGGTCCTTTCCGCCCCAAAGTGGCCATGATTGTCATGTAGGGCAATCAGAACAGTCTCTCTGTGTTTTTCCGGAAGAAACAATTGCCATTTATCTTCCAGGTCATCAGAGGGGCCCCTTCGGTAGACCACTCCCTGATGCACCTGTAACCTGTCCCACTCTTTCCTCAACAGGCGAGCTTCCTTTGAGGAGTGACTCAGAAGTCTGTTTGGATCCTGATTCTCCAGGGCTTCCAGAACGAATTTCCCCATGGGGTCTTCTAATTGGTCACATCTTAGCTCCTTCTTGGACAGCTTTGGCAGATGGTCTTCCTCCAGTTGAGTTACTCCACAGTATTGTTTGGGGACTCCTACCATGGTAACTCCTATCTCTTCCGCCCTTGAGCCCCCTCTGGCTTGCAATTCAGCCCCCTGACATAGGGCCCGCACCCCGTCTGGTGCCACTTGAGTCCAGTCTTCCATGTCATGGGTGGGACCATGAGATCTTCTGGACAAAGCGTCTGCATCTCGATTCCCAATCCCTGGCCTGTACTTTAGGCTGAAATTGAATCCAGACAATGCGGCCAGCCACCTGTGTCCAGTGGCGTCCAACTTTGCTGTAGTGAATAGATAGGTCAGGGGGTTGTTGTCGGTCTTCACAGTGAACTCCGCCCCATACAGGTAGTCTTTGAGCTTGTGTACTACCGCCCACTTAAGGGCCAGGAACTCCAGCTTGTGAGTGGGGTAGTTTTTCTCAGAGGGGGTCAGGCTCCTGCTCACGTAGGCAACAGGCCGTTGTTGCCCTTCGTGTTCTTGATAAAGTACTCTCCCCAGACTGTCATGACTAGCATCTACGTGTAGTTCATAGGGTTTGGTTGGGTCTGCGTAGGCCAAGACTGGAGCAGTGGTCAGGCTCTTCTTCAAAGCCTGGAAGGCCTCTTCACACTTCTGATTCCACTGATCTCTGATGGACTCTCCTGGCTTTTTGGGCCCTGAGTCATCCTCTTCTCCCTCAGTCTTGAGCAGTTCATTCAATGGTCTAGCAATTCGGGCGAATCACTCCACAAACCTCCTGTAATAGGAGCAGAACCCTAAGAAGGATCTGAGTTCTGTTACTGTGGTGGGTCGTGGCCAGGAGGTAACTGCCTCCAATTTCTCAGGGTCTGTGGCCACCCCTTCTTCAGACACTATGTGCCCCAGGTAGTTCACAGAAGACTGGTAGAACCGACACTTCTCAGGCGAAAGCTTGAGTCCCTCCTTACTGAGTCTCGTGTTCCTCCAGGGTTCTTCCAATGACAATGACATCGTCCAGGTATACAAGGACTTCAATAAGGTTCATGTCTCCTACAGTCTTCTCCATGAAACATTGGAAAGTAGCTGGGGCTCCAGACAGACCTTGGGGCATCCGGTCGAATTCAAAGAACCCCACTGGGGTTATGAAAGCTGTCTTCTCCTTGTCTTCTGGGTGCATAGGGATCTGATAGTACCCGCTCTTGAGATCCATAACGCTGAACCACTTGGCTCCAGACAAGCTCTGTAGGGCATCCTCTATCCTCGGAGTGGTGTACTAGTCGGGTATGGTTCTCCTGCTAAGAGTCCTGTAGTCAATACAGAGCCTCAACGATCCATTCTTCTTCCTGACCACCACTATCGGGGAGGCATAGGGGCTTCTAGACTCCCGTATCACACCAGTCCTCTTGAGTTCTGCAAGTTGTTCCCTTAGATCCTCCAGATCTGCTAGTGGGACCCGCCTGACCCTCTCTCTGAAGGGCTTATCTTCTTGGAGGCAGATCCGATGGGTGGCACTCCTTGCACACCCCACATCGAACTCATCTTTAGAGAAGATCTTCTCCCATCTGGTCAACTGGGCCTTGGCTCTCTCTTTCCAAGCCCTGGGCAGATTCGGGTTTTCCATGGATAGCTTCTCCCAAGCATCTCCTCCTTCACCCATCCCCTTGACTTCCGACAGGGTAACAGGGGCAGCAGGGCTCACCTGGCCCAGCAGCATCCTAGCTGGGATTTCCATGGGGTCATCTGTATTGTTCCTGACACTCATCGGAACTCTACAATGGGCCTTCTTCAGAGCCTTCAGTGGAATCACTTCTGTTATCACTTCCAGAGCAGGGGACTCTTCCCTTGGGTCGGACTCCAACATGACAAAGGGTCCAGGCTGCTCCCAAGTATGCTTCACAGTGGCTCTGAGACAGGTTACTTCACCCGGTTGCAACACTACCCCTTCTCTTCCAAGTCTCCACACCTTCCCTATCCCCTCTCCAGGGGTCTTCTGCTCTAGGACCAGCCGTTGGTAGGCCGTCTTCAGCATGGGGTGGATCTTGGTGGCCGCTGGCCCCTTCTCTTTCACTAGAGGGGTCAGAAGTCTTTGGACCAGGTACGTGTTCGTCCCTATTATAAGGGAACTCTTGTTGGCTCCTGGCGGCCGAGGGCACACAACTGCCAGGGTGTCAAACACTTCGGCTTTTCCAGCCACAGATGGGTCAAAAATCGTCTTGACGGGCAGATAGCCATCGTAGGGGAAATTCTGGGTTCCAATCCCAAATATTTCTAGTTCCTCTATCTTCTGGATGGGCAGGTGACTCAAGTGCTTATCGTAGAAATCTCGGTATAACAGGGTCACTTGTGCCCCAGTATCCAAGATGGCTCTGGTGTAGACTCCCTCCACTTGAATGGGCACTATAGGAGATGGGCCTACCAGCTTCTCCGGATATGGCCTGGCAGGGGTCGCCTTCTTCTGACCCTTTCCTTTCGGTCTCTCTCTCGTCCTATTCCCTTAGGACTTTAATCTTTCTTGAGCCTGGTATGCATTGATTTCCTTCCTTTCAATGGGTGTAGGGACCCGTTGAGGGACATTATTGTTTTTCTTAGGTGTGCATCCCCTTTGGGGAATGCTGTGCCTCTTCTGAGGGGTCTTGCCCCCTTTCTTTGGTGTGTGTCTCTGTTGAGGAATGTTGTGTTTCTTCTGAGGTGTTTTATTTCCTCTTTTCTTCTGCTTCGCATTCAGCTTGGAGCTCACTGAAGGTGATGGGCACCCGGTTGACTCCTTCACCGGGGCCCTCTGGAGTTTCCCACCGGCTTGCGGTTATCTGGTTTCTTCTTCTTGGGACTGGAACATGTAGCTGCAATATGGCCAATTCCTCCACAGTTAAAGCAGACTATTTCTCCCCATTCTTGTAAAGATGCGGGTGCTGAGGCTATTGGGAATAATTCCTTCCTTGGTACTTCTCTCTTGGGACCCTCTGGGTCTTTTGCTATCAGAGAGGTCAACATCTCTAACACCTTGGACATTTGAGCTTTTAGAGTGTCTACCTCTGAGTCTCTTTCAGGGGTCATCACTGGATTGACTAGCACCTGTGCGGGTACAACATTTGTCTTAATCATTTGCTGGTCCTGTTGTAGCGCCTCCTCATCTCTGATGATTTTTATCAAGTCAGCATAAGTCCGTAACGTTCCTCCTCCCAAGGTTTTCAGGTGCAGCCAGACTGGATCCGAGCGTAACGCTCCCTTTAAAACTTGTTTCATTCTTGCCGCATCTGTATCTTGGGGCTTCATTCCCTTCTTCAACACAATCTTGCACAGCAACCTGTTCAGTCTTCTAACATACTCTGAAAGTTTCTCCTTCGGTTGTTGGAAAGTATGTTCAAATTGGTAGACCATCACTGTCACCTTTTCCAATTGACCAAACTCTTCCTGTAGCATGGCTAGACAGTCTTGAGCCGTGCAGTCTGCATTCCCAAACCGGAAACTTTTCACTGCTTCTGCTGCTGCGCCTTTAAGGCTTTCTATCACTCGTTGCCTCTTCTGCGCTTCAGGCACCTCCCATGCCTCCACTGCTTGTAATGCCTGCTCCACCCAGGTATCAAAATCTTCTTCCCCTGCAGGGACAGGGAGCTTCCCTGAGAATGTCTTTAGTCTCCGGTAGCTAGTCTCTACATGCACCGTGCTTGTCTTCTGACACTTGGTTAGCAGATCCCCTATTGCATTTATCAGTTCTGGTGATATAGCAGTGACAGGTGCAGGCGCCACCGGAGGCGTCGCCCTATCTCTTCTTTCAGGTGGGGTACGGGCCGCAGCCTGCGGTGATCCCGTTGGTGATGGCTCCTTCTTAATTGCGTGCGCCAACCTATAGGATCTATTATCTGGCGTCTGTACACAGTTGCGCTTACAAGCCTCTGGCATCCCGTCCAAGTACTCCACTAGTGCATACTGGTATGAGATGTCTGGGTCTGACTTTATTCCCATCACCCACGGTGTGTGATCTAGGGTCACTGACTTCATTAACTCCTCTATCGTTTCAATTGACCATTCCTCCTCTGGTAGGTTGATGACCACTGACTGGGTCTGTCTTAGCCGCTTCGCACCACGCTCTTATTCCTTGTGGGTCCATGCCGGCACCTCTGGCGTTTAATTGCTGTATCAGGATCCCGGGCGAGAACCCCCACATGTAGCGATACCTTCAACTAAGAAGGCCGCAGATTTAGTTTGGGCCCTGAAGACAGCTCCGCCAACCCCCGGCAATGTACTCGACCCCCTACTGGCACAGTTAGTTATGGCAGCAATATATTTCTTATACTGTATGAGTAAACTCAGACATCAAGGCAATAATGAAAGGGGTATCAAATTTACTTTAAGCTTATGGTAAAGAAAGGTTAACAGTGGTAACAGTTTACAGGTAATAAGTTGCAGAGCCCTGCAGCAATAAACATACTATGCATTAAATGAACAGTAAAGGTGCGCCGCGTGGGCGACCGTTAACTAGGCGCCCTGTGGCGCAGTAACTAAATGAACCAACTAGTTGGCCAGGCCTGGCTCAGATATCTAAAACTCAGTCTATAGGGGATGATGGTTTCTTCACCGGCAATTCTTTAAAGGTGGTGCACATGACAGAATAACCTTTGTAATCCAGTGGGAAGATTGTGATGAAATAAACACTTTACTGAAGAACCTCTGAGTTCAGCTCTGATATGGATCTCCAGTGAGAGTATCAGATATAAACTTGTGGGCCACGGCAGTCTATAGGCACATTAGCAACAACAGTATATGGTCTGACCATACGCTCGCTCACCCCTCCGGACGCGATCCCAGTCCGGGTACTTCCACCGACTGTGTCCTCACACACACTGTGTCTCCAGCGATCGGGTCCCCGATCCAACCAAGGCTGTAGACAAGGGAAGTCAGATGCCATCGAGGCTCGCAGTGGGGTGGAAGGCTCTTTGGTGCTGCGCAAGGCCTCAGGCTTCAGGCCTTGCACTCCGGCACATCCGCACAGGAGGATCAGTCACTGAAGTCTCGTGTCCCAAAGAGGCCGAGCCCAGCCTCGCCTCCTCCTTTTATAACCCCTCCCATGAGTCTCTGGGGTGGAAACATTGCCGAAAGGGATTCTGGGCAAGGTAGTCCCGGGAGTCTTAAAGGGGACCCCGTTACAGGAGATTAGTGAAGAAAACTTACTTCACCATTTCAGCTTTTATACTTATATTTTTTTCAATATGTTTGTTTGACCCCATCACTTATATGTCCCCATGATATGCCCGTACCTAGCTTACCATTGATGTGGATCTGGGTTTGTGTTTACAACTCTGGGCATTCCCAGGGATTGGTTCCTCTATCTGTATACATTGGCACTGTGTGTTCATCACACACATTAGTGAGATATTTTATCTCATCCTCTTCATCTTGACCTCTAATACATACGCTGTATTTAAGTCCCAACCGGTATACACATCGGGTAAGTGACTAAATATACACCCTTATGTCTTTTATTTGCACTTATCTCATACTTTTTGATACCACTGCCACATGGCAGAAGAATAAAAGTTGTTTATTTTTCTATATATTCTGGTATTTCTATATTTATTTACTCCACTGAGGCATACACAAAGTCCCACCCCGCTCAACCTTTTTCTTGACATTTAGTTGCATATTCTTAAGGGATGGTGCCTCAGTAGGAGCTTTATGGTATCTCGCATACACCCCAAACCCTACAAATGTTTGCTTAGGAAGCCTCCGCTGCGGCCTTCTCGTCCACTTTGTTTGGGCGCCATTTTGGAAGCGCCAGCGCCATTTTTCAGGTGCCTCTGATGTGCATTGGAAAATCCCATTGCCGGCCATTTTGCCGTGGTCACGCTGTGACGCAGGTCTGCATTGCGGGCGGCCATTTTCTTGTGGTCCGCACTCTTTTCTCTGAGGCGCCCGGCAGCCATTTTGTAGTGCATTTTGGCCTCTAGTGCTGGATGGCTTCCTGAACAGCGTGAACGGCGCTATTCACCTCACAAGAGTTCCTCAGACACACACTGTGTGTGGAGGGAGAGCGGGCAGCGACACTGAACAGTCTCTGGCTGGGTGGTGAGTTCCCTGGGTTACCCCCCCAGTCAGTGCAGCAAGGAGGGTGGACATTTTTTTGTGTCAGGTGCCTTGACTAAGTCCCTAAGGGCTGTCAGTGGGCAATATGGAGTCAGAAGCTGGCGTTTTTTCCCCAAACATTCCAGAGGCAGCAACCAGTGCCCCTGCACCTGTGTTTCCCTTGGACGCTTTGTCGGCAGTCCTGGAGTCATTTGTTGCCAGGGTGGAAGCGGCGTAAGGGCGTAAGGGGGGTACTAAGCGCCCCCCCCCCTCTCCTGGGGAATGTTCTGACTCAGACTCGGGCCTGGCTGCGGCTCAGGACCCCGGTTCTGGTGTGTCAGAAGATGCGGACTTGGGCCTTCCCAGTGAGGAGGAACCCTCGTCCGGGTCAGCTCAAGACAGGGCACTTGTGAGTGCGCTTATCAATGCTGTGAGGGACACTCAAGCTGGAAGATACAGCTGGGACTTCCACTGCAAGGTCTGTCCCTTCTGGGTCGCACAACCTGACACACTCTGTTAAGGTTTTTCCTTATGTTGATTTCTTTGACAAGTTCATAGATAAAGAATGGGAACGGCCACAGAGGTCCTTTTGCAGTCCCTCAGCGCATGGCTGTCCGTTGCCCATTTGAAGAAAGCCTTTTGAAAAAATGGGCTTCTCCTCCGGTAGAGGGGACCCCTGCCTTTAAGGACCCTACTGATAGGAGGTCCGAAGCGGTGAGCCGCTCCATGTTCACCATGCTGGGGTCAGCGTTGCGGCCTATATTGGCTGCAACCCTGGTGTCTCAGACACTCACTGAGTGGGCTAAAATATTGCTCCAGACTGTGGAGGAGCATCAGCTCCCTCCAGAATTCGTGTCACTGGCCAAACAGTTGGTACAGGGACTTGTGTACGTCTGTGATGCAGCCCCTTTAATCTCCAGGGCCTCTGCATCTGCGGTGGTATTGCGCCATCTGATATGGCTGAAATGCTGGTCAGCTAACCAAGCTTCCAAGAAAACTCTGGCGGATTTGCCTTTCAAGGGTGGGAGGCTTTTTGGTGCCTCACTGGACGACATCATTAAAAATATCACTGGAGGTAAAAGCACACTTCTTCTCAGTCCACTAAAGAGAAGTAGCCGCACCGTAAGTCGGGCCCTCCTTTCCTGCGCAAAAGCATTTTTTCGTCAGTCAGGACCTGCTGGCAGACCCTCCCATACGGACAAAGGTTCAGCTAGGGGACAGCTCTGGGTGCGCAAGCCCAACAAGCCAGCAAACAAGCCTGCTACCGCATGAAGTTTTGCCCCCGCCCGACTCCTGAGTGGGGGTATGCCTTTGCGGGTTTGCAGCTCGGTGGACCTCCCTGCTCTCCGACCAGTGGGTCTGTGAGGTGGTCACTTCGGGGTACAAGATCAAGTTTCTTTCTTGTCTACCAAACAGATTCTTTCCCTCAAATCTGCCTCTCCCTCCTGCTCGTCGGATGACCCTGCTCGGGGCAGTGCAAGCATTGTTGAGGTGTGGGGTAATCATACCCGTACCACCGCAGGACAGGTTTCAGGGATTCTACTCTAATCTGTTTGTGGTCCCAAAAAAGGACGGAGTCCGTCCAGTCTTGGACCTCAAGGCCCTCAATGTTTTTGTGAAGGTTCAAAAGTTCCATATGGAATCCATTTGTTCGCTGGTTGCTGTGCTCCATCCGGAGGACTTCCTGGCATCCTTGGATATCGGGGACGCATACTTGCATGTCCCCATCTGCGTCAGGCATCAGAGGTTCCTGCGCTTTGCGATTGGCGAAGACCACTATCAATTTGTGGCCCTTCTCTTTGGCTTAGCGTCGGCACCAAGGTGCTCGCCCCGATTTTAGCTTTGATGAGACAGCGCGGCATTGCTATCGTGGGCTACTTGGACGATCTTCTTCTGAGAGCTGCTTCAAGCTCAGAATTAGAGGAGGACTGGTCTATAGCCAGTCAGACCCTCCGGGAGTTTGGTTGGGTACTGAACCTCCAGAAGTTGGTGTTAGTACCGACCCAGCGCCTAGAGTACCTGGGATTGATTCTGGACTTCTGGAAGGCCAGAGTTTTTCTTCCTTTGGAAAAGTTGCAGACACTGCAGACTGCGGTGAAGTTGTTGACATCCCGCAAATGGTCGCGTCTCCGTTTTTGCATGCGAGTCCTGGGCCTCATGGTAGCCTCTTTCGAGGCGGTGCCGTTTGCCCAATTCCACACTCGGGTCTTGCAGAAGGAGATTCTCTCCAAATGAAACAAATCTCCATTGTCTCTGGATCGTCAGATTCCGATAAGTCATCTTGTCAGGGCCTCTCTGAGTTGGTGGCTGAGATCCCCGGCTCTTCGGTCCGGGAAGTCTTTCCTCCCCCTCCATTGTACTGTGATTACGATGGACGCCAGCCTGAGCGGTTGGGGGGCAGTCTGGGGGGTTCAGGCGGCCCAGGGCCGCTGGACTCCGGGCGAATCCCAACTACCGATCAATGTCCTGGAACTCCGGGCGATCAGGCTGTGTCTCTCCAAGTGGTCACAGAGGCTAAGAGGGCATCCAGTCAGGATCCAGTCAGACAACGCCACGGCAGTGGCATACGTCAACCATCAAGGAGGAACAAGAAGCTCGGCTGCAGCGTCTGAGGTCGCTCACATCCTGCGGTGGGCGGAAAGGAGCGTTCCTGCTCTATCGGCAGTTAACATTCCGGGCGTGGAAAACTGGCAGGTGGACTATCTGAGTCACCAGATGCTGGACCAAGGGGAAGGGTCGTTACATCTGGAGGTTTTTCAAGTCCTTTGCCGGAGATGGGGCACGCTAGAAGTGGATCTCCTGGCTTCTCAACTCAATCGCAAGGTGTCGGTTCGTGGCCAGGTCCAGAGATCCCAGGGCAGACGTGTCAGACGCGTTGGTGGCCCTGTGGGGTCAGTATCGGCTTATTTATGCCTTTCCCCCACTGAAGTTGCTTCTTCGTCTGCTCCGCAGAGTAGAGACCGAGGGGATTCCGGTGATTCTAATCACCCCAGATTGGCCCAGGCGTCCCTGGTACGCCGACCTTGTGTGCCTGGTGGCGGATGCACCCTGGCGACTGCCAATGCGGGAGGACCTTCTCTCGCAAGGTCCCATTCTTCATCCTACTTTACAGTCGCTGGCTTTAACGGCATGGCTATTGAAAGCCAGGTACTAAGGGACCGAGGCCTGTCGGATTCGGTCATTTCAACCATGTTGAGGGCACGCAAGTCTTCTAGGAAGATCTACCATCGCACATGGAGAGCCTACATCTCTGTGTGTGAGGCGATGGAGTGGTGTCCACGGGCTTATTCAGTTTCCAGGATCCTGCTGTTTTTGCAGCGCGGAGTGGATCAGAAACTTGACTTAAGCACCATTAAGGGGCAAATTTCAGCCTTGGCTGTTTGAGCCGCCAGGGGTCGCTGAAAGAATTCACTGGTGAGTACATTTGTGCAAGGGGTCCGACATGTGGCTCCTCGAGTGCGACCACCACTACCTCCGTGGGATTTGAATCTGGTGCTCTCGGCGCTTCAGAAACCTCCTTTTGAGAACATCAGGGAAATTCCTCTTTTGACGCTCTCTCAGAATGTGGCCTTCCTGGTAGCCATCACATCCGTCAGGAGGGTTTCTGAATTGGCGGCCTTGTCTTGCAAGTCCCCATATTTGGTCCTCCATAAGGATAAAGCGGTGCTACACCCACAGCCTTCCTTCCTTCTGAAGGTGGTTTCGGCCTTTCACCTGAATGAGGACATTGTAATTCCATTCTTGTGTCCTCGGCCATCGCATTCCAAGAAGGTTGCGCTGCTTTCTTTTAGATGTGGTACGTGCCTTGCGGGTGTACCGGTCTGCTACGCTCTGTTCCAGAGGTCTGACTCACTGTTTGTGTCGGTGTCTGGTCCGCAGAAGGGCCTGGCGGTCTCGTTGGCCACCATTTCTCGGTGTATCAGGCAGACCGTCATCCAGGCCTATGCCCTTAAGGGGCGGGCGCCTCCCTTTCCTGTCACGGCGCATTCGACCAGGGCTATTGGTGCCTCTTGGGCTTTCCGACATCAAGCGTCTGCCTCACAAGTGTGTAAGTTGTCCGTTCACACTTTGAGTGCATCTTCGGATGCTAGCTTCGGCCGCAAAGTTTTGCAGGTGGCTATTTGAGGTTGCAACTCCTCCGTTGAGGAGCTCTGCTTGTTTGGGGTGAAATTGGTTTTTTGGTTGCTGTTCCCACCCCTTGTTTTTCTGACACTGCTTTGGGACGTCCCAACTGTCAAGACTTAAGAGGCTGTGTCCGTCCATTGACGAAAAGTGAAAATTGGATTTGTTGTACTCACCGTAAAATCCTTTTCTCTGTCGTCCATGGGTGGACACAGCACCCACCCCTCCTTTTTTGGTTTGTACTGCTTTTTATGAACTGAGCTGCTGACTGCAGGGCGGAGGGTTATGTCTGGAGGGACCACCCCCTGGGCGGGGCTGTTCAACTCTGTTAAAGTAACATGTATTTAAATATCTAACATGATCTGCCTAGTCCTCTCCTATAGAACAGGAACATAACCCAACTGTCAAGACTTAAGAGGCTGTGTCCGTCCATAAACGACAGAGAAAAGGATTTCACGGTGAGCAAAAAAATATCAGATTTTTGCACTAAGATGTATGATCCTGTAAAGATCATATTATTATGCTTACACATGACAACGAATTCTTAAAATAAAGCTGTAGTGTGTCCTACCTTCTGTGGGTGACCAACTCTTTGGGGCTCTGCTAGACTAATAAGTTAATCAGACCCATAAGAGTAATCATTATTTCTAGGCCTGTAAAAACAGAAGTCAGCAAGTCCTATCTCTCCTGGTGCCCAAGAGGTCCTTTTCATACCTCAAGGACAGCCACAGCCTCATGGCCATCCAATAATCCCTCCTCTGTGGCAGACCAAAAATGCAATGCTTGCTGACAAACCTGCAGTTGCCTGAAGATTTGCACCCACCCTTGGCTTCAAAAGTAAGACAATACCTGTTATCTTTCTCCGAGATATGGAGGACATGCATGGCTGATGTGTAGGTGTGGAAAGTAGCCTCTTTCAGATACAAGAGCTCTGTTTTTCTTCCTCTACCCACACATTTTTATTTTTTATTTTTTGGCGTTAATCAGTGCATTGTCTGTCCAGCTTTTGGCAGACCTTTTTTAGGGCAGTTGGTATCATCAGGTATTTGAGAGACTATTGACTTGTTATCCTCCCTTTGCTACTCTGGGAGAATTCCAGGAATTTTTCTTGATTATCTGCATAGTCCCCAACGGGCATATTTCATACATCATGAGTCAGGCTAATATTCATTACCTGCTGGGTTATACTTCGTCTCCAGGGGAATGGACACTGGTAGAACAAAAGTCTTTAGACAGGAAGTTATCCCCTATATAACCCATTCCATACAGGAAGCACATCCGTTTTTGCCAGTGTCTGCAAGGTGGATGGCACGGTTTGTTGAGCTCTCTGAGCTCCAGGTCTCTCTATTCTCACAAACGGTTCCAAAAATGTATCAAGGGATTGACTGATATGATCCATTTGACACAGGCTTTTATGCTTAGATAAATGGTACCCGAGCCTCGCAAAGAAGACTCAAGATCCTGCAAGGTTTTGCCTGTAATTTGGCCTCCGGGCGTGGACCCTGCGGAGCGCAAATCCTGGACGCTACAGCAATAATGCATTTCCTGCAGGGTGATGTACATGTCCAAGGGAGTGGACCCTAGACATGAAAGGGTACACAGTCCTTGAAGGTCCAAGTGACAGGAACCCGCCGTGAGGGGGGAAGATGGGCCCTTAGTTTCTAAGTGGCCCTGCGCCTGGACGGGTAAGAGAAACCCCTTTATTATTGTGGGGTGTCCCAGTGATTGTAACAATCAGTCAAGCTAGCTAAAGGCTGGACACCTGTGTGCAGTAAACATACAGGGGAGTTTTGGGCTAGCTGTGGGTGTTTGCAAAGTGTACATTTTTTTTGCAGAAGTGCCGCTGGACTTGGCAGTTTTATTTGGCAGTTATGGCACACTCGGCTTAGCCGCAAATGCGCAGTAGCCTTTATCTGGGCGCATGAAGATTTGCGTCATACGCGAATACCGCCACGCCTATTTGCCGGGACCACACACGCACAGAACGTTCCGGCGCAAGCCCAGCTTATTTAAGCTGTGCAAGCCAAGCATGCTGTGCTTCCAGGCAGCTGTGAGACAGAGTAGGCTCTGAACAGGCACTTGCAGCGGTTAAGTTCTCTTTACCTGGGTCACATGAGTCACCAGGTGTTGCTTGGCAGGCTAAAGGTGCAGGATTGTTACATAGGGGCTTGGTGAGCTCTATTAAAGGGTCTCCCTGATGAGGTGTGTTTAAATCTACACCCATGTACTCCCTTTCTTTTTCATACATCATGGGACACAGAGGACAGGCTAATATTCATTACCTGCTGGGTTATACTTCATCATCAGGTAAACAACACTGGTAGATCAAATATCTTTAGACAGGAAGTGCCCCTCCCTATATAACCCCTCCCATATGGGAAGCGCATCATTTCGTTTACCTGTGTCTACAAGGTGAATGGCACGGTTTGTTGGAGCTCTCTGGGCTCCAGGTCTCTATTCCCACAAACGGTTCTTAAAATGAATCAAGGGATTGACCCATCGGATCCATTTGAATACAGGCTTGTATGCCTAAATAAATAATACCCGAGCCTCGCAAAAGATGACTCTTGATCCTGCAAGGTTTTGCCTGTAAGCTGCCTCTGGGCACTGGACCCTGTGGAGTTAAAATCCTGGACACTACAGCGCTAAGGCATTTCCTGCAGGGTTGCTATACAGGTCCAGGGGAGTGGACCCTAAAACTGAAAGGGTACCCAGTCCCTGAAGGTCCCGTGTGACTGGAACCCACCGTGAAGGGTGAAAATTGGGCCCTTAGTTTCTAAGTGGCCCTGCGCCTGGATGGGTAAGTGAAACCCCTTTACTATATTGTGGGGTGTCCCAATAATTTTAACAATCGGTCAAGCTAGCTAAGGGCTGGACTCCTGTATGCAGTGACCATACGGGGGAGTTTTTGGGATAATTATGGGTGTTTGCAAAGCGTACTTTTCTGCTTGTGTCGAACGTTTTTTTACCTTACTGTATGAGGGCGCATTTTCACTTGGTTCACCATGGCGCACAGGCGTTCGCAGGTCCGTAGCTGTATATTCAGTTGTTTGGCGGCCATGGCACACACGGCTTCGCCCCACATGCGCAGTGGTCTTTATTCTGGCACACGGAGATTTGCTTCATACGCAAATACAGCTATGCCCATCCGCCGGGACAACGCACGTGCGTGTGCATGCATAGAACGTCCCGTCGCACACTCAGCTTATTTAAGCTGGGTAAGCCAAGCATGTGGTGCTTCCAAACAGCATCTCTAAGGATGAACTGTCCTCAGCCCTAGCCGAGTTAGAGCACAGGATTGCTGATATGATCGCCAACATCCTGCAGGGTAGCAGGAAGCGTGACAGATCTCCCTCCCAGGGCCTCCTAGTCTGCAGCAGGAATGGGTCGAGAATGGGGAGAGCTTAAAGCTCAGGACTTTATGGAGTGCCCGGAAGATGAGTCTCCTTCCGAGCAGTCTGGACAAGAGGACATCAAGCTGATGTCTGCCTCTCAGTCACAGAGGCTTCTCATCCAGACCTTGACCGAAATGGTCCGTTCTGCCTTTAAGTTGCCTCTTACAGAGGTAACTGAGCCCCCCGGGTCCTCTTTGGGATCTCTGAGACCTCTTCAGGCCACACAGACTTTCCCCCTACACCCCCTGTTGGAACAAGAGGTGTATGCCGATTGGGAACATCCTGATAGGATCTTTATTCCTTCTAGACGGTTTTCCCTTTTATATTAGGGTGACCAGATTTTTAAAATGAAATCCGGGGACATATTGTTTTTTTGCTTGTATTGGCGACAATCAGCGACTCGCTGCCCGTTGCCACTGCCGCCCGCCTCACAGCCTGTCAAGTCTTACTCTCCGCGCCCCCGCTACTACTGAGTGGGCAGCGGAGGAAGATTCTCCGTCAGGGAAGGCAAGGAGATAAGCAGACAGGCAGCTGACCGGGACTTGAGCCAAGGCAGAAGAACATGTGAGCGGAGCTGAATGGGCAATCACCCAAAACTGAAGAAGAATTCCCTCTGCTCCGACCAGCACATGATCATCAGAAAGGGGCACAGATGATGGAAAAAAAATGCACCCCCCTAAGCTAGTAGGAGCGGTGGAGCGGGGGTTTGTAATTCAGATTTTTTTTTTTTATTCTGTGCTGTGACTGTCTTTGACATTGCCCCAGCCCCTGTTCAAATCCAATCCGGGGACAAAACCGTGGACAAACTTGTTCCGGGGACAGTGTCCTCAATCCGGGACTGTCCCCGGAAACAGGGCATGTCTGGTCACCCTATTTTATATTCCATGGACGATGGGTTTGTTAAAAATGGAGCACGCCAGCAGTTGATGCAGCTGTCTCTTCCTTAAATAAGAAATTAACTTGTCCGGTAGATAATGCACAGGGCCTGAAAAACCCTGTTGACAAGAAATTGAAGTTATGATTAAAGGCTTCCTTTTCTTTGACCAGTGCAGCTATTCAGCCAGCAGTTGCAGCAACTGGTATTTGCCAGTCCGTAAAGGATTGGATCAAAAGGTCTAGTAGGCCTAACCAGGAGGACGATCTGCCTGAAGATAAGACAGATATTCCTCAAGCACTGTGTTTTGCTGTTGACGCCTTAAAGGATTCTATACAGCAGATTTCTCATCTGGCTCTTATGGCTAAAGAACTGGTCAGCCAAGCTTCCTTGTAAAAAGTTATTAGCAGGTTTTCCCTTTCATGGGGAATATCTATTCGGTGATCACTTGGACAAATATATCCAAAAAAATACCAGAGGGAAGAGCTCTCTCCTTCCTGTGAAAAGAAGCACCAGACGTCCCTCATTTAAAACTTCAGGGACTGCCTCCTCATGTGTCTCAGCACCAGGGCAAGCCACAGGGCTAGGGCCAGAAAAAGCCCTGGGTCCACAATTCTTCTAAACCCAGCACCAAGCCCTCCTTTTGAAGGGACGCTCCCACTCCTTCGAGTGGGGGGAAGGTTGCTGGACTTTGCGGACATTTGGAAAACAGTTCGCTCAGTAGTAACCTCACTTCAGAGGGGAGACTTTTTAGCCTCCATCGAGATAAAAGACGCGTATTTACACATACCTATTTTTCAGCCTCACCAGAGATTCCTACGGTTTGCATTAGAGGAACACCAATTTCAGTTTGTGGCTCTACCCTTCGGACTGGCTACAGCCCCTCGGGTATTTACAAAGGTCCTAGCACCAGTACAGGGCTTTTTAAGGTACCTGGACAACCTCCTGCTTAGAGATCACTCCATACAGGCTCTAGAACAGAGCATAATACACACAGTACGGTATTTAAGAGCTTAGGCTGGATCATAAATACAGAGAAGTCAAACTTGAGACCAGCTCAGAATTTAAAGTATCTAGGTTTTTTTTTATCAAAAAGGTTTTTATTGAACACCAGACAAATCACAACAGTTTCCAATGTACAAAAGTTAGCAAAGGTTTCCCTCTGCTGGCGAACTATGAAACAACACACAAGAACAGCACCACAGTCTAGTATTGATAAATACATTCATCCTAGGCTACTAGATTTCCAAGTTATTGTAAAAGTCGGGACATCACCAGCTCCCTGGGACTCAGGCCAGGGGTATCAAGCCATTGGGACCAAATCCTCTCAAACCTCCCCGGGCTGCCCCTGTGTTGATATATATATTTTTCCATTATAAGAGTATTCCCCATGTGTGCTATCCAGGAGGTGGTGGTAGGCGGTGAGGCCGACCTCCAACCCATCAAAATAAGCTTCCTGGCTTGAAATAGGGCCCTAGAGACTGCGATCCTGGTCATTTCCCCAGGGGTCGCTTCCTCCAAGATCCCTAGCAGGCAACACTTAGGATCCACAGGAATCCTAGTTTCAAATACTCTGTTTAGTGTACCCACCACCTCATTCCAATACCTGTGAAGCTTCGGGCATCTCCACAGGAGATGGATGAGATCGCCTTTGTGCCTCTGACATCTACCACACACAGGATCATCGAGCTTACCCATCTTATGTAATTTCAGCGGGGTGTAATGTACCCTTAATAATATATACAACTGTGACACCTTCTGCGCAACATTTAAGGAGCAAGTGGTGACTGACTGCCACGCCTCCTCCCATTGGTCCCCCGTCAGTGTACCTATGTCCTTCTCCTACAGGGATTCCGTCCTGCTCGGGAATGCACGTAGGTGACTTGACAGTAACATCTGGTAACATTGGGATATAAACCCTTTTGTTTCATTGCTAGTGTGCAACACACGGAACACTGGGGCGGGTGACTGAACCCATTCCACCGCATTCCCGTGTGCAGCCACTGCATGCCGGAGCTGCATATAGTAATAGTGCATATGAGCTGGGAGGCCAAATCTGGCCTGCAGTTCAGGAAAAGTGAGAAGACTGCCGTTAGCGAAGATGTGGGACAGCAGAGCCACACCATGGCGTCCCTGTTGCAGCTTCACCAACTCCACATATGACTTATTGTCCCATATTGGGCTGTCTTCCGTGAAACCCTGAACTCCCTGTAGTTGTCGGCCCTTGTTCCATACCTTTTGAATAAGTGAGAGCGTCGGGTTTGCTTGTTAGATTTTAGGAACATTTGCGCCTCCAGGCCCATCGGGATAGTCTCAGCGCCAGTGGCCGAAAGCATCAGCCGTGCCGCTGAGCTCCCCGGGTCTTGGGACATAGATCCTATCAAGTGCTGCAACTGAGCCGCCAAGTAATACAGCCAGGGGTTGGGAACCGCCAACCCCCCACTGTCCTTGGCTCGCTGCAAGTGCTCCAATCTAATCCGAGGGGGCTTAGTATGCCATAGCAACCGTCGGAAAAGAGTGTTCACTATTCGAAAGATTTTCAGGTGTATCACTACAGGCGAGTTGTGCAGGTTGGCTTTACCTGCAAGTGACATTTTTAGGGTGTTCCAAGTATTAATTTTATCTCTAAACCGGGATAGTAATGGGTGCACATTAAGGGAGCAGTAATCCCCCAGCCTGGGCGACACCTGCACCCCCAAGTACTTAAAGCTAGACACAACTGGGACGGGACAAGAGTCCGGCAGGGTAACCCCACCCACCTCATCCAACACCATCAGGGCGGATTTCGACCAGTTAATGGTCAGTCCTGAGTATTGACCGAATTGCTCTATTATTGACATAACCCCTGGCATGGAGTGTGTGGGATCCTCCAGAAACAACAGCATGTCATCCGCGTACAACATGATTTTTTCCTGCAGTGGGCCGTATTGGAATCCCCGGACACGGGCGCTAGCCCGAACCAGGGCCGCCAATGGCTCTATAGCGATTGCAAAGAGCAGGGGGGACAGGGGGCAACCCTGCCTCGTCCCCCTACCCAAAGCAAAGGCTGGTGACATCCTATCCGCGACTCTGATGGTCGCTTGGGGGGACGCATATAGCAACCTGACCCAGTCTATGAATGTGTCCCCAAAGCCGAACTTGGCCAACACCGCCCAAAGGAACCTCCAGCTGACACTATCGAATGCCTTGTTGGCATCAAGGGACAAGAGCGCCCTGTGGCCCCCATTGTCCGCCTGCACCTGCATGTTCAAAAACAGGCGCCTCAAATTGGTAGCAGTGGACTTCTGCGGCATGAAACCCGCCTGGTTCGGGTGTATAATAGACGAGATTATCCCGTTGACCCTGCGCGCCAAGACCTTAGCCAGGATTTTCACATCACTTTGCAGCAACGAAATAGGTCTATAGGAGCCAGGGTCAACCGGATCCTTCCCCGGCTTTAATAATAAAATGACATTAGCCCTGGCCATAGAGTCAGGCAGCCTCCCACCCTCCAGTGCGGCGTTAAAGACTTTCAACAGTTCAGGTAACAGGTGCCCCCCAAACTGGGTGTACACCTCCATGGGCAGGCCATCCTCCCCAGGGGCTTTACATGTAGGAAAAGAGCCTGCCGCCAGTTGCAACTCGTCCAGAGTAATGGGGGCATCTAATTGTTCTCTGGCTGATGTGGAAAGAGCGGGCAGATCAATACTAGCCATGTACTCCTCAAGGTCCTCATCCGAGTAGGCATCCCTCGACCCATAGAGGCCCTCATAGAAGGATGCCAGCTCGGACACAATGGCTTCAGGGGCGTTGACCACTTTACCTGTAGAGGCACGTATAGCACCAATGGCCGGGGATTGTGTTTGAGACCAGGCTATCTTGGCCAGTAATCGCCCAGTTTGTTCCCCTTCCTCATAAAATGCAAGTTTGGTAAAGAATCTCTTCCGCTCTGCCTTTGAGGATCGAAGACGGTCCAGAGAGTCCTGGGCCGACATCCAGGCCTCCCTGGCCGAGTCAGTAGGGCTAGTCACATAAACAAGTTCCAGCTGTCTCACCTGGTCCTCCACCCGCTCCATCAGAACAGAGGAGTTGTTCCTGACAATTTGTATTTCCTCAATAAATACCCCTCTAAGGTAGGCCTTCAGAGTCTCCCATTTTAGCAGAGGGTCTAGGTAATGGTCGTGCGCCCGCAGAAAAACCTCGATCTTGGTTTCTATACGTTCCGGGGATGTAAACAGTTTGAGCCAATAGGCATTCAGTTTCCATGGGGCCCTGGGTAGAGAGCTAGACGGCTGAGAAACCAGCCACAGTACTAGCGGTGAGTGGTCCGAGACCCCCCTAGGGAAATATTCTATCCCAGAGGAGCAACTAACCATGTTGGGGGTACCCAAACAAAGGTCTATACGGGAAAGGGAACCGTGCGTTTGAGAAGCAGGAAAATTGTTTACATTTGGGATTCCGGACCCGCCAGATGTCAACCCACCCCACCTCAGCCATCAGGCGTCCAAGAGCCGTACCCCGGTTGCCCTTAGGGGGCGTCACCGGGGGGTGTCTATCCAATCTGGGGTCTAGGTAGCAGTTAAAGTCTCCTAGCAGCAATAGTGGGACATCGGGCTTGTTTGCCAGGTAAGACAGCAGCAACTGCAGCACCTCTCTAGAAAACGGTGGAGGCACATATACAAAAGCCAGGATCATAGTAACAGTAAACAATTTGCAGTATAAAAATACAAATCTCCCAGATATATCAATAAGCGAATCTAACTCCTGGTATGCCAGGGCCTTGTGAATCAGTACGCTCACTCCACGTGAGAAAGCGGAGTGAGTGGAGTGATAGGCCTGACCTACCCATGCATATCCCAAGAAACTAGTCGTGTCTTTCACTAGATGGGTCTCCTGCAAGCCAATTATGGCCGGGTGAAATTTGCGGAGTACCGTAGAGATCATGGTCCTTTTCAAAGGATCATTGACCCCACGGACATTCCACGACACTATAGGTGTAGAAGACATGGTAAGTACATACAAAGAGTCCTGTCGGAATGGGGGGAGTGCTCAAAAGGGAGCTTCAGTCTTGTATCCCACCATCCAGCTAGCAAAAATAAGCAACAGTCCTTTGGTTCAAACAGCTTTGACTGTGGTGCATCAAGTAGAACAGTACAATCTTTTGTATAAAGAAACATCCTGCGGAAACTGCGGCAATACTTCCTGCGCAACAGCGCTTTGGTTTCAGCACAGCAATAGAAAAAGTGAAAAACATAAGAAAAACAAAGAAAATAAAACTTATCTGCATCTGCCGGTGGCTCCTGGACTGCCAACAGGGCGCCGCTTGGGATTGCCCACCGGTGTCGAGTGATAACGACAGGGGTAATTTTAGTGCCAACAGGGCACAGAAACATGAGCCATGTCCACCATGGCAGCATACAGCACATAGGGGGGTGTAGAGACACACTCCGCCTATAACCTCTGAACAGCGACTGGAACAGAAGAGTTAGTGGAAAACTATTCGCTGGTATCTTCAAACAAGTAACGGTCCTCTCATAGCAACATCATTTCAGTGTCAGCATACATTTGCCCGGTTTGCCCTTGATAAAGATAGGATCAGTCGCATCAGCCTTCACCGTTCTCCGGTCCCCTCCTGCGGATACCCTGTTCGTTACGGTCCAGCCAGTCAGCCGCATCCTGTGCAGTTTCAAAAAAGTGGGTCTCATTTCTGGCTGTTATGCGAAGTTTGGCCGGGTATAGCATGGCGTATGGTAGCTGAAGCCTCTGCAGCCTTTTCTTGACATCTAGAAACTTTGATCTTCTGCGTTGCACTTCTGCCGAGAAATCAGGATAAAAAGATATCCGGGCTCCGTTAAAGTGCACGGTTCCCCTTTCTCTGGCCAGTCGAAGTATCACTTCCCGGTCCCTGTAATTGAGGAGTCTAGCCAGCATGGATCTTGGGGGGTTTCCGGGGGGGAGGGGGCGCGGTGGCACCCTGTGCGCTCTCTCCACCGTGTACATCGGGGAAAAGGCGTCTTTACCGAAGACCTCCTGCAGCCAGCCTTCTATGAACGTAGTGGGGTCCCCACCCTCCACTTTTTCTGGGAGCCCCACAATGCAGACGTTTCGTCGCAAACGATTTTCGATCTCATCGTGACGATCAAAGGCCTGACGTGCCTGCTGAGCCGCTACTCTCACTTCCCGGGTCATATGTGGCATCTGATCTTCTATGTCACTGATCCTTCCCTCCACGGCCGTGGTCCTCTCCCTGACCTTCTGTATATCATGTCTCAGGAGAGATACCTTCTCCTCCAGTCCCCCAAACCTCTCCTTCAGGGCTTCCACAGAGGCAGTACACTTGTGTACAGCATATAGGATATCACTGAGCGTGGGCTGTGGACCGTCCTCTGTCTGCTGTGTAAGCATGGCTGGTACAGGATCATGAACTGACTCCACGTCTTCATCCTCCGCTGCCTGCATTTCAGCGTGTCCCTGTTCAACATGCTCTGCAGGCACTGTATGGCACTGTGCTGCAGTCTGCGGGGAATCATCCGGGCCTGTCAGTCTTTTAGCGTAGTATAACATGTCCCTTATTTGATCATGTCCTTTAGGGGCTTTGCTGGACTTACCGCCCTGCTCCGTTTTCTTCTCCTGCCCTCGTGGAGTCCTGGGTGGCAAAGACTGAAACTGCCAGGCGCCATCTTGGGAGTCCTGGGAGGCCACAGCCGCGGCTTCTCCTTTGTTTCCCCGGGTCATCATGCTGTAATTGATGAGCACCGCTGGAACCGGGAGTCACAGGGGGTCTCCAGGCACTAGTTACCGGCGAAATCGGGCTTTGTAGGTGATGAGGATAGGATCACATACAGGATCTTCAGCGGGAGCTCCGTCGAACAGGTCTGCTCACATGCCGCGTCAGGCCACGCCCCCCAAAAGTATCTAGGTTTGATCCTAAACACGGTCCAATCAAGAGTATTCTTATCACCAGTAAGCATCTACGCCCTGAAGAATCAGGTACAGCTGATAAAGGGCAACAGACAATCCTCCATCCGGCTCTGTATGAGCCTTCTAGGGAGGATGGTATCCTCTTTCGAGGCAATACCCTTCTCCCAGTTCCACTCCAGGCCCTTACAACAAAGCATTTTGTTGGCTTGGAACAGGGGAAGAAAACCCTGGATTATCCAATGTGCTTATCCCCTCAGGCATCCTTAAGCCTAAATTGGTGGCTGCAAGATCAGAACCTGTGAAGGGAAAATCCTTTCTCCCAGTAGCCTGGAAAGTACTGACTACAGATGCCAGTCTCTCAGGCTGGGGAGCAACCCTAGACAGACTCCCAGCCCAGGGGAGATGGTCAGGAACAGAACAAATCCTGCCCATCAACACCCCAGGAAATACGGGCAGTACGTCTGGCCCTACCCTCCTGGACGCTGAAACTTCAGGACTATCCTATCGGAGTCCAGTCCGACAATGCCACTGCAGTGGCATATATAAACCACCAAGGTGGTACCAGCAGTCATTCAGCTCTAAAGGAGGTGAACTACATACTTGCCTGGGCAGAAAGATATCGGCAGTCCATATCCCGGGAGTAGAAAACTGGAAAGCAGATGATCTCAGCCGCCAGCAGATCTGCCCAGGGGAATAGTCCCTACACCCAGAGGTGTTTCAGGAAATTTTACCTACTGGCATCCAGATTCAACAACAAACTACAACAAGTTTGTCTCTCGGACAAGAGATCCTCTGGCAATTGGAGCGGATGCTCTGATCCTTCCATGTAACCAGTACTCCCTGGTTTATGCTTTCCCTCCGATCCCTCTCCTTCCGCTTTTGTTGCGCAGGATTCGGAGAGAGGGGGTCCCAGTCATTCTGGTAGCACCAGCCTGGCCCAGAAGCCCCTGGTTCCCAGCGATTGTCAGACTGACAAAAAACGGACCATGGAGGCTTCCACAGCGCCCCGACCTACTGTCTCAATGTCCTATATTCCACCCCAATTTACAGTCTCTAAATTTGACGGCATGGCTATTGAAGCCAGGGTGTTAAAGGACAGAGGCACCTCGAAACCAGTGATATCTACCCTAGTAAATGCTAGGAAAGCTGTCACTAGAAAAATCTATCATAAAGTCTGGAAGACTTATATTGCTTGGTGTGAAGCCAAAAGATGGCATGCACAAAAATACGTGATTGGAAGAATTCTCTTTTTTCTACAGTCAGCTGTAGAAATCTACAATCAGAGGTCAAGTTTCGGCCCTATCAGTATTCCGTATTCTTAACCTCCCATTCACTGATCCGAACCTTTATGCAGGGGGCAACTCGATTTCTTCCCGCCATTAGGTTCACCTATGTGTCCTTGGGACTTGAACTTGGTACTGCCTGTGTTACAGAAATAACCATTTGAACCTATTAAGGAAATTCCATTAGACTTGCTGTCATGCAAGCTAGCCTTCCTGATGGCTATCACCTCGGCTAGAAGGGTGTCGGAATTGGCAGACCTTTCATGCAGGGAACCGTACTTGATCCTTCACCACGACAGAGTCGTATTACGACCTGTTCCATCCTTTTTGCCAAAAGGGGTGTTGGCCTTTCATTTAAATCTCAACGTAATTTTGAAAAAAGAAGGGTGGGGGGCGCTGGTGACTTAAAAGTAAACTACAACTAACAAAAATTAAATAGAGCTATTTAGCCACAATATAAATATATCATTAACACGTACATTAAATAAGCAATAATGTGAACATATGTGCAATAGAAATAAATTGCTGGTAACAACACAATCCTGAAAAGTGAAGATACCAATAAAGTGATAAGTCCATATAGAGTAATCCAATTGAATCTTGAAGTGACACCTTCACCACATAAAGAAGACACCTGAAGTGAAATGGATGGATGGGCGCTTGCCTCTAGATGTTAACCCCCTTAACTAAAAGGAGGTCAAATGCGCTTATTGCAAGATTCCACTTGCCAGATCAGAGGATGTATTCCCGGAACAGTCTGACACCCCAAGGCATGGCTCAGATTGGAATATGCGGACAAAACTAATAATGCCAAGAATAGTGTAATACCAATTAAGTTAAAATCAGTATAAAAAGAAAAGCCAAATGGCTGCTTACATTTTGTAGTGCCTTAGCCCGGCACTGAGGCTGAAAGGCATGTAGTAAGCCGAATCGGTCCGTCCGTCCGTTAGGAGCCTGGCGTGCATTACACCTATTGCAGCAACTAACCAGTGGGACCAGAAGTAAGATGGAAGCGTGACCAAGTACCGCCTCAACGTACATTTCGTTTAACACGTCATCAGGAAGCGTACTGGGTCACTGGATAAGCGGTCTTATAAATGCTTGTCAATCAAGCAATGGAAGAAAGGTAATTATGTCAGCCTCGGTACCGGATCATAGGCGCTAACGCGGTACACAATAATACAGCATAGAATATTTAAAAAAAACGGGCAGCACATTTATGTAAAGGGTGTCACAAAACTACCCTATATACACTATATATGCTTAGTTAAATACCGGGATAGGAAGCAATAGTTATTAACTAGATATTAGACATAATATGTAAAATTGGTAAAAAGGACCCCCTTTTAGTTAAGGGGGTCAACATCTAGGGGTAAGCGGCCATCCATCCATTTCACTTCGGGTGTCTTCTTTATCTGGTGAAGGTGTCACTTCAAGATTCAATTGGATTACTCTATATGGACTTATCACTGGATTACCAAGCATCTCTAATAATTGTTCACTTTCTTTTTATTAGTTATATTTGTTGTCATAATTTCAATATTTGACAAGATTTATTGGTATTTTCACTTTTCAGGATTGTGTTGTTACCAGCAATTTATTACTATTGCACATATGTTCACATTATTGCTTATTTAATGTACCGGTATGTGTTTATGATATATTTATATTGTGGCTGAATAGCTCTATTTAATTTTTGTTAGTTGTAGTTTACTTTTTAGTCACCAGCGCCCGCCACCCTTCATTTTTCACATTTCACTACTGGTATTTCCATTTAGTTTTAGGAGAGCAGCTTTATTTAATGTGATTTTTTTTTTTTATAATATTAAGCGCGAGGTACCCATACATTTCCACACCATTATTTTGCCTTTTTTTTTCTCAGCCTCGTTCGGCAGAAGAGAGACTGCATTCTTTGGACGTTGTCCAGGCAGTCAAGGTTTATTTGTCTAGATCTGTGGAGATCCGAGGATTAGACTCCTTTTTTGTTTTACCAAGGGGACCCAAGAAGGGGCAGGCAGCTTCTAAAGCTTCCATTGCCAATTGGGTCCGTCAATTTCAATTGGTCATTCTGGCCTACGGTCTGAAACGTAAAGCTCCTCACTTTAGGGTGAGAGCTCATTCTACCAGGGGTGTAGGAACCTTCTGGGCTTTTCGCCATCGAGTATCTGTGGCTCAGATTTGTAAGGCTGATACCTGGTCTTCAGTGCATACGTTCACAAAATTTTATCAAGTGGATGTTCGAGCAGCCGAGGATTAAAATTGTGCAAAGCATTCTTTTTATTTGTACAGAAAATTCAGATCAACAATTTATTGTAAAAATTTTTAGCAATTTAAAGGCACATTAAAAATATAGATTTTTAAACATAAGCAAAGCTCATGGGAGTTTTTTACAATGTATGTGATCTGACCAGTACTTTCAGTGTAACCATATACTTTATGGTATACAGGGTGAACCAATACTTGCGCTAACAAAAATAAACAATAAATAATAAATGTAAGAAGCAGCGTGCACAGTCTGTGAAAGGCAAACTTGAAAACATATAAAACCAAAAATGCAGCGCTTCAATAAGAAAAATCAGTCCATGTGTTTCATAACAAAGGAAATACTGTAGATGCAGGAAATTGAAGAACTCCACCACCAAGAACTTCAGTGTGAACAGATAACACACCACCACATAAAACGTGCTCACTAACTGCTTACCAGAAAGTGAGCGTTCATAAGCATGTAATAGAATGCAGGGAATCACAGGTGGATAAGGCTCTCCAATCTTGATAGGACAACACCCGAGGTATCTGATATCATCAACATCCAAGGAACTTCCAGGACTTTAGATAGCACTAATGCAGACCTCGGCAGTAGATGTTAAACCCATACAAAAAGAAAGGCAGCATAGTGAAGCCCGTACGGTAAAATATAGGTTTATTTAAAATTCTACTTACAGGGTTCTTAGCGTGCTCACATTGGACAACCTAACATGTTTCATCCCATAGGATATCATCAGAGGCCTCTGATGATATCCTATGGGATGAAACATGTTAGGTTGTCCAATGTGAGCACGCTAAGAACCCTGTAAGTAGAATTTTAAATAAACCTATATTTTACCGTACGGGCTTCACTATGCTGCCTTTCTTTTTGTATGGGTTTAACATCTACTGCCGAGGTCTGCATTAGTGCTATCTAAAGTCCTGGAAGTTCCTTGGATGTTGATGATATCAGATACCTCGGGTGTTGTCCTATCAAGATTGGAGAGCCTTATCCACCTGTGATTCCCTGCATTCTATTACATGCTTATGAACGCTCACTTTCTGGTAAGCAGTTAGTGAGCACGTTTTATGTGGTGGTGTGTTATCTGTTCACACTGAAGTTCTTGGTGGTGGAGTTCTTCAATTTCCTGCATCTACAGTATTTCCTTTGTTATGAAACACATGGACTGGTTTTTCTTATTGAAGCGCTGCATTTTTGGTTTTATAACCATATACTTTACAACAGTAACAAAATCACATTAAAAACAGAATTACATTCCCATATAAAACAAGCTACTCCCCAAAATCAGTACAATTCTTAGAAATATTCACAACTGTGTTTTGGCATCAGCTGAAAAGCTTTTTAAATGCAGCCATAACTAGTAAAACAGATGCATCATGATGTTACTTTACTTTGGCATGGGGCAGTGTAAAGAACAGATACATAAATTAGCAAGGAAAAAGAGCAGCTGCACCCATCAAGCAGATTCCTTGTGTAAGGGCTACCGGGCAATGGCTTCCAGGTATGGATATTTTGGGTTTGGACCAATATAACCGTGTATAATACCATACCTATGGCATATACACGGTTATATTGGTCCTGCGGGCTGCCGTATAAAGTTCTGATGGCTATTGTTTGGCAGGGTGTCTCCCTCCCCTCAAGGCTATTGCCCTGGGACGCCCCAGCAGGTAATGAATATTAGCCTGACTGTGTCCCATGATGTATGAAAAAGATATTAGAATTTTTTCGTCATACTTACCTATAAAATCCTTTTCTTTGAGTACATCATGGGACACATAGATCCCTCCCCTCTTTTTTGAGGATTCAGTGCTTGCTACAAAACTGATGTGCTTCCTGTATGGGAGGGGTTATTTAGGGGATCACTTCCTGTCGGAAGACCTTTAGTCTACCAGTGTCCATTCACCTGGAGATTGAGTATAACCCAGCAGGTAATGACTATTAGCCTGACTCTGTGTCCCATGATGTACTCAAAGAAAAGTATTTTACAGGTAAGTATGACGAACAAATCCTATTATTACAGTGAGTAAAAAAATTGTATGTTTCTACTTATTGTCTTCTTCATTGCAGGCCCACAGAACACTGTATACCCTCGCAAACATGGAGAGACGGTACTTTAGTAAGAAGAAGACACTGTTAGCACTGAGCAAATTGGCTGCTTTGGCATATGATTTGCATGAAGATGTATTACAAGATACAATTGAAGGTACTTGTTGGCAACTTGAAGGTAGTTGTATGGGTGCCACAATATAGAGATTTCAAATTTTTAAATGTTTTGCAGTTGTATTTCACATATCCCCAAAAACATAATGTAATTGGTATATTTACAATTTTTTTATTAGTTTTAGTGGTTAAATATTGGTAGCATGTATTGATAAATAGATTATGAGAATTTCTGTTTTCCAAATTTTTGATTTACTTAAATATTTGCATTTTGTGATCTTCAGAAACTTATTCAATTTTGGCACTAAAGCAACTGTGACTAAGCAAATGTTATGGTTCTTTACAGATGAATTTGCCTTCATATACTTGGGTCTATAAAGTATATACAGTTGGGTTGTTAAGGTAATCAATCGAATTCCAGGTGTTTGAAAGTGAAGACAATTTATTCAAAATGCACCGGTACATTTTGTGTGAAGCTTACAAGGTGAAAATCATAGCAAGAGTGAGAGAGAGCCGGGAAGCCCCAACCCTTCTCATCCTTACAGTGAAACAACAATAACACTTCTTATTGGCTAATTTGCTAAGGAACATCTGCCTGTACCTGGCACAGCTTGGCACGTTTATTCCCAAGCAGAGTTTCCTGTAAAATCTGTTAGAGATATATATATATATATATATATCTCTATCTAACGTATGGAGTTAATTAGAACATGTGCTCAGGAGCCATCTTAAAAAGTCAGTTAAGCTGTCTAATAGACACACAATACAAAAAAAACTTTTCTAACATTCCCTCCTCCTGTGTGTCTATTTTATCTCAACACCTTTCGATGATAGTCCCTGTGTTATACACTTTCGTACTGTATGTCATTAAGATGAGCTTCAATGTCCACATAGGTCTCCTCAGAGGTAGGAACGGCTTGATACATCGTTCTTGAGATTGCAGTTTCAATCAGTCTTTGTGAAAGTCCTCGAATACAGGGAATACAGCAGCAATCCGCAAGTGACCAAAACGATCAAAACCACAGCACTTGAGATCAAACATGGTGTGATAAGTCCAGTACACTTACCGAACCATTCTTCAAGCCAGTTTGTGAATGGATCGTTAATACCTGAATTTTTCGCTAATTCATTCGATAGAACAGTCAATACTTCCAGGGCTCTGGTCACGGTCCCTCCACGAGCTGTATTATTAGGGATAAAGGTACAACACATGCTACCAAACATTTTGAATACCCCTCAACTTTCAGCGAGGATCATATCTTCCCTACCTAGTATGATACCAGAGGGTCCACAGTACTACTTCTTTTTTTTTTTTACTTAATTGATTTTTATTATTTGTTTTTCATATCAATATAAATACATTCCATATACAGTGAAAAAGGATAAAATGTCACAAATAAAGGAAAGGAAAAGATTTGTCACAGTATACTGTGTAAAATCCCGCCTTAGCAAGTTTTTCCCTCCACCCAGACCTCCCTCCCGCCCTCCCCCACACCACATCACGTTTAATGGTTAGTGTATAAATTGTCTGTGATTACAAAGGCGGAAATAAAGGGGGAATAGGCCCAAGACGAGAAATAGAAAGAAGAAACATAGAGCAGAGAAGAGAGAGCAAGCAAGGGGTAAGAAGACTCAATGAAGAAGAGAGCAAAAAAAAGAAAGAAAAAAGGGCAGGGCAGAGAACAGTGTGGAAGAAAGAAAAAAAAAAGGCCCAAGGAAGAAAAGGGCGGGAGGTCAGCCAGGCAGGGGAACAGAAACAGGTGTGAGAGAATCCCCCCCCCCCCCCCCAAGGCTTCAACGTCCGTGTAGGAGCCGGAGAGGGGCGAATATATTGCAATGGACAAGACCCTCTGACTCCATACTCCAAACCGAGCCCTAGAAAGGGTTCCCACACACCCCCTGGCCACCCACCTATGGGGACACCCCACCTCGTCCAGCCATGGCCTCCACATGCTTTCAAATTTTTCAATCCTACTCTGCTTGATATATAACACCCTTTCACTCCATACCAATACATTTATTGTCTCTACCCAACTTCCCACTGCTGGGGGGGTTTTGGATTGCCACTTCTGTGCAATTAACTTGCGTGCTTGAAATAGGCACCACAAGATCACTTCTGTAGTGTCTGGCGGGGTTCTCCTCTCCTCTATTCCTGATAGGCAAGTCTTGGCCACCGGTTCTAGCAGGGTCCCGAATGTTTTATTTAGTCTTGCTATTATCTCCTCCCAATACCTAAATAACTTAGGACATCTCCACACCATATGGATAAAATCCCCTGTCGCTTTACACCTAGGGCATTCGTTGTTTATCCTCCACCCAAGTCTATGCAGCTTTTTGGGGGTATAATAAACTCTATGGAGGAAATGTAGGTGAGATATTCTCTGCGCAGGGGAAATCGAATCCAGAGTTCCCTGCTCCAAAACCCTGTCCCATTGTGCAGCCCACATCTCTTTCCCATCCTATTTTACTCTTGGAGGGTCCTGCTCTGCTTATTACTCTTGCCCCTAGTCTGTTGTACAGCTCTGAGATTAGGCCTTTAGATTTACATGTCATAGCTATTTTTGAGAGAACGGGGGACTGGTTCCATGCTATTTTTGATGACTTGAATTGGGCCTCGATAGCATGCCTGATCTGGAGATATTTGTAGAAGGTCTTGTTTGATATATTAAATTCACTACTTAAATCAGAGAATGATTTCATTTGGTTACCCCTGTATAGCTGAGCTAAACGTTTAATACCCTGCCTGTCCCATTCCCTGGATTTCTCTATGGCGCTTATTTCTGGGAATTTTTTATTGCTCCATATGGGGGTAAACTCGGTTACTCCACTATATCCCATGGATACCTTAGTTCCCTGCCAGACTTTCTTAGCTAGTTCTACCGTCGGGCATCTATAGACAAAAGAGTCTGCCTCCAGTGCCTCCGCCAATATACGGTGTGGAGCCCCCATTAGCATCATATTGACACTAGGATTGCCCTCCATTGGGAGTCCACAACCCGCCAGGTGTTGTAGTTGGGAGGCCAGGAAATATGATCTCGTGTGGGGAACCGCAAATCCCCCCTCTTTATTCGGGAGTTGCAAGGTTTGCAAGCTGATCCTCGACTGCCGCCCCTCCCATATCAGCTCCCTAAAGAGCGATTCAATTTTCTTAAACCAATTATGGCCAAGCCAAATCAGAGAATTGTGGAACAGGTACAGTAATTGTGGCAGCCATATCATTTTTATCCGGTTGCAGCACCCTGCTACTGATAGGGGGAATCGTTTCCATATGTCACCTTTCTGTTTTAATTTAAGTAATAATGGGGCAATATTTAAATTTACATATTGGTTTATGTCCCTAGTAATCCAGATCCCCAAATATTTCAGTTTTGTGGCAACTTTTAACCGCGCTACCCCAAGAAGGGCCTGACCATCCAGTGGGTTAAGCGGCAGCAAGGCCGATTTTTCCCAGTAGATGACCAGGCCCGAGAAACATCCGAATTGCTCGACCAACTGTATCACTGTATTTGATGAGGACTCGACGTCACCCAAGAAGAACAGTACATCGACCGCGAATAGTGCTATCTGTTCCTCCCCCTCCGGCCTACTAAATACTCTTATTCCATTTGTCTAGTCTTGATAGCCATTGGCTTCATTGCAAGGGCGAACAATAGGGGGGAGACGGGGCAGCCCTGTCTTGTCACTCTCTCCAGTTGGAACTGCTCTGATGATGCATTGTTTGTTTTTATTTTTGCACGGGGTTCACTGTACAATAAATTGACCCAATTAATAAAAATCGGGCCAAATCCAAACCTCTCCAATACCCTCCACAGATATTCCCACTCAAGGGTGTCGAATGCCTTTGCGGCATCCAAGGCTAGCAATGCTCTAGTACCGTCGTTGACTGTAGGGATTTGTATATTTTTAGAAAACCCTTCTGATATTAATACTCTTTGACCTTTTTGGGATAAAGCCTGACTGGGCCGGGTGAATGAGGCTTTGGATACATCTATTAAGGCGTGTTGCAAGTACTTTGGCCAAAATTTTTACGTCGGTGCATAATAGTGAAATTGGACGGTAGGAAGAGACATCCAGGTGGTCTTTCCCCTCCTTGTGGATTGCAATAATTGTAGCTTCCGACATTGAGGAGGGAAGCCTCCCGGAGGTTAGCACCCATCCCAGTGTCTTCAGCAACTCGGAGCAATATTTCGCCGTATCGCTTGTACAGTTCGATTGGGAGCCCATCTGGACCTGGTGATTTTTGGCTGGGCATCCCTGCCACCGCTATCTGCAATTCCTCCAGGGTGATTGGTAATTCCAAGTCTATCCTGTCCTGCTCTGACAAGACTGGGACCACCATTCCCCTGAGAAAGGCCTCGAATCCCCCATTCTCAGCCTCTCTCCTAGACTTATACAGGGATTTATAGAAGGCACTGAATGTATTCAAGATCACTGGTACTTCAGTGGAGATCTCTCCATTTGATGTCCTAATCGATGTTACATTAGCCGCAGGGGTATTAGCTCTGATCAGGCGGGACAGCATATTGCCCACTCTCTCACCTTCACCGAATTGATTTATTCCTTGAAATATCCGTCTATTTTCTGCCTTTCTCCTAATGGCCATTCTGTAGATTTGTTGCTTGTCCAGCCATTCCCTCGGTCTAGTCACGGTGGGATTCTCTATGTACCGTTTCTCTGGCTGAGCTGCCTCTACTCTAATATCCCCTTCCCATCTCCGGGCCTCCCCCTTTGCCCTAGCCACCTGCTGGATCAGGAGTCCCCTTAAGTAGGCTTTCAAAGCGTCCCACACCACTCCGGCTGGTGCTGTGCCCTTATTGATTCGTACAAAGTCTTTTAGTCTGTTGACCAGTTCTCCAGAGTTACTGATCAGTTCGAGCCAGCATGGGCTGATTTTTCAATCCCCCCTGTAAATCATGTCCCCTGTCTTTATCGTGAGCACCAGCGGGGAGTGGTCTGAGACGCTTCTAGGGTCATACGCTGCCTTGTTGACCAGCGCCACCACCTCATCATTGCCCAGGGCCATGTCGATTCTGGAGAGAGCGAGGTGGGAACTGGAAAAGCAGGAGTACTGGCGCTCTTGTGGATGATACATCCGCTATATATCCCTCATTCCCATTTCCCCCAGGTAGCGAGCCAGTCGGCCTTCGTTTGTTTTATTGGACCTATTTCCCGAAGGGAATCTGTCCAGACTCCTATCTAAGACTTCGTTGAAGTCGCCTACCACTAATACCGAAGTGCCCACTTTATCCAGTGTAAATTCAACCAGACTATGTAGCACTTCAAAGTTGAATGGGGGTGGGATGTAAATGTTAGCCAAGACATATGGTTTATTCTCAATGAAACATGACAGAAATATGTATCGGCCCTGTTCATCTATACAGCTCTCTCTACAAGAGAACGTCAACCCCCTCCCCACCATTATGCTCACTCCTCTCGATTAGGAGGAGTGTACCGAGTGGTATTGGAATGGGAACCTCTGGTTGCGCATTTGTTTCGCACTGTCTCTGGTCAGGTGCGTCTCCTGTATACAGAGCAGGCCGGGCCCCTTCCCCTCCAGAACCGACATGACCAGAGCTCTTTTAACTGGGTCCCCTAGGCCACGGACGTTCCATGATACTATACTGTATGTTTTATCCTGCATCGGCAATTTTAAAGGTAGCGATAAAAAACAGGGCTAAAAAAAGCCAAAAAGAAGACAAAATTTGTAGATGCCACTAGTCCACCAACCTGGGTCTGCTCTCTCCCCCCCAAGATGGACCCACCCTCCTACACCTCGCTCTCTGGATCCCCCTGTAGCCCCTTCCACCTTCACCCTTAACGTCATCCATAGTGCTATTTTTTGTGATGTGTGCTCCCTAACCCCCCCCCCCCTTCTCTTTCCTATCAAGGCATCCCTCTGGGGCTTCACCTGTGACCTCGACCTCTACTCTCTCCTTATAACATGCATCCCACACATTCAAAAGCCATAGTAGTAAGCATTTTGGTGAACAGTTTACAATGTGAAAGAGCCACATAGGCTCCCTAATTCATACTCTTGCGTGCAGCAACCCCCCCCCCCCCCCCCTTGGTTGGCCAAAGAGGGAGGGAAGAGGTAGAAAAAGAGAGGGAAAAAAAAGGGGGGGAGCTCCAAAACGAAAAAGGAAGGAAAAAATAATAATTTCCCTCGCTTCTCCCTCCCCTCTCCCCTCTCTCTCTCTCTCCCCCTCCCTCCCTACCTAGAGTGCAGTTTCAATGTTAATCTGGTGCAGTTACAGTGCAAGTACACAAATACCAATATAGTGTGTCCAGCTCCCCCCCTTCCCTTAATTGAAAAATGACCCTACAACCAAACACCAAAAAATGGGCAAAAGTGAAATAATTACTGAGGGGCAGTTACAATTCCATTCCATTCCAGTCCAGTTGCAGTCCGGTTACAGTGCAAAAGTGCTGTTGCCAAAATAGTGTATATCACCGTGAGGAAAAAGGAGAAACACGACAAAAGAAAAAGGGAAAAAAAAGAGAAAAAGCGGGGGAATGGGATCCCCTAGAGATCCGTACCCCCTCTAAGCCCCATATAATCTAGGGTATTCTGACATATTATGCGATCTGCCAAAAAAAAAAAGAGAGAGACCACAGTTCCTCAAGCTGGTAAGTCCTTCCTGTGCTTCTCCATCCACTGTTCCACCTCCCCCGGTGAGCTAAAAAAGAAAGTGTTCCCCAGTGCTGAGACCCTCAAATGTGCCGGGTAGAGCAGGGCATATTCAACTTTATGCTTCTGTAAAGCTCGTTTAGCTGGCATGAATTCATTCCTGCGTCTTTTGGAGGTCTGGAGAGAAATCGGGGTACATAGATACCCTGACCCCGTTGTACATAATAGTCCCCATCTCTCGAGCCCTCTGGAGAAGGGTTACCTTGTCGTTGTAGTTTAGGAGTTTGAGGAGTGGCCTAGGTTGAGCACCTTCTTGTCAAGCTTTAAAGGGGACACGGTGGGCCCTTTCTATCAGAAAAATTGTCGAAAAGGTATTTGGACCAAAGAGATCCCTAAACCACCCTTCTAAAAATGAGATGGGGTTGGAGCCCTCACTCCGCTCTGGCAGGCCTATCAGATGCACATTATTCCTACGACTTCTGTCCTCCATCTCATCGAGCTTAGCGGTTTGTCTGTCCATTTGTAACTTCAAATTCTCGATCTCATGTTTTAATGGGTGCAGGTCATCCTCCACTGTACTTACTCGCTCCTCCAGCGCACTAGTCCTTTCTATTGTTTTTCGCAGATCATGGCCTGTCTGGAGTAATTCCTCCTTGATACTCTCAAGCTGTAGGTTCAAAATGGAAATTGACTCCCGGCAGGCGTTCACAGCGTATAATACCTCTCTTAACGTAGGTTCCTCTTTCTCCACTGTGGAGCCTGCTAGATTAACCGCACCTGTAGCTGTACCAGGCTTTGTAGAGATTGCTCCATGTTTTTCACTGCCAGACCCTTTAGTACTAGTTGGTTTAGCACTGCTTGGGGCAGTGGAGCTGGAAGTTCCCTGGCCGTGGCCCTGGCTTTTTCTGTCTGATAATGACCCTGTCTGTGCTTTAACCTGTACTGGGTTCTGTTGGTGGGTACCTTTAGCGGGTGAAATAGAGGTGCTATGGGCAAAACGCTCAAGCTTGGATGCTGCCATTGCTGCTACAGCTGCGACTTGAGCCCCCTTCTCCTTTGCAGACCGGGTTATCTGTGACCCCTCCTGAGGTAACTGTTCCTCTCCTCTTTTCCCCTTAGCCATATTTTCATTTATGGAAAAAATAGGGGTGTGTTAGTGTACTTAGTTGTTAAAGACGGCCGTATTGTCCTAAACAAAGGGGGGCCTATGGACAATCTCAAGAAAAAAAAAAAAGGGGGGGGGGAGGGGGGAGTCCCAGTGCTGAATGTCTATAAAGTGTTTTCCCCCTTATTTAAATCCAACAGGCATCAGATGTAATTGGGCCAATATTGCAGAATAATTCAGATACTACAATGGCAGGGAGTGTATAGCCAAGCTTGTGTACTTCTATACCTGACTATGGCAGCTTGTACAGAGTCTCTGGGTCAGGTTATTGCAGTTTGCTTCACATTCCTTTACTCACGCAACCTCAGGCAGATAAAAAGCTCCCGGATCCAGCCTATGATGATTTGTCACAGGGGGCACCTCCCGACCAGGTAACAGGATGGAGGACCCAATCACGCTCCGGGTTGCTGTTCTTGGGGACTTGTCAGCAGCTCCTTCAGTCCTATTGTGGGTCAGTGCTGCTCCCCACTCCCTGCTGCTCTCCTCTCCGCACGTCCGGCGTCGCTCACCATAGTCAGGGTCACTGCGGCTCCCCCCCGGCTAATGCCGCTGGCCGGCAACCAGGCAACCAGTGGGAGGCCTGTGGGAGCGGTTTGCGTGGCGCCGCTAGCTAGTTACCCCAGCCGGGGGACTAACACATCTCCGCATGGACAAAAGCATCTGGCGGGGATGGGAGGAGGCACACTCGCCTCCCTCACTCCTCACTCCACACACATCTCCTTCCGGTCACGCCCCCCACAGTACTACTTCACGTCTAAGTGGAGCAAAGTTCTTCTTGGGGTGTATGTGGATACATATTTTTACTCATTCGTATCGCCCATCTTGGCATCATATGAATCTGCTAATCTGACTATCTGATAACACTCTATCTCTTCCCTGGGGTCATCTCCCTCAGTTCTAACTGCCATTGTAGTATTTTTTTCCCCATTTAGCACACTTGAAAAACAAATTAGCAAGTAATCCAACAACTATGATTCCTATAATAGGGTGACCAGACATCCCCAGTTTCAGGGGGCAGTCCCCAGATTGAGGACACTGTCCCTGGACCAAATCTGTCCCCGGTTTTGTCCCCGGATTGGATGTGAACAGGGGCTTGGGCAATTTCAAAGACAGTCAGTGCAGAATAAAAACAAAAAAAATATGAATTACACACCCCCGGTCTGCCGCTCCAACTAGCTTAGGGGGGTGTATTTTTTTTTTTTAATTATCTGTTCCCCTTTCTGATGATCATGTGCTGGTCGGAGCGGAGGAAATATTTCTTAAGTTTCGGGTGCCAATTCAGCTCGCATGTTCTTCTGCCTTGGCTCAAGTCCCGGCCAGCTGCCTGGCTGCTTATCTCCTTGACTTCCCTGGTGGAGTGATCTTCCTCCGTTCCCCACCCAGTAGTAGCCGGGGCCCCGAAGAGTAAAGCCCCGTACACAAAACCGTTCGTGTGTATGCTTTCTCGTCGAGAAAACTGGCCAAAATCTCGACGAGAAAAAAGAAGACCTGCTGTCTTTTTTCTCGTCGGAGTCTAATTTTTTCTTGGCGTGATTCTCGTCGGACTGTTTTTGGGCGAGAAAACCGTTTGTGTGTATGCTGTTCCGAGTCTTCAAAAACCGCGCATGGTCAGACTCAAGTATAAGACGGGAGCGCACCTTCTTGTAAAACTAGCGTTCGTAATGGAGATAGCACATTCGTCACGCTGTAACGAACTGAAAGCACGAAGACTGAAAAGCGCGAATCGTCTCTCCCCAAACTTTTACTAACACGCGGTAACACGAGGTCAGCAAAAGCAGCCCAAGGGGTGGCGCCATTGGAATAGAACTTCCCCTTTATACTGCTGTCGTACATGTTGTACGTGACCGTGCTTTACAGCGACGAGATTTTGGATTAACGGTGTGTATGCAAGGAAAGCTTGACAAGAATCTTGTCAAGCTTGACAAGAAACCCGTTGAGAAAAACGAAGTTTTTTTTGCGACGTGATTCTCGGCCGTGTGTACGAGGCTTCAGACTTGACAGGCTGTGAGGTGGGCGGCGGCGACGGGCAGAGAGTCGCTGATTGCCGCCATTACTAGTAAAAAAAAAAAATATGTCCCCGGATTTCATTTTAAAAATCTGGTCACCTTATCCTATAAGAACAAAAAAAATCAGTTGAATCCATGAAAATTTACCATTTCTGATATTTCTGACATACTAGTTTTTGGGCAGCCTTGCATTGCTTAAACTCAAAATTAAAGTAAATGAGTATTAGGTGTGTGCATTTTTATTTTTATTTTTTTAACTGTCTGGCCTATGTGAACATATCTAGCAATTACTCAAATTAAGATCAAGCAAAGGCATAACAGTAGCTTACTCATCTTTTGAAATTAGCTGTACTTTTCTTGCAATGGCTAGCATGTATCCACGTCACTTTACAGCTGTAGCAGTTGTCAGGGACACTTGGTAGGGTCCTTCAACTTTGGTCCTAAAGGTACTTTCACATGTTCTTTTACTAGGACCCAATCATCTGGCTGTAAATCATGTGTTCCAGTTACTTGAGCTGGATCTTGAATTGAATCAAAAACAAACTTGTGCATCGCAGTTAGTTGCTTGTATTAGACAATTACATAAAAAAAGATTATACATTATAACAGTCTTATGCGGAAAATACAACCCTGTCTTAGGTGCCCACCCCCAACAAAATCTCATAAGGGCTCAAGTTCTCTGACCTATAAAGTAGGGGTAATCCTGATGCTGGAAAGAACCTGAGGAAACAGTTATGGCCATTGTTTATTTACTAACCTATCTACCCTTTTCCTGCATTGATTTAGCTGGCCTGCCTTTAATGACTCCACTATACCTTTCTACCTTCCCTGAACTCTGAGCATGATAGGAGCATGGAAGACCTGCTCAATTGCCAAATCCTTGCATGTAATTTGCATGATCTGTCCAGTGGAACGTGTTCCTCTGTCATTCTCTATGATTTCAGGGACTCCAAGCGGCATTTTACTTCAGGAAGGATCTTCTTTTCTGTTGTCTTGGCATTTGCTTTAGCCACCAGTCAGGCTTCTATCCAGCTTGAAACATTTCTATGCACAACAAAACATATTGATATTGGCCTGATTTGAGCAATTGGATTTAATAAATCTGAAGTCTTTGGAAAAGGGATAGTGACTTGGCAAAATGTCTTTTGTGTTACTCTGGTCTGTTCTCCTGAGTTATTTTTAGCACAGATTATGCATCCCTCAACAAAGTCTTGATATGCATTTATGGAGTATCGAATAAACCATCCAGCCTTGCTTATGTTTCTTTCCATTGCCTTAGGGAATACATGACTCAGTCCATGGGCTAATGGCATAATCATGGCATGGCATAATCATCTTTTCCATTTGAGATGGGACACATATTCCATTTTCCTTGCACAAGAGTCAATCTTGATCCTTCTTTGCTCCGTTCCTTTACATAATTTTATACCAATCATCAGGTGGAGATTCTTGCAATTTTTCTTCTCCTCCTCCTCCTCCTCCTCCTCCTCTCTCCTCTCTCCTCCTCCTCCTTCTCTCTCCTCCTTCTCTCCTCCTCCTCCTCTCTCTCTCTCTCTCTCTCTCTCTCTCTCTCTCTCTCCTCCTCCTCCTCCTCCTCCTCCTCCTCCTCCTCCTCCTCCTTCTTCTTCTCTCTCTCTCTCTCTCTCTCTCTCTCTCTCTCTCTCTCTCTCTCTCTCTCCTCCTCCTCCTCCTCCTCCTCCTCCTCCTCCTCCTCCTCCTTCTCTCTCTCCTCCTCCTCCTTCTCTCTCCTCCTTCTCTCTCTCCTCCTCCTCCTTCTCTCTCCTCCTCCTCCTTCTCCTTCTCTCTCCTTCTTCTCCTTCTCTCTTCTTCTTCTCTCTTCTTCTTCTCTCTCCTTCTTCTTCTTCTTCTTCTCTCTCCTTCTTCTTCTTCTCTCTCCTTCTTCTCTCTCCTTCTTCTTCTTCTCTCTCCTTCTTCTTCTCTCTCCTTCTTCTTCTTCTCTCCTTCTCTCTCCTTCGGCAACTGGTTTCCTTTTTCTTCCATGGGTTGTCCTTCAGGATGGCTACTTCCTTTGGGAGAGTGACTGGTTCAAAAGGTTATTAAACATATTTCCAGTTTTAAATGGCTTCTTCTTGCAGCAATTGTGAAACTTCTGTTCTTATGGGTCCATAATCATGGACTACTTCGACAGCATGCTTCCTATAAGTGTAGGTGTTGGCTGTTTGATCCTTTTCGGTCTCACAGGTCCTCATGAGTGCTACCACTTTGGCAACCAGCGCTGAAAGTGATGGAGTAGTTGGGTCTCAATCACTTCCTCCAATGTTGTCACCGCATATGCCATTCTAGGGACTCCATCTTTGTACAGGTGTGAACCCTCTGCAAACAGGATCAGATCAGAATTTTCAAAAGGAGTGTCCTTTACTGGGGAGAATTGCTGCATTTCTTCTTCCATAAGTTTTAAGCAGATGTGGTCACCCTCCTCTTCGAGGTTTTCTTCTATCTCTAGGAAAAAGCTGGCAGGCTTGATTGGAGTACATCTTTTCACTTCCTTTTCTCCTAATTCAAGCAGTATCGCTTCATAACATCCTTTCCAAAGCATATCTTCTCTTCTGTACAGCACCACTGGCACAGGTTGCAGCTGCAGTTTTATTTTTGCGTTCTAGCCATAACATGGATTTTGGTGCATCCACCAACCGGATCTATTTTATACACGGCTTGAAAGGGTTTGCGGTCAACAGGGCAGATTGAAGAGGTTTCACACGATTTAAGAATGCAGGAAATACAGAAAACATGACAACAATCTTCTGGAAAGCCAACCTTCAGGGAAGGATTGTTGAGACAAATTGGACACCTCTCAGTTAAACTTAATGCTAAAGTACTGGCACCAGTCCCATCTTTGCCTTCGTCACCATCCCTTTCTTCATGTAGCTGGTCTCTGGCATCAGGTAAACATAAATGTTTGCTCCTCATCCTCTCCACTAAACCTAATAATGTGATTTATCTCAGTAGGATCAGAAACTAAAATGTTGCTGGTTACCCCTTCTATGAAGATTAAGTTCAAGGCCTTCCCCGTACTGGCCCATTCTAGAGATTCCTTCTTTTTCCAGTTTCTGCCTCCCCGTATGGACGTCTCCCCTAGAGTCACCAGTAGACCCAAGACAATTACTATCCCTTTCATCCTAACCAGCTACAGAGCCCTGGAGGGGGGGGTAAGGTAAGGGAGTCTTCACCGGTTTGAGATGAGCCCCACCTTGTGCAAAACCTCCCTTTATATCGCGACTTACCAGAGCTCTGCCTCCAACTGACCCTGCTCTGCCTATAAAACCTTTTTGCAATGGGACTGGTGAGTCCAGGTAGACCTCTCTGCAAGCCTTATTGCCGTGGGAGTGGTGAGAAGAACCTGATATGGCCCCTCCCACTTAGGCGAGTGCCTATGCTTCCCTTTATTATTACTTCTATCAGGACCCAGTCTCCAATATGGATTTTCTCTTCTCCTTAGATTGAACATTTTGGAATAGAACAGACCTCCTTACTTTGTTTCTGTTTCAACAAGTTAGACATATATTCTGCCAAGGTGCATTCAAATTCTTCAACTGGTGTTTCATATAGTAGTAAGGGTATTCTATATGGCCTTCCATGTATTATTTCAAATGGGCTTAAACTTTCCTGTGTGGGTGTAATATGCATGCTAGTCACAGCTAATGGTAGGCAGTACATCCATTTTTTTTTTACCTGTTTCTTCCATAGCTTTTCTCAGTTTATTTTTTCAGGATCCTATTGTGTCTCTCCACCAATCCAGCTGATTGGGGCTGGTAGGCACAATGGTTTTCTACTTGGATACCCATCACTTCTGTCAAATGTTGTATAGTTTTATTTACAAAATGGGATCCATTGTCACTGTAGAACCTTTCAGGGATTCCAAACCTAGTAATTATATCTGAGGAAAGAAAAAATTCTGGATGGCCGCACTTTGCAAAGGATGCTGGTTTATTAATAAAATCCACAAATACAGCAAAGGCACTCAAAAGTGAACACAGAGATAGGCTAACGCGTTTCACATCGTGAGATGCTTACTCTTAGGCTATGAGTAAGCATCTCACGATGTGAAACGCGTTAGCCTATCTCTGTGTTCACTTTTGAGTGCCTTTGCTGTATTTGTGGATTTTATTAATAAACCAGCATCCTTTGCAGAGTGCGGCCATCCAGAATTTTTTCTTTCCTCACCTAATTTTGTGCAGAGCCAGCACCTGTGTGTACTTGGAGTGGGGCGGAAGCATAACATGGATTCAGAGGCTTCAGAGCGGTGATCTTTCTTCATTAACTAGTAATTATATCTCTTAGTAATGCTTTTTGGCCACAGTCTGTGCATCTGCATTTCCTGTCGGGAATACCTCCACCCATTTGGTCAAGGCGATAACCAAACAATCTTTTTGTTTCACACTTGTCCAATTCAGTGAAATCCATACAAATGTGTTGGAATGGATATTGCGGTGTAGGGAACTTTCCTTTCTGTGGTCTTATGCCCCCCTGAGCATTGTCTCTTGCACATATAATGCATTGAGAACAATTTTTTTTTTAGTAGTTAGTAAAACCATAGGCTGTACATACCGTATTTAACATCTCAATCATCCCCCTGTTTGACACATGAGTTACTCCATGTGTCAACACTGCTGCATACCTAAATAGGGATTTTGGCCATACCGGTTTTCCTTCAGGTGATGTATAAATGTTATCTATTATTGTGCAACCTTTTGTTTTTCAATATTGTTTCTCCCCGGGAGGTGCATTCTGCTGCATATCAGTAAGGACTGTATGATCTATCTCTGATTTCCTGTTCTGTCATTTTTGATGTGTTTCTTGTGCCACTATTTTGGCCGCTTCATCTGCCCTTTTATTTCCCTTTTGAGATGGGGTGTGTGTGTGAAATTGGCTTACCACTAGAGGTTACCATCCCCGTTTTCCCATTGTTGTGCAAAAACATGTATTATTGAAAATGCATGTTGACTATCGGTGTATATGGTTACGGATTTTCCTTTTGATAGTATGCATGCTCTTGTCAGTGCTACAAGCTCTGCTACTTGTGCTGAATAATGTTTTGGTAATGGCCTAGCTTTTAAGATTTCACCCCGTGTCACTATTGCATATCCAGTTGCATTTGTGCCATCTGGATTTTTTACTGGAGCCATCTACAAAAAGTGTCATGTCAGGGTTAGATAACGGTACATCTTTCAAATCACTTTGTGGCAGTACCTTTTCAGCGATGGCAGCAGTACAGCCATGTTAATTACCATCAGTAGGAAGTGGTAGCAGTGTGGATAGGTTTAATGTAGTACACCTCTGTATTGTTAAGTGAGGTTGTGTCAAGAGTGTTGTCATACAGGAAAGATGTCGTGCTGGGCTCAAATGTGATATTTTTTGTTGCAAAAGAATAACAGATACTGCATGTGATGCTTTGAGTGTCAGCAGGTTATTTAACACTATAGATGCTGAGGCCTTTACTGCTTCGGCTGCAGCTACCACTGCCTGTACACAGGGTAGAAGTGCTCTAGTTACACTGTCTAGTTTTATAGAATAGTAAGCGATCGGCCTCTGGCGCTCACCATGTGACTGTGTAAGTACTAATGTCATGTGACCCTCCCTTGAGTCCACTGTTTGTTCGAAAGGTTTGTCATCATTTTTTTTTTCCAATCAGTCTGTTGTACCCATCTAAGCTGGCATCTATTCAGTAAGACAGTCAACCTGTTTCTTAAGTCTAGGCTATCTGTAGGCAATGGATCCCCTCACCCCTGTCGGCTTGTCCTCCCCTGGGATATGGGACTTCTATCAAGGGGTACTCCTCTCCATCATCTACACCATACCTCATAGGAGGTTTACTTAATCTCTTGGACCCTACTGGGGCACCTAGTGCATGGATTATGGCGTTAAAGTTTCAAGGATCGATCTGTTCATCTCCAAGGCTGTGCTACTGTCTAAATAGATTGAGGAAGTAGGTTTGGGGTCTTGTTCAGAGGCGGTTCCTGACGGGTGGATGTTACAGGGAGGGTGGTACTCTGGGCAGTGGCTTGCACCTGAGGCGGGGGGGGCTATTATAAGGAGGTGGTCTTTTGGTTCAACAAATGAAATCGTCCTCTTTGTCCACCAGGGGCATTTGGGCTTGGCATTTATCTTTTGTTCTACTCCCGTCTGCTTTGATCCTAGCGCGTTCAAGCCAGTGAGGCCATTTCCAACCCATGTCTTTTTTGATCTTTGGGTCATAACAATTTAAGCTTATCCACCAAATCCTGACACCCTTTTACAGTTCATTTACCATTAAATCCAAATTTTGTTTCCCATTTAGCACAATACTGAACAGAGTTTAGGTTGTTTGCTATGCATAAATTTCTTATCTCCTTCTAACAGCACTACTAAGAACACAACAGCAACTTGCAACCCATGGCAATAACATTAGTAGGAGTAGATCTGACTGACTACCCTGTTTTTTTCATGGACTGGACACCTTTAAAGTAATCAAAAACATCCTCAGCTTTTCCTTGTCTCTTATTCAACAATCCTCGTTAATAATTTTATAACAGTTTACCTTCTTTATACTGCAATTCACTTCCATGTTTTCTATTTACTACTTTTTAACTTTAACTTGCATAGTTCCTTTAATATTTTGGCATGCTAAATCAATTCGGTCACATGTTATACTACTAAAATCATAGCAAGAGTTAACATTTTACAGACAGGCTTCCCACACAGAAATCTGAAGGGAGGGGGGGGGGCTCACTCCTTTCTTAAGCATAGATACACAAACGCAAAAGGAAGGGGGAGGAAAACTGCAAAATACGAGCAGGCTCTTCTCATCTTTATCTAACAATCAGCATTGATTTTCTGCTTCTCAAATATTTCTTAAACATTTAGATAATACTTGCATTGCCTGGTCTAATTCTCACCATCTCATCAATCAGCATGTGTGGGTCCCACATTAACTTATAGAACACCTTGGCTCAGTTCTGCTGCTGTTCAATGAAATTACAGCATCAACAAAACATAAGAAAGAAGAAAATAAAACATACACAGAAAAAAGTTAACTTTGTGGTCTTTCTAGATCACTCTGATAACTAGCGCTTAAACCATCAAACATTCAACCTCCGACGACGTCAGGCAATCGACCTCTGACGTTTTGGTATACCACAAATCTTTTTTTTATCTGTCCGGTCAGCATGTGACGTCTATTTTACCTTAGGCAACGTCCCCAAATGCCTCTTTCTTCGAAACATTGGATTACCGAGATTATTATACGATCAATGCCAATGTCGATACCACAATTCATATACACAATTCACACAGAACAAACAATCAACCGAAGAGAAGAAAAGTAAATATAAATTATCTTACTTTTCAAACACCAAAAGACTAAATATATTCAGGTTCAGAACCAGATGGTGGATTTGGGTCAAATCTGGCGCCAAGAAGTCCCTGTTTAACACTAACGTGAGTGGGGGTTCTCAGTGAGCTTTTCAGGTCCATTACTCACTGGATTCTGTCGGTACCGTCGATCCAAGGGCTCCATCCATTGATTCCCGCTCGGAGGACCATAATGTTAAGGGAATCAATCGAATTCCAGGTGTTTGAAAGTGAAGACAATTTATTCAAAATGCAACGGTACATTTTGTGTGAAGCTTACAAGGTGAAAATCATAGCAAGAGTGAGAGCCGGGAAGCCCCCACCCTTCTCATCCTTACAGTGAAACAAACGATAACACTTCTTATTGGCTAATTTGCTAAGGAAGATCTGCCTGTACCTGGCACAGCTTGGCACGTTTATTCACAAGCAGAGTTTCCTGTACAATCTGTTATATATATTACGTATGGAGTTAGTTAGAACAAAAGAATATAACAAGTTAGAACATGTTCTCAGGAGCCATATTAAAAAGTCAGTGAAGCTGTCTAATAGACGCACAATACAAAAAAAAACTTTTCTAACATAGGTCCATATATATTTGGGCACAGGCACAATTTTCATACATTGCGCTCTGTATGCCACCAGAATAAAATTGAAATCAAGCAATTTTGATTTACTCAGCCATTGCAGAATATTCCACTTCTTTTCCTTTAAAGCTCCTGGGCTGCTTTTGCAGTGTGTTTTGGATCATTGTCCATCTGAATTGTGAAGCGCCGTCCAATCAACTTTGCTGCATTTGGCTGAATCTGGGCTGACAGTTTATCTCTAAACACTGCAGAATTCACCTGGCTGCTTCTGTCACAACAATAAACACCAATGACCCAGTGCCACAGGAAACCATGCATGCTCATGCCATCACACTGCCTCCACCATCTTTTACAGATGATGTGTGGATCATGAGCTGTTCCAAGCCTTCTCCACACTTTTTTCTTCCCGTCATTTTGGTACAGATTAATCTTAGTCTCGTCTGTCCAAAGAATGCTTTTCCAGAACTGGTCTGGGTTTTTTTAGATGTTTTTTTGGCAAAGTCTAATCTGGCTTTTCTATTCTTCAGGCTTATGAATGGTTTGCACCTTCTGGTGAACCCTCTGTGTTTGTTCTCATGAAGTCTTCTCCTGATTGAAGACTTTGACGATGACCTCCTGGAGCGTGTCCTTCACTTGTCTGGATGTTATGAATTTCCGTAGAATGTACCGAACTGTTGATTCGGCCACTCCTAATGTTGCTGTTATCTCTCTGATGGATGTGTTTTAGTTTTTGAAGCCTTACAATGGCCTGTTTCACTTGCATTGACAGCTCCTTTGAACGCATGATGTAAGTTCACAGCAATAGATTCCATATACAAACACCACACTTAGAATCAACTCCAGACCCTTTACCTGCTTTATTGATGAAGAAGTAATGGAGTAGCCCATACCTGGCCATGAAACCACTTTTTCTTAAATTGTCCAATTACTTTTGGTCCCTTGAAAAAGGGGGCTGGCTATTCTTAAAAGTTGGAATTTCTAAACCCTTCCTCTGATTTGGCTGTAAATACCCTCAAATAAACCCGAGAGCTTGAATGAATGTTTTGGTAAATACCTGAAAAAATCTAAAATTGTGCCTGTGTCCAAATATATATGGACTTAACTGTATACTTGGTTATCATACTTGTCCTCTGATACCTAAGGCTCTTTTCCTAACTGAGGGTTGATATTGCTATACAGTCTCCAACAGACAGAATGTTTGTTTAGTCCACGCTACAACCGTATTTTGTGATCTTTGAATAATTCATAAAATGTAGGCTGTGCTGTGGAGCCTTTGGTGTCCCACAGCAAACCTAAGAAGTAGATGAAAAGTAATAGTGAAAGAGTAACAAAAGTAGCCCAAAAAGACAACAATAGAAGTGTGGTTCATTACTTTCAAAATGGAATGTTAAACATTTGGTTATTTCATTTTTTTTAAAGAAATTGCAGACCAGGAACATTTTCTTCTTCATCAAGAAACCTTGCCTCTCCAGATTCTAGAGGATAAAAAATTGGAATTAAACATGATGCCTGTGCTGACACCATTAGAATTAATCAAGGTATGTTAAAGTGTTTGTTAATCCAACATTTCCTTTTCCTGATATGTGCCTGTTGTACCATGTACTTGTATGAAAAAGTATCCTGTTTCCTTGGTATTGCTTACTTTGTGCGAAATGCCTGGTGTTCCTGCATTTCCTGTTAAACATTGACCACACTGAGAAGCAGAACACCGTGGTTAGTTCCTTAGCTATGCTGGAAACTCATCCTGCTGCTCTCTGTAGCTATACACTCGGAGGAGCCGCTTGAGTATATTTGGTTCTGTACTTTGCCTCTCAACCCCAAGAACAGTCTCAGCCCCTCTGGCACACCTGGCAATAGTGTAAGTGCAAGCACAGTAATACAGACACACGTTGTAAAAAAAACCACAGAAATAGCCTTTACTGTGACGTTTCTGTGGAATGGTAACAAACAGTAGAAATATAGTTCAAGTACAGGAAAAATAACTGTAGAATATTGACTGAGAATCAAGAGCAATATAGTCAATGGTACAGTCAAGCTGCTTTCAGGGGATTCCTCAACAACGAATAACCCCAAGAGCAGGGGTAAACACTTTAATAACAATAGATCGCAAATCTCTTTTTTTTTTCTTATTATTTAAATCTGATTTTTTTATTTGAAATAAAATGCTTTTAGAGTAAAAATCTAAAGATAGTTTTTATTTAAGATACATTAATAAGGAGGAGGGCGTGGCTGGATGTGAACGAGGCAGCAAGTGTTTCTCTGGAGCTCCGTATAGATCCTGAAATAATCAGATTTTCCTAGCTTTTTTCACCCTCTATCCTGCCTCTACACTATCAGGCTGTGATTGTGAAGTCCTGGACATGAGAAAGACCGGGCGCAAGCACGGGCAGACATCACAGCACTTGCAACGCCAGACCCGCTCTGCACGAGGCACAGACCAGGGATCCGCCTCCGCCATCTTTCCTCCTAGTCAGTCCTCTAGGAACTCCAGGAAGAAGGACAGGCAGATGGAGAGAGCGGCACCTGCTGCGGGTCGCGGTCCAGAGGATCCCTCACCAGATTTCCAGGAGCAGGGGGGGGCTTCGGATGCGATCACTAGACCCATCCTGGAGGCCGTAGATGCCAGCAAGGCCGCTGTGATGGTGAGAATCGACCATCTTGCTACAGAGTGCACGCTTATCAGGCACGACCTGGATAAGATCCGCAGCAGGCTCTCCGCGGCAGAGGACCGGATTTCTGAGGTAGAGGATGTGTCCCGCTCTCATGGTGCACAACTGACGGAGCTGCAAGATCTGGTAAGATCCCTCCAGCATAGAGCCGACGATGTAGAGGACCGCCAGAGGAGGAACAATGTTTGGGTGGTGGGTCTGCCTGAAGGGGCTGAGGGGGACAAAACTGCCATGTTTGCTGAGCAATTCTTCAAACAGATCCTGCAATTGGGAGATTTACCTCCCTCTTACGTGGTGGAGCGTGCCCACAGGGTACCCATGGGTGTTCGCCCCCCTGGTGCATACCCCCGGCCATTCCTGGTCTGGTTTCTCAACTACAGTGACCGGGATATGATCCTGCGAGAATCTAGGAAACATCAGGAATTGCGCTTTGACAATACCAAGGTGATGCTGTTCCCGGACTTCTCGGCTGAAACTCAACGCAAGAGGCGATCCTTTAAAGATGTCCGTAAGAGGCTGAGAGAAAAAGAGATCCAGTATAGTATGCTCTACCCTAGCAGGCTCCGGGTACAACATAAAGGAGTTGTTAAATTCTTTGATAACCCGATGGAGGCCTGTGAGTGGCTTGACAGAAATCCCTGAATCTGCCTGGTTTTGCAGCATGTTTGTTCCTGTTATTTACAAGGCTCTGGTATTTCAGATCGTTGTGGTGTTCTGGGCTGCTTTCCTGTTCTTTTCACTGCATATATCCTGTTGCCCATGCATGGTCTTTTTCACACAGTTATTCACTGTGGGGCCACTAGAGGGGCTCCATTAGATCACTAACTGTGTTCTGCGATCAAGTCAAGTGTAGACTGAATGTTGTTCCTTGATCCTTTGCACATGGGGCTCCATGTGGACACGCAAGAATGTCATCTTAACTTGCCGAACAATTCGTCACAAGGTTGGGGACTTCCTATTCTATTTTTGTTTTCTCCCCTTTTTTGGGAGTTTGGGACTAAGCTGCATACCAGTGTTTGTTTTTCTTTTCTTTTTGTTTTTTGTTCTCGTATAATGGCAGGGGGGGTTGTTTTAACTCGGTTCACCACTTACAGGGGGCTAACAGTGTTATATATGTATGGCATTGGTTCAGGGTCTCTGACAGCACATGTAGATTATACAGAGTATTGCATACAGGCTCCTGGTATTCAGACTTTTCCCCGCTGAGTAATGGCTAAGTTTGTTCGATTTGTGTCATGGAATGTGAGAGGACTGAATAACCAGTTCAAACGAGCCTCAGTGTTTCAGTATCTTAAACAGTCCAGGCCGCATATCACTTTTCTGCAAGAGACTCACCTGGATGGTAGCAGGGTCCTTGCAATGCGCAGGCCCTGGGTTCAAAAAGCTTTTATTGCAACTTATTCCACATTTGCAAGGGGGGTGTCGATCCTTATTAGCAAGGCTCTGCCATGCACTATACACCCGGTATTCTCGGATCCGGACGGGCGGTATGTGGCGGTTCTGTTAAATATTTTTCAACACAAAATGCTACTTGTGAATGTTTACTTACCTCCTCCTGTCAATATACAAGTGTTATATGATATATTTACTAGACTGGCTCCCTTTGCCCATCTCCCTCTTCTGCTGATGGGCGATTTCAACGCTATTTTGGATGCGTTGGACTCGTCCAATCCGGGGAGGCAGGTGTCTGCGGAGCTTCTCTCCTGAGCCTTGGTGACTGGGCTGACTGGCCTGTGGAGATCTAGAAACCCCCTTCGCAGGGCCTATTCCCACGTCTCAGTGACCCATCGTTCATCGGCCAGGATAGACTTGGCGTACATGGCCGGGGGCATATCTGATCATTGCCCCTTGTCCCTTACTCTCAGCTTCTCTGCTGGGGGGGGGGGGCTGGAGGATGTCTCCAGGTTGGCTACAGAATGAGCAGGTGTCTTCCCGCTTGCAGGAGGCGATTGCCTCCTATTGGTCAATTTATGAGGATAATACAGACCCGTGGGATGCCTTCAAGGCAGTGATTAGGGGTGAGTGTATCTCTGCTATTAAATCTGAATAGGTAGCCCATAATGCTGAAATCTACAGGTTGCAGGACACTGAAAAGGCTTGTGCGGAGAGGCACGCCAGCTGTTCCTCTGATACCTCATATTGGTCTCTGATGGAGGCTAGGCGTCTTCTCTCCTTGCATTTCTCTGACCTGGCTCATACAGAGGCTAAACACAGGGCGAACTCTATTTGCTCAGAAGGGGATAAGAATGGGAAGTTGTTGGCGAGATTAGTGGCGGTGGACAATCTGATTACAAACATCTCGGTCATTAGGGGTAGGAGTGGAGATCTGGTTAATGACCCTTCTGAAATACTGTCATCATTTAGGCATTTCTTTGCTAACCTTTATGCCCCTGTGCCAAGTTATGATCCTGCTGGATTGGATGCTCTCTTGGGAGGCTTGGCCCTCCCGAGGTTGTCTGATGCCGATCAGTTGGCTTTGGATGCTAATATCACTAATAAGGAGATAACCGCAGCTTTTTTTTTTACTTTCCCCCTCGTAAAGCTCCAGGGGCCGGACGGTTTCCCTGCTGACTTTTATAAAAGTTTTGCTGACGAGATGGCACCTAGACTAAACTTGCTTCTGGCCCAACGTTTGGAACTGAATAGGCTCCCTGCCTCCATGTTAGATGCGTACATGGTCCTCTTGTTAAAACCAGGAAAAGACTAGACTGCTCAGCTTATAGGCCTATTCCTCTCCTAAACATGGACCTTAAAATTTTGACAAAGTTCTTGGCCAATGGGCTTGTCGGGGTGATCTCCTCTCTGGTCATTATTGATCAGACGGGATTCATGCCCGGGATGTCTACGGATACCAATCTGCGGAGGCTATTTACTCATCTCCAGCTTTCGGGGCCTGATGCTGGTACCAGAATCATTGTGTCAATCGACATTGAGAAGGCTTTTGACTCAATTGATTGGAAGTACATGCTCCGGGTGCTGGAGAGGATGGGGTTCGGACAGTTGTTTCGGCAATGGATAACATTGTTGTTTAGCAATCCCAGGGTGGCAATTAGGCTTGGTCAGGCTGCCTCTCCCTTCTTTTCAGTGGGTCGGGGTACTAGGCAGGGGGGTGCCCTTTATCCCCGTTTTATATTTGCACTTATGATGGAACCTCTCGCTGTGGCACTCAGATCATTTACTGAAGTCAAGGCTATCAGAGTGGGGTCTATTCGGGAATGTCTGGCATTATATGCTGATAACATGCTTTTATTTCTTGAGGACCCCGGGTCTTCGCTTCAGGCGGCCCTAAGGATCCTTAATGATTTTACCACTTTTTCGGGCTTGAAGGTAAATTGGAGCAAGTCCTCCATTCTGCCTTTGGATGCAGGGGCCAGGGTGAGGGCTAATCCCTCTATGCCTTTACAATGAGTTTCCTCCATCACTTATTTAGGAGTCAAAATCACGGCTGACAGTACTGACTATATAACACTTAACTTGTTGCCCCTGTTGGCTTTCTTTAAACAGAAGGCCCAGGCTTGGCAGAGGCTTCCGCTGTCGCTTATAGGAAGAATAAACTTACTGAAGATGAAAATTCTTCCAGTTATTTTGTATTTCTTGCGACATGCCCCTGTGCGCGGTCCCTAAGTCCTTTTTTAAACAGCTAGATGGCATCACGAGTTCGTTCCTTTGGGCCCCCAAATTACCACGTATCGGTCTCAAAGTGCTTCAGGAACCCTGGGGACAGGGAGGGCTGGCTCTGCCTGACTGGAGGAAATATTATCTTGCCAGTCAACTGGTATTTGCCCATAGATGATTGACTTCTGATGCTGGAGATTCCGCCACGGTGGTGGAAGCGGCTCACTTGGGGTCGTATGAGACCCTTTGTTTGGCCATCCACAGAGGGGTAAATTCTGACCTGCAACTGACATTTTCCATGAAAGCAACTATTAAAGCATGGGAGGAGGCGGTTGAGCTTGCTTGCCCGAGTTATTTGGGTTTCTCGCCACAGACTCCGCTGTGGGGGAATCCTAAGTTATCTAATTTTTACTCGTTCCCGGATCCAGGGGTGTGGGTGGTCAGGGGAATTAAGCTCCTTAAAGATATCACCATGGACGGGGTACTACTAACTTTTGATCAATTCAAGGGCAGACATGATCTCCCCAACAAATATTTTTTCAGGTTCATGCAGCTTCGTGACGCTTTCCAGGCTCAATTCTGGGAAAGGGCGATTGAGTACATCCCGTCGGTCCTGGAAGATTTGCTCATGGTGGAGGACCTTCCTAAAGCCCTGTCTGTTACATATAAAGGAGCTGTTTAAGAAGAGCCCTGCGGCATTAACTAAATGTAGGGAGCAGTGGGAGAAGGATGTCCTTGGGATAGATGGTGAGGACTGGGATGATATGTGGGATCACCCCTTTAAACACTTGGTTTCTGCAAGGGATAGACTGATACACTTTAAATTTTTACATAGGATATACTTCACCCTTGTCAGGCTTTCAGTTATCTGCTCCTTTTCGCCGACTGATGCTACACACATCTTCTGGTGGTGCCCTCAGATCAAGGTATTCTGGGAGGGGGTGGCTTCCTGCATAGAAGACATTTTGAAGATACCTATCCCCCCTGTCAGTTCGGGTATGCCTTTTGGGCCTGGTAGAGGAGGTAGTCCCCTCAAGAGCTCTTAGGATGTTACTGAACATCCTATTCTTTTATGGGAGGAAGGCCATTCTGCGCAAATAGAGATCACCTGCTTCCCCAAGTATTGCTTTTTGGAAGGGGCTTGTGAATTCCATGCTGCCCTAATAAAAGGCGACGTATCTCTCCAGGGGGTGTGAATTTTTTTTGACTAAGTTTGGCAAGCCTGGTTTAATTCTGATACAACTGTTGGCTAGGTCGGATAGTTGTCTAGCTTGCTATGTACAATGGACCCCCAGGCCAGATTTGGTGGGTTCACTGATATTGCCCTGATAGGCTGAGGGGTGACATTTTGTGCCTACTAGTCAGTCCTCTGGTAATGGTGGCAGTCTACTGATGCTGGAAAAGTATTGTCATATTTTTATTTTTTACTTTTGTTGGCCATGAATGCATGCCTGGGGTAGGTAGACGCGTGTTTCCCCTTATTATTGGGTATTTACTATCTGAGAAATGTGGTTCTGGGTGGTTGGAGGGAGGGGGGGTTAGATTTTTTCTTTTTCAGTAATTACACGCGGTCAGCTACCTATGTTGGGTAGATGGTGCTAGTTGTGTATTGTTGACCATGTTGGTCGTAGAGGGGCCTGGTGTCTTGCCAAGGTTACCCTTTTCAATGTTTGTATGTCTTATATAAAATGCCTTAATAAACATAAAAAAAAAAGATACATTAATAATATAGTTTATTCAGCATGAAATGGAGCTTAGTTATGTGTAGCATGAGGCTGTATATTCTGCAAAATTCTTATTAAACGCATTCCACACAAATGTTTTGCCTTTCATTTCTATTTTAAACTGAATGGATTGTTTTACAATCACTTTAACCGGTTCCCGACCGACTCCTGTACATATACGTCGGCAGAATGGCATGGCTGGGAAAAGTAACGTTCATATACAGTGGGGAGAACAAGTATTTGATACACTGCCGATTTTGCAGGTTTTCCTACTTACAAAGATTGTAGAGGTCTGTAATTTTTATCATAGGTACTCTTCAACTGTGAGAGACAGAATCTTAAACAAAAATCCAGAAAATCCCATTGTATGATTTTTAAATAATTAATTTGCATGTTATTGCATGAAGTAAATATTTGATCACCTACCAACCAGTAAGAATTCTGTCTCTCACAGTCCTGTTATTTTTTCTTTAAGAAGCCCTCCTGTTCTCCACTCATTACCTGTATTAACTGGATCCCAGATCCTTGTAGTCTCCCCAGTTTCGGCCATCGAGCGTGTGCCGACCGTAGCTACGCGCTGGGTTGTCCACGACATGCCCGTCACTCTACAGGTGGCCGGTGAGCTACACACTCCAGGGCATGCATATGACCGGTCTATAGGGCCGAGTCGCAGCAGCCGGGCCGACAGTCACCTCCGTCACCATGCGGATGATGGTCTGTCTGGGATGCTTCCAGCACAATCCACGCAGGAAGGGTAAGTAGTAATCCCCTGCTTCGGCAGGAGGACATAGCTGGGCATTCCCGGGGAGGTCGAGTAAGGGGTTCTATCCTTCCTTTCCTCCATCCCTTCCTTCCTTCCCTCCTCCCTAGGCTCTCTGAGCTAGGCTGGCTGCTGGGGCCGGGGGCTCCACCTGTGTGGGAACTGCGCTGTACGTCCGCTAAACAAAAGTTATGAGCTGCCATGAAAAGTTTGCTTACCTGTGTGTTCTCTTCCATGCTGTCAGCGACCATTTTGCCTGTAATTGTCATGGAAACCCTGTCAGGAACAGACGCCCTTGACTACCTGGTTCCCGCCCCCGCAGGTGACGCCCGAAGGGCTATTTAAACTCCTCACTTGCAGACAGTCCCTGCTGTCTGCTCTACAGCGTTTATCCCAAGTGACCTGATCTGCCTTGTTTACCTGTATCTGACCCGGCTTCCTGTGACCCTCCTGCTATCTGCCTGTACCTGACCATCGGCCTGTTTTCTGACTTCGGTATTGCCTGATCCTTTTGTGCCTCGCTGCCTGCCAGTTTACCCGACCCCGGCTTGTCTGACGATCCTGCCTGACCTTGGCTCTTGTTCACCTGCTGCTGCCTAGTGGTTCCAGTTTACCTGCTGTGCCTCCTGGTCCGGGTCATCTGCTGAGTTCCTGTCTGCTCATCTGCAGGTTCCTGTCTGCTCATCTGCTGGTTCCTGTCTGCTCATCTGCTGGTTCCTGTCTGCTCATCTGCTGGTTCCTGTTCACCTGCTGCTGCCTAGTGGTTCCAGTTTACCTGCTGTGCCTCCCGGTCCGGGTCATCTGCTGAGTTCCTGGTTCCTGTCTGCTCATCTGCTGGTTCCTGTCTGCTCATCTGTTGGTTCCTGTCTGCTCATCTGCTGGTTCCTGTTCACCTGCTGCTGCCCAGTGGTTCCAGTCTACCTGCTGTGCCTCCCGGTCCGGGTCATCTGCTGAGTTCCTGGTTCCTGTCTACTCACCTGCTGCAGTTCCTGTCTGCTCATCTGCTGGTTCCTGTCTGCTCATCTGCTGGTTCCTGTCTGCTCATCTGCTGGTTCCTGTCTGCTCATCTGCTGGTTCCTGTCTGCTCATCTGCTGGTTCCTGTTCACCTGCTGCTGCCCAGTGGTTTGTCTACCTGCTGTGCCTCCCGGTCCGGGTCATCTTCTGAGTTCCTGGTTCCTGTCTACTCACCTGCTGTAGTTCCTGGTTCCTGTCTACTCGCCTGCTGTAGTTCCTGGTTCCTGTCCACTCGCCTGCTGTAGTTCCTGGTTCCTGCCTCCTCACCTGCTGGTTCCTGATCACCTGCGGTAGTTCTTGATCCTGCCAGGCACTCGTACCCCTTCCACCTCCGTGCTTCCTGTTATACCACCAGGGGCCGCCGGTGGGAGCCGTAAGGGAGGCCTCCCTCTGCTAACCGGGCTCGTCACCGTCAGGTACGTGACAGTAATCCACGATGTGTTTGGCCTCTATCTGCGCTGGCGGCCATGTTTTTGTGGTCCGCGCTGTGTTTGGTCTCTATCTGTCGCTCGGCGTCCATTTTGCCTGTGATCCACGCTGTGTTTGGCCTGTATCTGCGCTTGGCGGCCATGTTCTTGTGGCCCGCAGCGTTTTGGGCCTCTATCTGCCACACGGCGGCCATTTTCTCACTGTCCACGCCGATTAACAGCATTTAAACGACGCAAGCTTACACACGCTGCAGCTGACAAGAAGCAGCTCAACTAGGAAGCCGATGGGAGCCATACGACTGTTAAAGGGTGGTGAGTCCTTTGGGCGAGAACCCCTCATCTCTGTGACAGCTAGGAGGGTGGGCTGTTGTACCTTGACTGGAGTCCTTGTGTCAGGTGTGTGGGTCAACATGGCACCAGAAGCAGACGCTTCTCCCCCTGATACACCTGAATTGACATCTGGTGCTCCTGCACCCGCTGTGTCAGTAGACGTCCTGGTTTGTTGCCAAGGTGGAAGCGGCGTGTGGGAACACGGGGGGGGTAAAAAGTGCCCCCTCCGCCCGCCATCTTCTGGGGACAACGCTGATGCGGAGCCGGGCCCAGCTACGGCTCATGGCCCTGATTCTGACGTATCGGAGGATGCAGACCGTGGCCGGTCGGACAGTGAGGATGAGTCCGGGTCAGCACGCAAAAAGGCTCTGATAGGTGACCTTATCACCGCAGTGCGGGATACTCTAAAGATAGAGGAGCCTGCAGAAACGCCTGAGGCGTCGGGTTCCGTAAAGCTGACACGCACTGCTAAGGTGTTTCCTTGTGCATCTTATCTAGACAGCTTTTATACAAGGAGTGGGACAAACCACAGAAGGTTTTCGGTCCCCAAAAAAGTTTGGCGGTGCGTTACCCTTTTGAGGAGTGTTTCCTGAAAAAATGGACCTCTCCGATAATGGACCCTCAGGTGTCCAAATTAAACAAGGTAACCACAATTCCAGGAAGGGGCTCCTGCTTTCAAGGACCATGCAGACAGAGGAAGGCTGAAGCGGTCACCCACTACCTATACAGGGTGGTGGGCTCGGCTGTGCGCCCAACGGTGGTTTGGGCCCTGGTGTCTGACACTCACTGAAGGGGTAAAAATGCTGCTCCATGAGTTTAAAGCACATGAGGCTCCCTCGGACGAGGTGGCTATAGTCGACCAGTTGATACACGGCCTTAAAATTGTCTGCGAATCAGCCTTGGACACTATTCCTCTGCTGTCCGGAGCCTCAACCTATTCGGTGGTGTACACTGTCTGCTCTGGCTAAAAGGGTTGGTCGGCGGACCAATCTTCCAAGAAGGCCCTGATGGATTTGCCCTTTAAGGGCGACAGACTTTTTGGAGCATCCCTGGATGACATTAAGGATGCCACAGGAGCTAAGAGAATGCTGCTCCCACAATCCAAAAAGGGTAAGGAGCCACGCTGTAGGCTAGGGCCCTCCTTCGCCGCACACAAGCGTTTTTTTTCCAAAACATCTTTCAGGACAGCACCCGAGAGATCATGGCTCCTCCTCCTACAGGAAACACCTCATCAATTAAGTCTTTAATTGGAGGTCTCCACGTTGCTTCCATCAGTTTTTTGTGTTTCCTCCAGCCGGTGAGAGCCATGATCTCTCAGGGCTTTCCTGGGAGACAAAGGTCTCAGTCAGTCTTTTTTCTTAGGAGAGTGATCCTCCCACTTAGCTCCTAGCATGGATGGTCCCGTGGGCTCCCTCTCCCTCTTCCGTGCTCGGGGAGAGCCTGTACAGCCCGGGAGGGCTGCCTCCTTTTTTTCTACAGAGCGGCGGTTTGCTGTGTTCTCGTCGGCCGCTTGCGAATAGCGACGTGGAGCTTTACAGCGGCCGCCCATTGTTCTGGTGGCCGAGGAGAGCCTCGGCCGCGTCTTGTATGGGAAGAGGCAGCACTTCCGGGTCGGCGCGAGTGTCATTTCCGGCCGCAATGCGCAGAGGGAGAGGGCAGGGTCACCTGGTGCCTTTAAAGTTTCGGTTCCAGGTCAGCGCAGCGGCGTTTTCGAATCTGGAACCAGCGTTTTTTCTTCACCACGCGTCCGCAGACAGCTATGGATAGCGATGCAGCGGAATAAGGGGGCAAGCCAAGGCACCAGCAAGGCTAAGGTAAGGGACTGTGTCCTATTTACACTGGGCCGTTTTCTCCTGTGGGGGGGGTTATTCACCCTTTCCCCCCCCATCTCCCCCCCACCTCCCATCTCCCTGGTGGTGCAGTGGCTGGTGATTTAGCATGTCTGCATATTATCTAGGGGTTTTTGTAAAAGGTGGTGGTGGTGCATGGCTTGCGGGGCACAAGGAAGTGAAGGTGTTTTTTTCCTATGTGCACCTGGGTGTATTGATTTGTACTGTGTAACAGTTTTTTCTTAGCGTGGTCCCTGGTTTTTTCTTTTCTGTTTGTGCCGGCCAAAAGTTCTGCTCAACCAGTGAAGAGAAGGTGCCCTGTCTGCAAGGAAAAGTTCAGCGAGGTTTGGACCAAGTCGCTTTGTGCAGATTGCACTGCAAATGTAGTCAGGGAAGAGTCTCCATCCTTTTGTGGCGATCTAGTATCTACAATTAAGGATGAACTCCGTGCCACCTTTCAAGCTTTTAGGTCAAACCTAAGAGAAGAACCAGGCCCCTCAAGGGAACCTAGGGCTCCACAGCCTTCTTCAGAACCCCAAGACGGCTCTCAAATATTATTAGGAGGTCCGATAGACGCTTCCCAAGAATCTGCTTCCCTTGCTCCAGATGGAACAGACTCTGAGGAGGAAGAAAATGAAGCAGAGAGTGTTTCTAAGTACAAAATGTCGCTTGAAGAAGTCGCAGGACTTTTAAAAGTAATCCATGCGACTTTGGGGATTGAAGAGGAAAAGAAGGAGCTCTCCCTACATGACCGCATGTATGCAGGTTTGGGTGATCCAAAAAGCCGTGTTTTTCCAGTCCATTCAATAATCTCGGACATGATTAAAAAAGAGTGGTTGGAACATGAGAAAAAAAACTTTTTTTCCCGGTCTCATAAGAGAAGATTTCCATTTGAGGACAACCCGGATTCCATCTGGAACAAGGTTCCAAAACTGGTCTCTGCTTTTTCACAGGTCTCAAAATCAACTGACCTTGCCTTTGAGGACATGGGCATGTTAAAGGAGCCCATGGACAAAAGAATGGATTTGCTTCTTAAAAGGGCCTGGCAGTCCGTGATGAACAATCTAAAACCAGCAATGGCAACAACCTGTGTCGCTAGGAATTTAGAACACTGGATTAACCAGATGAAGGCCCATGTTACGGCGGATTCCCCAAAACAGGTGATTCTGGACTCATTTACGCTTTCTGCAGCAGTATCGTATATTGCGGATGCTTCAGCAGAATCCATTCGTATGTCAGCCAGGTCAGCGGCTTTGACCAATTCTGCTAGGAGAGCCTTGTGGCTTAAAACTTGGCCAGGAGATGCTGCATCTAAAAACAGACTGTGTAGCATTCCCTTTGCAGGGGATTTTCTATTTGGTTCTGAGCTGGAGTCCATTCTTGACCGTACGGCTGACAAAAAGAAGGCGTTTCCGATCAAAAAACAGGTACAGACCCGTAAGCATTTTTTTCGTCCCCAAAAAGAACAACAGGAAGGAAAAACGCAAACCAAAAGGAAGCAGTGGTCTTCCCAGAAACCAAAAGGTAGGAGTGGAGTGCTCTTCAATCCTCCTGCGACCTCCGGAAAGCCGCAGTGACAATCCACCCCAAGTAGGGGGAAGACTCCAGGAGTTCATTCCCCAGTGGAGAGACATCACTACAAATCAGTATATTGTAAACATGCTCTCCCAAGGATACGTGGTGGAATTCACAGAAGAACCCCCAAAGAGATTCCTAGTGACAAACGTCCCGAGGGATCCGGTCAAGGCACTCGCCATGAAGTCCCTAGTTCAGGAACTGATATCCCAGAGAGTCATTGTTCCGGTTCCAACAAAGGAGTTCTTCCAGGGGTTCTATTCTCACGTTTTCCTTGTACAGAAACCTTCAGGAAAGTACCGCCTCATCCTAAATCTAAAAATGCTGAATTTGTCAGTAGAATACAAAAGATTTCGGATGGATTCCATTTTCTCAGTAAGAAGCCTCCTGAGTCAAGGATGCTTCATGGCGTCAATAGATTTGCAGGACGCATACCTCCACATTCCTATTGCTGCCAGATCTCAGAGATATCTGAGGTCAGCACTGAGAGAAGGGAAGAAGGTGGTACACCTGTAATTCAGAGCTCTTCCATTCGGCCTGTCAACTTCTCCAAGGGTGTTCACGAAGGTAATGGCCGAAGCTCTAGCACCCTTGCGTCTAGAGGGAATTGCAGTGATTCCTTATCTAGACGACCTGCTACTGTTTGCCCAAATCAGAGATGGACTTCAGAGAAACTTGGACAGAGCACGTGCTCACCTAGAATCCATCGGATGGATACTAAACCTCCAAAAGTCCAATCTGATTCCCTCTCAGGAGGTGTTATTCCTGGGTTTCCGTATCAACTCTGTGGAGCAAAAGATTTTTCTCCCAGTAGAAAAACGGGAAAAGCTGTTAGAGGTTGTGTCACTCTTACAATCCAGTCAGCTTCTGTTCATCAGGAGGGTCATGTCAGCATTAGGATCCCTGACCTCTTCCTTACCGGCAGTACAGTGGGCAAAGCTCCATTTCAGACCGCTGCAAAAGTTTCTGTTAAAAATCAGGGATCGCCAGCAAAATTCACTGGATTCACTGGTGAAGATCCCCACCAAAGTAAAGAGGAGTCTCTGGTGGTGGAAGAACCAGGCAAGACTCTCAGCAGGCCTGTTATGGTCCTTTCCAACCCAGGTAAGGCTAACAACCGATGCCAGCTCCTGGGGTTGGGGGGCTCACATGAGCGGTCGTTGGGCTCAGGGATCTTGGTCCACAAGGGAAGCACTGAGATCCTCAAACTGGAGGGAACTAAAGGCGATAGAAATGGCCTTATTGTCCTTTGCAGAAGAAGTCCAAGGGCAACATACACAAATCCTGTCGGACAACGCCACGGCGGTGGCTTACATAAACCGACAAGGGGGCACCAGAAGCAGAATACTTCAAGGCCTAGCAGAGAGCATTCTAAATTGGGCAGAGCTCCATACTCAATCCTTGTCTGCGGTCCACCTAAAAGGGACCCTAAACAGGATAGCGGATTTCCTCAGCAGGAACCAGGTGTACGAAGCGGAGTGGCAATTGAATCCAGATGTCTTCAATCTAATAGTGAAGAAATGGGGACAGCCAAGAGTGGATCTCTTTGCGACTCAGGAAAATACACAAATATCCCTCTTTTTTTCCCTGAACAGGAACGAGTCATCTCTGGGGGTAGATGCTCTGGCGCACAGTTGGAATTTTCACCTCGGCTACGCCTTCCCTCCATTTCAGCTGATTCCGCAGGTCATAACAAAAATCCGGAAAGAGGATATGACAGTAATCCTCATCACTCCCTTCTGGCCCAAAAGGCCTTGGTTTTCGGCTCTTCTACAGATGCAGATCAAACCATACTGGCACCTTCCATTGAGACAAGACCTTCTGTTACAAGGTCCTCTTTTTCACCAAGAAGTAAAACTAAAACTCACAGCTTGGCTTCTGAGGAGCAACTCTTAAGGAGAAAAGGATTCTCGGATAGGTTGGTGGCTACCCTCCTATCTAGCAGAAAGAATGTTACCAGAGCAATATATCACAAAGTCTGGAAAGTCTTTAACTCCTGGTGCACTACATCCGGCAGACCATTAAAGCAGATTTCTTCTATGCTGGAATTCCTACAAGGAGCAGACAAGGGCCTAGCGGTCAGTACCCTAAAAGTTCAGGTGGCCGCACTGGGGGTATATTTTGAGAAATCTATTTCATCAGAACCCCTAGTAATCAGATTCTTTAAAGCCCTCACTCGGGCTAGACCGATAGTGATCAAAAACTGTCCGTCATGGGACTTGTCAGTCGTTCTACAGGCCCTGACCAGGGAACCTTTCGAACCTCTTAATTTAACCTCCCTGAAACTAATTACTTTGAAAACAATTTTTCTAGTAGCTATTAGAACAGCTCGAAGAATCAGTGAGCTGCAAGCTTTATCTATCAGGGAGCCATTTTTTTCTATTCTTTCAGACAGGATTGTGCTGAAGACGGATCCTAATTTTTTACCAAAGGTTGCTTCAGTTCAAAATAGAACCCAGGAGATAATACTTCCTACGTTTTGTTCTAATCCGTCAGGTAAGAAGGAAGAAGAATTCCATACCCTGGATGTTAAAAGAGCAGTCTTAAGTTACCTGGAAGCTACTAAAGACTTTAGGCGTTCAGACGCACTATTCATTCTATTTTCCGGAAATAAAAAAGGAAGACAAGCTTCTAGAAGAACCATTGCCAGATGGTTGAGAATGGCTATCTCGGACGCCTATTCCCTTACAGGCCAGGAGAGTCCAGTTAGTATCCGGGCTCATTCTACTAGAGCTTCGGCGGTGAGTTGGGCAGAAAAAAGGAGGGTGTAAAATGCCCAATTCACTGTAGGGTAACAATATTAGATACAACCAAAAGATGATTCGTTTATAAAAACGGGATCCTCCTAACCATAAATTCTGTTAAATATGAATAGGGAAAAGGGGATAAGGGACTGGGCTAGGGGGGGGAAAGGGGAATGTTGGGAAATTCCCAACTAAGGTTAAATGGAGATTCAGCTACCATTCTAATGGGTAATAATGAAAAAAGACTTTTTCTTTTTCGTACATCACGGGACACAGAGCGACATAGTCATTACTAATGGGTTATATAGTTACCGTCAGGTGCTGGCACTGGCAACTTCCAAAACCGGAAGTACCCTCCCCTATATAAGCCCCTCCCATCCGGGAGCACCTCAGTTTTTTGCCAGTGTCTAAGGTGTTGGCCAAGAAGAAACATGTGTTTTTCACTGAGCTTGCGTACAGGTTCTTTTGGGCCTCAGTAAGCTATTCCGGATCCGACCAAAAAAGCTTCATAGCTAAACGGTCGGTACCCGGGCCTTGCAGAGAAGAGCAAGGTTCTGCCTGTAATGCTTCTCTTAGGAGAGCTGGACCCTGGGATCCAGAGCTCTGGTCATACCCACGACCAAGATGTTTTCTGTGCAGGGTGCTATACAGGTCCAGGGGAGTGGAATCCTTGGGAACCCGGTCCCTGAAGGTTTGATTACAATGCCTGCCGTGATAGGTGAAGTTTGGGCTTTTGTGGACCAAACAAAGTCCTGCGGCGGGGAACAGGTAAGTGGGGGCCCCCAGGAACTTGGTTCTATTGGGGGACCCCCAAGCCTAATTTGTCTTTCTGTCTGTTACCTAACGGTATTCCCGCTAATATCTGTGCATGCCTGTAACTACTAAAAAAATGTAATAATTTTTAATGGTGGTCAAGAAAAAAAAAAAAAAAAAGGAATGTTTTTTTATATATGTTTAGTATATTAAACTGCGGTACCTGTGTTTGTCCACTAGAGGCCGCTGTGGAATGTTTTTCTTGTCATATGGACTAGTTTCTTCTCAGAGAACAAAGTCCAGGCAGCTGGTGAGTTCTCCTACAGGAAACTGTTTCCTCTGCCATGTTGCAGTGTTCGTCTATCCCCCGGCCTGCGGCAAAGGGGGCCCTGGCTCCTGTCCCTGGTTTCCATGTTTGAAAATTAGCGCCGAGGCGCACGTGGCCGCGCGCGTGCGCGTGCGCGTGCACGCGCCTCTATATATAGAGGTGGCCGGAAAAAGGGGCGGGGCCTGGGGGATGACGCTCTGTGCGCGCCGCAGCGCTTCTGCGCATGTGCGGGCGTCCCAGCAGGTTTTTAAAAAGCCACATTATTGCAGTAAGCTGGCTATGAAGTACAGAGACAGAGCTGGCAACATTTAAAGGCATACAGCAAGCGGTTGATACAGGCATCCCCTAGAAAGGCACATTAGTAGACACCAACTGTGATATAGCAGCAATTGTGCTAGACTATTCTCAGTAAAAGTGGTGTATTACGGCTGGAATACCTCAGCTTTAGGCTTAGGAATATGCCGTCCAGTAGCTCCGGAACTGAATCTTCCAGGAAGCGAAGGGGGTCTCATCGGGCTCTGAGGATCTTGGGCATACTCCTGCTGCACCAGTCTCCCCTGAAGTTCAGAGGTAAGTGACCGTAGAGACCCCGCAGGGGTACTTGGTACTGTGGCTGTCCTCAGTCACCTGCTCCTGTGTATGTAACAGAGGAGGTTTTTTCCTCAGCTCTGGGAGGATTAGAGAGAGATTGTCAAAATTTATCGCTGCCTCCCTGTCAGGGAAAGCACGCCCGATCTCCGTCTCCTCCTTCAGAGTGCCTGTTAGCAGAGCAACAGTCCCATACAGGGATCGACCTGCCTGAAGGGGATCAGGATAAGGTTGATTCTGTTATAGAGGAATCAACAGTGGGGGAACCTTTTCTCAGCATCTCAAGCTGAAAGATTATGGGTTCAGTCTCTGACTAACATGGTCCGATCAGCATTTAAAAATGCACCTTGCGGAACCATCAACCACTACTGTATCCTCGTTGGGGTCGCTAGAAGCCCCCAGACTGTTTGTTCTTTTCCACTTCACCCTTTACTGAAAGGGCTCATTTACCAGGATTGGGAACGTCCTGAGAAAATATTTATTCCCCCAAGAGATTTCCGGTGGTCTATCCCATGGAGGATAGGTTCATCAAAAAAAAAAATGGAAGGTCCCTACAGTGGACGCAGCCATCTCTTGTATGTATAAATCACTGACATGTCCAGTGGATAATGTCCAAATGTTCAAGAACCCAATAGATAAAAGATTGGAGTCCTTATGAAAATCTGCTTGGTGATACAACCAGCAGTAGCAGCTATTGGGGTCTGCTAAGCAGTGAAGGATCAGTTGAAACAGGTCTTGAGGGACTTGACAGATCAGCAGGCTTTGCCCTAGCTGATCTACCTAGAGCCTTAGGCTTTGCGGTTGACGCCATAGAGGATTCAGTCCATCAGGCCTCCCGCCTTACGCTGTCTATAGTACATATGCGTAGGCTCCTATGGCTCAGAAACTGGTCTGCTGAAGCTCCCTGTAAAGAATGGCTGGTTAGCGTCCCATTTCATGGTGAACGCTTATTCAGGGAAAACCTGGACAAATATATCCAGAAAATTTCCAGCGGTAAAAATACGCTCTTGCCGGTTAAAAGCAGAGTTAGAGGTCCCTCTTTAAGAGGCCTGCTTCTCCAGTCCCTGGGGCATCGGCTGTGTAACAGTTCCGACGGCCTCCTCGGTCAAATCCCGGGGGTAAAAAACAGGGACAGTAGCAGGGTAATGAGAAACCCTGGGTCAGGGGAGGTACAAAACCTCCCCCAAAGTTAAATTCATTGAAGCCCCCACTCAGTCGGGTGGGGGGAGGACTCCAGTTGTTCGCAAAGAGACCTGGCGGGACACGATCAAGACAGATAGGTGCTCTCCGCAGTAGGTTTGGGATACAGTTTGGAGTTAAAAGACTCTCCTCCTTCCCATTTTGAGGTCAAACGTGCCAAGGGATCCCCGGAAGAGAGAGTCCCTCCTGTTGGCACTAGAACAACTATTGCTCCAAGGAGTAATTATGGAGGTTCCCCTGGAAGAATGAGGGTTCGGGTTTTACTCAAACCTCTTTACAGTCCCGAAGCAAACGCGGACGGGAGGCCCATATTAATTCTAAAAAGGGCTATACAAATTCCTGTATATCAGGACTTTCCGATGGAGTCGATCCGATCGGTGGCCACTGCCCTACAAGGGGAGGATTGGTTAGCCACGATCGACATCAAAAATGCTTATTTGCACATTCCCATCTTTCCAGTCCACCAAAAATTTCTACGCTTTGCAGTAGAAGGGCGCCATTTTCAGTTCAGAGCCTTACCCTTCGGTTTGGCCACAGCACCAAGAGTGTTCACAAAAATTCTGGCCCTTTATTGGCCAATCTAAGAACACAAGGTGTAATGATAATGGCATATCTGGATGACTTGTTGCTGATAGACCACTCAGTGAAAAAACTAGACGTGGTCGTTCACAAGACGATCAAGTATCTGGAATCTCATGGTTGGATTATCAACCGAGACAAGTCAGCCCTAAAAACCAGTCAAAAGTCTGGAATACTTGGGGCTAAGGTTGGATTCAGGCCAGAGAAAAATATTCTTGCCTCGAGGAAAGGTGTTGTCTTGGAAAGATTTGATCCACTTAGTGGGTACAAAAAAGACAGCCGTCCATACGCCTGTATATGAGGCTGCTGGGAAAAATGGTGGCATCATTCGAAGCAGTACCCTACGGTCAATTCCATTCAAGGAATTTGCAAGGGGCCATACTGTCAGCCTGGAACAAAAAAGTTCAGGCCCTAGACTTACAATGTCCTTGTCCCCTTCCGTTCGCAAGAGCCTCCGTTGGTGGTTGGTTCCCCAGAATCTGGAAAAAAGGAAAAGGCCCTGCCCATCAATCTCTTAGAGATACGAGCAGCCCGGTATGCCCTAGTAGCATGGACATCCAAACTCCAAGGGTCCCCTGTCAGAATTCAATCAGACAATGCCACAGCAGTGGCATATATCAATCATCAGGGGGGCACCAGGAGTCGTGCAGCCCAGAGGGAAGTAAATTACATCCTGAAATGGGCAGAAAAATATGTCCCAGCCATATCTGCGGTATTCATTCCAGGAGTGGAGAATTGGAAGGCGGACTTTCTAAGTCGCCAGCAATTAGGCCCAGAGGAAGGGTCCCTTCACCCCGAGGTTTTCTGGACAATATGTCAGCGGTGGGGAACATCGGATGTAGATCTTCTAGCATCCAGATTCAACGCAAAGGGGGACAGGGTTGTCTCTCGGACAAGGGATCCCCTAGCTTGCGGCTCGGATGCCCTAGTGTTCCCTTGGGATCAGTTCAAGCTGATATATGCATTTCACACCGCCAATGGTTACCTCGATTACTCCGCAGAATCAGGGTAGAAAAGAAACCAGTGATTCCGGTGGCTCCAGCGTGGCCCGAAGAGCGTGGTACGCGGAGATTGTAAAATTTCAGTGGGGAGTCCTTGGACTCTCCCACGTCGTCCGGCTTTCGCAAGGACCGATATGCCACCCTTCCTTACCAGCCCTAGGTTTGACGGCCTGGCTATTGAAGCCCACATTCTAAAAAAGAGAGGGCTCTCTAATGCTGTGGTATCTACCATGATCAATGCCAGGAAGCCGGTATCCAGGCAGATCTACTATAGAATCTGGAAGGCGTACATCGCGTGGTGTGAGGCCAAGAAATGGCATCCACATAAGTACGTAATAGGTAGGATTCTGGACTTCCTACAGTGGGCTGTAGATAGGAAGCTTGCCTTGAGTACTATCAAGGGTCAGATTTCGGCCTTGTCAATATTTTTTCAAAGGCCTTTGGCTTCGCATTCACTAGTCAAAGCCTTTATACAAGGAGTGATGCGTATTAGTCCTCCGGTTAATATTCCCATATGTCCATGGGATCTAAACTTGGTTCTGTCGGTTCTACAGAAACAACCATTTGAACCATTACAGCATATTTCCTTGGTGCTTCTCACCAGGAAATTGATTTTTCTAGTAGCCATTTGTTCGGCTAAAAGAGTATCGGAATTAGCAGCTATGTCCTGTAAGGAGCCATATCTGGTTATCCATAAGGACAGAGTAGTGTTACGTCCTCATCCAGCCTTTCTTCCTAAGGTGGTATCGAGGTTTCATTTGAACCAAGATGTGGTTCTTCCTTCTTTTTTCCCCAAACCTACTTCGGTAGAGGAAAAGTTATTGCATTCTTTGGATGTAGTAAGAGCAGTTAAAGCTTATCTAAAAGCCACTGCTCAGATTCGCAGAACGGATACTTTGTTTATTCTGCCGGAAGGCCCCAGAAAGGGTCAGGCAGCGTCAAAATCTACTTTAGCCAAGTGGATTCGACAGGTCATTATGCAAGCTTATGGCTTGAGAAGGAGACCGCCTCCGTTCAAAGTTAGAGCGCACTCCACGAGAGCAGTTGGAACTTCATGGGCAGTGCATCACCAGGCCTCCCTGGCTCAAATCTGTAAGGCCGCAACGTGGTCTTCAGTTCACACGTTTACTAGGTTCTACCAGGTGGACGTTAGAAGTCAGGAGGATGTCGCCTTTGGGCGCAGTGTGTTGCAGGCCGCAAAAGATCCTCATGTCTGATAGCGCTCAGCTTATATATGGTGTATCCCCCCCCTCATTTGGCATTGCTTTAGGACATCCCATTAGTAATGACTGTCGCTCTGTGTCCCGTGATGTACGAAAAAGAAAATAGGATTTTTATAACAGCTTACCTGTAAAATCCTTTTCTTGGAGTACATCACGGGACACAGAGCTCCCACCCCTCTTTTGGGGACACTTATTGCTTTGCTACAAAACTGAGGTGCTCCCGGATGGGAGGGGCTTATATAGGGGAGGGTACTTCCGGTTTTGGAAGTTGCCAGTGCCAGCACCTGACGGTAACTATATAACCCATTAGTAATGACTATGTCGCTCTGTGTCCCGTGATGTACTCCAAGAAAAGGATTTTACAGGTAAGCTGTTATAAAAATCCTATTATTGGTTGGATGCTACAAAAATAGAGAGTACACATTTCATCCTGTCTAAATGACCTAGGTCATAGAGGAGAAAGGAGTTTCTCCCGTGGCTACACAATAATATATTAAAACTTTACATAATAAATATACACGTGCACTGTAAGAAAACAATTATCTCTTCCTCAGGAGAGTTTTTTATAGGTCACTCTATTTAGAGAGAAACAAGCAGGAAACACCCCAAGAACAACTAAGTGCAGAGGAAAAACAAGCACTTAGCTGTCTGGAATCATTACTGCAGGAAGAAACATCTACCTACAGTGATGAAGATAATGACGATTCTCTTTCCGCCAAACGCAAAGCCATGTTGAAAATTAAGTCAACAAACATGCCTCAATTTAAAAACAATAAACGTATAGGAGTCTTCCTGGACTTGGTCCAGGAAGACTTAAAAAAACTTAACTGGCATACAAAACCCATAGGTAATTTATCTAAAGCTGAACGCAAGGGTTTGGAAGAGCTGCGCAAGGCGGATAAAGTAATCGTAAAACCCAGTGATAAAGGTGGGAATGTGGTCCTTATGTCCGCAGCTTCCTATGAGAAGGAAGCACTTCGTCTCCTCTCAGATCAACTCACATGTAAAAAACTTACCTATAATCCCTTTGTAGATTTGGTACCACTCATCAATGATAAACTCAAATGGGCAGCAGATGAGGGTCTCCTGTCTAGACGGGAATTAGAGTACCTCAAGGTGGATGACTACAATGTCCCTACGTTTTACGTTATACCTAAGATCCATAAGAACAGGGACAACCCACCAGGTAGACCCATTGTGTCGGCCATCAGCGGCCCCATGGAGAGGATAGGCAAATATGTGGACACCCTCATCAAGGACTTAGTTAAACAACTCCCTTCCTATGTACGTGATACAGGTGATGTCCTAAAACACATAAAGGATATGCCCATCCCAGAGGGAGCCCTATTGGTCAGTGTGGATGTCGAGTCCTTATATACAGGTCCTTCTCAAAAAATTAGCATATTGTGATAAAGTTCATTATTTTCTGTAATGTACTGATAAACATTAGACTTTCATATATTTTAGATTCATTACACACAACTGAAGTAGTTCAAGCCTTTTCTTGTTTTAATATTGATGATTTTGGCATACAGCTCATGAAAACCCAAAAATCCTATCTCAAAAAATTAGCATATTTCATCCAACCAATAAAAGAAAAGTGTTTTTAATACAAAAAGTCAACCTTCAAATAATTATGTTCAGTTATGCACTCAATACTTGGTCGGGAATCCTTTTGCAGAAATGACTGCTTCAATGCGGCGTGGCATGGAGGCAACCAGCCTGTGGCACTGCTGAGGTGTTATGGAGGCCCAGGATGCTTCGATAGCGGCCTTAAGCTCATCCAGAGTGTTCTTGCGTCTCTCAACTTTCTCTTCCCAATATCCCACAGATTCTCTATGGGGTTCAGGTCAGGAGAGTTGGCAGGCCAATTGAGCACAGTAATACCATGGTCAGTAAACCATTTACCAGTGGTTTTGGCACTGTGAGCAGGTGCCAGGTCGTGCTGAAAAATGAAATCTTCATCTCCATAAAGCTTTTCAGCAGATGGAAGCATGAAGTGCTCCAAAATCTCCTGATAGCTAGCTGCATTGACCCTGCCCTTGATAAAACACAGTGGACCAACACCAGCAGCTGACATGGCACCCCAGACCATCACTGACTGTGGGTACTTGACACTGGACTTCAGGCATTTTGGCATTTCCCTCTCCCCAGTCTTCCTCCAGACACTGGCACCTTGATTTCCGAATGACATGCAAAATTTGCTTTCATCCGAAAAAAGTACTTTGGACCACTGAGCAACAGTCCAGTGCTGCTTCTCTGTAGCCCAGGTCAGGCGCTTCTGCCGCTTGCTTTCATCCGAAAAAAGTACTTTGGACCACTGAGCAACAGTCCAGTGCTGCTTCTCTGTAGCCCAGGTCAGGCGCTTCTGCCGCTGTTTCTGGTTCAAAAGTGGCTTGACCTGGGGAATGCGGCACCTGTAGCCCATTTCCTGCACACGCCTGTTCACGGTGGCTCTGGATGTTTCTACTCCAGACTCAGTCCACTGCTTCCGCAGGTCCTCCAAGGTCTGGAATCGGTCCTTCTCCACAATCTTCTTTAGGGTCCGGTCACCTCTTCTCGTTGTGCAGCGTTTTCTGCCACACTTTTTCCTTCCCACAGACTTCCCACTGAGGTGCCTTGATACAGCACTCTGGGAACAGCCTATTTGTTCAGAAATTTCTTTCTGTGTCTTACCCTCTTGCTTGAGGGTGTCAATGATGGCCTTCTGGACAGCAGTCAGGTCGGCAGTCTTACCCATGATTGCGGTTTTGAGTAATGAACCAGGCTGGGAGTTTTTAAAAGCCTCAGGAATCTTTTGCAGGTGTTTAGAGTTAATTAGTTGATTCAGATGATTAGGTTAATAGCTCGTTTAGAGAACCTTTTCATGATATGCTAATTTTTTGAGATAGGATTTTTGGGTTTTCATGAGCTGTATGCCAAAATCATCAATATTAAAACAAGAAAAGGCTTGAACTACTTCAGTTGTGTGTAATGAATCTAAAATATATGAAAGTCTAATGTTTATCAGTACATTACAGAAAATAATGAACTTTATCACAATATGCTAATTTTTTGAGAAGGACCTGTACATCTATCCCCCATGAATGGGGTATTTTGGCAGTCTACCACTTTCTGTAACTCACCTTTCCTCACATGGCAGCACAAAATGAATTTATCCTGGAGCTGCTGGAACTGGCACTAAAGAACAATTTTTTTCAATTTGCCACCAAATTTTTCCAGCAGCTCCAGGGTACCTCGATGGGAGCCCCATGGGCCCCACCATATGCATGCCTCCATCCCGGCTGGTGGGAGGAAGACACGGTGTTCACCTCCTCGTTGTACCTCAGCTACGCATGCGCCTGGCTGAGGTACATCGATGACGTGTTCATGGTGTGGAAGGGGACCCCCACACAGCTGAACCAATTCATTGATGAGCTGAACCAAAACATGCGGAATCTACGCTTTACTTTTGTCTCCAGTCCCTCAGAGATTTCCTTTCTGGATTTAAAAATAAGTATCCATGAGGGACATCTAATCACGGAGACATTCAGAAAAGCATCAGCAGCGAACACCTTACTGAGGGCAGATAGTCACCACCCAGTTTCCCTCAAACGAGGTATCCCAGTGGGACAATTTCTTAGAATCCGCAGAAACTGCTCCAGTGAAGAAAGCTACTGTAAAGAGTCAGAATCCCTCTATCAAAGATTTAGAGAAAGAGGATATGCACATAGGACCCTTCGTAGGGCTAAAAGCATAGCGAGCAAACGCTCGCGTGAAGAATTACTTCAACCCAAATCCAAACAGCAGTTTAATCAAGTCGAGCCAGTCAGGTTTATCACACAGTTTGGTTCCCAGTGGCACCAGTTACGTGCAGTACTATCAGAACACTGGCACAGCCTGACAGGCAGTAAACTACTCAAAGAAATAGTAGGAGATAGACCCCTAATTACAGCCAAAAGAGCTAGGAACCTCAGGGACGAATTAGTCAGTAACGAATACATACGCCCAGTGGATAGGAATTGGCTAACAGACATGCCACGCACAGTGGGTATGTATGCATGTGGCCATTGTGGCACTTGTAAGTATGTGGATAAAACCAAAAACTTTAGAAATTCACTCTCTAGCAATACATACCCAATCAAGTCTTTTATCAACTGCAGTACAGCACGAGTACTGTATATTTTGGAATGCCCATGCCATCTCCTGTATGTTGGCAAAACCAAGCGCCAACTCAGAGTGCGGTTCGCAGAACATTTAAAGAGCATTCGTCTCAAGGAGGACACTCCAGTAGCCCAACATTTTTTAAAATTCCACGAGGGCAAAACACAAGGTCTACGAGTCAAGGGCTTTTATGCCCTGAATCTATCAGAAAGACGTGGGGATTTTGACACGGTTCTGATCAGATACGAAAAATCGTGGATTTTTAGACTACAAACACTCCAACCCAAAGGGTTAAATACAGAAATGAGCCTGAAAATATTTCTGGAACCCTGAAGTCATCATGTCTCTGACTAGTGACATTTGCTGTCTGACTTTTGATCGGGGTCCCCCTCAGTACAAACCAAGCGTGCGATTTCTTTGAGTATTGTGTAATATAGACTCCACGTGAATAGGGGCTATTTGGCAACATATAAATAGGTGGGGAACTGTGGCTGGCACTCTGCTATACCTTTAAATTTCAAATCTTGAATCTTTAACCTATTTCTGCCTCTACAAAAATCATCAAAATTCAAAATAGAATATTGTAATCTGAGTCCTATTCCTTCATGACACAATGTGAAAGTACTCTTTACATGATTTTTTAGCACTTTCTGTTATTCACCACAAGATGGCGCTACTACGTCCACCAGTGGGATCAGGCTTTTGATTGGCTGAATTATGCTATTTAATAAGGGCATTAACTGACCACTGACACATCAGGAAGAAGTGACATCACGGTCACGAAACGCGTCATGTCCGACGCAGTGGTCCAGAGCTAGGACTAGTTCCCCCATGTCCCCTCCTATCTTCTAGTAAACATCCCCGTTACAACGGCCGGAAAATCTGCATAGAGATCTCCAAGGAACCTTGAGGAAATGCCTATTGCCCCCAGTGGCAGAACTAAGGACTGCACCAACTTCAAAGCCCCTCTCCATGTGTGGATCTAGACGCTGTCTCCAGTTGATGAGACTTCAAGCGCCGCACAGCCAGCGTCGGCAACACATGACTGAATGAGAGATGCTCTCCACGCGGCACATGATCCGAGGATCCCTCCTTCACAAGCGGGGCACAGATACAGCTGAAGCAGACCGTGAGTGACGGTCGGAACTCTTTACTGAACCACAGGACGGGTAAGCCAGTGAGCTACTATATGGTTACCCACTATACTAAATCACACAGTATCACTCACTTGTAATGAACAAAACCTCAGTCCTTAGGCATAAACTCTCCTCACCCAGGAAAACCCAGGACTAATCTTTAGTCCCCATGTAGAGATATTTCACGAAAGGACATACCCTACAGATATCTCTTTATATAATCCTCTGAATGTTCGTCTCCTATGTCAGTCTATTTAGACACAATAAGCCCACATATCGAGGATACTCACATCCATACGCAGTGCTTTTCTGACATGCTATATATATATTGGCATTTTTGGGACCTTCTAGAACGCGCAGGATTATTCACAGTATTTCCAGCAACCATTTATGCGAACTATCTCTGAGTTTGATTTCCATGATGATTCAGGAACTGTCATGCTGACACCTCATCAAGGATTTTTCTAATATAAGTTCCGCATACATCTTTCTTGGTTCTCTTTCTTAATTTAGCAGGTTTTCCAGGTTCTGTCATAAATTTATGCCCGGGCATATGATGTTAACAGCTCTTAGAGAGCTTAGATAGGCAAAGTGGGGGGTAATAGTCCTCTCTGCCATCTTTTTTAGATAATTGTTTTCTTACAGTGCACGGTGTATATGTATTATGTAAAGTTTTAATATATTATTGTGTAGCCACGGGAGAAACTCCTTTCTCCTCTATGACCTAGGTCATTTAGACAGGATGAAATGTGTACTCTCTATTTTTGTAGCATCCAACCAATAGTCTTTTTTCATTATTAACCATTAGAATGGTAGCTGAATCTCCATTTAACCTTAGTTGGGAATTTCCCAACATTCCCCTTTCCCCCCCTAGCCCAGTCCCTTATCCCCTTTTCCCTATTCATATTTAACAGTTGGGCAGAAAAAGCTGGTGCCACCCCCGAACAAATCTGTAAGGCAGCTACATGGACAAGTCTGACGACCTTTGCCCGTCATTATAGATTAGATCTCATGACGGCTGGGGACCAGGCTTTCGGAAGGAAAGTCTTACAGGCTGTTGTCCCACCCTAAATGGGGTAAGTCTCGATTATCCTCTCGGGTGCTGTCCTGAAAGACGTTTTGGAAAAATGCAAGTTAGACTTACCGGTAACTTGTTTTCCATTAGGCTTTCAGGACAGCAGGATCCCGCCCTTTTTTTATGCTGTGGCTGTAATACTATGTAATAACTGTCGCTTATGTGTTGCAGCTGGGGCTGGAGGTTCTCTACAAACAACTGATGGCAACGTGGAGACCTCCAATTAAAGACTTAATTGATAAGGTGTTTCCTGTAGGAGGAGGAGCCATGATCTCTCGGGTGCTGTCCTGAAAGCCTATTGGAAAACAAGTTACCGGTAAGTTTAACTTGCATTTTCGTCCGCCTAATGTGGCAAGTAAACGATCCCAGGCCAAAAAAGCACCTGCTGAGGGACAGAAGCGTCCCTAGTTTCGCAAGCCCAACAAGCCTGCAAACAAATCTACGTCCGCATGAAGGTCTGTCCCCACCCATCTCTCGGTTAGAGGGGACGTATTCGCGACCTGGTGGACATCTCAGATCTTCGACCGGTGGGTTTGCGAAGTAGTTTCCTTAGGGTACAAGATAGTCCTCTCTTGCCCACCGAACAGATTTTTTTTTTTCCCTCCAACCGCCAGCTTCAGCCGACTCGTCGGGAAGCCCTATATGGGGCGGTTCAAGACCTGCTGATATGCAGGGTGATCATTCCTGTTTCAGAACAGGAATGGTTTCAGGGGTTTTACTCAAATCTGTTCGTAGTACCAAAGAAGAAGGGGGTTCGTCCAATCTTGGATCTCAGGGCCCTCAATTGCTTTGTGAATGTACAAAGATTCCGGAGGGAGTTGGTTCGCTCTGTTGTCCCTGCCCTCCATCTGGGGGATTTTCTGGCATCCTTGGTCATCAAGGACGCATACTTGCATGTCCCCATATGCACCAGGCATCAGATGTCTGCGCTTTGCAGCCGGGGAAGACCACTACCTCTCCCCTTTGGCCTGGCATCGGCACTGAGGATGTTCACCAAGGTTCTCGCCCCGATTCTGGCCCTTCTAAGACAGCGTGGCATCGCTATCGTGGACTACTTGGACGATCTTCTTTTGAGGGCCACTTCAAGCTCAGAATTAGAGGTGAGCGTGTCTATAACCTGTCAAACCCTCCGATACTTTGGTTGGGTGCTGAACACTCAGAAGTCAGTATTGGTACCGACACAACTCCTAATGTATCTGGGGTTGATTCTGGACTCCTCAGAGGCGAAAGTTTTTCTCCCTATGGGAAAGTTGCAGACCCTTCGGGCTGCAGTGCGGCAGTTGACGGCCCAAAGATGGTTGTCACGCCGCTTTTGCATGCGAGTCCTGGGCCTCATGGTAGCCTCCTTTTTGAGGCGGTACAGTATGCGCAATTTCACACGCGAGTGTTACAGAAGGTAATTCTGTCCAGAAGGGACAAGTGCCCATCATCCCTGGATTGTCAAATCCGGGTGAGCCACCTAGTCAGGACCTCCCTAATTTGGTGGCTGACATCACTGGCACTTCTGTCCGGGTAGTCGTTCCTTCCTTTTTACTGGATGGTGGTCACGACGGACGCCAGCCTTACCGGTTGGAGGGGAGTCTGGGGGGTTCAGTCGAACCTGGGTCGCTGTACTCCGAAGGAATCCCACTTGCCGATCGATGTCCTGGAACTCCGGGCGATCAGGCTGTGCCTCTCCACATGGTCGCAGAGGCTACAGGGGCGTCCAGTCAGGATCAAGTCAGAAAACGCCACGGCGGTGGCATATGTTAACCATCAGGGAGGAACAAGAAGCTTGGCTGCAGCAGCGGAGATCGCTCACATCCTAAGGTGGGCAGAAAGGAGCGTATCGGCCCTGTCGGCCGTATACATTCCGGGCGTAGAAAACTGGCAGGCGGAGTCGCCAGATGTTGGACCAAGAAGAATGGTCTCTACACCCGGAGGTGTTTCAGCTCCTTTGCCAAAGATGGGGTATGCCAGACGTAGATCTCCTGGCTTCTCGACTCAATCGGAAGGTATTGAGGTTTGTGGCCAGGCATTATGGTTGTGAGCGTGGATGAGTGAGCACGTCTCCAGCCTGAGCTCCCATGCTGCCCCAGTATACTAACCTTGTCAAGCTCTTGCTGCTAATGGATCCCGGAAAATGCCATCAATAATCTGCCTGCCGGTCAATCTCCTGCTGAACGCGTTAGCAGACCGGGAGACAGGGTGAGCGCGCTGGACCTGGGACCGGCTTGTACTAGCAGCATTCTGAAGACAAACAGACCAGATCCCTTGAAAATACAGAGGGTCTCCTATGATACTCCACTGTCGCTCGCTATCAGCCATGTGCGGAAGCTCTCTATGGAAGCCCTATAGAGTAACTCTGTGGCCAAGTGCTCTGGAGGGACGTGGAGTGACGGGCGCGGAGGTTCTGTTTGCTACCCCCTGTGTGTGCTGTACTTTACTGTGCTGCAGCCCCGTGAGGAGGGGGAGGACTTCCGGAGTCACGGAGCCGGTGAAACATCGGAGCGACCGGAGCTGTTAGCGCCGCCAGGAGCAGACCGTGAGTGGGGATGGCGGTAGATACACAAGCCTGAGGGGCTGTCGCCTGGAGTTCCCCTCTGAGGACCACGGCTTACAGAAGGAGTGAGTGAGTGAAGGAGTGTGGAGCTTTAGCCTGATTAAACTGGAAGATTACCTATAAATAACAAAATACTCATATATCATCTGTACAAGCTGGCACCCCCTGAAGGGTGGGGGGGGGGATAAAATATGATGTGAAACAGACTGTAAAGTCATAATAGAGTTAATCTATAAGACAGTCAAATTAGTGCTACTTTTTTTTTTTTTTTGCCGCTTCCCTGCCTACTTAATTATTTACATACATTACCCTTGTGGAATATTGTTGCCCCTCTTACTGGACTGCCCAGAAGTGTTATTTATGAAACATTGACATTAGCAATGACTACACACCGACAAGCTGCGCAGCAGCCGGCTAAGGGAAGCTGGAACGAGACAGGAGGGATACAAGCGTACATGTCCCCCCCCCGTGCAGAGCAGGGGCTGCATATAGGAAAACAGGAAGAGAGGAGACGTGGGGCTATGGACACTAATGGAGATAGTGGGAAGCGAACGGACCGTAAGTCCCTGACAATAAGTCGCGGTGTCCAAGCAGCTGGAAGGGCCCATACAGAGTATGGGAGGGGATCGCCGACAACAGGACAGGGGAGGAAGCTTCCTGAGAGGGACACTTCCAATGTAGAACAATACCCCCTGAGTGAGGGAAAAGAAACTGCAGTGCGGGGGCAAGGCTGTTTGATGCCTGAAGAGGGGAGAGCCCCAATGGGGAAAGGGCGGAAACTGTCGAAGATAGCCCCTCTGAACTCTCAAATGGAATGGCACTAGATGTTCTATTTCCAAAGGGGGACCTGGTAGCAGTCTAGAGAGGAACTCTATGGGCTATGACTCTGGTCCCAGTCATAGCCCTAGGACACAAGGAGAGAAATTGAATCCACAGGTCACAAACCCCACAAGCCCCTCACTGGAAGAGGGGGAGAAGGGGACCCCGTTGTTAAGGCGGGGGATGGGGGATGCAGCGATGGAAATTAGGGAACTACTGAGGGCCCTTCCTACAAAGACTGACATTCAGCAGCTAATTAGTGCGGTGGAGCAGTCCTGCCTGCGAGATGACTTGAGAAAAGACACACGGGCATAGGGTAGAAAGTGTGGAAGAGAACCAGGAGGTAATGGTACAGGTAGTGGCGGAGGTTCAAGACTCTATTAAAGAACATGAGGATGCCCTAAACTCATACAAGGATCAATTGGACAACTATGAGAATAGAGACAGAAGGCAGAACATCCATATAAAAGGGCTACCCAAAACAATTCAAACATCCGAACTAGCCTCAGTAGTCCAAAAAGTATTTGGTCAGATTATGGGGGCCTCCGCACCTAAATGTAATGAGATAGATGGGGTACATAGAGTCCCCACGTACATTACTCAAAATATGGAGAATCCCAGGGATGTTATATGTAGATTACACAAATCTGCAGTAAAGGAAACTATTATGAAAATGGCCCGCAGTAGTCCTGAAATTTCCCTTGATGGTACGAATCTATCATTGTACCCAGATTTAACACGCAGGACCCTGTACCAACGCTGAGCAGTTTGGCCCCTGTTGGAAGCTATGCGTTTAAAGGGGGTTAATTATCGCTGGGGGTTTCCATTTAGCTTGACGGCCTCTAGGAATGGTAGAACAGCAACTTTACGGACTAAAGATGATCTGCAGTTTTTTGGTGAAACATTGGATCTCCCATTAGTAGACTTTGCAGACTGGAGGACACATAAAGTAGGGATCCCTGTACAGCGGCCGAAACAGTGACAACAAGCTTCCCCTAGGGGCCAACAAAGAAATCGTCAAGGGAGACCTAGACCCACATAAAAGACAAGACGACCTAACAGATGACTTACTGAATGAAGTTCCTAAGAATTGGCGTGGGGTTCCCCCCCCCCCCTTTTTTTTTCCTTCCCCTTTTTTGAATGATAGGGCAAAATTTATATATGGCAATGGGACCTTTTTTAATTTTTTTTTATTATTTATTTTCGGTCTTTTTTTTTTATTTTATTTTTCTCTCCCTCCCTTACCAAAGCTAATTATATTTACGGATGGTTAAAAGGTTTTTTTTTTCCCCGGCAAGGGGGGAGGGTATGGGATTAAAAACCCAGGTGAACAGATATAAGGGGTGAGCTGGGCCGCGGCCCTTGATATATGTTATATGTGCTGTATATGTAAATATGTGCATGTGGAAGAAACAATTTTCTTCAGCGGGGGGAATATGTATTTATGCCAGTATAATAAGTTATAGTATGGGGGGAGGATATAGGTGGCATTTCAGTATTAAAAAAGGTTTCTGGATGTTACAGTTAGAAGACTTCGCTATTGGGCGAATATAAGAGAATAGTGTCTGGGGCGGAGGGAACTGGAGTGGGGTACTAAGGGATATGCTGTTTTTTTAGGACGGTCCCGATATAACGGGATTGGTTGAACTGGTATCAGTGAGGGGGTGGAGAGGTCCTGGTACAGGGCGTGCACGCAGACCCCTCTACCAGTTAGTTGGGACGCTTCCGAGGGGGAGATGTACTCGGAGTAGCTTTGGGGGGAGGGAGGGGATGTTTTTCTTGTTTTTTGTTTTTTTGTCTTTTTTTTTTCTTCTTCTTCTGGTGAAGAGCAAGGAGTTCAAGATATGGCTGGTATCTTGAGAGATGACTACACCATTAAAAATTGTATCGTACAATGTGAGGGGACTGTGTTCACAGCATAAAAGGGGCGACCTCTGGCATTAACTGCATCATTATGCTGCGGACATAGCATTTTTTATAAGAAACGCATTTCAGGGAGGGGTCTATACCTGTTATGCCTGGACACATGTTCAATCACTGGTACCATGCAACATCGCCAATTGCTAGAGAAAGGGGGGTTACAATTGCTTTCAAGAAAACTTGCCCATGGGTATTGATGTCTGTACAAGCTGACAGAGAAGGTCGTTTTCGATTTGTTAAAGGTACAATACATAGCCAGCGATACACATTTGCTGCAATTTATGCACCAAATACAGGGGCAATTAATTTTCTTGCTAAAATGTTGAAGATGCTGGAGAAATTTTGGGGAAGGTTGTTTGATCTTGGGCGGAGATTTCAATATTGTACTGGACCCAAGTTTGGACACAACATCAGGGAAAACATCTCTCTCTTTTAGAGCTCTAAAGCATTTAAAACAACTTCTACGCACTCAACACTTGGTTGATAGCTGGCGGGTAATGCACAATGGAGTAAAGGACTACAGTTATTACTCTAAAACACATAAAATGTACTCGCGTATTGATGGTAGATCAATTCTATTTAGAAAAGGTCCGAAATTGTACCACCAAGTCCATAACCCTCTCAGATCATGCCCCAATAACGAGGTTTCTGGCCAGGTCAAGAGACCCATGGTCAGACGCGACAGATGCGTTGGTGGCACCGTGGAGTCATTACCGGCTAATCTATGCCTTCCCTCCTCTGAAGCTCCTTCATTGTCTGCCTGTAAAGTCCAAGGGGGCGGCACCTTTCATGCATTTGTTGCATGTTTTCTTTCATTCATACAATCACTTTAAAGTTGGCCCTTTACACAGATTCTACAAAATAACTAGCAATTTCTCCCTTAGACTACATGCGCACTTCACATCCTGCTCCTATGCATTCAATACCCATGTTGTTGTGTGCCAAGGAGACACAAGTGCGGAATCCAGCCCCACTTCTTGTGAAAGTCTGACAGGCTGAAATACAGTACACTGCAGCAGGATAGGGCTGGCTCTCACATTTAGGGCTCTGAGTTCAAGGACGTAAGCCCAGAATACCTGGCACTGAGCATGCAGAACACTACACATGCTGTGTGCATGTGACCTTAAAACTGAACTCCAAGCAGATATAAAAGACTCAAATTATTGCAGCTCTCTATTTTGCATGCTCTTTTTTTTTTCTTTATGCAAACAGTATAAGCACCTGGATTTGACTTGGTATCACCTTCTTGCAGTCCCGATACAGTAGAGCTCAGGCTGAAAGAGAGGAAGCAGTACAAGGAACCAGTCATTTGTACTGCAGTGCAGGGGACATGCTTATAGGAGGGAAGAGCAAAGATGAGCTCATCGTTCTGCTGCTTCTCCTTTCACTGTCCAGGCATTAGCTGGGGGAGGAACTAGAACTAAGTGGTGTTGATTTGTAGCAGAAAAAAAACTTATGTCCTGACCGACAGGAAGCAGAAATACAAATCCTTTGTCAGGAAAGACAACCCTTACATGAGTTTAATCTACGATGTCTGTATGCAGCGTCTTTGTTTCCTGCAAATGGGCAAGTGCCCGCTCACCAATACTGCAATCAAGTCCCAAACTAAACGTCCTGAAATAGGCAGGCTCTTCAGGTAACCTGACTGGCTACCTCACAACTGAACGCTCACACTGTTGGTGCAGGTGCACCTGGATATGCACCCAGGATCCCCCTCTTAGGCAGGATGTTCCCTAACGGGCCGTGGATGCAGGAACGGTATGCCAACCTGAGAGGCATCACCTCTCCATAGGTCTGGTCTTCTCCTCTGCCTCTTGGTGTCCCCTTCCCCCTGCCAGACAAGATGGACTCCTTTCCTTCTTTTATCCTGAGGGCAGCTGGTCTGTATAGTTTTGTCCCCATAGGAAACTATTGGGCCGTTTGTGTTAGGGACAACATGCTCCACATTCCTTCCTCCCTGCCAATGAGGAAGCAGGGGAGTAAGCAGAGTGAGCAGCTCTGTGTGTGTTTCTGCTCAGTGAGAGGAGGAGGAGGAGAGGGAGGAATTCCCCCACAGGAGCTGACATGCTTCTCTCCCTTCTGAGAGCCTGTGTCTGTGTCAGTCCCAGCAGCGGCTGGAGGAAGATGCAGGCCCGCGGGGCACCCGCTACACCTCCAATGATCAGACTTGTCCTGACACTCCTCCCCTGCACAGCCGTTCACTGAAAAAATCAGTGTAATGTTGCTTCTCCCCCCAGTTCTTATATAGCTGAGAACATAGGGAATGTGATCACTTATAATGTCTTTCTATAGGTGTATCTAAAATGGAAATAGTATAAATGTGATTGTGTATTCTTTCACAAATTGTTTGGTTTTTCCAATGTAGAAGGCCCAACGGTGGCACCAGAGTAGATATATTGCTCCAGTTGTTTGAAAGTTTACAAAATGTTTTGGCATGCCTTTTTTCCCCATTTGGGTAGTATTATCAATGCAAATATGTTTGCAGTATGTACAGTGGTAATCTACTACATGGGTCACTCCACTACATGGGTCACTCCATGAGTCACTCCATGATGGTAGAAAATGACTAGGTATCAATCATGTTTTTATAGATGACCTCTTTTAAAAAATTAAACGTGGTTGATTTTCTTCCATTTATATTTTATTGTTTTTTCCATATACAAAATTATTTTTACACAAAACTTATTACATCTCTTCATAAGAAATATAAAAATTTAAATAGATTTCCCCTTTCCCCATGCCACATATATATATGTATATATATTTAATTATTTTAAACCATTCCCTTATTGTAGGTCTTTCTGGGTCAAGCCATTTTTTTGGTATTACTCGCTTTGCTGTGGTTTAAAAAAAAAGGAACTATTGTATGCTTATACTGTATTATTATTCTATTTATACTGTGGAATAAACAGCTCCGCAGATTATCTGGTACCTCTGTTTCAGTAATTTCAAATATCTTTTGCCTCACCTCCCACCAGTATTCACGTATCTTTGGGCATTCCCACCATATGTGGTTTATAGTACCTTGTGAATTACATTCTCTCCAGCACAATGGAGATTTCTCTGGTTGATATTTATGTCCTTTAACTGGAGTTATATATTATCTAGCCAGACATTTATAGTTAATTTCTATGCTATTTATATCTACTGAATAACTATATACAGCTCTTAGTGTTTTGTTTAATTGTTGCTCTGTTAGTCGTGTACCCTATTGCCTTCTTCCAATGTATGGAGGTATTTTCGGCTCCGCCATTTCCTTAGTTATTTTATATACTGTATCTTTGCTATACAATGGTTAACAGGCCCCTGAGAGTTACAATAGCTTTTCAAATTAATTCAACTTTTCTTCTGATCTTATCGGTTGTGGGAGCGTTGGTACAAAATGTTTTAGCTGTAAATACCTACATTTATAAAAAAAAAATCCATTCCTCCCTTGTGTTTCAATTCTTGAAATGGACATAGTTTCCCTTTTTCTATAATAACTTTTAACTGTGTATTTTTAGCCCAATCCCCAGATTGTGCCTATTTCCTGGTTAAAAAAAAAAAATGTAAATGAGAATTAAAGGTGAATTATATTCCCACTGTGCTTGTCTGTGCAATCTATCCCAAACTCAACAAAACAAAAACATTTCTAGTTAATTCTGGGACTTTTTTATTTAACCACTTACAGACTGAAAGATTTTCCTGCTTAACCCCTTAAGGACCGAGCCTCTTTTTTAGATGTGGTGTTTACAAGTTAAAAACAAGTTTTTTTGCTAGAAAATTACTTTGAACCCCCAAACATTATACATTTTTTTTTCTAACACCCTAGAGAATAAAATGGCGGTCATTGCAATACTTTGTCACACCGTATTTGCGCAGCGATCTTACAAGCACACTTTTTTTATAAAAAAAGACACTTTTTGAATAAAAAAATAAGGCAACTGTAAAGTTAGGCAATTTTTTTTTTTATATTGTGAAAGATAATGTTATTTTGAGTATATTGATACCCAACATGTCACGCTTCAAAATTGCGCCCGCTCGTGGAATGGCGACAAACTTTTACCCTTAAAAATCTCCATAGGCGACGTTTAAAAAATTCTACAGGTTGCATGTTTTGAGTTACAGAGAAAGGTCTAGGGCTAGAATTATTGTTCTCACTCAAACGTTCGTGGCGATACCTCACATGTGTGGTTTGAACACCGTTTTCATATGCAGGCGATGCTCACATATGCGTTCGCTTCTGCGCGAGACCTCGACGGGACGGGACGCTTTAAAAAATATTTTTTATTATTTATTTATTTTTACACTCTTTTTAAAAAAAAAAAATTGGGTCGCTTTTATCTCTATTACAAGGAATCTAAACATCCCTTGTAATAGAAAAAAGCATGACAGGTCCTCTTAAATATACTACTGCACCCCGGGTCTTTACAAAGGTTCTGGCCCCGCTCCTGGCCAGGCTAAGGGCTCAGGGCATTACAGTTGTAGCTTATTTGGACGATCTGCTGTTGGTGGATCAGTCGATAGACCATTTGAACCAGTCTGTGGTCAGAACAGTCAAGTTTCTGAGATACTTATTGTGACAGGGGTCACTTGGGGCACAGGGTGAATGAGAATCCCACCATGATCTGTGATAGCCATATCCCATACTGTATATACATGGCATATATTGGGTATATACTGTGTGTGGGCTGTTATGTAATACTTGCTGTGATGGGGTGTGATTGCATTCTATTTTCTATTGTGGCGTGTTTGAGTTAAGCCTGTAATTATAGGGATTGCATTCTATTTTCTATTGTGAATAGTGATAATTAAGTCTGTAAGTATAGGTATTGGACTCTAGCAGACCGTCTGGCTCGGGGAACACAAAAGATCATGCATAATCATTTAAACTGAAATGTGGATTGGGAGACAAAAGCTAGCCTACTGTCATATGTGTGAGTCATCAGCTGTAGTTAAGTGGCTCATGTAAATTAGCTCTGGTCAAAGATGTATTCTGAGAGGAGGGTCAGAAACTCCTCTCTATGTGTATATAAGTTGCAGTGTTTTGCAATAAAGTGTCAGTCTATTCTGGAAAGATACAGAGCGTTGTCTCGTTCTTCTGGAAGGATTATTCCTATGGGAAGTGGTCGCTTGACTGTGGAGGATCTGTAGCGAATGTGTGTCCAGGAGAGGGAATATCGGAAACGGCGTTAAACCCCTTTCATATTTGGGGTGCCGTTACATTGGTTGGCAGCGGTGGGATTTTCCCTCCAGTTCCTGGGACACTCCAAACCACCACAGTGAATGACCAGCTATGCAGCCTGCAGGAAAGCCACGCTGAAAGACCTACTTGAGAGCCATGGAGGGACCAGTGGGACAAAGAACAAGGCCACCTTGATCAGGGAGCTAGCCGAGATGGATCAGAGGGATGGTGATGCAGGACCCCGGTCAGTTGAAGACTTGTTTCAGCAACGAGTTCGAGAGCGGTTGGCATTATATGGTGCTAACCCATCAGAGACCGCCATACAGACGGCCATTAAAGACATCCAGCTGCAGGATGAGTGACAAGAGAGAGAACTAGAGTGACAAGAGAGAGAACTAGAGCGGCAACATGAGCAGAGAATGGTGGAAATACGGCAATCACAGACAACACCTAAAGATGCAGCGCCTTTCCGTAAGTTGCCCTTTCGGGCGTTCAAACTATTTAAGGAAGGAGAGGAGGAAATTGAAGCGTTCCTGCAGGACTTTGAGAGACTATGCCAGATACATGAAGTACTGCCCCAAGATTGGGTCGCCTTACTGGCAAGTAATTTAACGGGCAGAGCGGCGGATGCGTATCGGACCCTGGAGGATGAGGACGCTAAAGACTATGACCGGGTAAAAGAAGCTCTGCTAACCCGATTTGCCATTACACCCGAAGCCAGCCGGATTAAGTTTCGAGAATCCCGGAAACAAGCCCACATAACATACGTGTTTAAATATATTTTTATTCCAAAAAAATTTTTTACATACATATATCTTTTATATCATTGCCAATCAACACATATACATTACAAAAGAAAAATATACAAAACATTCACTTACAACAAAGATGGGTCCTTCCTTTAACGTAATTTACTCTTCTCCCCTCTCTCCATTCCCTTTTAATTAATTTACATGGCCTCTATGATATATCTTTGTCCCCCTATCCTTTTTTCCCCCTTCTCTTTCCTTTACCTTCCCCCTTTCCTCCCTCTCTTTCTCCATTATCCTCCCTTCCCCTCTCCCCCCCCAATAAAAAAAAAAAATTCCTCTGCCTTCCGCTCCCTCCCTTCCCCTCCTTCCCTCTACCAACTCACATATCCACCTCGTAATCCACCTCGTATTAAACTTTTAGTGCCTAGTGCCCTCTTTCCCCTTACCTATTCTACCCTTCCCCTCCCCTTTTCCCCTTAAAATTAACTATCATGTTTTCTGTATTATCATTAATTTATGAGGAATCGCGAGAACTTCTCTCTGCCTCCCAAAAAAGAAAAAAAAACCCTCTTATTGTCTGCCGTGATATTAGTGCTTTTTATTTATTTGAGAGGAGAAATAATTTTTATTTGCCTCAATCCAACCCCTCCCGAGAGAGAGAAAAAACAGCTCTCTCTCCACCTACTTTCAAATTTGAAAAAACCCTTGTGCCCTCTTTTATTTACCCTACCCTTCCTCCCTTTCTCAATCTCCTCCCCTCCCCTTATTATGACTTTAACTTTTAGTGCCTAGTGCCCTTTTTCCCCTTACCTATTCTACCCTTCCCCTCCCTTTTTCCACTTTAAATTGACTATCATGTTTTCTATATTATCATTAATTTATGAGGAGTCGCAAGAACTTCTCTCTGCCTCCAAAGGGAAAAAAAAAAAAACCCTCTAAGAGCCGGTTCACACCAGGGCGACTCGTCAGGCGACTCAGTCGCCTGACAAGTCGCGTCCCACGCTTTTCAATGGAACCGTTCTAAGTAAGAGCGACTCAGGTCGCTCCGACTTAGAAAAAGGTTCCTGTACTACTTTTGGGGGCCACCCAAGGCGACCTGCATTGACTTCTATACATAAGTCTTATGCAAATCGCCTCGGCGGGCGTCTCAAGTCGTCTTGAGATCACGCCGCCGAGGTTGCCCCCACAAGTCGTGCCGCGTCGCACCGCCCTGGTGTGAACTGGGTCTTATTGTCTACCGTGATAATAGTGCTTTTTATTTATTTGTGGGAGGGAATCATTTTTATTTGCCTCAATCCAACCCCTCCCGAGAGAGAGAAAAAACAGCTCTCTCCACCTACTCTTATTTCAAATTTGAAAAAACCCTACCCTTCCTCCCTTTCTCAACCTCCTCCCCTCCCCTTATTATAACTTCCGTGACATTTGTGTTTTTATTAATTAATGGGAGGGCCCGGGTATCATGCAGAGAAAAAAAAGAAAGAAAAGGGGGGGGGAGGGGGGACACCATTTCCCCACAGAGAGTCCGACCAAAATACCATTAGGTGCCGTCCTCTCTTCTCATATACCCCTCATATACCGTCGAGTGTCTAAACTCCTCCCAGCCCTTCCAAATTCTAATAAATTCAGTTTTAGAGTCCTTATGCAAATATGTTACCTCTTCCATATATCTTATTTTATCTACTTCCCTCAGCCATTCCTGTATCGTTGGGGCCTGCTTATCCTACAAGCCCACATAACATACGTGGAGTGGGCACATCGTCTGCAGCGAAACCTTAAGGGCTGGTTCCAGGGAAGCCACGCTCATACCATAGAGGACATCACCCAGCTAGTACTCTTAGAACAGTTCTTTAACCACACCCCTCCGGTACTACGGGATTGGGTGCGAGACAAGCAACCACGGACTGTACAGCAAGCGGCTACTTTGGCCGATGAATATCTGGACTCTCGAAGGTCAGGCGGAAGCGAGCGCTATCCACTATCTCGGCCCAGTTTATCAGCCTCTAACCCAACTTCAGCACCAACCCCAGCGGCCACTTACCCTCAGCAGCCCAGGTTCAACTCCCAGGACTACGCACAACCCATCAGGTGTTTCGGATGTAAACAGCTAGGGCACAAAAAGCCAGACTATCCGTTGAATCCAGCCATCCAGTCCCAGTCATGGAGACAGCCAGCAAGGGGGAACCCCCGCGCACCCCTGCCTGTGGCCCACTGCATTGAGGAGGAAGAACATTGGGGCGTCCTGCACAAGGCTGATCCAATACAAGCAGCTAACCGGGCCACTTGGAAACAACACAGGCAGACTGTCCGGGTTAATGGAACGGTAGCCAATGGCTTACGTGATAGTGGCGCTACCATGACCCTACTACAGAAGAACCTCATCCCAGAGAGCCAACACACCGGAGACACTGTAGCAGTAAGAGTAGCGGGAGGTACCGTCTTCCGGCTACCCGTTGCCCGTGTTCACCTGGATTGGGGGGTTGCTTCGGGACACGTGAATGTGGGGGTGATGAAGGATTTGCCAGCGGATGTACTACTGGGGAATGATTTGGCCCCCCTCCTTTCTGCTTACGCCCCGATGGGCCCCGATGAAGTCAACCCTGTGACTACCCGTGCCCAGACACGTACTACTGGAACCAGTCCGCTTGCTGCTGAGACCCAGGTGAGACTATCTTCCCCGACACATAACTTAGGTCAGGCGCTCCTAGGCTGGGATACCCCAGAAGCATTCGGGAGGGAAACTCGGGAGGACCCGACCTTACACAAGTATAGGGCTAAGGCAGATACTCAGGAAAGGGGAATAGATGGGGAGCTTTTTGAATGGGTGGGGGATAGACTGTATAGGATCCTAAGCCATCTCAGAGAAGTAAGGCCCCTTCGCAGAAACGACAACTGGTGGTACCTAAGAAATACCAGCTGGAGATTCTGCGAATCGGGCATGATGTGCCGCTAGCAGGACATCTAGGGTTCCGTCGCACGGCCCATAGGATTACACAGAATTTCTTCTGCCCCAATTTTAGCCAGGCTGTGCGACAATACTGCAAAACGTGTGACACATGTCAACGGATAGGTAAGTGGGGGGACCACCCTAAGGCTAAACTCATGTCCATGCCTATTATTGGGGAGCCTTTTTACCGCATAGCCGTTGACATTGTGGGTCCCCTGGCCAGGCCTAGTCCATCCGGGAAGAAGTATATTCTCACCGTGGTGGACTACGCCACCCGTTACCCAGAGGCAGTAGCTATGTCTAACACTGAAGCAGAGACAGTAGCTGATGCCCTGGTTAAGATTTTTACCAGAGTGGGGTTCCCTAAGGAGATTCTCTCTGACCAGGGAACCCAGTTCACCGCGGTGCTCACCCAGCAGTTGTGGAAGGTGTGCAATATTAAGCCCTTGCTGAGCTCACCTTACCACCCCCAGACTAATGGTCTCTGCGAACGCTTTAACGGGACCCTCAAGCAAATGTTGAGGACCTTTTCGGACGCTTGCAGAGGCTGGGAGAGGTTCCTGCCTCACCTGTTATTTGTGTACAGAGAGGTACCCCAGGAATCTACTGGGTTCTCGCCCTTTGAGTTGCTCTATGGGAGAAGTGTCCGCGGACCCCTCAATCTCATCAGAGGACACTGGGAGGGAGAGACAGAGCAAGAAGGGACCCCCATAGTGCCCTACGTTCTGGAACTCAGGGACCGCATGGAGCAACTGTCTCTGATGGTAAGGGAGAATCTCCAGGCGGCCCAGGGAAGACAGAAGAGATGGTACGATCGGGGGGCCCGACAGCGTATCTTCCAGGTGGGGCAGAAGGTCTTAGTGTTAAAGCCTGTGAAGACCGACAAGATGCAGGCATCTTGGCAGGGCCCGTATAAAGTAGTAGCCCAGGTATGTGATACTACCTATGTTATTGCCAGCTGTGTAGATGAAAGAATCCAGCGAACCTTTCATGTGAACATGCTGAAGGATTATCAGGAACGGCAGGAGGATGTTGCTGCAGTATGTGCCCCTGCTGCGGATGACCCAGAAGGTTTACCCCTCCCTGACTTACTAGAGAGAGAGCCACAGACTGACCTCATTAGCCTTGTAAAGCTAGGAGACCGGTTAAGCCCCACAAAGAAGGAACAGGCTAAGCAGGTTCTGTGGGAGAAACAGGCGACGTTCTCCCAAAAACCGGCTATACGACCCTGGCTGTGCATAAGGTAGAGACCCCTTGACAAGCACCCCTTCGACAGCCCCCCTACCATATCCCTGAAGCAGTCCGAGAAGAAATGCGGAAGGAGATACAGGAGATGATTCAGTTAGGAGTCATTGAGCCTTCTGACAGCCCTTGGGCCTCGCCTGTAGTCCTGGTGCCTAAGAAAGACGGAACTACCCGGTTCTGCGTGGACTACAGGCGACTCAATGAGAAGACCACCACTGATGCCCAGGGTAGACGAACTGCTAGATCGTATAGCCAGGGGACGTTATTTAACTACAATAGACCTGTGTAAAGGTCATTGGCAGATTCCCCTGGCCGAGGATGCTATCCCCAAGTCGGCATTTGTTACCCCATTTGGTATGTACCAGTCTAAGGTCATGCCATTTGGGATGAAAAATGCCCCGGCTACCTTCCAACATATGGTGGATAGGCTCCTCGATGGCTTCCAGGATTTTGCATGTGCATACCTGGATGACATTGCGATCTACAGTGGGTCTTGGGAGGGAGCACCTGGTTCACGTAGGGGTGGTTCTGGACAAAATTCGGGCCGCAGGCCTGACCTTGAAACCAGACAAGTGCCATCTAGGTATGGCAGAGGTGCAGTACCTGGGACACCGAGTGGGGTGTGGGAACCAGAGACCAGAGCCAGCCAAGGTAGAGGCAGTAGCTAACTGGCCCACGCCCCGTACTAAGACCCAGGTATTAGCCTTCTTGGGGACTGCAGGGTACTACCGACGTTTTGTCCCTAATTATAGTGCTATCGCCAAATCCCTGACTGACCTGACGAAAAATAATTTACCCAGGCAGGTCCTGTGGTCTCCAGCTTGTGAAACCGCGTTTCTAGCCCTCAAGCAAGCACTTGTAAATGCCCCTGTCTTGGCTGCTCCAGTACCTAACAAACGTTTTCTTGTCCACACAGATGCTTCCATGTTTGGACTGGGGGCTGTGCTGAGCCAAGTTGGGGAGGATGGAGGAGAACACCCTGTCGCATACCTGAGTAGAAAGCTATTACCCTGGGAAGTGAGCTATGCGGCAGTGGAGAAGGAGTGTTTGGCCCTGGTCTGGGCCCTTAAAAAGTTGAACCCTTACTTGTACGGACAGGAACTTTCACTGGTCACCGACCACAACCCATTGGTCTGGCTTAACCGAGTCTCAGGAGACAATGGCAGGTTGCTGCGGTGGAGCTTAGCCCTACAACCTTACAACTTCACCATCAGCTACCGATCCGGTAAGCAAAATGGCAATGCTGATGGGTTGTCCCGGCAAACAGACGTCCTCCCGTGCTCCTAGTGCAATGTTGATGGGTTGTCCAGACATTAGAAGAATGGATCTATGAGCTAACTTCGGAATCAACCCATCTGGGGTCTCCTCCTGTGTTAGTCTCCTGCCGAAAGGGGAGATGTGTGACAGGGGTCACTTGGGGCACATGGTGAATGAGAACCCCACCATGATCTGTGATAGCCATATCCCATACTGTATATACATGGCATATATTGGGTATATACTGTGTGTGGGCTGTTATGTAATACTTGCTGTGATGGGGTGTGATTACATTCTATTGTCTATTGTGGCGTGTTTGAGTTAAGCCTGTAATTATAGGGATTGCATTCTATTGTCTATTGTGAATACTGATATTTAAGTCTGTAAGTATAGGAATTGGACTCTAGCAGACCGTCTGGCTGGGGGAACACAAAAGATCATGCACAATCATTTAAACTGTCATATGTGTGAGTCATCAGCTGTAGTTAAGTGGCTCATGTAAATTAGCTCTGGTCAAAGATGTATTCTGAGAGGAGGGTCAGAAACTCCTCTCTATGTGTATATAAGTTGCAGTGTTTTGCAATAAAGTGTCAGTCTATTCTGGAAAGATACAGAGCGTTGTCTCGTTCTTCTGGAAGGATTATTCCTATGGGAAGTGGTCGCTTGACTGTGGAGGATCGGTAGCGAATGTGTGTCCAGGAGAGGGAAGGTCTTAGACAGCGTTAACCCCTTTCATATTAGGCGTGTCGTTACACTTAGGTTAGATTCTTAATCTAGAGAAGTCGTCCCTGCGACCAGTGGAAAGGCTAGAGTACTGGGGTCTGGTCATAGATACAGACCAGAGGAAAGTTTTTCTGCCCCAGCCAAAAGTCAGCGCTATAAAGGGGGACTGGTCCAGGTGATGATGACGAAGAATAATCCCTCCATTCGTCTTTTCATGAGGTTGTTGGGGAAGATGGTGGCTTCATTCAAAGCCATTCCATATGCCCAATTTCATTCAAGACTGTTAAAAAACAGTATCCTCTCCGCTTGGAACAAGAATATCCAAGCCTTGGATTTGCCAATGTATATGACCCCAGGGGTGTGTCAGAGCCTCAATTGGTGGTTGATGTCCAGAAATCTGCAGAAAGGGAGGTCTTTCGTTCCTGTTGCTTGGAAGGTGGTAACAGATGCCAGCCTTTTAGGGTGGGGAGCAGTCCTGGGGGAGATGTCTGTCCAGGGCAGGTGGTCCGAGACCGAGAAGACTTTGCCCATTAACATTCTGGAAATTCGGGTGGCACACCTGGCTCTGAAGGCATGGTTGCTCAGGTTACGAAATTGTCCTGTCCAGATTCAATCCAACAATGCCACTGCTGTGGCCTATATCAATCACCAAGGGGGCACCAGAAATCGTGCAGCCCAGAGGGAGGTGAACCATATCCTAGATTGGGCAGAGAGGCATGTTCCTTGCATATCTGCAGTCTTCATTCCAGGACTAGAGAACTGGCAGGCGGACTTCTTGTGTCGCCAGCAGTTGTCTCTGGGGGAGTGGTGTCTTCACTCCGACAGCTTCTTGGCCATATGTCAAAGATGGGGGACCCCGGACATAGATCTGTTGGCATCCAGGTTTAACAAGAAAGCGGACAACAATGACAAAGGATCCACTTGCTTGCGGGATGGATGCATTAGTAACCCATTGGGATCAGTTCTCACTGATTTATGGGTTTTCCCCATTACAGCTGCTACCGCGGCTTCTTCGCAGGATCAAGGGGGAAGGAAGGCCGGTGGTTCTTGTAGCTTCGGCCTGGCCCAGAAGGTCCTGGTTCGCGGAGATCGTATAATTGTCTATGCCTTACTTTACCCTGCCCGTCTGCGAGTGACAGCGATGGGAGGCACGCATTTTTTTGATTCCCCAACAAGTGTGGAGAAGTGGTTGGAGGACAATAAAAAAGGGCTGTTACTGATTAAAATTTTCGTGTTCGATTAATCGATTTTTTTTTTAATCGATTAATCGACTAATTTCAATTAATTATAACGCACATACAGATCCAACTACTTTTAGCTGATCTCCTTGCAGGCAGATTCCCAGTGCAGCTACCGACCACTGGAAAAATCGATAGCAGGATATAAAAAACACACAAAAGGCAGCGCTCGATGGGAATAGCATTAAAACTTTTATAGTCTTCAAGTAGGTAACAAAATAAATATTGCACTGGAGATAAAATCAATGTAGCTACATAAGCTGTAAAAATGGTGTGAGTAATACCAAACAGTAGCAAAAGCAGTCATAAAAACATGTAGCTAAGTATGATACTGGTATAAAAATGTGTACAACCATACCACTGCTTAATTCCAGATGAGGAGGGGTTAACATCAGTCCGTTGGCATGTAGATGTCCCGTGAAGGGAACTATCACAACTCCCAGTGGTTGGCTGTAGAATCCCAGGTTGATAGAGGGAAGTGTAACAGCCCTTGCGTGTGGCAGATAGTAAGGTCCCGCCGGCATACAGATATGAAGGCACAGCAAAGGAGCCCTTCAGATGGACACGGCAAGCCCAAAGAATTTTGATCGATCAAAACAATTTTGATCGATCAAAACAATTTTGATCGATCAAAACAATTAATCGATTAATCGAGGGATTAATAGTTAATTTCCACAGCCCTAAAAAAGACCTATAGTGCTCATGGCAGCATGAGACAAATGACAAGTGAAAAATGGAGGAAAGGATTTTTGCATTTATGAACCCCTAAATATATATATATATATATATATATATATATATATATATATATATATATATATATTCTTCTTCTTCTTCTTCTTCTTCACATCTAAAAAAAACTGATAAACAGAAAAGCACCTTAATTGAAATAATTGGTCTATAATATATGGGGAAGATTTGATTTGACAAACATAACACAAGGTGGAGAGAAAATAGAGAGAAACTTAAAAATACTTTAAATAGCACTTCAAAAACACGAGGGAAAGAGACACGGTGTGATCACTAAGGAGGGGGGGTGGGAGGGGGAAGGTGGACATCTATAAGGGTATATATGTACGCTGAGTGGGTGAGGAGAGGGGATGTGTGTAGAGTGGAGGTCACTGGTACAGCCCCTAGGGTAGGCCCAGCTGAGCAAAGGGGGAGAGGGTGGGGGAGGAAGGAGAGAGGGAGGGAAGTAAAGGGGGTAGGGGGGGAGAGGTGGGATAGGGGAGGGGGAAGGAATAGGGGGAAGCAGGATAAGGGAGGGGAGGGGAGACGCATTACAATCAAAAATTAGGAGATGCGATTTTGAAAATGATTCACAACTGCAAACACAAGCATGGACATATATGTTTTTCAAATACACTAGATGGTATAAAAACACTATTTGTAAGCTTTTGGGTAACACTGCCAATATTAGGTTAATTTTATATAGGTATATATATTCTGGGTTTGATGGTAATTTATTTAGAGGAGCATTTTTTTTATTTGCACAAGTACTACCTCGTTTTTCTCAATGGCCAACGTAAATAAAATGGGCATATTACTTATGACAGCTATGAGTAAGCGTCAATTCGTGACGTGAAACGCGTTAGCCACCCTTCCCTGCATGCACACCATCTGCATTTGTTGTTTTGGATTTATGGATTTATTTTGAATTTGGATTTTTTACCTGAAATTTTGGAATAAATAACTGTCTATACAGAGTGCGGCAGTCCAGGGTTTCTTTTTCTCCCATGGAATGTCAGGGGGTTGGGGGATAAGGTCAAGAGAGATGCAATGTTTAAATACTTCGGTAGATTGCAACCGCAGATAATTTGTCTCCAGGAAACACACATGCGACCTGAATCTGGCCACCTGTTGCGTTCACGAAAATACCCGACGCAATATCATTCCATGTACTCCTCTTACTCCAGGGGAGTCAGTATTCTGGTGTCTGTTAATGTCCCCTTTGAATGCATTCAGCAACAGGTAGACAGAGAGGGCAGCTACGTCTTTTTGCTGTGTAAGCTTAACAGGTTACTATGTATTGTTGCTGCGATTTATATTCCTCCGCCATTTTCGGAGGCACCTCTTAGAAAGTTGGCGCAACTTAGGGCATTATTCCCAGAGGTCCCGGTGCTAGCGTTGGGGTATTATAATAATACCCTAGATCCAGGACTGGATAGAATGCAACTGGTTTCTAGAGGGGCAAGGTCCACAGTCGGTAGGACAGCCTTTGCCTCCTTGCTCTCTGAATTGGGACTACACGATGTCTGGCGGGAGAGACATGATGGGGAGAGATGCTATTCGTGCCATTCTGCTTCACATGGTGGACTCTCCCGGATCGACATGGGTCTAGGAAACAAGGTTTTAATGCAGAGGGTAAGGGACTCCGCCTATGAGCCAAGATTATTGTCAGATCACTCTCCATTTTGGGTACAGCTAGATATTACTGCTACATCGGGCCGCCCATTGTGGAAAGTGAACCCTTTTTGGCTGACCCTGTTCCCGTCCCCAGATGAGACCGTGGGGGCATTGCAGGAATTCTTATATTTTAACAGGGGATCGGCTAGTGCAGCGGTTGTATGGGACTCACTTAAAGCTTTCTTGAGGGAACGTCTCATTAGAGAAATTACAGGTATTAAAAAAGGCTCTAGGAAATGGGAGAACAAAGTACGTGATGAAATGAAAGCTAGAGAACAGGCACTGGTAGCAGACCCCTCCCAAGCTAATCATGACTCCTGGAATGAGGCGCAATCTTTATACAACTCTGTTTTGTTAACAGCAGCAGAGTTATTTTGAGGAAGGGGAAAAAACGGGTCATCTTCTTGCCTTGGTGGCTAGGGAACAGCGGGACTCTTCTGGCATTCAGGCTATAAGACTGGGGTCTGGGGAAACACACACTCTTGGCTCTGAAATCTTAGATGACTTCCATCAGTTTTATAGGGATTTATATTCCTCTAAAACTAATTATACGGAGTCAGAACTGGCCCGGTTTTTGCAAACTTGCCCGTTCCCCCAACTGTCAGAGGTAGATAGGGAGATGTTAAACCTCCCTATTACGTTGACAGAATTGAAAGATTCCCTAGATGAAGCCCCGCACCATAAGTCCCCAGGCTCCGATGGATTACCGGCGGAGGTGTACTCCCAGTATGGAGAGATTCTTCTTCCACCCTTACTGGAGGCCATATCGGAGACAGGTAGCCTGCCAGTAAGTATGCAAGAAGCTATAATAATAGTACTCCCCAAGCCAGGCAAAGACAAGCTCCAGCTAGACTCTTATCGCCCGATCTCTTTATTGAATACAGATGTCAAGCTTTTGGCTAGAGTTCTGGCTATGAGACTATCCAAGGTGATTGATAAGCTGATCCATAGAGATCAATCTGGATTGATACCAACACGTTCAACGGCAGATAATATACGACGGCTGTACTTAAATTTACAGGTGCCGGTGGATAACCCAGGGGGTAGGGCCATTCTGTCGCTGGATGCTGCTAAAGCATTCGATAGTGTGGAGTGGCCCTACCTCCTGGAAATCCTGACAAGATTTGGATTGGGGAAGAAATTCATAACATGGGTGAAGGTGCTTTACTCCAAACCGAGAGCCAGACTCTGTATCAATAACAATCTTTCTTCCTCATTTGAGGTACATAGAGGTACCAGGCAGGGGTGTCCGTTATCCCCACTGCTGTTTGCTTTGGCGGTCGAACCCCTGGCTATCTTGATTCGTACTGCGTCGGAGGTGGTAGGGGTCAAAGGGAGGAAAAAATCTCCTTATATGCGGATGATGCACTTATTTATCTGGGGGATACGGCCGCATCGTTGCAAACAGTGATGGGTATCATAGGAGATTTCGGAGGTTTTTCAGGTTTCACTATAAACTGGTCTAAATCAACAATAATGCCCATAGATCCGTTGACAGAACCACTACCAGCTGGTGCGGAGCAGATCGCCATAACCAAGAACTTTAAATATTTGGGGGTAGTGGTATCCCCGGATCCAGCGGAATATCTTCAGCTGAATCTGGGCCCACTACTGGAAAGACAGAGAGGGAAATGCAATAGCTGGTGCAAGCTCCCTCTGTCAGTGGTGGGATGGGCGAATTTAATAAAAATGGTATGGGCCCCACAGTTATTATATGTTTTTCACAACTCCCCTATGTGGATCCCAAATAAATGGTTCAAACGAATAGATACCCTGATGCGGGATTTGATATGGAAAAAAAAGATAGCCAGGAGAAGCTTAACCACCCTGCAATATAGTAAGGACAGGGGGGGGATTGGCAGTACCCCACCCCAAAATGTATTTTCTGGCCTCAGAGTTCCAGCAGTTGGTGGGATGGGGCAGGGAAGAAAAAGAGGATCCTACAAGTATCCTGGTGACTACGGTGGCTCCTACACTAAAGGCAGCATCTCATTTGGAGATGGACTTGCCTAGTATACCACACTCTGCACCTACGGGTATTCTCCTTAAAAAGGTCTGGGGGGAGATCCGGAAGGCTTTGAGGTTAAGGGGCCCACTGCCCTTTACCCCGATATGGCAAAACCCTAGATACCCAGAGTTACAGGACCTAGAGGGCTTTACCTCCTGGAAAGAGAGAGGGATTTGTTTTTTTTCGCAACTGTACGAGGGAGAAGTGTTAAAAACATACGAACAGATGTGCCAGGAATTCCAGTTGGCCCCAAGGGGCTTTTATCAATATCTTCAGCTTCGGCATGCTCTGCAGGCACAGCAAATGACACAATCCTTAGTAATATCATTGTCACATCTGCTGATGGAGGTTCTCCAGGCGGATACCCGGAGAGGACTAATATCAAAAACATATGCGGAATTACTATCCTCAATACAGGACTATGCCTCCCTTAGATGTCTTAGTAAATGGGCAGAAGACATCGGAGATATAGATGGGGACCAGTGGGATATGGCGTTGGACTCTATTCCGGCGGTATCTGTATCAGCGTCCCACAAATTATCACAATTATTTATTCTGCATAGGGCCTATAGAACACCAGTACAGCTTTACAAGTGGGGAGGAAGGGACTCCCCCTTGTGCCCAAAGTGCAAAGTACAGCAAGGGGACTTTATACATCTAATTTGGGGGTGCCCAAAACTCCACAGATACTGGGAGGAGGTTTCCCAGAACATCACAAGAGTGGCCCAGGTACCAATACCCTTGGACCCTTTGGTGTACCTGCTTGGGGCGATTGAAGCTGAAAAGTTCCCACAAGGAAGGTACTATATGATAATAAGATTGATGTACCTGGCTAGAAAGCTAATAGAGCGATATTGGATGGCAGAGACGGTTCCCACAGGGAAGCAGTGGATTGCGTATGTCAATTCCTTGCTTTTCAGAGAACGGCTCGCCTACAGATGTAGAAAGGCAGTGGATAAATTCAATCTTATATGGCAACCATGGCTGGAGGATCCTAGCTTTGTGCCATTGCAACTGGTAAAGGATAGGCCCCTATGGGGCGGTTGGGGGGGGGGGAAATTATAAGTTAAATGCGCTAATGACAATGCATTCGATTTGGGAGAGTTTGCGAACAGGAGAAAAGACCCAGGTTGTTAAGATTCAAAGGGTTGGGCGGGGGGGGGGGGGGAGTAAAAGGGAAAAATTAAAACGTCACTGTTGTACTGTAAATTGATTAGGTTTTTTTTTTTGTTTTTTTTTTTTTTGTATGGACAGGAATTTTAATATGTTTTTGTTTATATATCAATGTGTAAGACTAAATGCACAAATCACATGTATGGATTGAGCAAATGAAAAATAAAAGGATTTAAAAAAAAAGGATGGCTTTGGGGGACCCATGGACCCTCCCACTACGTCCAGACCTGCTCTCGCAGGGACCAATATTCCACCCTTCTTTACGATCACTAAATTTAACGGTTTGGCTATTGAATCCCACATTCTAAAGAAACGGGGGCTTTCAGGTTCAGTGCTGTCTACCCTGGTTAATGCTGGAAAGCCGGCCTCCAGAGTCATATATTATAGAGTCTGGAAGGCATATGTGGCTTGGTGCAAATCCAAGGGTTAGCATCCTCGGAAGTATGTCGTAGGATTTCTTGCCTTTCTACAGTTGGGCGTAGAAATGAAGCTGGCCTTGAGTACTATCAAGGGTCAGGTATTGCCTTGTCAGTATTGTTTCAAATACCGCTGGCTACGCATTCTTTGGTCCGGGCTTTTTTTACAAGGGACAACACGGATCAACCTGCCAGTTAGGACACCCTTGTGTCCATGGGACTTGAATTTGGTTCTATCGGCATTGCAGAAGCAGCCTTTTGAACCTTTAGGCCATATTCCCTTAGTCCTTTTAACAAGGAAATTGTTTTTTTTGTGGTGGCTATATCCTCTGCTAGAAGGGTATCAGAGTTGGCTTCTCTTTCTTGTTAAGAGCCATATTTGATCATTAGGACAAGGTAGTGTTGAGTCCTCATCCAACCTTTTTACCTAAAATGGTGTCCGGTTTTCATTTGAACCAAGATGTGGTTCTCCCTTCTTTTTTTCCAGATCCTCTTTCTGTGGAAGAAAAGTCATTACATTCCTTGGATGTAGTGAGAGCAGTTAGTCTTTCTAAAGGCGACTGCTCAGATTCGAAAAACTGATGTTTTGTTTGTACTGCCAGAAGGCCCCAGAAGGGGGAAGGCAGCGTCAAAATCTACTATTTCAAAGTGAGTGAGTGAATAACTTATATAGCTCTGCAAATGCAAACTAAATCGCCTCAAAGCGCTTTGCATCCAGTGATGTCCTGATCCTTCAGAAGAGGTGGGTCTTAAGTTTTTTCCTGAAGGCCCGATGGTTTTCTTCCATACGGATGTCCGTGGGTAGAGCGTTCCATAGCCGTGATCCTTGGACTGCAAATCTTCGTTCTCCCTTCCATTTGTAGCGGGACTTGGGGATGTGGAGGAGGTTTTGATTGGTTGATCGGAGAATGCGTTTCGGGGTGTAGTGTTTTATCTTCTCGCATAAATATTGAGGAGCGTTTCCTTGTGTGCACTTGTGGGTGAGGCAGAGGGTCTTGAAGGTGACCCGATCCTTTACGGTTAGCCAATGCAGGGTCCTCAGTGAAGGGGTGATCGATTCCCAAGGTTTTTTCCCTGTTACCAGTCTGGCTGCCGTGTTCTGGACAACTTGTAGGCGTGAAATCTGATATTTAGGAAGTCCCATGTAGAGGGAGTTTGCGTAGTCGAGTCGGGAGTTGATGATTGTTCCAACTACTACTGCTATGTCATCTTCCGGGATGAAGGGGATGAGTCTACACAGCAGGCAGAGGAGATGGTGCGAGCCGCTGGCTACTGATCATATTTGTGCATCCATCGACCTCTCCGAGTCAAAGATGACTCCAAGACTTTTGACTTTGGTGCTCGGGGAAATGGTCTGTCCAAGAATGGTGGGTGGTTTCAAAGTGGATTTGACAAGTTATTTTTCAGGCCTATGGTTTGAAAGGGAGCGTGCCACCTTTTCAAATTAGAGCGACCACACGGCAGGCAGTTAAAGGGGAATGTACAGATACGTGATTGTGCCTGTACGAGCCATTCTGCCGACGTATATATGCCGTGATCGGTCGTTAAGCAGTTAAATAACTACGTGACGTAACCTATAATATGTGTTGATTCTGATCTGTTGATGTGGGTCATCTGCCTGCTCTTGCCATTGGAGTGACAGTGGGCTCATGCTTTATTATACATGTCAATGTTGTTGGTATATTGGAGTAAGGGGGTGTCTGAGCATGTGCCGGCTGACTCCAGTAACTGTTTTATTCGGACCTGTTTTGGAGTCAGTGCAAGAAGAGGAGGATCTGTGCATACATGATCAAACAGACTTTTTACACAATGCAAAGGATTAACCCCTTAGGTTCCACAGTGCATATAACAAGCATGTTTTACTGCATATACAGACTGATTTAATGTTGTGGGTTTAGTAACACTTTAAGTACGTGTGTCTGTCAAGTAGGCCGCATGTAATACGAGTATTACAGGTACTACTGTCTTAGACATGCTATACCATTATACTACTGCCATCTCCTTTTTTTTGCCCATATCTCTTAAAGCGGAGTCCTGCTGTTTTTTTTTTTTTTTTTTTAAGTCAGCAGCTACAAATACTGCAGCTGCTGACTTTTAAAATATGGACACTTGCCTGTCCAGGGTGCCTGCGATATCCTCACCCAAAGCCGATCTGTCCCTCGGCTCTCGAGTGGAGGCGGTAAGAGAATCAGGAAGTGAAGCCTTGCAGCTTTACAGCCTGGTTCCCTACTGCGCGTGCGCGAGTCGCGCTGCACTTCCTCACTGGTCCCTGCTGTCTTCTGGGAAATCTGTGTCTACCAGAAGACAGCGGGGGGGGGCGAAGGAGGGGCCGGACATGGCATAGATCGCCGCGGAGCCTGCAGCGATCTATGCCGGGAAGTGGGAGCAAATACCTGGATTAGACAGTTATCTGCTCCCCCCTCCCCCCTGAAAGGTGCCAAATGTGACACCGGAGGGGGGGGGGGGATCCAAAAAGAGGAAGTTCCATTTTTAGTGTAACTCCGCTTTAACCAATATTGAACAATCTTACTACTATTTATGGCTCTAACACGCTATTCTGCTAAACCCAACAGCTGTGCAGTTGTGTTTAAATGTCATTTATTTTGTCTTCTATGTAAATTTACAGAATTACAACTGTTCTGTTATGTGGATGATAAACAAAATAAAGAAATAAATGCTTACATAAATGACAGCCAAGGCCACTATTTTTTTTATTGCATTTTAAATCCTTAACTTGTTGCAGTTATTCATTTTATTTAAAGCTCTGGACAAGTTGAAACCTGCCTGTAAACATTAGTTGAAATGTACCTACTGGCCTTTCCTGTCTCATTGAAGTGTAGTGGTTGGTGGTTGAGCAACCTGGCTTGAGCACTGGTAAGTAGAGGGAAGGGGCGGAGTCATGCCTAGCCAGATTAATGCAGCTAGCACTGTTTGCATAGGAGTTTTCAGAAATAGTTGCTTAACCAATTCCTGTCTGGCTCGCGTACATTTAATGTGACAGAATGGCTCTCCTGGGTGAAATCCCGTGTATATATACGGCTTCGCCCAGGAGAGCCACCAGAGTGCACGTGGCCCCTGCACGGCAGGGAACCCGATGCGCGTGGCCAGCGGGCGCGATTGCCGCCGGCCATGGGCGATTGCGTGCACGAGCGAGAGCACAGGGGTTTGTGTGTGTAACACACAAATCCCTGTGCTGTCTGAGACCAGACAGATCGTGTCTTTCTACAAAGTAGAAAACATGATCTGTCATCTCCTATCCACTTAACGACCGCTCACTGCATATATACGTCGGCAGAATGGCACCGACAGGCACAATCACGTAGAGCATACGTGATTGCCTTTGTATAGTTGGGGGGTCCAATCGGACCCCCTCCTATACAGTGAGCGGTGGCTAAGTGTCCGGGAGCGTTCCGGGATGAGGGGGCAGCCATTCGTTTCCGGCCACCCCCTCGCGATCGCTCCCGGCGAATGGAAATGCCCCCTCTGTCTGTGTCAGACAGAGGAAGCAGGAGGAAGTGATGTCATCTCTGGTGCGGCGCTCACATATACCGAGCGCCGTACAAGAGAAGACATCAGGTCAGTGCACACAACACTACACTGACGCCAGGACACATAGGGACATAAATCGCCCCCCCCCCAGACACCCCAGATCACCCCCCAGCCACAGTGTCACTGATTGCAGTGACCATTTATTTAGTGATCACTGCAATCAGTGACATTTGTGACTGTAAAAGTGTCAGTACATTCAGTTTTAGGTCCAGTGTAGCCCCCTAACCCCCCCCTAATAAAGGTTTAACCCCCTGATCACCCCCCAGATAACCCTTTCACCCCCTATCACCACTGTCGCTAAGCGATCATTTTTCTGATCGATGTCTTAGTGTCAGTGATGCCGATCGGCAGCCAGTAATTTCTTTTTAGGTTCGCCGCATGTTTTTATAGCGTCAGGTACCCCAATATATTATCTAATAAAGGTTTAACCCCCTTGATCGCCCCCCAGGTAACCCTTTCACCCCCTATCACCACTGTCGCTAAGCGATCGTTTTTCTAAACGCTGTCTTAGTGTCGGTGATGCAGATCGGTAGCCGGTAATTTTTTTTAGGTTCGCCGCAGGTTTTTATAGCGTCAGGTACCCCAATATATTATCTAATAAAGGTTTAACCCCCTTGATCGCCCCCCAGGTAACCCTTTCACCCCCATCACCACTGTCGCTAAGCGATCGTTTTTCTAAACGCTGTCTTAGTGTCAGAGATGCAGATCGGTAGCCAGTAATTTTTTTTAGGTTCGCCGCAGGTTTTTATAGCGTCAGGTACCCCAATATATTATCTAGTAAAGGTTTTAACCCCCTGATTGCCCCTAGTTAACCCTTTCACCAGTGATCACCATATAAGTGTTACGGGTGACGCTGGTTAGTTAGTTTGCTTTTTATAGTGTCAGGGCACCCGCCGTATATAACCCAATAAAGGTTTAACCCCCTGATCGCCCGGCGGGTGATATCAATTAGGTTTTAGCGTCAGAGAGGGTCTGCGTCACACCCCAGGCAGCGTCAGGTTAGTGCCAGTAACGCTAACACCCACGCGTGAAGCATACACCCCCCTTAGTGGTATAGTATCTGAACAGATCAATATCTGATCTGATCAGATCTATACTAGCGTCCCCAGCAGTTTAGGGTTCCCAAAAACGCAGTGTTGGCGGGATCAGCCCAGATACCTGTTGGCACCTGCGTTTTGCCCCTCCGTCCAGCCCAGGCCACCCAAGTGCAGTATCGATCGATCACTGTCACTTACAAAACAAAAACACACATAACTGCAGCGTTCGCAGAGACAGGCCTGATCCCTGCGACTCCAGTGCTGTAGGAGGTGATTTCACCACCACAGTTAAAAAAAAAAAAAAGCAAATATGCCGAAGCATTGGGGCAGCAGGAACGGAGGAGCGATTTTGCTCCTAATGCCGCGTACATACGGTCGAAATTCCGACGGAGGCTTGCCCGTGGAAAAGTCCGACCATGTGTGTGCGGCATAACTTTTTTGCGGGAGGATGCCCCCATGCTTCGGCATATATAAATGGTGCGTGTATGCCCATCATTGGAAGTGGGTGGATGAAGGGCGGTATTCTAATGGTGGGCATACCCACCGATCAATCTCTTTTTTCGTTCAGCCAACTGGCTGCATGAAAAAAAAAGATTACAATACATGTCCAACAAGGACCAGCAACGTACTGGTATGTTGCTGGACTTTGAATGTTTATACCAGAATGATGCCTGCGGGTTTAGGTATCATCTTGGTATCATTCTTTTCAGCCTGCGGCCGGCTTTCATGTAAAAGCAATCCTAGCGGCTAATTAGCCTCTGGACTGCTTTTACAAGCAGTGGGAGGGAATGCCCCCCCCCCCCGGATATAAAAAGCGCCATTGGGAAAGCATTTTATCACACCGATCTTGGTGTGGTCAGATGCTTTGAGGGCAGAGGAAAAATCTAGGGTCTAGAAGACCCCAGTTTTTTCAAAAAAAGAGTACCTGTCACTACCTATTGCTATCATAGGGGATATTTACATTCCCTGAGATAACAATAAAAATGATTAAAAAAAAATACTTGGAAGGAACAATTTAAAAATAAAATAAAAAAGCAAAATTAATAATAAAAAAAAAAAGCACCCCTGTCCTGCCCTGCTCTTGCCCAATGGCAAACGCAAGCGTCGGTCTGGCGTCATATGTAAACAGCAATTGCACCATGCATGTGAGGTATCACCGCGAAGGTCAGATCGAGGGCAGTCATTTTAGCAGTAGACCTCCTCTGTAAATCTACTGGGGTAACCTGTAAAGGCTTTTAAAGGCTTTTAAAAATGTATGTAGTTTGTCGCCAATGCGCGTTTGTGCGAAATTTTAAAGCATGTCGTGTTTGGTATCTATGTACTCGGCCTAAGATCATCTTTTTTTATTTCATCAAACATTTGGGCAATATAGTGTGTTTTAGTGCATTAAAATTAAAAAAGTGTATTTTTTAACCCAAAAAATGCGTTTGAAAAATCGCTGCGCAAATACTGTGTAGAGAAAAAAATGCAACACCCACCATTTTAATCTGTAGGGCCTTTGCTTTAAAAATATATATAATGTTTGGGGGTTCAACATAATTTTCTTGCAAAAAAAAAAATGTTTTCATGTAAACAAAAAGTGTCAAAAAGGGCTTTGTCTTCAAGTGGTTAGAAGAGTGTATGTAAGCTTCCTAATGTTGTGTATAAAATGCCAGAACAGTTCAAAACCCCCCCAAATGACCCCATTTTGGAAAGTAGACACCCCAAGCTATATACTGAGAGGCATGTCGAGTCCATGGAATATTTTATATGTTGACACAAGTTGCGGAAAAACGACATTTTTTTTTTTCTTTGCACAAAGTTGTCACTAAATGATATATTGCTCAAACATGCCATGGGCATATGTGGAATTACACCCCAAAATACATTCTGTTGCTTCTCCTGAGTACGGGGATACCACATGTGTGAGACTTTTTGGGAGCCTAGCCGCGTACGGGACCCCAAAAACCAAGCAGGCTTTCTAAGGGTGTAAATTTTTGATTTCACTTCTCACTGCCTATCACAGTTTCGGAGGCCATGGAATGCCCAGATGGCACAAAACCCCCCCCCCAAATGACCCCATTTTGGAAAGTAGACACCCCAAGCTATTTGCTGAGAGGTATTGTGAGTATTTTGCAGATCTCGCTTTTTGTCACAAAGTTTTGAAAATTGAAAAAAAAAATATATATATATATATTTTCTTTCTTCATTTTCAAAAACAAATGAGAGCTGTAAAATACTCGCCATGCCTCTCAGCAAATAGCTTGGGGTGTCTATATTCCAAAATGGGGTCATTTGGGGGGGTTTTGTGCTATTTTGGCATTTTATGGCCTTCGAAACTGTGATAGGTAGTGAGGAGTGAAATCAAAAATTTGCGCCCTTAGAAATCCTGAAGGCGGTGCTTGGTTTCCGGGGTCCCGTACGCGGCTAGGCTCCCAAAAAGTCCCACACATGTGGTATCCCCGTACTCAGGAGAAGCAGCAAAATGTATTTTGGGGTGCAATTCCACATATAACCATGGCATGTGTGAGCAATATATCATTTAGTGACAACTTTTTGTAATTTTTTTTATTTTTTTTTTATTTTTTTGTCATTATTCAATCACTTAAGACAAAAAAATAAAAAATTCAATGGGCTCAACATGCCTCTCAGCAATTTCCTTGGGGTGTCTACTTTCCAAAATAGGGTCATTTGGGAGGGTTTTGTACTGCCCTGCCATTTTAGCACCTCAAGAATTGAGATAGACAGTCATAAATTTAAAGCTGTGTAAATTCCAGAAAATGTACCCTAGTTTATAAACTCAATAACTTTTGCGCAAACCAATAAATATACGCTTATTGACATTTTTTTTACTAAAAACATGTGGCTGAATACATTTTGGCCTAAATGTATGACTAAAATTGAGTTTATTAGATTTTTCTTATAACAAAAAGTTGAAAATATCATTTTTTTTCAAAATTTTCGGTCTTTTTCCATTTATATCGCAAAAAATTAAAATCGCAGAGGCAATCAAATACCATTAAAAGAAAGCTCTATTTGTGGGAAGAAAAGGATGCAAATTTCGTTTGGGTACAACATTGCATGTCCGCACTATTTACAGTTAAAGCAGCGCAGTGCAAAATTCTGAATTCACCTCTGGTCCTTTAGCTACCAAATGGTCCGGGGCTTAAGTGGCTATAGTCAGTCCCCATCCCCCAATGGAAAAGATAACTGTTAGCGCAAACACAAAGTGCATAAGTAAATGGGGATATGGCAATGAGTCTGTTTAAAAATAATAATGGTAACAGGCAGTTCAAGGGTGGATGGCTGGTGGATGGCGGATGCTGTCCTCAGAGAGCTGACTCTGTGGTAGACAAAAAAGGGTAGAGAAAAAGGAAGCGCCGCCTAAGTGCAGTATTAAAAGATTATTTTAATGACACAAATATCAATCACACTTGCAGGAAAGGAAGCAAAGGAAGGCTCATCTGTAAAGATCTTGTAGTCCTCGTCCCGGCTCCATGGGCTGCACAGATGTAGAAGATGCAGAGTAGGAAACAGGAAATACAAAGGCTCATCTGTGTCAGTGGTCTGTAGGGAAGCTTCAGATCCGAATCCGTTTTTCTATGCAGAAATGGTAAACCGCAGTCGTTGTTGCTGCTCAGCCTGGAGCAAATCCTGTGGCCATCAGGAAGTAGCTGTGGCTGAGGTCACGGGATCACATCCGGGGGAGGACTCCACAGCGTGAGAAGGGTTGGATAGGCAGGCTACGCGCTCTGAGTCACTGCTCCTTCTATTGGCCTGATAGGAAGCTGAAAGAACTGGTGCTTTTAAGCCTGTACTGGAGCCGTGGGACTACAGGTCCCAGCGTGGACCAAAAAGCAGCAAGAGACCAACTAAATAAAAAAAATTTAAAAAAAGGGGGCTACAGCACCTGGTATTCCCAGGCGGTCTCCCATCCTGGTACTAACCAGGCCCAACCCTGCTTAGCTTCCCAGGTCAGACAAGATCGGGCGCTTTCAGGGTAATATGGCCGTGGGCAATAAATAAGTGGACTGACAAGGAATATAAACTAAGTACGGGGCATGTTGGTAAAAACGCTGGGATATAAAAGGACTACACGTATGTATAAAATATATTAAAAAAAGGGTTAAAAACACCATCATTAAACTATTATAGTTTAGAAACACCATCATTAGACTATTATAGAGGACACAATAGGAACAGTGTGCTTACATAAAGCAATGAGCCAATATTATAGGAAGCCTATTCGAAAGAGTTTACAACACACATAAGAGGAAAACTAAGTGGCATAAAATGGCAGCAAAATATAATATTGAAAATGGGCCAAAATGTGTGAGGAAATACAATAACCATAGGCACAATTTTGCAGCTAGTACTAACCATGGTAGCAGATCAGACAGAAAGTCTCCATAAGGTGAAGAGATGGGGGACATAAAGAGATCTGGATGATTCGCCACTCGTAAATATGTGTATGTCCATACAAACACACATACATGTATAATAAACATATATAAATATATATAAAAACATATGCATAAATATTTGATAATAATAATAGATAAACTATATATATCACACACATTAATATAAATGTGCAAAGGTACGTATGATATATATACATACACATACATACGCGTGCATAAACGCACACACATTATCAGTAAAAATCACATGAATACGATGTATATGCACACATAAAAAGGATCTATACAGAGGAGAGCAGGATAGGAGTTGGATTCATAGAAGTGTATGAACCTCAATCTCCTCGTTTAACCCAACAGGGGCCCAAGTGCCTAAGGAATATATCCAATATGTTTCTTGCTGACACAGGCGTTTATACCGCTCAGCAGCGGTGTAGGTGGCAGGGATGGACTCAACCACCCACACCCTGAGGCCAGCTGTTTATTGGCCATGGTGGGTGACAAAGTGCTTGGGAACACTGTGATGGTCACGACCCTTTTCGATAAACCGCCTGTGCTCGCCAAAACGTGCCATAAGTGCCCTAATAGTCCTGCCGACATAGAAAAGTCCACACGGACAAGTAAGGCAGTACACGACATACTCCGTGGAACAGTTATAAAATTCTTTCAGGGTGTAATTTTTCCCCCTCACGGTAAAAGTTTTCTGTCCATGGTGTACGAACTGCAAAGTCAGACAGAGGGGTTTCTTACACTGGTACATCCCTCTAAGGGGTACGAGGACTAATCGTGATGGAGTAGGTTGGGCTGGCTTACTTTTACTGGGTGCGATTTTACTCTTAATATTTCTACATTCCTAGAGAAAGGCTATCCTGATGCACTGATTGATAATGCTTTTAAGGACTATCGCAACCCACCCACAGGCCCACGTATTTTAACATCCGTTACTTAGCCACCTACACGTTTTATCACGCAGTTCCATGATAAGTACAAAAACATGGAAAAGATTTTAGCTGCACACTGGCCCATTTTAATCGAGGACCCCCATCTAAAAACCCACTATTGATACTAAACCCAAAGTGGCATATAGAAAATGTAGAAATATTAAGAGTAAAATCGCACCCAGTAAAAGTAAGCCAGCCCAACCTACTTCATCACGATTAGTCCTCGTACCCTTTAGAGGGATGTACCAGTGTAAGAAACCCCTCTGTCTGACTTGTCAGTTCGTACACTATGGACAGAAAACTTTTACTGTGAGGGGGAAAAATTACACCCTGAAAGAATTTTATACCTGTTCCACGGAGTATGTCGTGTACTGCCTTATTTGTCCGTGTGGAAAAATCGAAAAGGGTCGTGACCATCATCGCAGTGTTCCCAAGCACTTTCTCACACACCACGGCCAATCAACAGCTGGCCTCAGGGTGTGGGTGGTCGAGTCAATCCCAGCCACCTACACCGCCGCTGAGCGGTATAAACGTCTGTGTCAGCAAGAAACATATTGGTTATATTCCTTGGGCACTTTGGCTCCTGGGGGGTTAAACGAGGAGATTGAGGTTCATACACTTCTATGAATCCAACTCCTATCCTGCTCTCCTCTGTATAGATCCTTTTTATGTGTGCATATACATCGTATTCATGTGATTTTTACAGATAATGTGTGTGCGTTTATGCACGCGTATGTATGTGTGTATATCATACACACATACATACGTGTGCGTATGTATGTATGTATGTGTGTATATCTTACGTACCTTTGCACATTTATATTAATATGTGTGATATATATATATATAGTTTATTATTATCAAATATTTATGCATATGTTTTTATATATATATTTATATATGCTTTTATACATGTATGTGTGTTTGTATGGACATACACATTTTTACGAGTGGCGAATCATCCAGATCTCTTTATGTCCCCCATCTCTTCTCCTTATGGAGACTTTCTGTCTGATCTGCTACCAAGGTTAGTACTAGCTGCAAAATTGTGCCTATGGTTATAGTATTTCCTCACACATTTTGTCCCATTTCCAATATTATATTTTGCTGCCATTTTACTATATTGACATTTTATGCCACTTAGTTTCCCTTTTATGTGTGTTGTAAACTCTTTTGAATAGGCTTCCTATAATATTGGCTCACTGTAAGCACACTGTTCCTATTGTGTCCTCTACAATAGTCTAATGATGGTGTTTCTGAACTATAATAGTCTAATGATGGTGTTTTTATCCCTTTTTTTTATATATTTTATACATACGTGTAGTCCTTTTATATCCCAGTGTTTTTACCACTATGCCCCGTACTTACCGTATACAGGTCCTTCTCAAAAAATTAGCATATTGTGATAAAGTTCATTATTTTCTGTAATGTACTGATAAACATTAGACTTTCATATATTTTAGATTCATTACACACAACTGAAGTAGTTCAAGCCTTTTCTTGTTTTAATATTGATGATTTTGGCATACAGCTCATGAAAACCGAAAAATCCTATGTCAAAAAATTAGCATATTTCATCCGACCAATAAAAGAAAAGTGTTAATACAAAAAAAGTCAACCTTCAAATAATTATGTTCAGTTATGCACTCAATACTTGGTCGGGAATCCTTTTGCAGAAATGACTGCTTCAATGCGGCGTGGCATGGAGGCAACCAGCCTGTGGCACTGCTGAGGTGTTATGGAGGCCCAGGATGCTTCGATAGCAGCCTTAAGCTCATCCAGAGTGTTGGGTCTTGCGTCTCTCAACTTTCTCTTCCCAATATCCCACAGATTCTCTATGGGGTTCAGGTCAGGAGAGTTGGCAGGCCAATTGAGCACAGTAATACCATGGTCAGTAAACCATTTACCAGTGGTTTTGGCACTGTGAGCAGGTGCCAGGTCGTGCTGAAAAATGAAATCTTCATCTCCATAAAGCTTTTCAGCAGATGGAAGCATGAAGTGCTCCAAAATCTCCTGATAGCTAGCTGCATTGACCCTGCCCTTGATAAAACACAGTGGACCAACACCAGCAGCTGACATGGCACCCCAGACCATCACTGACTGTGGGTACTTGACACTGGACTTCAGGCATTTTGGCATTTCCCTCTCCCCAGTCTTCCTCCAGACTCTGGCACCTTGATTTCCGAATGACATGCAAAATTTGCTTTCATCCGAAAAAAGTACTTTGGACCACTGAGCAACAGTCCAGTGCTGCTTCTCTGTAGCCCAGGTCAGGCGCTTCTGCCGCTGTTTCTGGTTCAAAAGTGGCTTGACCTGGGGAATGCGGCACCTGTAGCCCATTTCCTGCACACGCCTGTTCACGGTGGCTCTGGATGTTTCTACTCCAGACTCAGTCCACTGCTTCCGCAGGTCCTCCAAGGTCTGGAATCGGTCCTTCTCCACAATCTTCTTCAGGGTCCGGTCACCTCTTCTCGTTGTGCAGCGTTTTCTGCCACACTTTTTCCTTCCCACAGACTTCCCACTGAGGTGCCTTGATACAGCACTCTGGGAACAGCCTATTCGTTCAGAAATTTCTTTCTGTGTCTTACCCTCTTGCTTGAGGGTGTCAATGATGGCCTTCTGGACAGCAGTCAGGTCGGCAGTCTTACCCATGATTGCGGTTTTGAGTAATGAACCAGGCTGGGAGTTTTTAAAAGCCTCAGGAATCTTTTGCAGGTGTTTAGAGTTAATTAGTTGATTCAGATGATTAGGTTAATAGCTCGTTTAGAGAACCTTTTCATGATATGCTAATTTTTTGAGATAGGAATTTTGGGTTGTCATGAGCTGTATGCCAAAATCATCAATATTAAAACAAGATAAGGCTTGAACTACTTCAGTTGTGTGTAATGAATCTAAAATATATGAAAGTCTAATGTTTATCAGTACATTACAGAAAATAATGAACTTTATATCACAATATGCTAATTTTTTGAGAAGGACCTGTATACTCGAGTATAAGCCGAGATTTTCAGCCCTTTCTTTTGGGCTGAAAGTCGCCCCCCCCCCCCCACCTCTCGGCTTATACTCGAGTCAGCGAAATTTAACATTGTAAATTGTACCTGAAAAAAAACAGTGAGGAGAGGAACAGTGAGGATGGGCACAGTGAGGATGGGAACAGTAAGGTGGCAATGGGCAGTGACAATGGGCTTAGTGAAGTTGCAATGGGCACAGTGAGGCGTGCAAATGGGCATTGTTGACCTTCGGCTTATACTCGATTCAGTAAGTTTTCCCAGTTTTTTGTGGCAACATTAGGTACCTCGGCTTATACTCGGGTCGGCTTATGCTCGAGTATATACAGTAGTTTATATTCCTTGTCAGTCCACTTATTTATTGCCCACGGCCATATTACCCTGAAAGCGCCCGATATTGTCTGACCTGGGAAGCTAAGCAGGGTTGGGCCTGGTTAGTACCAGGATTTGAGACCACCTGGGAATACCAGGTGCTGTAGACCTTTTTTTTTTATTTAGTTGGTCTCTTGCCGCTTTTTGGTCCACGCTGGGACCTGTAGTCCCACGGCTCCAGCACAGGCTTAAAAGCACCAGTTCTTTCAGCTTCCTATCAGGCCAATAGAAGGAGCAGTGACTCCGAGCGCGTAGCCTGCCTATCCAACCCTTCTCACTCTGTGGAGTCCTCCCTCGGAAGTGATCCCGAGACCTCAGCCACAGCTTCTTCCTGATGGCCATAGGATTTGCTCCAGGCTGAGCAGCAACAACGACTGCAGTTTACCATCTCTGCATAGAAAAACGGATCTGGATCTGAAGCTTCCCTACAGACCACTGACACACAGATGAGCCTTTGTATTTCCTGTTTCCTACTCTGAATCTTCTACATCTGTGTAGCCCATGGATCCGGGACGAGGACTACAAGATCTTTACAGATGAGCCTTCCTTTCCTGTAAGTGTGATTGATATTTGTGTCATTAAAATAATCTTTTAATACTGCACTTAGGTGGCGCTTCCTTTTTCTCTACCCTTTTTAGTCCCCATCCCCCCACATTTAGAACACACAATAGGTTACACATTTAACCCCTTGATTGCCCCTAGTGTTAACCCCTTCCCTGCCAGTGACATTTACATAGTAATCGGTGCATATTTATAGCACCGATTGCTCTGTAGATGTCAATGGTCCCCAAAAATGTGTCAAAAGTGTCCGCCACAACGTCGCAATACCGCAGTTCACCGCCGATACTAGGAAAAAAATGAAAAATTTTTTTTTCAAAAATTGATGCTTTTTTTTGGTTTATAGCAACAAAAAAATAAAAAACGCAGAGGTGATCAAATACCAACAAAAGAAAGCTCTATTTGTGGGAAAAAAAGGACGTCAATTTTGTTTGGGTACAACTGTCAGTTAAAGCAACGCAGGACTGAAGTGGTTAAAGTTGAATTCTTATAAATGACACACATTAAAGGAACACTAAAAGCAAATAAAAAAAAAATAACAAACATGTTATACTTACCTCCCACTGTGCTTGCACAGAGTGGCCCCGAACCTGGTCTTCTGGGGTCCCTCGGCAGCTGTCTGGGCTCCTCCCCGCAAGAACATTCCAACTTCATGAGAGCTCTCTCGCATGGTGGATCGTTTTTGCGGGCGCGCTCCCGTGATACAGCCAGCGGCTATAGCCGCTCACTGTATCACTTGGCCCTGCCCCCCGGCGCGCCGCGTCATTGGATGTGAATCAACCAATGAATGAGCCGAGAACCCAAGCTGAGAAGCCAGCGCGTTCACAGCGCGGGACTTTCGAGGGGTCAGGTAAGTAAACGGGGGCTCAGGGGGGGGGGGGCGCTAATCCTCAGATGTTTTTTCACCTTAATGCATAGAATACATTAAGGTGAAAAAAATTGTACCTTTACAACCCTTTTAATGTGGACAATAAAAACTACTGCTCTATTTCATTTACACAAGTTTAAAGCCAAAATGATGTACATCATGCTTCTGTTTTCATGTTTCAGCTATACATAAGTGAAGAGAACAGAAACGCAAATGAAAATGATTTCAAGAAAGCTCTTGACCTGCTGGAATATATCCATGAGGTAAGGTCTTTCTCTTTAATATTTTACTTTATTTTTTTAACAGTTTCGACGTTTTGTCCCATTTTTGCATAGGTAGAAAACGGCTTTTGTTCATTAAAGCTCAATCTGGCAAGGGAGGAGCACTTTGATACCTATAAAACTTAATTGATCTAGAGGAAATTACTTTCTGCAGCTAATTCCAATATGATAAATCCCTATTAACACACAAGTGGTAAACCTAATGTAATATATTACTAGTGACCACGATATTAACTATTAGAAGGCTGGACTCATGGTTAAAGTGGTTTTAATAGCAAACTTTTTATTTTATTTATTTAAGCACAAACATGTCACACTTACCTGCTCAATGGTTTTGCACAGAGCAGCCCTGATCCTCCTCTCCTCGGGTACCCCGCCGGTGCTCTTGTCTCCCCCCCCCCCCCCCCATAACAGGCCACTTGCTATGGAGGCACCTATAGTTGCATAGTCTAGTTGAAAAAAGACACAAATTCATCCAGTTCAACCAATAAGAGAAAAAAAAATTGTACAATCCTATGCCCACAGCATTATCCAATTTGCAAACTCTTCCCGATACCCAAAGAGGCAATCAGATATTCCCTGGATCAACTTTACCTATACATTTTAATATCCAGTTTTATTATGTACATGTAGGAAAGAACACAGGTCTTTTTCAAAGCAACCTACTAAGCTAGCCTGAACTAGCTTTTAAATCAGTCTATTCCACATTTCACAGCTCTTACTGTGAAGAAACCTTTCAGTATTTGGAGATTAAATCTCTTTTCCTCCAGACGTAAAGAGTGCCCCATTGTCCTCTGTGATAACCGTAAAGTGAGTAACTCAACACCAAGTTTACGATTACTATATGGACCACTTATGTATTTGTGTCCATAAGACACACAGAGCATGGCTCGGCCCCGTCCCCCACTCCTTCTCTTGACTCAAACAGGAGCTAATGTCTTCTGCTGCTGTCTGCGCCAATGAGGAGAGCGAGACTCTGCTCTTGTGCACATTGCTGGAGTTTGGGCACAGGTAAGTATATGGGGGATGGGGGGCTGCTTGCAGAAGGTTTTTTAGCTTAATGCATAGAATGCATTAAGGTAATAAGCCATCTGCCTTTAGAACCACTTTAAGATTGAATTACTGTCTGCTGAGAGATTTCTGCCGCAGCATAAAAGCCAAAAAACAAAAATCAAAAATGGCATTAATGCAAGTTAAGGGTATCCAAACTTTCAAAACAAATAGCCGATTAACTGTCCTTCAGGCTTTAAGGGGGCCAGACTGTGGCCACTAGGATTCAAAATTGTCCCATCATTTTTTTCTTTAATCATATTTTATTACAATTTTTTTAAATTTACATACAGATTCCACTCGTAGCACATAGAAAGCTTAATCATGTGTATATATACCCGTTTTAAGATTGTATTATTCCCAGAACATCACCCAGAGTTTTGCTCTCTATTGCATAACTACTATCAGAACGAAAGACAAAAATGCAAAACCGAGAGATCCTAAATAATTAAAGATTTTTTTATCCATTATTTCATAGTAATTTCTTCGTGCTATCAAGTGGTTCTGAATCAAGACAGCCCAGATAAACAAAACCAAAAAAACACAACAAGAAAGAAAAAACAAAACAAACTACAAACAGATATAGACCTAGACATACCTACACACTCCTCTGGAAGGCCCCCTCCTGACTCTCTACCACACCATACCACGCCTACCTAACCCAGTCAAATCCTCCTCATACTCATTTTCACAGGTAGAGTCTCATGCAGCGTACACACGACCGTTTTTAATGTCATTGAAAAAAAAACGGCATTTTTCTCGACGTGATTCTTCTCAAGCCTGCCTTGCCTACACACTATCGTGGAAAAAAAATGCTCAAGTAAAGCGCAGTGACGTACAACATGTACGACGGCACTATAAAGGGGAAGTTCCATTCGGATGGCGCCACCCTTCATGTTAGTAAAGTTTGTTGAGAGACAATTTGCGCTTTTCAGCCTCGTGCTTTTCAGTCCGTTACAGCGTGACGAATGTGCTATCCATTATGAACGCTAGTTTTACCAGAACGAGCGCTCCCGTCTCATACTTGATTCTGAGCATGCGCATTTTTTTTTCACGTCGTTAAAGCCTACACACGGCCGTTTTTCATGACGAGAAAAACGACGATGTGAAAAACGACGAGAAAAATTAGAGCATGTTCCAATTTTTTCATGGCCATTTTTCACGTCGTGAAAAATGCTCTGAAGCCCACACACGATCATTTTTAATGATCATTTTAAAAAATGGCATTTTTCTTGTCCTTAAAAACGGTTGTGTGTACGCGGCATTAGAGTCTCAGAGTTTAGGAACTCGATCCATGGTGACCACATTTCCATAAACTTATGATAGTGTCCCTGATTGCTTGCTGTTATTTCCTCCATTCTTTTTATCTGGTTAATTTCAGCTACCCACTCTTGGATAGTGGGGGCAACTCTTCTATTCAGTATCTAGGTATGATTATTCGTGCAGCAGATATTAGATTAGGAAACAAACCCTTTGTAACCTTTCCCAGAGCCCCTGGATACATGGATAGTAAAGCTATTTCTGGGGATTTATGATAAGATGCCCCGGTGACACAGGAGCAGATCTGGAATACAGAATCCCCAAATTCTTTAATCTGGGGACATGTCCACTAGATATGGATCATTGTACCCACATCTTCTCCACATCGCCAGCATTCCTCAGGATAAATCTGGGAAATTCTATGTAATCTTGCTGGACATCTATACCTTCTAGTTAATATTTTATAATTCTTTTCTTGAAAAGTCGCTGAGCTAGAGTTAAAAGTTTAACACATAATCTTTCTACCAATCTTCTACAGCAATCAAATGGCCCAATTCTCTCTCCCAATCTCTGATGTAGTAGGGGCTAGTTGGAGTAGCATATGACAGCAATATATCGTATATTGTGGAGATGGTGTTGGAACAACCTGTCGTCCCATTACATAGGGACTCGAATGGTGTTAAGTCCCTGTGTAATAGAGTGCTTTTAGATAGATGACTGTAATGTTGAAGCTGAAGATAATGAAACCACTGACCAGCATATCTGCGTTCATTATCATGCTAAATGGCTGAAGTCTTTTTGCTGACAAAGCTTGTATAATCGGAGAGGGAGTCTGCCTTATCCATTTTAAAAACCTATCTGGTAACATAGCAGGTGGAAAATCTGGGTTACCCATTATTGAAGAAACACCCCACCGTCTTACCGTCCTATCCCAAACTTTCAATAAGGACTGGGTCAAAGGTGGAGGTGTTTGTTCCAAGAAACCCAATTTGGGTAAAGTCCACGGAAGAGAGACCAGGGAGAGTTCTATTACTGTATTTGCTCTTCTATGAATACCCATAGTTTTGTACTCCCACAGTGGAACCAGTCCAGTATTCTAGCCAGCACTACGGCTATATAATAGAATTCCATCTGCGGTAATCCTGCTCCTCCCTCTGTCTTCCGCTTTACCAGAATATCATACTGCAATCTTGCCGATAAATTCCGCCAAAGATATCGAAGTAGACTCGATCTTAAGGATCAAAAAAAATCCAGTGGTAGAGCTATAGGCAGTGTTTGGAATAGATATAGGAGACGTGGCAAAATATCCATCTTGTATATTGCCATTCTCCCTAGCCAAGAGCGTTTCCTTTTAGCCAAAAGCTGCAATCTATTAATTGTAGAATTTAGTAAAAGGTGATAATTAAACTCATACATTTTTTCTTCTACGAGGTAATATTCACTCCTAAATATTTGAGAGCTTGTGATTCCCACTGAAAGGGAAAGTTATTTTCTAGCGTTTCTTTATCTGTTACTGATAACGTAATATTAAGACATCGAGATTTTGCGACATTTACTTTAAAGTTGCTATAAAGGTCAAATTGTTCCTATTCAAAGAGAATATTCAGAAAAGCTATTTTTGGATTAGATACATATAAAAGTAAATCATCTGCGAAGATACTCAGTTTATAAGAGTTATTGCCCACCTGAACCCCCTGGATTGTACAATTTGACCGAAGAGCAGCCGCCATGTGTTCCATGGCCAGGATATACAAATATGGTGACAGCGGGCAACCCTGGATTTTTTTTTTTTTTTACCAAAAATATGTAGAAGAATATATATTTAATATTTATTTTTTTGATAAATATGTATAATTGTGAATAAAAACAATTTTTTACTTCAATATCCCGTATATTTGGAATTAATACTACCAGTGCCTTAAAAGTCCACCCAGGGGAACCCCCTTTTTTCTTTTCGAAGAATACATATTGGCCTAAACGGATGAAGAAATTCATTTTTTTACATTTATTTATTTTTTGGGGATCAAATACCACCAAAAGAAAGCTCTATTTGTGGGGGAAAAACGACCTATTTGGGTACAACGTCACATGACCACGCAATTCTCAGTTAAAGCGACACAGTGCCGTAACGCAAATAATGGCCTGGCCATTAAGGGGGGCAAATCCTTCCGGGCCTGAAGTGGTTAAAGGTGGAAAAAGTTCTAAAGAGTTTTATCTTTGTCTCATTTTTTTTACATCACGAACACCTGACATTTTAACAGGTATTTGTAGACTTTTTATATCCACTGTGTGTGTATATTTTTTATACAGGATTTATATAGCGCCAACAGTTTGCTCAGCGCTTAACTAATTGAAGGCAGACATTACAGTTACATTGCAGTTTGGTACAAGAGGAATCAAAGTACCCTGCTCGTTCGAGCTTACAATCTAGGAGGGAGGGTCATTTGATACAAAAGTAAAACAGTGTATTGGTTAGAAGCAGGATAAGCTTCTTTAAAGAGAAGGGTTTTCAGGGATTGTCTAAAGATGGATAGATTAGGGGACGGTCGGGAAGATTGGGGTAGGGAGTGCCAATGGATGGGAGAAGCTCTGGAGAAATCCTTGAGGCGAGCATGGGAGGAGATGACAAGGGAGCTAGAGAGCAGGAGGTCTTGGGAGGACAGAAGAGAGCGGCTTGTTTGGGATTTTGAGACTAGGTTAGTGATGTAGCTAGTGGGAAGAGTTGTGGATAGCTTTGTAAATTATGGTTAGTACTTTGAATTTTATTCGTTGGGTGAGTGGAAGCCAGTGCAGGGATTGGCAGAGAGGGGTGGAGGACACTGAACGGTTGGTAAGGTGGATGAGTCTTGCAGCAGCATTCATGGACTGAAGGGGGGATAATGTATGTAAAGGTAGCAAAGGGAAGGCGATACTTATTGTGGATACGGGTGCTGCACACCCCCGATAGAAATTGTGAGGATAATGAAGGTACCCCTGGGGGTTTTGAGTTGAAGCAAGGAGTAAAAAATTGACATTTGTTTATAAAAATATGAAGGTTTTATTTATATATAGAAAATTAACATGATTAATAAGAATCAGGACATGAGCTCCAAATTGCATATTAATAAAACTGACACATGACACTAAAACAATCCATTAGGGTATGGTACCACATAGGAAATTGTAGGCAAGAAGGACGCAATAGCCCCTACGCGTTTCGACCTTGAGTAGCGGTCTTCTTCAGGGGGAATAAGCTTTGCGCACTTAGATTCTATAATGAAACACATATGTATGTCAATAAAATACAATACAAGAAACAGCCAATAAACCAAAGGCACTTTGCAAGAACACCTATAAGGTGCATTGCCAGTGCACATATGATGTTGAATGTAAGTGTTGAGGTATTCGTGATGTTTAATATCATTAAAAACATACCCAAATAGACATCAGTAGCCGGGACCAGTGATCACAGGGTGGCCCCACCGTCGGAGAACATCAGCAAAAAAATTTCCTGAGCTTGCAGAAGGGGATCGGATGGAGTACCACAGAAGGACACGGTGAGACATTCACGGGAGTGCAGAACCACACAGGCCTACGAGAGGTCGTGTTTCCTCTGACTACTTTCATTCTTTTTCCCTTTTTTCCTTTCTCCCTCCTTTTCCTCCCCTCTTCACTCAGTGTTTCACCTGTGTATCCACACACCTACGTTTATGCTTCACACAACATTTTTTCCCTTTCTTTTTCCTCATTTCTTTTCTTCTTGATCAGATCCGATCACCATTCACAGAACACACATTCGTTCCTCACTTACACCCATGCCAAGCTGCATACACTCCCACAGCCCTCTTGGGGTTTTTTCTGTCTTTCATTCATCATCTTTATTCATTATTCACATTTCACTTTTTTGAGGTTTCTTTTTTTCTCTCCCCCTATGTCTCATCTTTCTTTCATTGTAGGTTTTATTATTATTTACTCATTACCAAAACAAATGATACTTCCTGACTTTAATACATTCTACTAATTATACCTATCCGGATAATTTTTGTAGGGCCTTTTTCGATTGGTCTGCTGGGTCTCCCCTTTCTTTCCTCCCCCCCAAGCCCCTCCCCCCCCATTCCCACCTGCTAGCCCGGGGCGGATTGGGCGTGTGCAGGATTCTTTGTCCCACATCTCTTTGGCCCTTGCTCTGTTCCCCTCCCCCCCCGCTGCCCTAAGGTGGGGGGCTGCGAGCGCGACCTCTCGTAGGCCTGTGTGGTTCTGCACTCCCGTGAATGTCTCACCGTGTCCTTCTGTGGTACTCCATCCGATCCCCTTCTGCAAGCTCAGGAGAATTTTTTGCTGATGTTCTCCGACGGTGGGGCCACCCTGTGATCACTGGTCCCGGCTACTGATGTCTATTTGGGTATGTTTTTAATGATATTAAACATCAGGAATACCTCAACACTTACATTCAACATCATATGTGCACTGGCAATGCACCTTATAGGTGTTCTTACAAAGTGCCTTTGGTTTATTGGCTGTTTCTTGTATTGTATTTTATTGACATACATATATGTTTCGTTATAGAATCTAAGTGCGCAAAGCTTATTCCCCCTGAAGAAGACCGCTACTCAAGGTCGAAACGCGTAGGGGCTATTGCGTCCTTCTTGCCTACAATTTCCTATGTGGTACCATACCCTAATGGATTGTTTTAGTGTCATGTGTCAGTTTTATTAATATGCAATTTGGAGCTCATGTCCTGATTCTTATTAATCATGTTAATTTTCTATATATAAATAAAACCTTCATATTTTTATAAACAAATGTCAATTTTTTACTCCTTGCTGCAACTCAAAACCCCCAGGGGTACCTTCATTTTCCTCACAATGTATGTAAAGGTAATCCAATTAAAGCGGAGCTCCGCTGTAAAAAAATGTATTAAAAGCCTACAGCTACAGCAGCTGCTGGCTTTTAATATTTGGACACTTACCTGTCCTGGAGTCCAGCGACATCCGCAGCAGAGGACGAGCGATCGCTCTGCTGCTCCCTCCGCCATCCTCGCTGAGGGAACCAGGAAGTGAAGCCCTGCGGCTTCATGCCCGGTTCCCTACGGCGCATGCGCGAGTCGCGCTGCGCCGTTCTGATTGGTGCTCCTGTGTTCTGGGAGCCGAGTGTCTCCCAGAACACCAAGGGAAGTCTGCGGGAAGTGACGTCACTCCCGCAGGTTCCCGGAGAGAGGACTCCCGGATGTGGGTGAAAATACCTGTCTTAGACAGGTATCTTCACCCCCCTCCCCCCTGAAAGGTGTCAATTGTGACACCGGAGGGGGGGAGGGTTCCAAATAGCAAAAGTTGCTATTTAGGGTGGAGCTCCACTTTAAGAGTGAGCTGCAGTAGTCGAGGCGTAAGATAACCGAGGAGTGAATTTGAAGCTTGATCGGTCCCGAATGCACACAAACCGCAATTGTCCCACACATGTGAGGTATCGCCGCGAATGTCCGATCTTGGGCAGTAATTCTAGCACTAGACCACCTCTGTAGATCAAAAACGGTAACATTTACATTGTTTGCTGATGTTGCAGGGTATCTATTTACTTGGCGTAAACATCATCTTTTATATATTACAAAAAAAATGAGTTATTGTGTTTTTTGCATTGAAATTCCATAAAAGTGTATTTTTAAAAAGAAAATGCATTTAAAAAGCCGCTGCGCAAATACTATGTGACATAAATTGCAACACCCCCCAATTTATTCTCTAGGGCCTCTACTTTAAAACTGTATACAATGTTTGGGAGTTCCAAGTAATTTTCTATCAATAAATACTGATTGTTACATGTCAACAAAAAGTGGAGGTGGATACAGCAATATTTATTTCTGGGGTTTTACATGCACTTTCCTTTTCTGCACCAGCGCATGCAAAGATTGTCAATTTTGCAGCTCAGCGTACAATCTAAAGAAACTTGCTAACATGCAGATACTAAGTATTTATTGCGGAAGAGATATACAAATAGGCCCTCATGCTAGCAATTTTTTAAGAGACGTTCAATTTTATTTTTCGTTCAGCTTGACACACCAAATATATACTGTCTTCTTTTGTGTTTTTAAGGATGATGGAGTGAATTTGGAACAACTGAAGCAAGAAATACTTTGCAAATCTGTAAAGAAAAACATGCAAGTATCAAATTTTTGGAGCCATGAGTATTTGGGATGTTAATGTTTACTTTTATGGTTCTCCTTAATTTTTGAATAAATACTGGGTCTATATTATACATGAGTAGCGGGTATACACTTCCCTTGTGTATTTAAAACTGGCAGAGACACCAGTAATGTGTAGTTCCCTGCAGCCCAGCGGGTGGCGCTGTCGCCTTGGGCTGGGGTTGAGCCATTGCTGTGTGCCGTGCCCCCTTTTTGTCCTCCCTCGGCAGCGGTATGGTGGGGCGGGAAACCCGCCGTGCTTGCTGGGAGAGGGTATAAAGGGGCCGGCCATCTTTGTCACGAGGTGGAAGTCCCAGGCACCTTCAGCCTGAGGGCGGTGGTCGGGCGGAGGTCCTAGGCGGCCTAGGCCTAAAGGACGTTCCGAGGTCGTGTTCCATCCCAAGCACCTTTAGCCTGGGGTGAGGTACTCGGATGGAGGTCTGGAGCTCAGTGCCCAACACTGAGTTCCGCGAGGGAAAGGAGATCCTAGGGAACCCCGGGAGTGGGTACCCGAATCCGGAGGGCGTAATGGACCGGTGGGGGGTACTTGCTTCAAGACCTGGTGCAGCATATTGCCAGTGACAGGTGAGCCTTCCATCGGAGACCGCCTGGAAGGATATTCCCCCTCGCTCAGGGACCGCAACCCACTTTCAGGAAGGAAAGTGTAGAGTTCATTGTGTCTGGGCCTACTCGCATCCACACCCCCTGTCTGTTCTGTTCTTTGAGGGAGTCCAACTGATTGTGTTCACTTTTGCATTGAGAAGAATAAAGGAGTGTTGGACTTTAATGGTGTGGGGCTCATTTTCTGGCAGACATTGTTCAAGGTAACCCTCAGGAGGAGGCTCCAGGTGCAGAACACCGACCCGAAGGTAAAACAAGAACTTTGCTCACACCACACAACTATGTGCGGTGAAGGCTTGGCGTGGTGACCCCGCTCTCTCCTCTCTAAGGTACCCCTAGACAAGAGAAAGACGAGCTGATAATAGAGTGGAGAGGGGGAAGGCCGCTATCACATGCATTAAACTTGGTGACCAGTATATCCTTGTGGGTTACTACCCTTGGGAAAAAAGTAAGAAATAGTATCTTCTGCTACTTTTCTCAATGTAAACGTTTTAGCATACCTCATATACGTTAGGTACCTAAAACTATTTATGGCAAGCATAAAGAATATCTCATTGACTACTTTCCTAGGATTTATTTTTTTTTTTTTTACTGGCTGGTCAAAACTGGTCTCCTGGCTTCTTAAATTAAATTAACATTTATGCCATAGTAGACAAATAGACTGTTCCTATTGCGAGGGAAGTTGCACATTTTAAGAGTATTTTCCACAGAGCTTAGTCAACGAGGTGAAATTCTACGGGTTTCCATAATCCAATTATGTGCAAGCAACAAGCATTCCTTGCATGTGATGGGGTATTTTTTGCAAAGTGAAACTTTACTACATTCTCTAACTCATGGGGAAAATTCCCTTGAAAAGTGAACCCTCGCTTTCAAAGTGAACCCTCGCTTTCAAAGTGAACCCTCGCTTTCAAAGTGAACCCTCGCTTTCAAAGTGAACCCTCCCTTTCAAAGTGAACCCTCCCTTTCAAAGTGAACCCTCCCTTTCAAAGTGAACCCTCCCTTTCAAAGTGAACCCTCCCTTTCAAAGTGAACCCTCCCTTTCAAAGTGAACAGTCTATTTGCCTTTAGTAAATCAACACCATGGTGTGCAACCTATAATACCATAAAATATACACGTCAAATTTTAACACCGCCAATTAAACCCAGTATTGTGGCCATAGGCGTGCGCACGGGGTGTGCCTGGGCACACCCTAATGTGTGTTCGGAGATCTGCTGTAAAATGCTGCAAGAGACTATAGCACGCTGCCTGTGAGACCATTTCCCATTGAGCAGTCAGCGAGTCATGTAAGAGCTGCTTAGTGCTTGAAACTGTAATGTAATGTCACTGCTTGCAGAGAGGAGCTGTCAAAACTTGGTGCTGATGTCGTGGGTGGGCGGGACCAAACGTCTAGCCCAGCCATTCTCAAACTTTTCAACACAGAGGAACCCTTGAAATAGTTCTCCGGTCTCAGGGAACCCCTGCTAAAAATCAGAAATCTACAACTCATAATACATTAGTGTGATGGTCAGTGGGAAGAATGGTTCTTAAACTTGTGGTCATTGGGAAGAATTGCCTCCTTACAGATAGCTAAAAAGATCAATGGTGTCATTGGGAACTTATCTGAGAGGCCGAAATTGCCCAATGCTGAAGGAACCCCTAGCAACCTCTGGAGGAACCCTAGGGTTCCACGGAACCCTGGTTGAGAATCACTGGTCTAGCCTATAAAACACAAGCCAATGGTATGGGGGGCTGGGCGGGCCACTCCATGTATGTGGATCCGCCCCCTTTCAGCTATCAAACACCAGCCAATGGTTGGGCTGCTTAAGAAAGGGGGCAGAGCCATATACACGTGGCAGCCCGCCCAGCTCCTATTCTGTTGGCTGGCATTTGATAGCGTAGAAGCAGTGTTGGAGGAAGCTGCAAAGATTTCTCTTCCATACTGTCACCATATTGAGGAGGGAGCTACCCTGCAGTATGCTTTCTAATGTTGAAAGGCTTGTTGCCCAGTGAAGAACTTCCAACTTTAAAAGACTCTGTGGACATATAATTTGAGTCTCTCCTAAAAGTTCTCTTTACCCTGGCAGGCCCAGCCCTGCAACAGCTCTGGTTGCTGTTTCAGTATGTCAAACCACTGAAAACTGGACCAGGAACATGAGCAACCAGCATGACCCTGTTTTTTCCTGATTGTGCTGCTGCTTTATTCTGCTGAGACAAATTTCCAGAATGGCTCTGAACTCTGTTCAAATGCACAGGATTCTCTGACAAAAAGTTTGGACAGCTGAACCTGCCTGCAAAAGACGTCTCACACAAATTCCTTTTCAATGCTTGTTTGGCAAAGCACTTAGACAAAAGTTTTGCTTCCTTGATTTAGGGTAACCTAGCAGGTGCTTTTAAGGTGCTCTTTCCTCCTCTAAGCACAGAGAACCTTCACACTTTTCCCAAGCTTCAGCTTTAAATCCTAAGGTTATCCCTTTATTCTCACATAAGACCTGGCCCAAAGTGGCCACCAAGTCCTCGCCACAATGAAGACAGGCCCTCAGTTTAGGAGCGGTGAATGTCTGCTACAGTGAACATCTCATTAGCCCTAAAATGTCCCAACATTTCAAATCTAATTGGTGGTTTACCAAAGTCACGAAATGTCATTCCAAAACTATACATTCTCACCATTTCCTTCTGTCAAATCGCACAATAACTGTTTAAAAAGGAAGTAAACTTTTTTTCGGCAAATCAGCTGTCATGTTCACTGAGTGCAGCTCAGCGAACATTTACAGGCCCGATCGGCCCCCGATCCGTGCCGCAGTGATGTGACTCCATGTGTGGGAGTGGCATCATTGCGGCCTGGCCTATCAAGTGACCAAAGGCACAGGACTAGTACATAATGGCAATAACCCATCAGGGGGGCCTTGAAAATAAAAAAATACAGCAGACTTTACTTCAGATTTAAAGACAGTCAGGTTTTCCACAATACTTATACCACCTCTTGTCCCTGGTAGTTTTTTTGCCATTACCATCACAGCACAGGTTCAAGTGATTCTACTAAAACCTGTCCACAGTATAAAAACCCAACAAAAGGATCTGTCCTATTTTGGACTTAAAGTCCCTCAACAAACTTCCTCACCCAGGATATTTTCAAAACTCCTGCCACTCTTTGTAACTGTTCCCAGAACTCACAGGGCAGACTGTCTAGATCACACGTGTCAAACACAAGGCCTGCAGGCCGAATCTGGCCCGCCAGGCCATCTCATGTGACCTTCGCACCCAGGGCTTTTTTTTTTTTCAGCCAAAAAACTTCTTTCTCCCTCCACTTACCCCTGTCGCTTGTAAACACAGAAGTGTTCTGTGTTTACAAGGACAGTTTTCCTCTCAGTGGCTCTCATAGATCCCTGCTCTGCACTCACGGTGGGGACAAGAGAGCTGTTGCAGTGTAAGATGGGGTATCACATGGTATGGTAAGCTGCACTGCGATCCCCATCTGTGCACAGATGCTGACCAATGATCTCCCTACACGTGAAAGGGAAGGGGAGCTACCCACACTGCTCAGAGGTACTAGAGCTGGGCCGGGTAGGTGAAATGCAAGGAAGCTTTGGGGGGGAGCCGATGTGTGCAGAGGTCAGAGTAGAGGAGGGAAGTAAGTGAGATGTGGACAGCCTGTGAAAGAGAGCTGAATCCTGCACACTGTGCATAGCGCACCGCTAAACCCCGTACTCGGTATGTAACTGAGCCCTGCGCTCTGTACATAGCGAATCCCTGAACTCTACACTTTGTACATAGCGCATCCCTGAATTCTGCACATTAACAAACACACTTCTGGTATTTATTGCCTCTTTGTTGTGCGATTTGGCCACACCCACCCTTTGATGTTGGCAGAGCGTAGTTGTTTCTGCACCTTTTCTCTGAGAAAAAAATGCCCTGGATAAATTGATATAGTCTTACAGATACAACCAGTCCTTTGAGGGAAACCATAATGCTAATGCGGCCGGTGAAGAAATTGAGTTTGACACTCATGATCAAGATGATTATCTTCTGAAGATGCATTTTCTTCAGACCTGACAGAAAATATCCAAAGGTAAATTCAACTGCCTGATGCCCTTGGTTAAGTAGTCGACTTCAAAGAACTGTCCTACAGCTCTTCATTTGCCTCAAATATTTTGGTCTAATTTTAGATACATCTCAAATACAGGTCTTTCTTACAAAAATCTCAGTGATATTCTCTGTGAGAAATATGGTTAAAATGTGAATAAATATCCTTCGTCCTATCTTATTACTGGCTAACGTTTATCAGCATAGAGAAAGCAGGGGGTTTCCCAGGCTTTACCCATGCCCCTTGCCCCCTAAAACAAGAAGGTAAGGGGATGAGGGCTGTGGAGGTAGATGTGTGCAGAGGTGGGGATGAGGGGAGTGTGGAGCAGAGGTGAGAACCAAAAGGAGGGTGGAATTGAGATGTGGGCAGCCTGTAAAAACACACTGCATAGCACACCCATAGACCCTGCAATCTGTATTTAGTGCGCTCTTCAACCCTGAACTCTGCACGTAGCGCACCCCTGAACTCTGCACACTGTGTTTAGGGCACCACTGGTATTGCGCTCTATACATAGCCCAATCCCTGAACCCCGCACATAATGCACTCCTGGTATTTATTGCCCTTTCAATATGAAGATCCTCCCAGAATCGGTACGAAGGGGGTGTGGGGTTTGAGTTACTGCACCTTGTGACAAACCCTCTGTCCTCAAACAGATCTAGGCCCGTCGTCAATGCTTCCTCTGTTAAGAACCAGCACTTATCCCAGACTCTCCAGCCATCAGACAACACCTCAGTGTAGGGTGAAACCAGCAGACTCTTTATTCAAGCACATGTTAACATATCTCTCTTCAAATCACTTCCCTCCCACCCTTGGAATACAGGGCGGGTTAAACTGTCCAATGACAATGGTGATACAGGTCAGGTGTGTTTAACTTCTCAGTACACAGTCTTATCAGCAGGGGGTTGGAGGAATCACCCCTCCCTTTTTCCTCACAGCAAACACACTTGCACATCCCATATTAGTTAAGACAGCCACAATAGACAATCGAATAGTCACACCCCAAACCATCACAGCAAATAGTCCAACAGCATGGCACAGCACACATTATATATACATATATACAGCATTGAATCTGACTAGCACAGATCATAGTGGGAGTTCTCATTCACCCTGTGCCCCTATTAGAGACACAGGGTGATTTACACATAAGAGGCGTCTGGGAAGCTGGACAAGGAGCCTCCAGGGCAAGCTGAGCCACACAAACCCCTGACCCAAAGTCACTCCTGTCATCCACCTATTTACTGAAGCAAAAAGCCATGGATACATGTATATAGTAATACAGTTACAAGCGACCCTAATGCTAATGCAGCCCCGCAATGAAATGGACTTTTGCAACGCTGGTCATAGTGCATCCCTGAACTCATCCCTGAACTCTTTCACATCTTAGTATGAAAAAATCTGCCAACTTTTTACAGGCCACTTGCTTTGCCCAGTCTCAAGGCCCTCTATTTCACCTGTCTTCACAGCCACTAGCTTGTAAACGAGGGCTGATGAACCCCTGATCCAAAGGAACAGAGGGGTCTCTGAGTCGCATTACTTTCTTCTGAAGGGCAAGTAAAGCCACATCCAGGGACATTCATTATCGTACCTGGAAATCTTGTTTAGCCTGTATTTAGAACAGTTTAATGCCTTTTTTTGAGTAGCCATAGAACTTTCTTAATATATCTCAAAACTTGTGACTCTTTCCTGCTACGAGCCCTTAATCTTAATTGGAGAGACTCCTGTCTTCAAAAACTTGCATGCGGCTCATCAGCTGAAGGTACGATATCTGTGATCAATAATGTATGAATAATAATAGTCTTTTCTGTCCACTTCCTCCATGCCCATGTTAGCTTCAGCGAGAGACATCAGTTGCACAGCTGTGTCTCTGCTTGTTTATTATCCTTGGACATGAAATAGTGTAATGCTTGGCCATACACGGTTAGAAAATCGTTTGAAAAAAAGTTAGATACACTCGATCGTGCGACTTTCGAAACGTTAGTGGTTACATTTTGATTCTCGAAATGCAAATTTTGTGCCCAAAAAACAAACCAACATGTTGGATTTTTTTCGCCAAAAAAACTATTGCTTTTAGAATGATTAGTAGAGTAATCGATCGAAAATAGTTTGCAAAATCGACAGCGTATTTGCATGTTAAAATGTAACTTCCGGAAGTCAATTCAACAAGCAACGAACAGAAAGATCTTTCTAGTTATTGACTTTTCGTTCACATCGTCAAAAAATATTGTACCTATTACATTGTCTGATTTTCAAAATGCATTTTAAAAAACACATGAGGCAACACCTGTTAAAAACTATTGCCAAATGGAGAAATTATATCTTCACCCTCCTTAATTATGAAAACATTCAGTGATTTCTATCAGTCTCTCTACAATATATCCCTGCATCAACTACTAAGCCCATCTGTCACTGAAGAGGATAACGTGCCATCTTATATAGCAGATACTTCATTACCTTCCTTGGATGAAGATACGATAGAAGAACTAGAAACCCCAATTACTGAGGAAGAGGTCGCTAAGGCTATTGCTAACACTCCAGTGGGTAAAAGTCCAGGCCCTGATGGCTTTACGCCTAAATTTTATAAGCACTTTGCACCCTTTCTCACTCCTTTTCTGACTCGGGTATTTAATTCCATAGCGAATGGGTCTACTTTTCCTACACAAACGATGGAAGCACATATCTCACTTATCCCGAAACCAGAAAAGGATCTTTCTCTATGTGCAAATTACAGACCCATATCTTTAATTGGGGTCGATGTAAAAATTTTTGATAAGATCTTAGCTAGCCGCCTACAACCATTATTGCCCCAACTAATACATCTGGACCAGGTTGGCTTCGTCAGCGGTCGAGAGGCTAGAGATAACACGCTTAAAGCCCTCCTGCTGACGGATTATGCCCGTACCCAAGGTATTCCTCTTTGCCTACTAACGGTTGATGCCGAAAAGGCGTTTGACCGTGTTAGTTGGAAGTTTTTAAGATCTTCTCTTCAACAGATTGGCATTGGTCCCTATATGATAGCACGGATTATGTCCTTATATCTATCACCATCAGCTAGAATTAGGGTGAATGGATCTTTGTCTCCTGCCTTCCCTATTTCCAATGGAACACGTCAGGGTTGTCCATTGTCGCCTCTGTTGTATGTTATTACGATGGAATATCTGGCAAATGCATTGCGACAAAACCAAAATATTACAGGCATTCAGGTAGGTCCTCTACATGCAAAATTGGCTCTTTTTGCAGATGATTTGCTTTTATTTGTAACAAAACCCCATACCTCTTTTCCTTCTATACTCTTAGAATTTCAGAGATTTAGTGAAGTCAGTAATTTTAAAGTCAACTATAGTAAATCAGAACTTCTTAATATATTTTTATCGCAAACAAACATCAAGCGACTATCGAAGAACTTTTCTTTCAGGACCTGTCCAGTGTTGGTTCGATATTTAGGGATTAATATACCAGCTTCAACATCACAATTATATTCCTTAAATTTTCTCCCGATGCTCCATAAAGTTCAAATGGCTTTGACATCTTATGCCTTTAAGAGACTTTCATGGTTTGGTAGAATTAATACCCTTAAGATGGATATACTCCCTCGCCTTCTATATTTGTTTCAAACTATCCCAATCCATCTTCCGGCCTTGTTTTTCCGTAAAATCCATCGGCTATTTTCGAAGTTTATATGGAATTCAGCTCAACCTAGAATTAGCTTTGGGACATTATCCCTTCCGAAAAATCAAGGTGGGGTGGGGATACCAGATGTTTCTATCTACCATAAAGCGACCATATTAACACGTATTATTGATTGGTTCCACCACTCCTCATCTAAGCTATGGGTACAATTAGAAGGACACATAAACCCTATAGATCTCTGTGCCCTTCCATGGACTTCGTCTATTCTACGAAAAGGCCTCTCAATTCCAGCAGATCTTACTAGGCAAACACTACATATATGGGACCACATGATACCCATCTATAAAATATCAAAACAACTGAGCCCCATGACCCCCTTCTTTGGAACACCCGATTTTTTTCCAGCCTTACACCCAACTGTATTTGGCCCTTGGAATAAACAGGAACATAGAAGAATTGCTCAAGTCCTACAGTCGGACCCATTAACGGTAGCCTCTTCATCTACGATACCCACTTATAATCCTACGCATTGGCTGCAGAGGCATCAAGCCTTATGTTATATACGATCTATTCCATTAAAACAAGATATCTATGCCAAACCAACTGCCTTTGAATCTCTGCTTTTGCAAGAGGAGCCAATATTACACTCGGTCTCTGTATTATACTCTATCTTGCTGTTATCAATACATTCAGATCTTCCCCCATACACACGGAAATGGGAAAAAGACCTCCAACAGACTTTAACTATATCGGATTTTTGACTCATAAGATGTCAATAGCTACAAAAACTCAAGAGAAGGGATATAAACTGGTGAGTAGATGGTATAGGTGCCCCTCTACCCTCCATCGATTTAACCAGGATATATCTGATTTCAGTTGGCGTTGTCATGAGTCAAAGGGAAATATGCTCCATATCTGGTGGGATTGTCCCCCAGTGAGAAAGTTTTGGGTCTGCTTCACCCCAGGCAGCGTCAGGTTAGTGCCAGTAGCGCTAAAACCCACGTGCAAAGCATACACCTCCCTTAGTGATATAGTATCTGAACAGATCAATATCTGATCTGATCAGATCTATACTAGCGTCCCCAGCAGTTTAGGGTTCCCAAAAACACAGTGTTAGCAGGATCAGCCCAGATACCTGCTAGCACCTGCGTTTTGCCCTTCCGTCCAGCCCAGGCCACCCAAGTGCAGTATCGATCGATCACTGTTACTTACAAAACACAACACATATAACTGCAGCGTTCGCAGAGACACGCTTGATCCCTGCGACTCCAGTGCTGTAGGAGGTGATTTCACCACCACAGTTAAAAAAAACAGCATATATGCCAAAGCATGGGGGCAGCAGGGGCGGAGGAGCGATTTTGCTCCTAATGCCGAGTACATACGGTCAAAATTCCGACGTAGGCTTGCCCGTGGAAATGTCTGACCGTGTGTACGCGGCATAACTTTTGCGGGAGGATGCCCCCATGCTTCGGCATATGTAAATGATGCATGTATGCCCATCATTAGAAGTGGGTGAATGAAGGGAGGTATTCTAATGGTGGGCATACCCACCGATCAATTTCTTTTTTTTTCGTTCAGCCAACAGGCTGCATGAAAAAAAAGATTACAATACATGTCCAACAAGGACCAACAACGTACTGGTATGTTGCTGGATTTTGAATGGTTATACCAGAATGATGCCTGCGGGTTTAGGTATTATCTTGGTATCATTCTTTTCAGCCAGCGGCCGGCTTTCATGTAAAATTGGGAAAGCATTTTATCACACCGATCTTGGTGTGGTCAGATGCTTCGAGGGCAGAGGAAAGATCTAGGGTCTATAGACCCCATTTTTTTCAAAAAAAAAAAGAGTACCTGTCACTACCTATTGCTAATCATAGGGGATATTTGCATTCCCTGAGAACAATAAAAATTATAAAAAAAAAAAAATGGAAGAAACGGTTAAAAAATAAAATAAAAAAGCAAAATAAATAATAAAAAAAAAAACACCCGTGTCCCGCCCTGCTCTTGCGCAAAGGCGACCGCAAGCGTCGGTCTGGCGTCATATGTAAACAGCAATTGCACCATGCATGTGAGGTATCACCGCGAAGGTCAAATCGAGGGCAGTAATTTTAGCAGTAGACCTCCCCTGTAAATCTAATGTGGTAACCTGTAAAGGCTTTTAAAAATGTATGTAGTTTGTCGCCACTGCGCGTTTGTGTGAAATTTTAAAGCATGTCGTGTTTGGTATCCATGTACTCGGCCTAAGATCATCTTTTTTATTTCATCAAATATTTGGGCAATATAGTGTGTTTTAGTGCATTCAAATTTTAAAAAAATAGTATTTTTTCCCAAAAAAATGCGTTTGAAAAATCGCTGCGCAAATACTGTGTGGTAAAAAAAAATGCAACACCCACCATTTTAATCTGTACGGCCTTTGCTTTAAAAAAATATATAATGTTTGGGGGTTCAACGTAATTTTCTTGCAAAAATTTTTTTGTGTGACATAAGCTTCCTAATGTTGTGGCATAAAATGCCAGGACAGTTCAAAACCCCACCAAATGACCCCATTTTGGAAAGTAGACACCCCAAGCTATTTGCTGAGAGGCATGTCGAGTCCATGGAATATTTTATATGTTGACACAAGTTGCGGAAAAAGAAAATTTTTTATTTTATTTTTTTGCACAAAGTTGTCACTAAATGATATATTGCTCAAACATGCCATGGGCATATGTGGAATTACACCCCAAAATACATTCTGTTGCTTTTCCTGAGTACAGGGATACCACATGTGTGAAACTTTTTGGAAGCCTAGCCGCGTACCCCAAAAACCAAGCACCACCTTCAGGCTTTCTAAGGGTGTAAATTTTTGATTTCACTACTCAACTGTCTATCACAGTTTCGGAGGCCATGGAATGCCCAGATGGCACAGACCCCCCCCCCCCAAATGACCCCATTTTGGAAAGTAGACACCCCAAGCTATTTGCTGAGAGGTATGGTGAGTATTTTGCAGATCTCACTTTTTGTCACAAAGTTTTAAAAATTGAAAAAAAATATATATATATATTTTTTTCTTTCTTCATTTTCAAAAATAAATGAGAGCTGTAAAATACTCACCATGCCTCTCAGCAAATAGCTACTTCCCAAAATGGGGTCATTTGGGGGGGTTTTGTGCTATTTTGGCATTTTATGGCCTTCGGAACTGTGATAGGTAGTGAGTAGTGAAATCAAAAATTTGCGCCTTTAGAAATCCTGAAGGCGGTGCTTGGTTTTCGGGGTCCCGTACGCGTCTAGGCTCTCAAAGTCCCACACGTGGTATCCCCGTACTTGCAGCAAAATGTATTACTCTTTCGTCCATGGACCGACACAGCATCTCTATTGACAAAGTGGGTATTATCCGTTAATTAGGAGTGACTAGGCAGAAAAACTTGTAAAAAGTGTTGCATCACACCTTCTACAGTACCGCCCAGGGGGCGGACCCTCTGGGTATACCCTCTCAGTCTGCATCTTCGCAGATCAGTTTTTTTCTGTCTAGCAAGGAGTAGGACATGGCTCCCTTCGGGCCCATTGGTCCGGGGGAAAAAGATATATATATATATATATATTTTTTTTTTTTTTTTTTGCTACATTTGTTGTTTTCTGCGATCTTCGATCAACTGCCGACTGGGTGACAGGCTGGATCCTCGATCCTTGTAGTCTCCCCAGTTTCGGCCATCGAGCGTGTGCCGACCCTAGCTACGCGCTGGGTTTTCCACGACATGCCCGTCGCTCCACGGGTGGCCGGTGAGCTTACGCTCCAGGGCTTGCATCGGACCGCTCAGCTTCGGCTGACCTTACGGCCGAGTCGCAGCAGCCTGTCCGGTGAGCGTCATGCTCCAGGGCATACATATGATCGTCCCTTCTGGGTCCAATCACAGCATGCCTGGCCAACAGTCACCTTCCGTGCGCGGACGATGATCTGTTTGGAATGTCTTCCAGCAGAATACATGCAGGATAGGTAAGTAAAACTCCCCTGCCTCGGCTGGGTGATTTAGCTGGACATTCCTGGAGAGATCAAGTAAGTGGTTGTGGCCCCTTTCTTCCCTCTCTCCCTGCCTTTCCCTCCTCCCTGGGCTTCTAGCTAAAGGTTGCTGGGTGCTGGGGGTCACCTAGGGGGTCCCACTGGAGCGGGGCTGGCTGTAACTAACATTTAAAAGAAATGTCATTTTTGCTTACCTGTGTTTCTGTGTCTCCATGCTGTCGGCGGCCATTTTGAGGTGGTCCATGCCAAGTTTGGCCTCTTGTAACTGCCTGACGGCCATCTTCCTGTGGTTCGGCCACACCCACTGGCCCCTATCAGGTGATCGGCGGCCATGTTTGTCCACCCTGTATGCAGATATTGCCGTTCGGCGGCCATCTTTTTGTGGGCTATGGCTGCCTGACCTCTATCTTCTGTCGGCGGCCATTTTCTTAGAGCCCACATTATCTTCCATACAGACGTTTTTGGCAACCATTTTGCGAGAGCCTCCGGCCTCTAAGGTGCATTACACTGGCGCGAAAATTCACACAGGAAGTGCTGATAAAAGAAGCAGACTGACACAGCAGCAAGGGGGCAGCATCACAGGCGCAGCATAGCAGTACCTATCCAGGGTGGTGAGTCCTCTGGGTAACCCAGCATCTCTGCAGCACAGGAGGGTGGCCTATTGATATCTTGCCTGGAGCCCTGTGAGTGTCAGCGTGTGGTCAGCATGGCATCTGAGCCAGATGTCTTCTCCCCTGAAACACCAGATTTAGCAGCTGGTGTCCCTGAGGTGTCTATGGACGCTATGTCGGCAATCCTAGAGGCGTTTGCTGCCAGGGTGGAAGCAGCACACGGGAATACAGGGGGTAATAAACGCCCCCGTCCCCTGCAATCTTCTGGGGATATTTCTGATGCAGAACCAGGTCCAGCTACGGCTCATGGCCCAGATTCTGATGCATCAGAGACTGCAGACCGTGACCGATCGGACAGTGAGGAGGACTCCAAGTCCAGGTCAGTACGCGAGACGGCTTTGGTATCTGACCTTATTACTGCAGTGCGGGATACACTAAAGTTGGAAAGGACTGAAGAAGTAGCAGATACTCCAGTCCCCTTTGGGTTTCGTAAACCTGCCCGCACTGCTAAGGTGTTCCCTTGTGTGTCTTATTTTGACAAACTCTTATACAAGGAATGGGAGAACCCACTGAGGGTCTTTACAGCCCCAAAGAGGTTTGCAGTACGGTACCCCTTTGAGGAGAGTTTTCTGAAGATATGGACCTCTCCCCCTATAGTGGACCCTTCGGTGTCCAAACTTAATAGAGCCACCACTATTCCAGTAGAAGGGGCTCCTGTTTTCAAGGACCCTGTGGATAAGAAGGCTGAAGCACTTGCTCGCTACCTATACTCAGTGGTAGGCTCGGCAGTACGCCCGGCATTGGCGGGGGCCCTAGTGTCTCAGACACTTACTGAATGGGCAAAATTGCTACTCCAGGGGTTAAAGGAGCGAGATGCTCCTCCTAATGAGATAACTTTGGCCGACCAGTTGGTCCAGGGCCTTAAGTTTGTCTGCGAGTCAGACATGGATACTATTCCCCTGCTGTCAAGAGCTTCGGTTTATGCAGTAGCAATACGCCGCCTGATCTGGCTAAAGGGCTGGTCTGCGGACCAGACTTCCAAGAAAGCCCTATTGGATCTGCCTTTTAAGGGCGACAGACTTTTTGGGGCTTCTCTGGATGACATCATCAAGGATGCCACAGGAGGTAAAAGCACTTTGCTTCCCCAAACTAGCAAGGGTAAGGGACCACGCCAAGGGCAAGGGCCCTCCTTTACTGCACGTAAGCGTTTTTTTCGCCCCCTTAAGGCGACAGGGAAAAGACCCCAGGCCGATAAAGCGCCTGCCCAAGGACAAAAGCGTCCTTGGTCCCGCAGACCCAACAAGCCTGCGGACAAATCTGCGTCCACATGAAGGTCCGCCCCCACCCAGCTCTCGGGTGGGGGGACGTCTTCGCAAATTCGCGACTCAGTGGACTGCTCTAGTCTCCGACAGGTGGGTTTGCGAAGTAATCTCCTCAGGCTACAAGATAGAATTTCTCTCTTGTCCACCAGACAGATTCATCACCTCCAATCTCCAGCTACTACCGACCCGTCGGGAGGCCCTGTATGGGGCGGTCCAGGGTCTACTGGAACGCGGGGTAGTTATTCCAGTTCCAGAACAGGAACGGGGTCAGGGTTTTTACTCAAATCTGTTCATTGTGCCAAAGAAGGAGGGGGTTCGTCCAATCTTGGATCTCAGAGCCCTTAATTGCTTTGTGAAGGTACAAAGATTTCGGATGGAGTCGGTTCGATCCGTAGTCACGGCTCTCCATCCGGGGGACTTTCTGGCCTCCTTGGACATCAAGGACGCATACCTGCATGTCCCCATATACTCCAGACACCAGAGGTTTCTGCGATTTGCTATCGGGAAGAACCACTACCAGTTTGTGGCCCTCCCGTTTGGCCTTGCCTCAGCACCCAGGACGTTCACCAAGGTGCTCGCTCCGATTCTGGCACTTCTAAGACAGCGGGGTATCGCTATCACAGGTTACTTGGACGACCTGCTGTAGGCCTCTTCAAGCTCAGAATTAGAGGTAAGCGTGTCTATTACCTGTCAGACTCTTCGAGACTGTGGTTGGATACTAAACACGCAAAAGTCAGTATTGGTGCCCATTCAACGCCTAGTGTACCTGGGGTTGATTCTGGATTCCTCAGAGGCAAAGGTATTCCTCCCTGTGGAGAAGTTGCAGACCCTCCAGGCTGCAGTACGGCAGCTGACTTCCAGGAATTGGTCGTCACTCCGTTTTTGCATGCGAGTGTTGGGCCTCATGGTAGCCTCCTTCGAGGCAGTCCCATATGCTCAATACCACACTCGAGTGTTACAGAAGGAAGTTCTGTCCAGATGGAACAGATGCCCTTCATCTCTGGATTATCAAATCCGAGTGAGCCACCTAGTCAGGAGATCCCTGGTATGGTGGCTGACAGCACCGGCTCTAATGGCCGGGAAGTCATTTCTTCCGGTTTACTGGATAGTGACCACGACGGACGCAGCCTTCCTTTCTTCCGAAAGTCGTTTCGGCTTTTCATCTCAACGAAGACATTGTACTTCCATCCTTGTGTCCTCAGCCGTCGAATCCTAAGGAGTCGGCGTTGCATTCCTTGGACGTTGTCCGAGCTTTGAGAGTATACCTATCTGCTACTTCCCTGTTCCGGAAGTCAGACTCACTGTTTGTTTCGGTGGCTGGTCCCAAGAAGGGCCAAGCAGTCTCATCGGCCACCATCTCTAGGTGGATCCGACAGATAGTAATCCAGGCTTACGCCTTAAAGGGTCAGGCGCCCCCCTTTCCTGTCACGGCGCATTCGACCAGGGCAATAGGTGCCTCTTGGGCTTTCCGACATCAAGCGTCTGTTTCCCAATTATGTAAAGCGGCGACTTGGTCGTCCGCTCACACTTTCACAAAATTCTACAAAATTGATGTAGGTGCATCTTCGGATGCCTCTTTTGGCCGCAAGGTTTTGCAGGCGGCTGTTTAGAGTTGCAACTCCTCCGTTGGAGGAGTGCTGTTTTGTGTTTTGGGGTGAAGTTTGTTTTTATGCTGTTACCACCCCTCGTTTTTTCTGACACTGCTTTGGGACGTCCCACTTTGTCAATAGAGAAGCTGTGTCGGTCCATGGACGAAAGAGTAAATAGGATTTTTTACTCACCGTAAAATCCTTTTCTCTGAGTCCATGGACCGACACAGCACCCACCCCTCCTTTTAAGTTTGTACTGCTTTTTGACGAACTGATCTGCGAAGATGCAGACTGAGAGGTTATACCCAGAGGGTCCGCCCCCTGGGCGGTACTGTAGAAGGTGTGATGCAACACTTTTTACAAGTTTTTCTGCCTAGTCACTCCTAATTAACGGATAATACCCACTTTGTCAATAGAGAAGCTGTGTCGGTCCATGGACTCAGAGAAAAGGATTTTACGGTGAGTAAAAAATCCTATTTTTGGGGTGCAATTTTACATATAACCATGGCATGTGTGAGCACAATAGCTCATTTAGTGACAACTTTTTGTATTTTTTATTTTTTTTTGTCATTATTCAATCACTTGGGGCACAAAAAAAAAAAAATTCAATGGGCTCAACATGCCTCTCAGCAATTTCCTTGGGGTGTGTACTTTCCAAAATGGGGTAATTTGGGTGGGTTTTGTACTGCCCTGCCATTTTAGCACCTCAAGAAATGAGATAGGCAGTCATAAATTAAAAGCTGTGTAAATTCAAGAAAATTTACCCTAGTTTGTAGACGCTATAACTTTTGCGCAAACCAATAAATATACGCTTATTGACATCTTCTTACTAAAGACATGTGGCTGAATACATTTTGGCCTAAATGTATGACTAAAGTTGAGTTTATTCGATTTTTCTTATAACAAAAAGTAGAAAATATAATTACTCTGTCGTCCATGGACCGACACAGCCTTTCTATTAACAAAGTGGGTATTATCCGTTAATTAGGAGTGACTAGGCAGAAAACTTGTAAAAAGTGTTGCATCACACCTTCCACAGTACCGCCCAGGGGGCTGACCCTCTGGTATATCACCTCAGTCTGCATCTCGCAGATCAGTTTTTTTCTGTCTAGCAAGGAGTAGGACATGGCTCCCTTCGGGCCCATTGGTCCGGGGGAAAAATACTTTTTTTGTTTCCTGCGATCTTCAATCAACTGCCGTCTGGATGACAGGCTGGATCCTCGATCCTTGTAGTCTCCCCAGTTTCGGCCATCGAGCGTGTGCCGACCCTAGCTATGCGCTGGGTTTTCCACGACATGCCCGTCACTCCACGAGTGGCCGGTGAGCCTACGTTTCAGGGCCTGCATCGGACCGCTCAGGTTCGGCTAACCTTACGGCCGAGTCGCAGCAGCCTGGCCGGTGAGCTTACGCTCCAAGGCTTGCATCGGGCCGCTTAGCTTTGGCTGACCTTTCGGTCGAGTCGCAGCAGCCTGTCCGGTGAGCGTCGCGCTCCAGGGCATACATATGATTGTCCCCTTGGGTCCAATCACAGCATGCCTGGCCAACAGTCACCTTCCGTGCGCGGACAATGATCTGTTTGGAATGTCTTCCAGCATGATACATGCAGGATAGGTAAGTAAACTCCCCTGCCTCGGCTGGGTGATTTGGCTGGACATTCCTGGAGAGATCAAGTAAGTGGTTGTGGCCCATTTCTTCCCTCTCTCCCTGCCTTTCCCTCCTCCCTGGGCTTCTAGCTAAAGGTTGCTGGGTGCTGGGGGTCACCTAAGGGGTTCCACTGGAGCGGGGCTGGCTGTAACTAACATTTAAAAGAAATGTCATTTCTGCTTACCTGTGTGTGCTTCCTCCTCCATGCTGTCGGCGGCCATTTTGCGGTGGTCCATGCCGGGTTCGGCCTCTAGTGACTGCCCGGCGGCCATCTTCCTGTGGTTTCGGCACCATTTTTTTGTAGTTCCACACCCACTGGCCTCTATCGACTGATCTGCGGCCATGTTTGTTATGATCCACGCTGTATGTATATATTGCCGTTCGGCAGCCATCTTTTTGTGGTCTACGGCTGCTTTGGCCTCTATCGTCGGCTCGGCGGCCATTTTCTTAGAGCCCACATGATCTTCCATACAGACAGATTGGCGGCCATTTTGCGAGAGTCTCCGGCCTCTAGGGTGCATTACACTGGCGCGAAAAATTCACACAGGAAGCGCTGATAAAAGAAGCAGACTGACACAGCAGCAGTGGGACAGCATCACAGGCGCAGCACACGGCAGCATAGCAGTACCGGTCCAGGGTGGTAAGTCCTCTGGGTGATCCAGCATCTCTGCAGCACAGGAGGGTGGCCTATTGATATCTTGCCTGGAGCCCTGTGGGTGTCAGCGTGTGGTCAGCATGGCATCTGAGCCAGATGTCTTCTCCCCTGAAACACCAGATTTAGCAGCTGGTGTCCCTGAGGTGTCTATGGACGCTATGTCGGCAATCCTAGAGGCGTTTGCTGCCAGGGTGGAAGCAGCACACGGGAATACAGGGGGTAATAAACGCCCCCGTCCCCTGCAATCTTCTGGGGATATTTCTGAAACAGAACCATGTCCAGCTACGGCTCATGGCCCAGATTCTGACGCATCAGAGACTGCAGACCGTGACCGTTCGGACAGTGAGGATGACTCCAAGTCCAGGTCAGTACGCGAGACGGCTTTGGTATCTGACCTTATTACTGCAGTGCTGGATACGCTAAAGTTGGAAAATACTGCAGACGCAGCAGAGACTCCGGTCCCCTTTGGGTTTCGTAAACCTGCCCGCACTGCTAAGGTGTTCCCTTGTGTGTCTTATGATAAACTCTTATACAAGGAATGGGAGAACCCACTGAGGGTCTTTACAGCCCCAAAGAGGTTTGCGGTACGATACCCCTTTGAGGAAAGTTTTCTGAAGAAATGGACCTCTCCCCCTATAGTGGACTCTCCGGTGTCCAGACTTAATAGAGCTACCACTATTCCAGTAGAAAGGGCTCCTGTTTTCAAGGACCCTGTGGATAAGAAGGCTGAAGCACTCGCTCGCTACCTATACTCAGTGGTAGGCTCGGCAGTACGCCCGGCATTGGCGGGGGCCCTAGTGTCTCAGACACTTACTGAATGGGCAAAATTGCTACTCCAGGGGTTAAAGGAGTGAGATGCTCCTCCTCATGAGATAACTTTGGCCGACCAGTTGGTCCAGGGCCTTAAGTTTGTCTGCGAGTCAGACATGGATACTATTCCCCTGCTGTCAAACCCTTTGGTTTATGCAGTAGCAATACGCCGCCTGATCTGGCTAAAAGTATGGTCTGCATACCAGACTTCCAAGTAGGCCCTGTTGGATCTGCCTTTTAAGGGCGACAGACTTTTTTGGGCTTCTCTGGATGACATCATCAAGGATGCCACAGGAGGTAAAAGCACTTTGCTTCCCCAAACTAGCAAGGGTAAGGGGCCACGCCAAGGGTAAGGGCCCTCCTTTACTGCACGCAAGTGTTTTTTTCGTCCCCTTAGGGCGACAGGGAGAAGACCCCAGGCCGACAAGGCGCCTGCCCAAGGACAAAAGCGTCCTTGGTCCCGCAGACCCAACAAGCCTGCGGACAAATCTGCATCCGCATGAAGGTCTCGGGTGGGGGGACGTCTTCGCAAATTCACGACTCAGTGGACAGCTTTAGTCTCCGACAGGTGGGTTTGCGAAGTAATCTCCTCAGGCTACAAGATAGAGTTTCTCTCTTGTCCACCAGACAGATTCGTCACCTCCAATCTCCAGCTACTACCGACCCGTCGGGAGGCCCTGTATGGGGCGGTCCAGGGTCTACTGGAACGCGGGGTAGTTATTCCAGTTCCAGAACATTAACGGGGTCAGGGTTTTTACTCAAATCTGTTCATTGTGCCGAAAAAGGAGGGGGTTCGTCCAATCTTGGATCTCGGAGCCCTCAATTGCTTTGTGAAGGTACAAAGATTTCGGATAGAGTCAATTCGATCTGTAGTCACGGCTCTCCATCCGGGGGGCTTTCTGGCCTCCTTGGACATCAAGGACGCATACCTGCATGTCCCCATATACTCCAGACACCAGAGGTTTCTGCGATTTGCTATCGGGAAGAACCACTACCAGTTTGTGGCCCTCCCGTTTGGCCTTGCCTCAGCACCCAGGACGTTCACCAAGGTGCTCGCTCCGATTCTGGCACTAAGACAGCGGGGTATCGCTATCATGGGCTACTTGGACGACCTTCTACTGAAGGCCCCTTTAAGCTCAGAATTAGAGGTAAGCGTGTCTATTACCTGTCAGACTCTTCGAGACTGTGGTTGGATACTAAACACGCAAAAGTCAGTATTGGTGCCCACTCAATGCCTAGTGTACCTGGGGTTGATTCTGGATTCCTCAGAGGCAAAGGTATTCCTCCCTGTGGAGAAGTTGCAGACCCTCCGGGCTGCAGTACGGCAGCTGACTTTCAGGAATTGGTCGTCACTCCGTTTTTGCATGCGAGTGTTGGGCCTCATGGTAGCCTCCTTCGAGGGGGTCCCATATGCTCAATACCACACTCGAGTGTTACAGAAGGAAGTTCTGTCCAGATGGAACAGATGTCCATCATCTCTGGATTATCAGATCCGAGTGAGCCACCTAGTCAGGAGATCCCTGGTATGGTGGCTGACAGCACCGGCTCTAATGGCCGGGAAGTCATTTCTTCCGGTTTACTGGATAGTGACCACGACGGACGCCAGCCTTACAGGTTGGGGGGGGAGCCTGGGGTGTTCTGTCGGCACAAGGTCGCTGGACCCCAGAGGAAGCCCTCCTGCCGATCAATGTCCTGGAAATCCGGGCGATCAGGCTGTGCCTCTTCAAATGGTCTCAGAGGCTGCAAGGGCATCCAGTCAGGATCCAGTCAGACACCACCACAGCAGTGGCATATGTCAATCATCAAGGAGGAACAAGAAGCTCAGCTGCAGCATCGGAGGTCGCTCGCATCCTGAGGTGGGCAGAGAGGAGCGTACCGGCACTGTCGGCCGTGTACATTCTGGGTGTGGAAAACATGCAGGCGGACTACATGAACCGCCAGATGCTGGACCTGGGAGAATGGTCCTTACACCCGGAGGTGTTCCAACTCCTCTGCCAAAGATGGGGCACACCAGACGTAGATCTTCTGGCTTCCCGACACAATCGGAAGGTATTGAGGTTTGTGGCCCGGTCAAGAGACCCATGGGCAGACGCAACGGGCGCGTTGGTGGCATTGTGGGGTCAGTATCGGCTAATCTATGCCTTTCCTCCCTTAAGGCTTCTTCCTCTTCTGCTCCGCAGAGTGGAGGCACAGGGAATTCCAATGATCCTAATCGCTCCAGATTGGCCTCAGCATCCTTGGTACACCGATCTAGTACGTCTGGTAGCAGATGTCCCCTGGCGCCTACCACTACGGAAGGACCTGCTATCGCAAGGTCCCATACTCCATCCTGCTTTACGGTCACTGGCTTTAACGGCATGGCTATTGAGAGCCAGGTACTGAGACCGGGGCCTATCAGTAATCTCTACTATGAGAAGTGCTTGAGAAACCGTCCTCTAGGAAGGTTTATCACCGCATTTGGAAGGCCTACATCTCCATGTGTGAGGAAATTAAATGGCATGCACGTACTTATTTGGCTTCCAGAATCCTGCTTTTTTTACAGCGTGGGGTGGACCAAAGGCTTGCCTTAAGTACGATTAAGGGACAGATATCTGCCCTGGCTGTCTTTTTTCAGCGACCCCTGGCGACTCACTCTCTCGTGAGTGATTTGTGCAAGGGGTTCGACGTGGCCCCTCCGGTCCGTCCCCCGCTACCTCCGTGGGACTTGAACCTGGTCCTCTCGGTGCTTCAGAAAGCACCATTTGAGAATATTAGAGAGATTCCCCTGTTGACACTTTCTCAGAAGGTGGTCTTTTTGGTGGCTATTACGTCAGACGAGTCTCTGAGCTGGCATCCTTGTCCTGCAAGGCTCCCTATTTGATTTTCCACAAGGATAAGGTGGTGCTGCGGCCGCAGCCTTCCTTTCTTCCGAAAGTCGTTTCGGCTTTTCATCTCAACGAAGACATTGTACTTCCATCCTTGTGTCCTCATCCGTCGAATCCTAAGGAGTCGGCGTTGCATTTCTTGGACGTTGTCCGAGCTTTGAGAGTATACCTATCTGCTACTTCCCTGTTCCGGAAGTCAGACTCACTGTTTGTTTCACAATATAACAGAATGACGGCGCAAAAAGAAAAGGAACATAAGTCACTGATAAAATAAGGGAGCAAGAAAATTATATGATATGTAGTATATAATACATCACATATTAAATAAAACTAAGAATCATGGAGGAATTACAATCTCAATTAAAAAGTCTCAATTCTCTAAAAGAAATCTCAATAAGGGAATAAGAGTCCATGTGGTGGTGATCTTGATAACATATGCACCGTTGGCAGCACTTGTAGAGTGAAGTGAACTATATATGCAATAAAGGAAAAAGAAACAATGCGCCTACTAAGTGCAGTATGTTAGAAACAATTTATTATAAAAGTAAAATTACAGCCAAATGGCTACTCACAAGATAAAAATGAAGTACTGGCATAGACAGATATCAATGGTTGTCACTCCGTTCTCCTGTAGTTTTATAGCAGTGTGGAGCTGCTCCGGTGTTAGAATCGCACAGGGTGGTGTAATTTGAGCGGTGGGTGGATGGTAGACGAGCGGTATAGTAAGTGGTAAGGCTCGTTGCTGTCCTGGGTATAGGAAGTCAATACACCACGGCGTGCGGCACACGCTGGAGCGCAGCTGGTTATGGCGACAGGATGTGACGTCAATGGCAGACTCTGGTTGATGACGCGTTTCAATGCTTCCACATTTTCTTTGGATCTGATTGGTAGAGGGGACTGTCGGTCTTATATGCGTTACAAAAAGCAGAACCATGGATAGAATGTCCTATTGAGCCTGCGCTATGTACTAATAACATCCAGAAGATGTATTTATAGTATACGTGGGGAAATTTATACACAAGACTAAAAAGTTTTAAGCGGCCTGCGCTGTTTTCTAGAGTCATTCAGAGAATATATTAATGATATATAAGAGAAGAGAATTGTACATAAGGCTAATGTTTTTTTTGAAAAACGTATATGAGCAAGGGGGTAGCTCCGAGACTATAAATTTAAGGTATGCAATATAAAAAATAGAATAAAAGAATAATTATAATATAACATTTGGAAGGGCCAAGCAGTCTCGTCGGCCACCATCTCTAGGTGGATCCGACAGATGGTAATCCAGGCTTACGCCTTAAGGGGTCAAGCGCCCCCCTTTTCCGGTCATGGCGCATTCGACCAGGGCAATAGGTGCCTCTTGGTCTTTCCGACATCAAGCGTCTGTTTCCCAATTATGTTAAGCGGCGACTTGGTCGTCTGCTCACACTTTCACCAAATTCTACAAAGTTAATGTAGGTGCATCTTCGGATGCCTCTTTCGGCCGCAAAGTTTTGCAGGCGACTGTTTAGAGTTGCAACTCCTCCGTTGGAGGAGTGCTGTTTTGTGTTTGGGGTGAAGTTTATTTTTATGCTGTTACCACCCCTTGTTTTTTCTCTGACACTGCTTTGGGACGTCCCGCTTTGTCAATAGAGAGGCTGTGTCGGTCCATGGACGAAAGATTAAATAGGATTTTTTACTCACCGTAAAATCCTTTTCTTTGAGTCCATGGACCGACACAGCACCCACCCCTCCTTTTATGTTTGTACTGCTTTTTGACGAACTGATCTGCGAGATGCAGACTGAGGTGATATACCAGAGGGTCCGCCCACTGGGCGGTACTGTGGAAGGTGTGATGCAACACTTTTTACAAGTTTTCTGCCTAGTCACTCCTAATTAACGGATAATACCCACTTTGTCAATAGAGAAGCTGTGTCGGTCCATGGACTCAGAGAAAAGGATTTTACGGTGAGTAAAAAATCCTATTTTTTTTTCAAAATTTTCGGTCTTTTTCCGTTTATATCACAAAAAAAAAAAATCGCAGAGGCAATCAAATACCATTAAAAGAAAGCTCTATTTGTGGGAAGTAAAGGACGCAAATTTCGTTTGGGTACAACATTGCATGTCCGCGCAATTTCCAGTTAAAGCAGCGCAGTGCCAAATTGTAAAAACACCTCTGGTCTTTATGCTGCGTATTGGTCGGGGCTTAAGTGGTTAAATACCAGCAAGAAAAAAAAGGAAGCTCCATTTGTGGGAAAAAAAGGACGTCAATTTTGTTTGGGAGCCACATCGCAGTTGTCAGTTAAAGCGGCGCAGTGCCGAATCGCAAAAAGTGGCCCGGTCATATGGCAGCCAAATGGTTCGGGGCTGAAGTGGTTAAGTAGGTCTATCCCTGTTAAAAAAAAAAACGATGACACAGACAAATTCATAAAACATTATTTTTATTTTTTGGGGTACAGAACATTGTGTGCAGCAGTGTTCCAAATATAAAAATAAACTTTGTTTGGGATTGGCAAGAAAAAAGTGCACATCAGCAGCATTATTTTTTTTATTACAGGTGCTTGGCATGTGAAACTTAACATATGCACAAAAAAATTACACCTTCACCAACATATCAATAACACCATTGATTCTGGTCTGTACAACTTGGCATTGGTCTGTAATTTTCTGAAGCTCAGCCTTGCAGGCTATAAGCTCATTGATGAGCACTTGTGCGCTGGAAACTCCATTTCTCCTACAACCACAAAAACATTAGTGATCTTAGGCATGCCTGATTCCAAAACATTGATGGTATTACCAACTTACCAGTGGTTGTGACATTTTCCAAAAACTCCAAAATCACCTCCTGTTCTTGAGGATTCTCAGTCTGGCTGCTCTGTGTGTCATTGGTTGCTGTGACATTCGTCTCAGTCACTTGCTGAGCAGCTCTTCTTTTTTTTCTTCCTGTTCCAAAATCAATAATAAAGATTTTAGCACCCAGGGTATGGAATGAAATGCAATAAAGTGCCTAACAATATGTATATATGTTAGTAAAGCTTTTTGCAAACTGTCACTTTTAAAAAAAAAAACAGGTCACTGCAGGGATTTCTGCACAGAGCAGGGCCTTCTTTCTGTGCCACGTGGAACAGAATTAGGCAGAACGAACGGCACAGAATTCTAGGAACATACAGTGGCACAAAAAGTGTACATAACATATTTTATATATATTTATATATATATAATAGTGTATATATACTCACTTTTCTTTAGCACTGTCTTGATTTTCTCAAAATTATTCCTCTCTCGCAATTTCTTTCTCGTACATCACGGGACACAGAGCGGCATAGTCATTACTATGTGGGTTATATAGATACCTTCAGGTGCTGGCACTGGCAACTTCCAAAACCGGAAGTACCCTCCCCTATATAAGCCCCTCCCATCCGGGAGTACCTCAGTTTTTTGCCAGTGTCTAAGGTGTTGGCCAAGAAGTAACATGTGTTTTTCACTGAGCTTGCGTACAGGTTCTTTTGGGCCTCAGTAAGCTATTCCGGATCCGACCAAAAAAGCTTCATAGCTAAACGGTCCGTACCCGGGCCTTGCAAGAGAAGAGCAAGGTTTTGCCTGTAATGCCTCTCTTAGGAGGGCTGGACCCTGGGATCCAGAGCTCTGGTCATACCCACGACCAAGATGTTTTCTGTGCAGGGTGCTATACAGGTCCAGGGGAGTGGAATCCTTGGGAACCCGGTCCCTGAAGGTTTAATTACAATGCCTGCCGTGATAGGTGAAGTTTGGGCTTCTGTGGACCAAACAGAGTCCTGCGGCGAGGAAAAGGTAAGTGGGGGCCCTCAGGAACTTGGTTCTATTGGGGGACCCCCAAGCCTATTTTGTCTTTCTGCCTGTTACCTAAGGTATTCCCGCTAATATTCTGTGCATGCCTGTTACTACTGAGAAAATGTAAAAATTTTAATAGTAGGCAAGAAAAAAAAAAATGTAAGACCGCGGTACCTGTGTTAAACACTAGAGGCCGCTATGGTTCTTTTTCTTGTAAATGTGGATTTTTTTCTTCCGAAGTCAAATCCAGGCAGTTGGTAAGTTCTCTTTGGGAAGCTGTCTCCTCTGCCCTGTTGCTGCGCTCATCCATCCCCCGGCCCTGCGGCAGGGACCCTGGCTCCCATCTAGCTCCTTATTTTTTCAAAAAAGGCGCCGAAGGCGCACGTGCCCGTGCGCGTGCCTCTCTATATAGAGGCGATCTGGAAAAAGGGGCGGAGCGGGTGGATGACGCTCGGTGTGCGCCGCGGCGCTACTGCGCATGTGCGGGCGTCCAGCATGGTTAAAGGCAATCACAGCTGGCTATTGAAGTGCACAGACAGAGCTAGCAACAGTAAAAGGCACACAGAGGCGGTTGATGCAGGCATCCCCTAGAAAGGCACTTAAGTAGACACCAACTGTTATATAGCAGCAATTGTGCTAGACTATTCTCAGTAAAAGTGGTGTATTACGGCTGGAATACCTCAGCTTTGGGCTTAGGAATATGCCGTCCAGAAGCTCCGGAACTAAATCTTCCAGGAAGCGAAAGGGGTCTCCATCGGGCTCTGAGGATCTTGGGCATGCTTCTGCTGCACCAGTCTCCCCTGAAAATTCAGAGGTTAGTGACCGTAGAGACCCCGCAGGAGTACCTGGTACTGTGGCTGTCCTCAGTTCATCTGCTCCTGTGTATGTAACAGAGGAGGTTTTTTCCTCAGCTCTGGGAGGATTAGAAGAGAGATTGTCAACATTAATCGCTGCCTCCCTGTCACAGGGAAAGCACGCCCGATCTCCGTCTCCTCCTTCAGAGTACCTGTTAGCGGAGCAACAGTCCCATACAGGGATCGACCTGCCTGAAGGGGATCAGGAGGAGGTTGATTCTGTTATAGAGGAATCAACTGTGGAGGAACCTTTCTCAGCTTCTAAAGCTGAAAGATTATGGGTTCAGTCTTTGACTAACATGGTCCGATCAGCATTTAAAATGCACCTTGCGGAACCATCAACCACTACTGTCTCCTCGCTGGGGTCGCTAAAAGCTCCCCAGACTGTCTGTTCCTTTCCACTTCACCCTTTATTGGAAGGGCTCATGTACCAGGATTGGGAACATCCTGATAAAATATTTACTCCCCCAAGAGATTTCCGGTGGTCTATCCCATGGAGGATAAGTTCATTAAAAAATGGAGGGTCCCTACAGTGGACGCAGCCATCTCTTGTGTGAATAAATCACTGACATGTCCAGTGGATAATGTCCAAATGTTCAAGGACCCAATAGATAAAAAATTGGAGTCCTTATTAAAATCCTGCTTTTTCTACAGCAGGCTTGGTGACACAACCAGCAGTGGCAGCTATTGGGGTCTGCCAAGCAGTGAAGGATCAGTTGAAACAGGTCTTAAGGGACTTGCCAGATCAGCAGGCCCTTGCCCTAGCTGATCTACCTAGAGCCTTATGCTTTGCGGTTGACGCCATAAAGGATTCAATCCATCAGGCCTCCCGCCTTACGCTGTCTGTAGTACATATGCACAGGCTTCTATGGCTCAAAAACTGGTCTTCCGAAGCTCCCTGTAAAAAATTGCTGGTTAGCTTCCCATTTCATGATGAACGCTTATTCGGGGAAGACCTGGACAAATATATCCAGAAAATTTCCAACGGTAAAAGTACACTCTTGCCGGTTAAAAACAGAGTTAGAGGTCCCTCTTTTAAGACGCCTGCTTCTCCAGTCCCTGGGGCATCGGCTGTGAAACAGTTCCGACGGCCTCCTCGGTCAAATCCCGGGGGTAAAAATCAGGGACAATCGCAGGGTAATAAAAAACCCTGGGTCAGGAGAGGTACAAAACCTCCCCCAAAGTCAAATGCATGAAGGGTTGCCCCCACTCAATCGGGTGGGGGGAAGACTCCAGTTGTTCGCAGAGACCTGGCGGGACACGATCAGAGACAGATGGGTGCTCTCCGCAGTAAGTCTGGGATACAGATTGGAGTTAAGACTCTCCTCCTTCCCATTTTATGAGGTCAAACGTGCCAAGGGATCCCCGGAAGAGAGAGTCCCTCCTGTTGGCACTAGAACAACTATTGCTCCAAGGAGTAATTATGGAGGTTCCCCTGGAAGAATGGGGGTTCGGGTTTTACTCAAACCTCTTTACAGTCCCGAAGCCAAACGGGGACGTGAGGCCCATATTAAATCTAAAAGGGCTAAACAAATTCCTGCATATCAGGACTTTCCGGATGGAGTCGATCCGATCGGTGGCCACTGCCCTACAAGGGGAGGAATGGTTAGCCTCGATCGACATCAAAGATGCTTATTTGCACATTCCCATCTTTCCAGTCCACCAAAAATTTCTACGCTTTACAGTAGAAGGGCGCCATTTTCAGTTCAGAGCCTTACCCTTCGGTCTGGCCACAGCACCACGAGTGTTCACAAAAATTCTGGCCCCATTATTGGCCAATCTAAGAACGCAAGGTGTAACGATAATGGCATATCTAGACGACTTGTTGCTGATAGACCACTCAGTGAAAAAACTAGAAGTGGTCGTTCACAAGACAATCAAGTATCTGGAATCTCACGGTTGGATTATCAACCGAGACAAGTCAGCCCTAAAACCAGTCAAAAGTCTGGAATACTTGGGGCTAAGGCTAGATTCAGGCCAGAGGAAAATATTCTTGCCTCGAAAAAAGGTGTTGTCTTGGAGAGATTTGATCCACTTAGTGGGTACAAAAAGACAGCCGTCCATACGCCTGTGCATGAGGCTGCTGGGAAAAATGGTGGCATCATTCGAAGCAGTACCCTACGGTCAATTCCATTCAAGGAATTTGCAAAGGGCCATACTGTCAGCCTGGAACAAGAAAGTTCAGGCCCTAGACTTACCAATGTCCTTGTCCCCTTCCGTTCGCAAGAGCCTCCGTTGGTGGTTGGTTCCCCAGAATCTGGAAAAAGGGAAATCCTTCAGTCCGATTTCTTGGAAGGTGGTCACTACAGATGCCAGCCTTATAGGCTGGGGAGCAGTACTGGAGCAATGGTCTCTCCAGGGCAGATGGTCGGATGCGGAAAAGGCCCTGCCCATCAATCTCTTAGAGATACGAGCAGCCCGGTATGCCCTAGTAGCATGGACATCCAAACTCCAAGGGTCCCCTGTCAGAATTCAATCAGACAATGCCACGGCAGTGGCATATATCAATCATCAGGGTGGCACCAGGAGTCGTGCAGCCCAGAGGGAAGTAAATTGCATCCTGAAATGGGCAGAAAGATATGTCCCAGCCATATCCGCGGTATTCATTCCAGGAGTGGAGAATTGGAAGGCGGACTTTCTAAGTCGCCAACAATTATGCCCAGGGGAATGGTCCCTTCACCCCGAGGTTTTTCGGACAATATGTCAGCGGTGGGGAACACCGGATGTAGATCTGCTAGCATCCAGATTCAACGCAAAAGTGGACAGGTTTGTCTCTTGGACAAGGGATCCCCTAGCTTGCGGCTCGGATGCCCTAGTGTTCCCTTGGGATCAGTTCAAGCTGATATATGCATTCCCACCGCCACAATTGTTACCTCGATTACTCCGCAGAAACAGGGTAGAAAAGAAACCAGTGATTCTGGTGGCTCCAGCGTGGCCCCGAAGAGCATGGTACGCGGAGATTGTAAAAATGTCAGTGGGGAGTCCTTGGACTCTCCCACATCGTCCGGACCTGCTTTCGCAAGGACCGATATACCACCCTTCCTTACCAGCCCTAGGTTTGACGGCCTGGCTATTGAAGCCCACATTCTAAAAAAGAGAGGGCTCTCTAATCCTGTGGTATCTACCATGATCAATGCCAGGAAGCCGGTATCCAGGCAGATCTACTATAGAATCTGGAAGGCGTACATCGCGTGGTGTGAGGCCAAGAAATGGCATCCACGTAAGTACGTAATAGGTAGGATTCTGGACTTCCTACAGTGGGCTGTAGATAGGAAGCTTGCCTTGAGTACTATCAAGGGTCAGATTTCGGCCTTGTCAATATTTTTTCAAAGGCCCTTGGCTTCGCATTCACTAGTCAAAGCCTTTATACAAGGAGTGATGCGTATTAGTCCTCCGGTTAATATTCCCATATGTCCATGGGATCTAAACCTGGTTCTGTCGGTTCTACAGAAACAACCATTTGAACCATTACAGCATATTTCCTTGGTTCTTCTCACCAGGAAATTGATTTTTCTAGTAGCCATTTGTTCGGCTAAAAGAGTGTCGGAATTAGCAGCTGTGTCCTGTAAAGAGCCATATCTGGTTATCCATAAGGACAGAGTAGTGTTACGTCCTCATCCAGCCTTTCTTCCTAAGGTGGTATCGAGGTTTCATTTGAACCAAGATGTGGTTCTTCCTTCTTTTTTCCCCAAACCTAGTTCGGTAGAGGAAAAGTTATTGCATTCTTTGGATGTAGTAAGAGCAGTTAAAGCTTATCTAAAAGCCACTGGTCAGATTCGCAGAACGGATACTTTGTTTATTCTGCCGGAAGGCCCCAGAAAGGGTCAGGCAGCGTCAAAATCTACTTTAGCCAAGTGGATTCGACAGGTCATAATGCAAGCCTATGGCTTGAGAAGGAGACCGCCTCCGTTCAAAGTTAGGGCGCACTCCACGAGAGCAGTTGGAACTTCATGTGCAGTGCATCACCAGGCCTCCCTGGCTCAAATCTGTAAGGCCGCAACATGGTCTTCAGTACACACGTTTACTAGGTTCTACCAGGTGGACGTTAGAAGTCAGGAGGATGTCGCCTTTGGGCGCAGTGTGTTGCAGGCCGCAAAAGATCCTCATGTCTGATAGCGCTCAGCTTATGTATGGTGTATCCCCCCCCCTCATTGGGCATTGCTTTAGGACATCCCACATAGTAATGACTATGCCGCTCTGTGTCCCGTGATGTACGAGAAAGAAAATAGGATTTTTATAACAGCTTACCTGTAAAATCCTTTTCTTGGAGTACATCACGGGACACAGAGCTCCCACCCCTCTTTTGGGGACACTTATTGCTTTGCTACAAAACTGAGGTACTCCCGGATGGGAGGGGCTTATATAGGGGAGGGTACTTCCGGTTTTGGAAGTTGCCAGTGCCAGCACCTGAAGGTATCTATATAACCCACATAGTAATGACTATGCCGCTTTGTGTCCCGTGATGTACTCCAAGAAAAGGATTTTACAGGTAAGCTGTTATAAAAAGCCTATTTTTAGATCCGACCAACGTTTGCAGAGTTGTTCCTTTGTCCTCCTCACCCCAAACTTCTCCATAATCTTATCTTTTCTGCCATTAGGCCTCAGGTAGGATCCCTTTCTTCCATCATAATCCTTGTGGATCAGGATGTCTGCCATCTCCACCATCTCATCAAAGGACATGTTTGTTGCCTTTTTATGCTTACTAGGACTGGTAGGCTGCCTTTCCTCCTTGTTGGACTTCCGGGATTAGTCTGTAAATATTTTGTAATAATTGTGCTCAGTTGAATAGAAGCTTTAGTCTAGACAAGTCCTACAAGAAACCTGTTGTAATTGAGCAGGATTGGGTTCCATTTGGCTGTCAGATTTTATTCAGTTGCAGACATTTTCTTATGTGACTTGAAGATGAGATTAAAGGGTTTCTCCTGGTTTGAAGAAGTTCTTCCACATGTGGGTATACCAGGAGAAGAGTGTGAACTACTTTTTCATTAATGTGAAACATCTGGATTAAAGTCCAGTTTAAGCTTTGTATCTTATTACTCTAATGTGGGCATCCATTTTTTTTTTTTTTTTTAACTACGTTATTTGCTGTAACTAGGGTTAAAATATTGTGCTCTGGACTGTTGTTTGAACAGTGGAGTGGACAGATTATCCTAAACAGCAATATTGATTGGAGCATTGTTCAGGGGGTGTGTTGAAATGCTGAAGCCTAGAACACTGTGCTATGCTAAGCTCTTTGAGACTACACATATATAAATGCAAAACACTTCTCCTGAAGCACCCTAAAATTAATAAAAATACCCTTTCCAAATCCCAGATATCACCACCAAACCCTGTAACCTACAAAAATAAACGACCATTCCAAAATTGGGTTCTGATAAAGAACTGGATAAAGAACTGGCCTTACCCAGATCATATAGAACTACTAGGGTGCAGTGGGGCAAAAAAGTATTTAGTCAGCCGCCAACTGTGCAAGTTCTCCCACTTAAAAAGATGAGAGAGGCCCGTAATTGTCATCATAGGTAAACCTCAACTATGAGAGACAAAATGGGAAACAAATCCAGACAATCACATTGTCTGATTTGGAAAATTTATTTGCAAATTATGGTGGAAAATAAGTATTTGGTCACCTACAAACAAGCAAGATTTCTGGCTCTCACAGACCTTTTATCTTCTTCTTTAAGATGCTCCTCTGTCCTCCACTCATTACCTGTATTAATGGTACCTGTTTGAACTTATCAGTATAAAAGACACCTGTCTACAACCTCAAACAGTCACGCTCCAAACTCCACTATGGTGAAGACCAAAGAGCTGTCGAAGGACACCAGAAACAAAATTGTAGACCTGCACCAGGCTGGGATGACTGAATCTGCAATAGGCAAGCAGCTTGGTGTGAAGAAATCAACTGTGGGAGCAATAATTAGAAAATGGAAGACATACAAGACCACTAATAATCTCCCTCGATCTGGGGCTCCACGCAAGATCTCACCCCGTGGGGACAAAATGATCACAAGACCGATGAGCAAAAATCCCAGAACCACACGGGGGGACCTAGTGAATGACCTGCAGAGAGCTGGGACCAACGTAACAAAGGCTATCATCAGTAACACACTATGCCGCCAGGGACTAAGATCCTGCAGTGCCAGACGTGTGCCCCTGCTTAAGCCAGTACATGTCCAGGCCTGTCTGAGGTTTGCTAGAGAGCATTTGGATGATCCAGAAGAGGATTGGGAGAATGTCATATGGTCAGATGAAATCAAGGTAGAACTGTTTCTCCTCCAAACACAACGAGTTGTGTTTCTACCAGAGAATGCTGAGTTGCAACCAAAGAACACCATACATACTGTGAAGCATGGGGGTGGCAACATCATGCTTTGGGGCTGTTTCTCTGTAAAGGGAACAGGACGACTGATCTGTGTACATGAAAGAATGAATGGGGCCATGTATCGTGAGATTTTGAGTGCAAACCTCCTCCCATCAGCAAGGGCATTGAAGATGAAACGTGGCTGGGTCTTTCAGCATGACAATGATCCCAAACACACCGCCCAGGCAACGAAGGAGTGGCTTCGTAAGAAGCATTTCAAGGTCCTGGAGTGGCCTAGCCAGTCTCCAGGTCTCAACCCCATAGCTTTGGAGGGAATTGAAAGTGCAATCGGATATAGGAAGGTTAAGTAATGCAAACCCAGGGCACTGGTACACACAAAATGAAGCACAGTTGGTGAATTAGATATTCAAGCACAACACTGTTATCTTAATTATAAAGTCAAGGACACAGGCTTGATATTCTTGGACCCTGGTATCATCAGATGAGCGGACACTAGCAAAGCTTCTGAGGTGGTGTGCCTTGAGCATACCCCTGTAACCCTATCCCACTCTGTGAGTCCTCAGGTGATGGACCTCTTCTGCCTTGAGGAGAAATCACTCATTTGTATATATATACAGTACCGTATATACTCCAGTATAAGCCGAGGTACCTAATGTTACCACAAAAAACTGGGAAAACTTACTGACTCGAGTATAAGCCGAGGGTCAACAATGCCTCACTGTTCCCATCCTTACTGTGCCCATCCTCACTGTTCCCATCTTCACTGTTCCCATCCTCACTGTTCCCATCCTCACTGTTCCCATCCTCACTGTTCCCATCCTCACTGTTCCCATCCTCACTGTTCCCATCCTCACTGTTCCCATCCTCAGTGTTCCCATCCTCATTGTTCCCATCCTCATTGTTCCCATCCTCACTGATTGTTCCCATCCTCACTGATTGTTCCCATCCTCACTGATTGTTCCCATCCTCACTGATTGTTCCCATCCTCACTGATTGTTCCCATCCTCACTGATTGTTCCCATCCTCACTGATTGTTCCCATCCTCACTGATTGTTCCCATCCTCACTGTTTGTTCCCATCCTCACTGTTTGTTCCCATCCTCACTGTTTGTTCCCATCCTCACTGTTTGTTCCCATCCTCACTGTTTGTTCCCATCCTCACTGTTTGTTCCCATCCTCACTGTTTGTTCCCATCCTCACTGTTTGTTCCCATCCTCACTGTTTGTTCCCATCCTCACTGTTTGTTCCCATCCTCACTGTTTGTTCCCATCCTCACTGTTTGTTCCCATCCTCACTGTTTGTTCCCATCCTCACTGTTTGTTCCCATCCTCACTGTTTGTTCCCATCCTCACTGTTCCCATCCTCACTGTTCCCTAGCTCACTGTTCCCTAGCTCACTGTTTAAATTTAACATTGTAAATAGTACCTGAAAAAAAGTTGAGAGGCTGCGGCGTCCATCGTTTAAATCCCGCGGTCTCTTCCTGGTCCCTTCCGTGATAGGCGATTCTCAGCAGACACTCTCCGCCTATCGCGAACGTTCTCTCATCCTCACCTCCTCATTGTTCCCATCCTCATTGTTCCCATCCTCACTGATTGTTCCCATCCTCACTGATTGTTCCCATCCTCACTGTTTGTTCCCATCCTCACTGTTTGTTCCCATCCTCACTGTTTGTTCCCATCCTCACTGTTTGTTCCCATCCTCACTGTTTGTTCCCATCCTCACTGTTTGTTCCCATCCTCAATGTTTGTTCCCATCCTCACTGTTTGTTCCCATCCTCACTGTTTGTTCCCATGCTCACTGTTCCCTAGCTCACTGTTTAAATTTAACATTGTAAATAGTACCTGAAAAAAAGTTGAGAGGCTGCGGCGTCCATCGTTTAAATCCCGCGGTCTCTTCCTGGTCCCTTCCGTGATAGGCGATTCTCAGCAGACACTCTCCGCCTATCACGAACGTTCTCTCATCCTCACCCATCCCAGCAGACGCTGTGTTCGGTGTTCCGCCAATCACAGACGTCTGCTGGGAAACTGAGGTTGAGAGAACGTTCGTGATAGGCGGAGAGTGTCTGCTGAGAATCGCCTATCACGGAAGGGACCAGGAAGAGACCGCGGGATTTAAACGATGGACGCCGCAGCCTCTCAACTTTTTTTCAGGTACTATTTACAATGTAAAATTTTGCTGACTCGAGTATAAGCCGAGGGCGGAAATTTCAGCCCAAAAAAAAGGGCTGAAAATCTCGGCTTATACTCGAGTATATACGGTATGTGGAAGGTCTCACTGGCTCGCCAAGGCTCCTCTGTAAAGTGCGGTCCTAACTATTAAATGCGACAGTCCCCCAACATTTTTCTAGGTAAATAGAAAATATAAAGGTGCTTTTGACATAAAATTTTCTTGACATGTCGATAACATCCCTGGCAATCCATACATTGAAAGAAACCAAAACAAATAAGTTCAGAAATTAAGTAATGTGTACTAAAATGGAATGACACAGGGAAAAAGTATTGCACACATGAAGAAAGGGAGGTGCAAAAAGGAATGGAAAGCCAAGACACCAGCTGAAATCTATCAGTGATTACAAAAGCAATCCTGTCCCTTGTCAGTGGAAATTAACATCAGTATCAACTGATGGCCTCATTATCAAGGTGGCACACAAACATCTCATGATGGGTAAAAGCAAACAGCTCTCTCAAGACCTTTGCAACCTTATTATACTGATGGCATTGGTTACAGAAAGATTTCTAAACTTCTGAATGTTAACTTAATTTCTGAACGTATTTGTTTTGGTTTCTTTGTTCCTATGGATTGCATGGGTTGGTACACACATGTGGTGAATAATTTCATGTCAATAGCACCTTTGGAAATATATGTACCTATTAAAATGGTTACCTGTTCAATACTTAACGCATTTATTGGCGTATAACACGCACCTTTTTTCCCCTTAAAATCAGAACGGCTGCTTCGGAGGGGAAGGAGGGAACGAGCGCCGCCAAAATAAACAGTGCCGAATCTCCTGTGTACTCGGCTCCCCTTGCGGTCATGCTCAGTCCCGCCTCCTAGCATTTACGTCCCACCATTGGACTGGTGTTATGTCCATCATAAGAGCCGGGCCAAGGGGCAGCACTGCGACACGAGCCGAGTACACAGGACATCGGCTCTATCTCGGCGGCGCTCATTCCATCCTCGGCAGGCAGATAGAAAATAATGGAATGCTTAAGGAATGATATTACCGCATATATTGACCATATTTGTCTTCCCCTGATCATAACTCTGTACATGGCCATATTCTTTTGTGTTCCACTTACCAGCACAGTGACCAGTGTAGCCCCCTAACCCCCCCCCCTAATAAAGGTTTAACCCCTTGATCGCCCCCCAGGTAACCCTTTCACCCCCTAGCACCGCCGTCACTAAGCGAAATCGTTTTTCTGATCGCTGTTTTAGTGTTGGTGATGCTGATCGGTAGCCAGTTATTTTTTTTTTAGGTTCGCCACAGGTTTTTATAGCGTCGGGTACCCCCATATATTACCTAATAAAGGTTTAACCCCCTGATTGCCCCTAGTTAACCCTTTCACCAGTGATCACCATTTAAGTGTTACGGGTGACGCTGGTTAGTTAGTTTGCTTTTTGTAGTGTCAGGGCACCCTCCGTATATAACCCAATAAAGGTTTAACCCCCTGATCGCCCGGCGGGTGATATCAATTAGGTTTTAGCGTCAGAGAGGGTCTGCATCACACCCCAGGCAGCGTCAGGTTAGTGCCAGTAACGCTAACACCCACGCGTGAAGCATACACCTCCCTTAGTGGTATAGTATCTGAACAGAACAATATCTGATCTGATCTATACTAGCGTCCCCAGCAATTTAGGGTTCCCAAAAATGTAGTGTTAGCGGGATCAGCCCAGATACCTGCTAGCACCTGCGTTTTGCCCCTTCGTCCAGCCCAGGCCACCCAAGTGCAGTATCGATCGATCACTGTCACTTACAAAACACAACACACATAACAGCGTTTGCAGAGACAGATCTGATCCCTGCGACTCCAGTGCTGTAGGAGGTGATTTCACCACCACAGTTAAAAAAAAAAAGCATATATGCCGAAGCATTGGGGCAGCAGGGGCGGAGGAGCGATTTTGCTCCTAATGGCGCGTACATACGGTCGAAATTCCGACGGAGGCTTGCCCGTGGAAAAGTCTGACCATGTGTGTGCGGCATAACTTTTGCGGGAGGATGCCCCCATGCTTCGGCATATATAAATGGTGCATGTATGCCCATCATTAGAAGTGGGTGGATGAAGGGCGGTATTCTAATGGTGGGCATACCCACCGATCAATCTCTTTTTTTCGTTCAGCCAACAGGCTGCATGAAAAAAAAAAGATTACAATACATGTCCAACAAGGACCAGCATGTTGCTGGACTTTGAATGGTTATACCAGATTGATGCCTGCGGGTTTAGGTATCATCTTGGTGTCATTCTTTTCAGCCAGCGGCCGGCTTTCATGTAAAAGCAATTCTAGTGGCTAATTAGCCTCTGGACTGCTTTTGCAAGCAGTGGGAGGGAATGTCCGTCCGTCCCCGTCCCCCCCGGATATAAAAAGCGCCATTGGGAAAGCATTTTATCACACCGATCTTGGTGTGGTCGGATGCTTTGAGGGCAGAGGAAAGATCTAGGGTCTAATAGAGCCCAGTTTTTTCAAAAAAAGAGTACCTGTCACTACCTATTGCTATCATAGGGGATATTTACATTCCCTGAGATAACAATAAAAATGATAAAAAAAATATATATATGGAAGGAACAGTTTAAAAATAAAATAAAAAAGCAAAATTAATAATAAAAAAAAAAGCACCCCTGTCCTGCCCTGTTCTTGCGCAATGGCGAACGCAAGCGTCGGTCTGACGTCATATGTAAACAGCAATTGCACCATGCATGTGAGGTATCACCGCGAAGGTCAGATCGAGGGCAGTAATTTTAGCAGTAGACCTCCTCTGTAAATCTAATGTGGTAACCTGTAAAGGCTTTTAAAAATGTACGTAGTTTGTCGCCAATGCGCGTTTGTGCGAAATTTTAAAGCATGTCGTGTTTGGTATCTATGTACTCGGCCTAAGATCATCTTTTTTATTTCATCAAACATTTGGGCAATATAGTGTGTTTTAGTGCATTAAAATTAAAAAAAGTGTATTTTTCCCCAAAAAAATGTGTTTGAAAAATCGCTGCGCAAATACTGTGTGGAAAAAAAAAATGCAACACCCACCATTTTAATCTGTAGGGCCTTTGCTTTAAAAAAATATATAATGTTTGGGGGTTCAACATAATTTTCTTGCAAAAAAAAAATATTTTTCATGTAAACAAAAAGTATCCGAAAGGGCTTTGTCTTCAAGTGGTTAGAAGAGTGGATGTAAGCTTCCTAATGTTGCGTATAAAATGCCAGGACAGTTCAAACCCCCCCCCCCCCCCAAATTACCCCATTTTGAAAAGTAGACACCCCAAGCTATATACTGAGAGGCATGTCGAGTCCATTGAATATTTTATATGTTGACACAAGTTGCGGAAAAAGGACAATTTATTTTTATTTTTTTTGCACAAAGTTGTCACTAAATGATATATTGCTCAAACATGCCATGGGCATATGTGGAATTACACCCCAAAATACATTCTGTTGCTTCTCCTGAGTACGGAGATACCACATCTGTGAGACTTTTTGGGAGCCTAGCCGCGTACGGGACCCCGAAAACCAAGCACCGCCTTCAGGCTTTCTAAGGGTGTAAATTTTTGATTTCACTCCTCACTGCCTATCACAGTTTCGGAGGCCATGGAATGCCCAGATGGCACAAAACCCCCCCCCCCCAAATGACCCCATTTTGGAAAGTAGACACCCCAAGCTATTTTCTGAGAGGTATGGTGAGTATTTTGCAGATCTCGCTTTTTGTCACAAAGTTTTGAAAATTAAAAAAAAAATTATTTTCTTTCTTCATTTTCAAAAACAAATGAGAGCTGTAAAATGCTCACCATGCCTCTCAGCAAATAGCTTGGGGTGTCTACTTTCCAAAATGGGGTCATTTGGGGGGGTTTTGTGCTATTTTGGCATTTTATGGCCTTCAAAACTGTGATAGGTAGTGAGGAGTGAAATATAAAATTTGTGCCCTTAGAAATCCTTAAGGCGGGTACTTGGTTTTTCGGGGTCCCGTACACGGCTAGGCTCCTAAAAAGTCCCACACATGTGGTATCCCCGTACTCTGCAGAAGCAGCAAAATGTATTTTGGGGTGCAATTCCACATATAACCATGGCATGTGTGAGCAATATATCATTTAGTGACAACTTTTTGTAATTTTTTTTTTTTTAAGCATTATTTAATCACTTGAGACAAGAAAAAAAAAAATTCAATGGGCTCAACATGCCTCTCAGCAATTAACTTGGGATGTCTACTTTACAAAATGGGGTCATTTGGAGGGGGGGTTTGTACTGCCCTGCCATTTTAGCAACTCAAGAAATGAGATAGGCAGTCATAAATTAAAAGCTGTGTAAATTCCAGAAAATGTACCCTAGTTTGTAGACGCTATAACTTTTGCGCAAACCAATAAATATACGCTTATTGACATTTTTTTTTACTAAAGACGTGGCTGAATACATTTTGCCCAAAATGTATGACTAAAATTGAGTTTATTCGATTTTTCTTATAACAAAATGTAGAAAATATCATTTTTTTTAAAAAAAATTCAGTCTTTTTCCGTTTATATCGCAAAAAATAAAAATCGCAGAGGCAATCAAATACCATTAAAAGAAAGCTCTATTTGTGGGAAGAAAAGGACGCAAATTTCGTTTCGGTAAAAAATGGTCTGGGGCTTAAGTGGTTAAACTGCCCTCTTAAACTTGGGGTGGTGCGTTTTATACGCCGATAAATACGTTACGTCACTCGCTGTGTGTGTATATCAATATATATATGTATGTGTGCGTGTGTATGTATGTGTGTGTAATATATATATATATATATATATATATTGTGACAGCAGGAAGGTAAAGTCACCTGGTTGCATCCAGGGGGGTAGATATATTTCGCCCAGATTCAGGCTTTACGCCGACTTATACAACTAGGTGGAGAGTTGTATAAGGCTAGTGGGCTCATGGATGACTCATACCTCTAGGGAGAGTGTGGGGCGTCGTGCAGACAGGCAGTTAATGAGACCAGCTGAAGCTTGTCAGCTCATTTAGGCCTTTATAAAAACTCCCAGATTCATTAGGTGTTAGCTCATGCCTGGAACCAGACCTGTGTGGACTGTCTAGGGAGAGTGAACCCCTGTGCGGTGAGACAAAGCCTGTGTGGCTATTTGCTTGGACATTTAAAACCAGGGACTTAGGGACTAGGACAGCACTAGGCTGATCCCAGTTGTTAGTTAGGAAACCTGTATGTTTAGTCAGAGGTCAAGTTGACCAGGATTTATTTTGTTTATGTTTCTTTTGCTTTGCTGTGTTTTGTCACTGTAAATAGAAAATAAACCGCACCCTTTTGATTTTGAAAACCACAACCTCCGTTTGCTGGGCCTGTTTTTGTGTGGGGAGCCCATCTCGGGGGTCACACACACCCGCTGCCGAGCTAACCCCCTCACAGTTGGTGGAGAACCAGTGGCAGTTTTTTTTTTTAAGCCAGCATGGAGGAGATACTGAAGCAGCTGGCTCTAGCAAATGCCAATCAACAGCAGACAAATGCAGGTTTGCAAAAGACCTTCGCAGCCCAGCAGCAAGCTCATCAACAGAGCCTTGCAGCCCAGCAGCAGACAAACGCAACTTTGCAACAGAGTCTGGAGGCTCAGCAACAAGCCCAGCAGCAATCTGAGGCCCGCTTCATAGACCTGTTGCAGAAGCAAGAGCAGAGACTACAACAACAGATGGAAGCAGTAATGCAGCAACGTCCGCAGACCAGTGAGGAAAGCCGTCCCACTAATACCGCGTCCTTTGGGGTGAGTCGTTTATTGACAAAAATGACTGGAGAGGATGATCCAGAGGTATTTTTGACCACATTTGAAAGGACCGCTGAAAGAGAAAAGTGGCCTGAGGAGCAGTGGGCTGGACTGGTGGCTCCTCTGTTAACTGGTGAATCGCAGAAAGCTTACTATGACCTAGAGCCTAACCAAGCAAAAGACTATGTGATGCTAAAAGCTGAAATATTGGCAAGGCTGGGTGTCACCCAGGCTGTCCGGGCTCAGCGTGTGCATAACTGGACTTTCCAGCTTGGAAAACCCCCCAGGTCTCAAATGTATGATCTCATTCACCTGAGCAGAAAGTGGCTACAGCCAGAGACTTTGTCCGCACCAAAGATTGTGGAACGTGTTGTAATGGATCGGTTTTTGAGAGCTCTTCCTACTGCCATCCAAAAGTGGGTAAGCCATGGAGACCCAGAGACGGCCGATGGTCTTGTGGATCGTGTGGAGAAATACTTGGCTACAGAGAACCTGACGGCCTCTTCCAGAGACACTCGGACTTTCCACCCTAAGACCAGACCATCCCCAGGGGCGGATAAGAGGATTCCAAGGGGTGAGGGTGGAGAGAGTGAGAGGGTGGGAGCTCTACCCCAAGTTTGGCGAGAACAGCCTGGGAAATCAGCGGCTCAAGAGGCCGCAAGAAGGATCGTTTGCTACCGCTGCCGGCAAGCGGGACATATTGCAGCCAATTGCCCGGTTGTGGAGGAACCCATGCAGTGTGACTTTCTGACGGGCAGACGTCAGTCGCTGTGTGCGACAGTCGCATGCACTGCCATTCGAGGAACTGAGAAACATTTATGCAAAATGTGTGTTAATGGTAGAAATGTTGTGGTATTGTTGGATTCAGGTAGCCTTGTGACCCTGATAAAGGCTGAGTTAGTTAAAACAGAGGTCTCTGGGAATAGCAAGGTAGCTGTTATTTGTGTGCATGGGGACACCCGAGAGTATCCAGTGACTACAGTGTGTTTCGAGACCCCCAAAGGTACCCTCTCTCATCCAGTGGGCTTAGTATCTCAGTTACCGCATGACGCCATTGTGGGAAGGGATTTTCCGAAGTTCTGGGAACTGTGGGATGATCCTGAGCCCCCCACTGGTGCCCCTATGTACCAGGAATGTGATAGCCAGAACTCCCCTGAGAGTGGTGAGGACTCTCCGGAATTTCCCTTATCAGTATTGGCAGGGGAGACTCAAGAAACTGGAGAGGAGCCCACCTCCTCAGACGAAAACCTACCGTCTGTGGAGTTTTCTGATCTTGAGGTTCACAGGGAAAACTTTGCCACAGAACAGTTGAAAGACCCCGCCCTAATAAAGGCACGGGAAAACGTAGTGAAAATAGATGGCGAGTTAGTGAACCCAGATAATACCTGCACTTACCCATACTTCAGCGTAGAGAAGGACCTACTGTATCGGGTGGCAAAAAGGGCAGAAGAAACCGTTGAGCAGCTTGTGGTGCCCAAACCTTACAGGAAGTTGGTGTTGGAGTTGGCCCATGGGCACATTCTTGGAGGTCATCTGGGGACAGAGAAAACCCGAGAGAGGGTATTACAGAGATTCTATTGGCCGGGGGTGATGAAGGACATAGAAAATTATTGTTCCTCCTGCCCTGTGTGTCAGAGGTCGGCCCCGATGCCACATTTCCGTAGCCCGCTGGTCCCTCTACCCATCATTGAGGTCCCGTTTGAGAGGATCGCCATGGATTTGGTAGGTCCTATAATCAAGTCCGCTAGGGGGCACCAGTACATATTAGTTATAATGGACTATGCCACCCGTTATCCAGAAGCGATCCCTCTCCGAAATACCTCGGCCAAAACCATAGCCAAAGAGCTATCTCTTGTGTTTAGCCGGGTGGGTATTTGTAAAGAACTGCTTACGGACCAAGGTACACCCTTTATGTCCCGGGTTATGAAGGAGCTGTGTAAATTGTTCAAAGTGACGCAATTACGTACATCTGTGTATCACCCCCAAACCGATGGGCTGGTTGAAAGGTTCAACAAAACCCTAAAACAAATGTTGAAGAAAGTGGTGGATAGAGATGGAAAGGATTGGGACTGTCTACTTCCTTATCTGATGTTTGCTATTAGGGAGGTGCCCCAATCCTCTACGGGATTCTCCCCCTTTGAGTTACTGTATGGGAGACACCCAAGAGGGCTGTTGGATATTGCCAAGGAAACTTGGGAAAGTGAGAGTTCTCCCCACAGGAGTGTGATTGAGCATGTCGCCCTGATGCAAGACCGAATTGCACAGGTAATGCCCATCGTGAAGGAACATTTGGCCCAAGCGCAGTTAGCACAGCAGAGAGTGTACAACCGTGGAGCCAAGACCCATACCTTTTCCCCGGGGGATAGGATACTGGTACTTGTCCCTACGGTTGAAAGTAAATTCCTTGCCAAATGGCAAGGCCCCTACGAGATAATGGAAAAAGTGAGCGAAGTGAATTACAAGGTCAGACAACCAGGAAGGCGAAAGCCCGAACAGATCTATCACGTTAATCTGTTGAAAGCCTGGAGGGATAGAGAGTCCCTAGTCGCAGACACTTGGTCACCAGCTCAAACTGGTTGCGTGATTCCTGAGGTTGGAATAGCAGCCACCTTGTCACAACCCCAACAACAGGAGGTTAAGGAGTTTGTGCTTCGCAACAAGGAGGTATTCTCTGAGCTGCCGGGACAAACATCTGGGGTAGAGCATGACATCATTACCCCGCCCGGTAAAAGGGTGAAGTTAAAACCCTATCGGATCCCAGAGGCCCGACGGGAGGCAATACGGGAGGAAGTACAGAAAATGCTGAACTTAGGGGTGATAGAGGAGTCCCAAAGTGATTGGTCTAGTCCCATTGTGTTGGTGCCTAAACCGGATGGGAGCTGGCGATTTTGTAACGATTTTCGTCAGTTGAACAAAGTTACAAAATTTGACACCTACCCCATGCCACGTATAGATGAGTTGATCGACCGGCTGGGAACAGCCCGATACATGACGACTCTTGACCTCACAAAAGGGTATTGGCAAATCCCCCTGGCCAAGTCGGCCAAAGAGAAAACCGCATTTGTAACCCCAGACGGGGCGTTCCAATATAAAAGAATGCCGTTCGGGTTACAGAATGCGCCGGCCACATTCCAGCGGAAAATGGACCAGATGCTGAGGCCCCATCGGAAGTATGCTGCGGCTTACCTGGATGACATAATTGTCCATAGCACAGATTGGGCCTCACATCTGCCAAAAGTGCAAGCAGTCCTGGACTCTGTTCGGGAAGCGGGGTTTACGGCTAACCCCAAGAAGTGTACCATTGGGCAGGAGGAGGCCAAATATCTTGGGTACACCATTGGGAGGGGAGTAATAAAACCCCAACTCAACAAAGTCGAGGCCATCCAGAGTTGGCCACGTCCCAACAGCAAGAAGCAGGTACGAGCCTTTCTGGGAATCGCTGGGTATTATCGGCGATTCATTCCCCACTTTGCTTCTAAGGCTGTGCCCCTAACCAACCTGACGAAGGGGAAAGGGTCGGTCATGATTAAATGGACCCCCGAGGCTGAGGCAGCATTCCAATTCTTGAAACAAGCCTTATGTAGCCAGCCAGTGTTGTACTCACCCGACTTCTCTAAAGACTTTGTCGTACAAAGTGATGCGTCAGATGTGGGGTTAGGAGCAGTATTGTCCCAGGTCTGGAACGGGGAAGAGCACCCAGTCATTTACCTCAGCAGGAAGTTGAAGTCCCATGAGGTAAATTACGCCACCGTTGAAAAGGAGTGTTTAGCGGTGAAGTGGGCTCTAGATTCCCTTCGGTACTACCTGCTAGGTAGGCACTTTGACATGGTTACGGATCACGCTCCGTTAAAGTGGATGGCTCAAAACAAGGAAACAAATAGAAGAGTGAATAGGTGGTTCCTGGCCCTCCAGGAATTCAACTTCACAGTAAAGCATCGCCCTGGCGTTCAAATGGGGAATGTGGATGCTTTGTCTCGAGTACATGAATGCCTGATTGCTGGTGTTCCAACCCAGAGGTTAAAACAAGAGGGGGGGGTATGTGACAGCAGGAAGGTAAAGTCACCTGGTTGCATCCAGGGGGGTAGATATATTTCGCCCAGATTCAGGCTTTACGCCGACTTATACAACTAGGTGGAGAGTTGTATAAGGCTAGTGGGCTCATGGATGACTCATACCTCTAGGGAGAGTGTGGGGCGTCGTGCAGACAGGCAGTTGATGAGACCAGCTGAAGCTTGTCAGCTCATTTAGGCCTTTATAAAAACTCCCAGATTCATTAGGTGTTAGCTCATGCCTGGAACCAGACCTGTGTGGACTGTCTAGGGAGAGTGAACCCCTGTGCGGTGAGACAAAGCCTGTGTGGCTATTTGCTTGGACATTTAAAACCAGGGACTTAGGGACTAGGACAGCACTAGGCTGATCCCAGTTGTTAGTTAGGAAACCTGTATGTTTAGTCAGAGGTCAAGTTGACCAGGATTTATTTTGTTTATGTTTCTTTTGCTTTGCTGTGTTTTGTCACTGTAAATAGAAAATAAACCGCACCCTTTTGATTTTGAAAACCACAACCTCCGTTTGCTGGGCCTGTTCTTGTGTGGGGAGCCCATCTCGGGGGTCACACACACCCGCTGCCGAGCTAACCCCCTCACAATATATATTAGGGCTGTGGAAATTAACTATTAATTCCTCGATTAATTGTTTTGATCGATCAAAATTCTTTTGATCGATCAAAATTCTTTGGGCTTGCCATGTCCATCTGAAGGGCTCCTTTGCTGTGCCTTCATATCTGCATGCCGGCGGGACCTAACTATCTGCCACACGCAAGGGCTGTTACACTTCCCTCTATCACTTCCCTCTATCAACCTGGGATTCTACAGCCATCCACTGGGAGTTGATAGTTCCCTTCACGGGACATCTACATGCCGACGGACTGATGTTAGCCCCTCCTCATCTGGATTCAGCAGTGGTATCATTGTACAAATTTTTTACCAGTATCATACTTAGCTACATGTTTTTATGACTGCTTTTGCTACCGTTTGGTATTACTCGCACCATTTTTACAGTTTATGTAGCTACATCGATTTTATCTCCAGTGCAATATTTATTTTGTTACCTACTTGAAGACTATAAAATTTTTAATGCTATTCCCATCGAGCCCTGCCTTTGTGTATTTTTTGTATCCTGCTATCGATTTTCCCAGTGGTTGGTAGCTGCACTGGGAATTGGCCTGCAAGGAGATCAGCTAAAAGTAGTTGGATCTATGTGCGTTATAATTCATCGAAATTAGTTGATTAATCGATTAAAAAAAAAAACGATTAATCGAACACAAAAATTTTAATCAGTAACAGCCCTAATATATATATATATATATATATATATATATATATATATATATATATACAGTATTTATCGGCGTATAACATGCACCCTAACTTTAAGAGTGAAGTTTCAGGGAAAAAATTTTTTCACAGCCCCCTACGTATAACACGCAAGCACAGTTTACCTTCTATTTTCAGGGTAAAAAAGTGAGTGTTATACGCCAATAAATACAGTATATATAAATAAATACATTTCTTTCATACATCATGGGACAGAGAGTCAGGCTAATATTCATTACCTGCTGGGTTATACTTCATCATTCGGTAAATGGACACTGGTAGACCAAAGTCTTTAGACAGAAAGTGATCCCCTATATAACCCCTCCCATACAGGAAGCACATCAGTTTTTTTACCAGTGAATGCAATGTGGATGGCACGGTGTGTTGAGCTCCAGGTCTCTATTCCCATAAATGGTTCCAAAAATGAATCAAGGGATTTACCGATCTCATCCATTTGACACAGGCTTTTATGCTTAGATAAATGGTACCCGAGCCTCGCAAAGAAGATTCGAGATCTGGCGAGGTTTTGCCTGTAAGCGACCTTTGGGCGCTGGACCCTGCAGAGTGGAAATCCTGGACACCACAGCGCTAAGGCATTTCCTGCAAGGTGCTGTACAGGTCCAAGGGAGTGGACCCTAAACATGAAAAGGGTACCCAGTCCTTGAAGGTCCTAGTGACAGGAACCCACCATGAATGGTTAAGATTGGGCCCTTCGTTTCGAAGGGTGCCACTGTGCTCACCTGTTGTTGTTTGGCAGCCATGGCGCATGTGCATTCGCAGGAGCGCCGCCATATGCAGCAGTTGTTGTTTGTCGACCATGGCACACGTGCATTTTTCAAAAAGCACCACTGACTTAGCAGTTGGTTTGTTTGGCAGCTTCGCCGCAACTTAAGCATTAGCCTTTATCTGGGCACACGAAGATTTGCACCATACGCGAATACAGCCACTCCTGTTCGCCGGGACCATGCACGTGCGTGCGCACACCCGGCTTACATAAGCTGTGTAAGCCAAGCATGCGGTGCTTCCAGACAGCTGTGGGACACAGAGCAAGCTCTAAATAGGGACTTTCAGACGTTCAGTTCTCCTTACCCAGATCACGTGTGTCACTAGGTGTTGCTTTGCAGGCTATAGATGCTTAGCAGGATTGTTACATAGGTACTTGGCGAGCCCTATTAAAGGGTCTCCCTTCTGAGGGGTGTTAAATCTACACCCAAGCACTCTTTGTTTGTGGCTATTGAATGTCTTCCAAAAAGAGGTGCAGGACAAACACTGCAGGGAAGGGCACACCTATGTCATCAGTAGTTCCTGATAAGCACTAGTCGTATCCCTAGTGTTGTATCCCCTGAAAGACCAGAGGCTTACAGGCAATCTGAGCCGTTGCGCCTGTCTGGTATTGTGCCCACAGTCAACGCTGCTGCTTCACCCTTTTTCTTTTCATACATCACGGGACACAGAGCTGCATAGTAATTACTATGTGGGTTATAGGCCTACCTTTAGATGATGGACACTGGCAAACCCAAGCTAGGAAGTCCCCTCCCATACCAGGAGTACCTCAGTTTTTTCGCCAGTCTCTAAGGTGTTGGTCACGGTTAAAGAAGTGCTTTTGAAAGCTCCGCTGAAGGATCCTCTGGAATCAAGCGAACTATGCAACCGAATCCATCCAAAGTGGATGGTACCCGGGCCTAGGTGGAGAAGAACAAGGTTTTGCCTGTAACGCTTCTCTTAAAAGAGCTGGACTCGGGGAACCAGTACTTTGTTGATACACTAGATACCAAAGCTTTTTTCTGGCCGAGTGGAAATCCTAAAAGGACCCCGGTCCCTGAAGGTCTTTGACAAAAAAACACCGTTATGGGTGAAGATTGGGTCTTGCTGTTTTTACCAGCAGAATCCTGCGGTGGGAGAGATGAGTGAAGATTCCTAAGGAACTTTAAAGTTCACTTATGGGTCTCTTCTTTTAAGTAATGTGTCACCCTGTTTTTCACCACTAGAGGGTATCCAAGTAACATACCTGTCCCATGCCTTCAGTGTGTTGCTGAGTTCAGCAGGCTTACATGCAGGCTTCCTCTAGGGTACAGTCCAGCCATGGTGAGATTTTAGGAGAGGGTTGCTGGTGCAACAGTTCCATGTGTTGTGTGGCTCCCCCCCTCCCTGGCGACGGCGTGCTTCATTGCCTGGCGTCCGTCATCTCCTAGGGGGACCTGGCGGTTCTCCTCCTCCTCCCCCTCCTTCCTCTACCCATGCCTGGTCCGAACGGCGTTCGCGCGCGGAGGAATCCGCTTTAAAGATTCCGGTGGGCGTTTTGGGGAGAGGAGGCGTGCTTAGCGCAGCGGCGTGAGTGCGTGGCACGACGGCCGCGTTCCTGCAATGCGCAGGGCTGGTCTCCCACATAAGCTAGTCACCTCGTGGAGGTGCAGAGGAACGCTGGGGACCGTGAGTTGGTGGATACATGCACTCCAGTGACATTACTAGCATCAGGCTAAATGGTGGATAGCAGCTTCATCTGGACTATAGTTTAGCAGTGGATGCATTGTTTTGTGCTATAGTACCTCCACTTTTGTGCTTAGTACTATGCGTTCCAGAAATTTAGGGGCAAAGGATGCTAAAGCAGGGGCAAATTCCTCTAAGAGGGCTCCAAAGGCTTCTCCATCAGGCTCAGAGGATCCTGGCCATGCATCCACAGTGCTATCCTCCCCAGATAGACCAGAGCTGGCTGACCAGGGTGAGTCGTTGCCTCTGACCCCCGGCCTATGTTACTGAACAAGTTCTTTCTTTCTCGTACATCACGGGACACAGAGCGACATAGTCATTACTAATGGGTTATATAGTTACCGTCAGGTGCTGGCACTGGCAACTTCCAAAACCGGAAGTACCCTCCCCTATATAAGCCCCTCCCATCCGGGAGCACCTCAGTTTTTTTTGCCAGTGTCTAAGGTGTTGGCCAAGAAGAAACATGTGTTTTTCACTGAGCTTGCGTACAGGTTCTTTTGGGCCTCAGTAAGCTATTCCGGATCCGACCAAAAAAGCTTCATAGCTAAACGGTCGGTACCCGGGCCTTGCAGAGAAGAGCAAGGTTCTGCCTGTAATGCTTCTCTTAGGAGAGCTGGACCCTGGGATCCAGAGCTCTGGTCATACCCACGACCAAGATGTTTTCTGTGCAGGGTGCTATACAGGTCCAGGGGAGTGGAATCCTTGGGAACCCGGTCCCTGAAGGTTTGATTACAATGCCTGCCGTGATAGGTGAAGTTTGGGCTTTTGTGGACCAAACAAAGTCCTGCGGCGGGGAACAGGTAAGTGGGGGCCCCCAGGAACTTGGTTCTATTGGGGGACCCCCAAGCCTAATTTGTCTCTGTCTGTTACCTAACGGTATTCCCGCTAATATCTGTGCATGCCTGTAACTACTAAAAAAAAAAATGTAATAATTTTTAATGGTGGTCAAGAAAAAAAAAAAAAAAAGAATGTTTTTTTATATATGTTTAGTATATTAAACTGCGGTACCTGTGTTTGTCCACTAGAGGCCGCTGTGGAATGTTTTTCTTGTCATATGGACTAGTTTCTTCTCAGAGAACAAAGTCCAGGCAGCTGGTGAGTTCTCCTACAGGAAACTGTTTCCTCTGCCATGTTGCAGTGTTCGTCTATCCCCCGGCCTGCGGCAAAGGGGGCCCTGGCTCCTGTCCCTGGTTTCCATGTTTGAAAATTAGCGCCGAGGCGCACGTGGCCGCGCGCACGCGCCTCTATATATAGAGGTGGCCGGAAAAAAGGGCGGGGCCTGGGGGATGACGCTCTGTGCGCGCCGCAGCGCTTCTGCGCATGTGCGGGCGTCCCAGCAGGTTTTTAAAAAGCCACATTATTGCAGTAAGCTGGCTATGAAGTACAGAGACAGAGCTGGCAACATTTAAAGGCATACAGCAAGCGGTTGATACAGGCATCCCCTAGAAAGGCACATTAGTAGACACCAACTGTTTATTATAGCAGCATTTATGCTAGACTATTATCAGTAACTGGTGTATTTTCGGCTGGAATACCTCAGCTTTGTGGCTTAGGAATATGCCGTCTAAAAACTCCGGGACTAGAAATTCCAGGAGGAATAGGGGGTCTCCATCGGGCTCTGAGGATCTTGGGCATGCTTTGGCTGCACCAGTCTCCCCTGAAGAATCAGAGGTTAGTGACCGTAGGGCACCCCCAGGAGTACCTGGTACTGTGGCTGTCCCCAGTTCACCTGCTCCTGTGTATGTAACAGAGGAGGTTTTTTCCTCAGCTCTGGGAGGGCTGGAAGAGAGATTGTCAGCACTAATTGCTGCTTCCCTGTCACAGGAGAAAAGCGCTCGATCTCCGTCTCCTCCCTCAGAGTGCCTGTTAACAGAGCAACAGTCCCATACAGAGAACGACCTACCTGAGGGGGATCAGGATGAGGTTGATTCAGTTGTAGAGGAATCAACAGTGGAGGAGCCGTTCTCAGCATCACATGCTGAGAGGTTATGGGTGCAGTCCCTGACTAATATGGTCCGATCAGCATTTAAAATGCCACTTGCGGAGCCATCCTCCTCTTCTGTCTCCTCGTTGGGGTCGCTAAAAGCTCCCCAGACTGTTTGTTCTTTTCCGATCCATCCTTTACTGGAGGGGCTCATTTACCAGGATTGGGAGCATCCTGACAAAATATTTACTCCCCCCAAGAGATTTCCGGTGGTCTATCCTATGGAGGATAAGTTCGTCAGAAAATGGAAGGTCCCTACAGTGGACGCAGCCATCTCTTGTGTGAATAAATCACTGACATGTCCGGTGGAAAATGTCCAAATGTTCAAGGACCCAATAGATAAAAAATTGGAGTCCTTATTGAAATCTGCTTTTTCTACAGCAGGATTGGTGACACAACCAGCAGTGGCAGCTATAGGGGTCTGCCAAGCAGTGAAGGATCAGTTGAAACAGGTCTTAAGGGACGTGCCAGATCAGCAGGCTCTTGCTCTAGCTGATCTACCTAGAGCCTTATGCTTTGCGGTGGACGCTATAAAGGATTCAATCCATCAGGCCTCCCGCCTTACGCTGTCTGTAGTACATATGCGCAGGCTTCTATGGCTCAAAAACTGGTCTGCTGAAGCTCCCTGTAAAAAATTGCTGGTCAGCTTCCCATTTCATGGGGAGCGCTTATTCGGGGAAGACCTGGACAAGTATATCCAGAGAATTTCCAGCGGTAAAAGTACACTCTTGCCGGTCAAAAATTGAGTTAGAGGTCCCTCTTTTAAGAGGCCGGCTTCTCCAGTCCCTAGGACATCGGCTGTGAAACAGTTCCGACGGCCTCCCCGGTCAAATCCCGGAGGTAAAAATCAGGGACAGTTGCAGGGTAACAAGAAGCCCTGGAGCAGGAGAGGTACAAAACCTCCCCCAAAGTCAAATGCATGAAGGGTTGCCCCCACCCAATCGGGTGGGGGGAAGACTTCAGTTGTTCACAGAAACCTGGCGGGACACGATCCGAGACAGATGGGTGCTCTCCGCAGTAAATCTGGGATACAAATTGGAGTTAAAAAACTCCCCTCCTTCCCGCTTTATAAGGTCGAACGTGCCAAGGGATCCCCAGAAGAGAGGATCCCTCCTGTTGGCACTGGAACAATTATTGCTTCAAGCAGTAATTATAGAGGTCCCCCTGGAAGAATGGGGGTTCGGGTTTTACTCAAACCTCTTTACAGTTCCGAAGCCAAACGGGGACGTGAGGCCCATATTAAATCTAAAAGGGCTAAACAAATTCCTACATATCAGGACTTTCCGGATGGAGTCGATCCGATCGGTAGCCACTGCCCTACAAGGGGAGGAATGGTTAGCCTCGATCGACATCAAAGATGCGTATTTGCACATCCCCATCTTTCCAGCCCACCAAAAATTTCTACGCTTTGCGATAGAAGGGCGCCATTTTCAGTTCAGAGCCTTACCCTTCGGTCTGGCCACAGCACCAAGAGTGTTCACAAAAATTCTGGCCCCATTATTGGCCAATCTAAGAACACGAGGTGTAACGATAATGGCATATCTAGACGACTTGTTGCTGATAGACCACTCAGTGGAAAAACTAGAAGTGGTTGTTCACGAGACAATCAAGTATCTGGAATATCACGGTTGGATTATCAACCGAGACAAGTCAGCCCTAAAACCAGTCAAAAGTCTGGAATACTTGGGGCTAAGGCTGGATTCAGACCAGAGAAAAATTTTCTTGCCTCGAGAAAAGGGGTCGTCTTTGAGAGATTTGATCCACTTAGTGGGTTCAAAAAGACAGCCATCCATACGCCTGTGCATGAGGCTGCTGGGAAAAATGGTGGCATCATTCGAAGCAGTACCCTACGGTCAATTCCATTCAAGGAAGTTGCAAAGGGCCATACTGTCAGCCTGGAACAAAAAAGTTCAGGCTCTGGACGTACCAATGTCCTTGTCCCCTTCCGTTCGCAGAAGCCTCCGTTGGTGGTTGGTTCCCCGGAATCTGGAAAGAGGGAAATCCTTCAGTCCGATTTCTTGGAAGGTGGTCACTACAGATGCCAGCCTTTTAGGCTGGGGAGCAGTACTGGAGCAATGGTCTCTCCAGGGCAGATGGTCGGATGCGGAAAAGGCCCTGCCCATCAATCTCTTAGAGATACGAGCAGCCCGGTATGCCCTAGTAGCATGGACATCCAAACTCCAAGGGTCCCCTGTCAGAGTTCAGTCAGACAATGCCACAGCAGTGGCATATATCAATCGTCAGGGGGGCACCAGGAGTCGTGCAGCCCAAAGGGAAGTAAATTACATCCTGAGATGGGCAGAAAGATATGTCCCAGCCATATCTGCGGTATTCATTCCAGGGGTGGAGAATTGGAAGGCGGACTTTCTAAGTCGCCAACAATTATGCCCAGGGGAATGGTCCCTTCATCCCGAGGTTTTCCGGACAATATGTCAGCGGTGGGGAACACCGGATGTAGATCTGCTAGCATCCAGGTTCAACACGAAAGTGGACAGGTTTGTCTCTTGGACAAGGGATCCCCTAGCGTGCGGCTCGGATGCCCTAGTGTTCCCTTGGGATCAGTTCAAGCTGATATATGCATTCCCACCGCCACAATTGTTACCTCGATTACTCCGCAGAATCAGGGTAGAAAAGAAACCAGTGATTCTGGTGGCTCCAGCGTGGCCCCGAAGAGCATGGTACGCGGAGATTGTAAAAATGTCTGTGGGGAGTCCTTGGACCCTCCCACATCGTCCGGACCTGCTTTCGCAGGGACCGATATACCACCCTTCCTTACCAGCCCTAGGTTTGACGGCCTGGCTATTGAAGCCCACATTCTAAAAAGGAGAGGGCTCTCTAATGCTGTGGTGTCTACCATGATCAATGCCAGGAAACCGGTATCCAGGCAGATCTACTATAGAATCTGGAAGGCGTACATCGCCTGGTGTGAGGCCAGGAAATGGCATCCACGTAAATATGTAATAGGTAGAATTCTGGACTTCCTACAATGGGCTGTAGATAGGAAGCTTGCCTTGAGTACTATCAAAGGTCAGATTTCGGCCTTGTCAATATTTTTTCAAAGGCCCTTGGCTTCGCATTCACTAGTCAAAGCCTTTATACAAGGAGTGATGCGTATTAGTCCTCCGGTTAATATTCCCATATGTCCATGGGATCTAAACTTGGTTCTGTCGGTTCTACAGAAACAACCATTTGAACCATTACAGCATATTTCCTTAGTGCTTCTCACCAGGAAATTGATTTTTCTAGTAGCCATTTGTTCGGCTAAAAGAGTATCGGAATTAGCAGCTATGTCCTGTAAGGAGCCATATCTGGTTATCCATAAGGACAGAGTAGTGTTACGTCCTCATCCAGCCTTTCTTCCTAAGGTGGTATCGAGTTTTCATTTGAACCAAGATGTGGTTCTTCCTTCTTTTTTCCCCAAGCCTACTTCGGTAGAGGAAAAGTTATTGCATTCTTTGGATGTAGTAAGAGCAGTTAAAGCTTATCTAAAAGCCACTGCTCAGATTCGCAGAACGGATACTTTGTTTATTCTGCCGGAAGGCCCCAGAAAGGGTCAGGCAGCGTCAAAATCTACTTTAGCCAAGTGGATTCGACAGGTCATAATACAAGCCTATAGCTTGAGAAGTAGACCGCCTCCGTTCAAAGTTAGGGCGCACTCCACGAGAGCAGTTGGAACTTCATGGGCAGTGCATCACCAGGCCTCCCTGGCTCAAGTCTGTAAGGCCGCAACATGGTCTTCAGTACACACGTTTACTAGGTTCTACCAGGTGGACGTTAGAAGTCAGGAGGATGTCGCCTTTGGGCGCAGTGTGTTGCAGGCCGCAAAAGATCCTCATGTCTGATAGCGCTCAGCTTATATATGGTGTATCCCCCCCCTCATTTGGCATTGCTTTAGGACATCCCATTAGTAATGACTATGTCGCTCTGTGTCCCGTGATGTACGAGAAAGAAAATAGGATTTTTATAACAGCTTACCTGTAAAATCCTTTTCTTGGAGTACATCACGGGACACAGAGCTCCCGCCCCTCTTTGGGGACACTTATTGCTTTGCTACAAAACTGAGGTGCTCCCGGATGGGAGGGGCTTATATAGGGGAGGGTACTTCCGGTTTTGGAAGTTGCCAGTGCCAGCACCTGACGGTAACTATATAACCCATTAGTAATGACTATGTCGCTCTGTGTCTCGTGATGTACTCCAAGAAAAGGATTTTACAGGTAAGCTGTTATAAAAATCCTATTTTCCTCAGCCCTTGGAGGAACGGTTATCATCTTTAATCTCCTTTTCTTCCCAGGGTGTAAAGAAACGCAGTAGGTCCCCCTCCCCGCTCTAAGTCCTGAGACCACAGAGCAATGGTGGACAGGGGGAGACGAGTTACCCTCAGGTGAAAAGCAAGAGGGTCAGAATGATGACTCCTCTTCAGAGAAATCAACCATGGAGGAACCCTTTTCAGCCTCACAATCTGAAAAGTTGATGGTGCAATCTCTTACTGAGATGGTTCGTTCAGCATTTAAGTTGCCCTTAACAGAGCCCACCGGGAGGCCGGTTTCTTCCTTGGGTTTCTTAAAGGCTCCACAGACTATACATTCCTTTCCTGTCCATCCTTTGTTGGAACAGCTTGTATATGAGGATTGGATCATCCCGATAAACATTTTCTTCCTCCTAAAAGATTTTCTGTACTGTATCCCATGGAAGAGAAATTTACCAGGAAGTGGACTGTGCCAGCTGTCGACACTGCCATCTCCTGTGTGAATAAAAGTCTAACCTGTCCTGTGGATAATGTTCAGGGATCCAACAGATAGGAGACTGGAATCTTTACTAAAATCCTCTTTCTCTATAACAGGTGCTGTAGCTCAGCCTGCAATAGCAGCGATAGGCATTTGTCAATCCCTAAAAGATCAGATGAAGCAGGTACTCAGGATGGTTCCTGCTTAGCAATCCCGAGACTTGGCCGACCTGCCAAAGGCATTATGTTTTGCAGTTGACGCTGTTAAGGACTCTATTCATCAGGCCTCTCTCCTTACGCTCCTGTTCGTGCACATGCTGTCAGGACCTGGGCTTGAACCTGGGACCTCGTCTGTGTCTGGCGTTTACTCTTCCCACTGAGCTATCTGGGCTGCTGGACAGCTCCCTGCCTGATCTGCTGGACAAACCTATCTGATCCAATGGACAACCCTGCCTTGAGTCTTGATTACCGATGAACCTTGAACTCCTTGCTCCTCCCATGAACTTCCTATATAAGCCTTGTCTCAGCACTTCCTGTTTGCCAGGTTATTGTGCCTTCTCAGCCAGTGCCTAGCTCTTGACATCCCTGCTGCCTTCTGTATTTTGCTACCACTCGTGATTGACCCTTGGCTTGTTCTTTGACTACTCTGCTGCCTGATCCCAACCTGCAACCACTCGTGATTGACCTTTTGGCTTGTTACTGACCACGCTGCTGTTTAATCCTTATCTGCTGATCCGTCACTGGACCCCGGCCTGCTCACACCCATGTGGGGCAAACCTGAGGACCGCAACCTGGTTACTAGCTTGCAGCCAAATCCATCTCCACCACCCGGAGCTCTGGGGAAAACCAGCTAGTACTTAGACTCAGCACCTCAGGTGAGCCTGTGTCATCTGCCAGAAGTGACTGCCTTTATACCTGTCCTGCAACTGCTATAGCAACTGGTCTTCAAGCCCGACGCCTGATCGTGACACATGCGTAGAGTCCTGTGGTTGAAAAATTTGTCAGCTGAGGCGCCTTGTAAAAGCTTTTGGCTGGTTTTCTGTTTCACGGGGAATGATTGTTCGGGATGATTTAGACAAATACATCCAAAAGATTTCAAGTGGGAAGAGTAGTCTTCTATCAGTTAAAAAGAGGAGCAGGCGTCCTTCTTTTAAACGGTCTTCCTCTACAACTCCAGGAACGTCGGCCTCTAGACAGTCACGACGTCCTCCGCTGTCAGGGTCAAGAGGGAAACATTAAGGTCGGTCCCAGGGACATAACAAGCCCTGGGGACGGAATCCTACTAAGCAGAGTCCCAAGGCCTCCTTATGAAGGGGCGTCCCCGCTCGATCAAGTAGGGGGAAGGCTCCTGCAGTACTCAGGAGCTTGGCGGGAGGAGATCCAGGACCGGTGGGTCGTCTTCACAGTGTCTCTAGGTTACAAAGTAGTGTTGAGAGTTTCCACCACCTCATTTTCTGAGATCAAGCATTCCCAAAGACCCAGTAAAGAGAAAATCTCTGTGTCTGGCACTAGACCGGTTATTGTTTAACCCCTTCCATACCGGGCCATAGCAAAATGACGCCGGCAGGAACCCTCTCTCCCTCCGGGTGGACGTCATATGACGTCCTGGGTTTGAGGGGGGATATCTGAATGATGCCTGCAGCTAGAGGCATCATTCAGATATCCTTGTTTGCAGCCGGCGATTCTGCGCACCATAAGAATGATCATAGTGGCAGTTCTGCCGCTTGATCGTTCTTATAGGCAGCGGGAGGGGACATCGCCCCCCTCCCGCCGCCATCCGGTGCTTCTCCAGGCTCTCCCGTGCGATCGGGGACCCGGAGAGAATCGCCGGCGCCGGTGGTGGGTCACGTGATGAGCATAGAGATGACTGGTGACCAGATGGTCACCAGTCATCTCTATGATCGTCGGAGGCCCGGGCGCGATGTGATGACATCACGCCCGGGTCCTCAAATGTAAACAAAGCCGCCATTGCGGCTGTAAGTATGAGATCAGTGATTTTTTTCACAATCTCATGCTTTCCAGCCTGGAGGAGAGATGTGGGGTCTTATTGACCCCGCATCTCTCCATAAAGAGGACCTGTCGCATACATTCCTATTACAAGGGATGTTTACATTCCTTGTAATAGGAAAAAAAGTGATAAAAAAAAAAAGTAAAAATAAAAAAAAAAAAGTAAAAAAAAAAAATAATATATATTTTTTTAAAACGCCTGTCCCCAATAGCTCGCACTTAGAAGCGAACACACACGTAAGTCCCGCCAGCATATGTAAACGCCGTTCAAACCACACATGTGATGTATCGCCGCGTGCGTTAGAGCGCGTGCAACAATTCTAGCACTAGACCTACTCTGTAACTCTAACCTGGTAACCTGTAAAAATGTTCAAAGCGTCGCCTATGGAGATTTTTGTGCCATTCCATGAGTGTGCACAATTTTAAAGCGTGACATGTTAGGTATCTTTTTACTCAGCGTAACATAAGCTTTCATATTTTACAAAAAAAAATTGGGCTAACTTTACTGTTTTGTTATTTTTTAATTCATGAAACCATTTTTTCCCCCAAAATTATTGCGCAAATACCGTGCAAGATAAAAAGTTGCAACGACCGTCATTTTATTCCATAGGGTGTCTGCGAAAAAAACCCATATATAATGTTTGGGGGTTCTGAGTAATTTTCTAGCAAAAGAATGATGATTTGTACATGTGGGAGAGAAGTGCCAGAATAGGCCCGGTATTGAAGTGGTATAAAAAGCCCTGTATGGAAGTGGTTAAAGGGGTGATCGTAAAGGTTCTCACGGAGGCACAAGGCATGGGATTTTATTCAAATCTCTTCACAGTTCCAAAGCCAAACGAAGATGTCAGACCTATCTTAGATTGCAAGGGTCTGAATCAGTTCCTAAACATCCGATCTTTTCGTATGGAATCAATCCGTTCGGTAGTTTTCACCCTACATGGAGGAGAGCTACTTGCTTCAATCAACATCAAAGACTTGTATCTGCACGCACCTATTTTCCCTGTTCACCAAAAGTTCCTGCGCTTCGAGGTAGAGCAGCATCATTATCAGTTTGTAGCCTTGACTTTCGGCCTAGCTTCCGCACCCCGGGTGTTTTACCAAGCTTCTGGCTCCACTCCTGGCCAGGTTTAGAGCTCAGGGTATAACAGTAATAGTATACTTGTACGACCTACTGTTAGTAGATTAGTCAGTAGCCTGCTTGAACAAGGGTATCCTCAGCACGGTCAGGTACCTGAGATACTTGAGTTGTATTCTCAGTTTAGAGAAGTCATCCCTACAACCAATGAGGAGGCTGGAGTACTTGGGTCTGATCATAGACACAGATCAGAAGAAGGTTTTTTTGCCCCAGGCAAAGGTCAGATCTATAAAAGAACTGGTCCAGGTGGTCAATTCGAAAAAAGACCCCTCCATTCGCCTCTGCATGAGGTTGTTAGGGAAGATGGCCTCATTCGAAGTCGTTCCATATGCTCAATTTCATTCAAGACTGTTGCAAAACAGTATCCTCTCCGCTTGGAACAAAAAGATCCAAGCTCTGGACTTCCCTATGGGCCTGACTTCAAAGGTGCGTCACAGCCTCAATTGGTGGTTGGTGTCCTGAAATCTGCACAGAAGGGGAAGTCTTTCATTCCAGTCACCTGGAAAGTGGTTACTACGGATGCCAGCCTTTCGGCCTGGGGAGCAGTTCTAGAAGAGACGACTGTTCAGGGCAGATGGTCAAACGTCGAGAGTTGTTGATCATCTACATCCTGGAACTCCGAGCGGCGCGTCTGGCTCTGAGTGCGTGGACACTCAGGCTGCAGAATTGCCCTGTCAGGATTCAATCCGACAATGCCACAGCAGTGGCCTATATCAATCACCAAGGGGGCACCAGGAGTCACGCAGCCCAAAAGGAGGTGAACCATACCCTGGCTTGGGCAGAGAGGCATGTTCCTTCCTTATTTGCGGTCTTCATTCCAGGGATAGAGAATTGGCAGGCGGATTTCTTAAGTCGCCAGCAGTTGTTCCCGAGGGAATGCTCTCTTTACCCCGACATCTTCCTGCCCATTTTTCAGAAATGGGGGACCCCGAACATAGATCTGTTGGCATCCAGGTTCAACAGGAAGGTAGACAAGTTCGTCTCAAGGGCAAGAGATCCACTCGCATCCGGGACGGATGGGTTGGTAGTGCCTTGGGAACAGTTTTCACTCATTTATGTGTTCCCCGATTCAGTTACCTTGGCTTCTTAGCAGGATCAAGGTGGAGGAAAAGCCTGTGATTCTTGTAGCTCCGGCATGGCCCAGAAGGCCCTGGTACACAGAGATCGTAAACATGGCTCTGGGGGACCCATGGACCCTTTCACCTCATCCAGACCTGCTCTCGCAGGGACCAATCTTCCACCCTTCCTTACAAACTTTAAATTTGACGGTTTGGCTATTAAATCCCACATTCTGAGTAAGCGAGGGATCTCGGGCTCGGTAGTATCTACCTTGATTAATGCTAGGAAGCCGGCCTCCAGAATCATATATTATAAAGTCTGAAAGGCTTATGTATCTTGGTGTGAGACCAAGGGTTGGCATCCTAGAAAGTATGTCATAGGTAGAATTTTTTCTTTCCTACAGTTAGGTGTGGAAATGAAGCTGGCCTTGAGTACTATCAAGGGGCAGTCTCGGCCTTGTCGGTATTATTTCAAAGACCGCTGGCCACGCATTCTTTGGGCCGGTCCTGTAACCACTTTCTTACCGGGCCATAGTTATATGACGCCAGGAACCCTCCCTCCCTCCGGGTGGACGTCATATGACGTCCCTGTTTCCAGGCCGTCTAGGGGGCGCACGCGGCGGTACGTGCGCCCACTGCATCGCTCGAGACCTGGTGCACGTGCCCGGCGGCTGGGATTAACGCTGGGCACCCGCGATTGCCCGCAATCACGGCAGGAGTGTGGATCTGTGTGTGTAAACGCACAGATCCACCTCCTGTCAGAAGTGAGGAGACCGATGTGTGTTCCCAGTACAGAGGAACACACATCGGTCTCCTCCCCTTGTGAGTCCCCTCCCCCTACAGTTAGAATCACTCAATAGGGAACATATTAACCCCTTAATCGCCCCCAAGTGTTAACCCCTTCCCTGCCAGTCACGTTTATACAGCAATCAGTGCAGTTTTATAGCACTAATCGCTGTATAAATGTGAATGGTCCCAAAAATGTGTCAAAAGTGTCCGATATGTCCGCCGCAATGTCACGGTCACAATAGAAATCGCAGATCGCCACCATTACTAGTAAGAAAAAAAAATGCCATAAATCTATCCCGTTTTGTAGACGCTATAACTTTTGCGCAAACCAATCAATATACGCTTATTGCGATTTTTTTTTTTTTTTAACAAAAATATGTAGAAGAATACATATCGGTCTAAAGTGAGGGGAAAAAAAATGTGATATTTATTAAATCAAAAAGTTTAAAATATATTGTGTTTTTTAAAAAATTGTCGCTCTTCTTTTGTTTACAGCGCAAAAAAATTAAAAACGTAGAGATGATCAAATACCACCAAAAGAAAGCTCTATTTGTGGGGGGGGGGGGAAACAAAGATTTCATTTGGGTACAGTGTTGCATGACCGCGCAATTGTCATTCAAAGTGCAACAGCGCTGAAAACTAAAAATTGGTCTGGGCAGGAAGGGGGTGAAATTGCCCTGTATTGAAGTGGTTAAGCAGGGGGTAACACGGATCAACCAGCCAGTCAAATCACCCTTGTGTTCATGGGATTTGAATTTGGTTCTGTCAGCATTACAAAAACAACCTTTTGAGCCATTACGCCATATTCCCCTAGTCCTAACTAGAAAATTGGTCTTCCTGGTGGCTATATCTTCTGCTAGAGTATCAGAATTAGATGCTCTTTCTTGTAAGGAGCCGTACTTGATTATTCACAATGATGGGGTAGTGTTGCATCCTCATCCAATCTTTCTACCTAAAGTGGTGTCAGGTTTTCATTTGAACCAAGATATTGTTCTCCCTTCATTTTTTCCATAACTTTGTTCTATTCATTACATTCTTTGGATGTAGTGAGAGCAGTTAAGGTCTATCTTAAGGCAACTGCCCAGATCCGAAAAAACAGGTGTTTTGTTTGTGCTGCCAGAAGGTCCCATCGAAATCTACTATTTCCAAGTGGATTCGGCTAGCAGCTATTGTTCAGTCTTCAAGTCAAAGCGCACTCTACCAGGGCAGTTAGTTCTTCATGGGCAGTGCATCACTAAGCCTCTATGACTCAGATCTGCAAGGCCGCAACGTGGGCTTCAGTCCATACATTAACTAGATTCTATCAGGTGGCTGTAAGAAGGAATGAGGATATCGCCTTTGGGCGCAGTGTGCTGCAGACCGCAGTATAGGTCCTCACGCCTGATGGCACCCTATTTATTTTTAGGTGTCTCCCTCCCCTCAGATGGCATTGCTTTGGGACATCCCACATAGTAATTACTATGCAGCTTTGTGTCCCGTGATGTACGAAAAAGAAAATAGGACTTTTATAACAGCTTACCTGTAAAAATCCTTTTCTTCGAGTACATCACGCGACACAGAGCTCCCGCCCCTCTTCTAGGGCTACTTATTGCTTTGCTACAAAAACTGAGGTACTCCTGGTATGGGAGGGGTTATATAGGGGAGGGGACTTCCTGTCTTGGGTGTGCCAGTGTCCATCACCTAAAGGTAGGCCCATAACACACAATTACTATGCAGCTCTGTGTCCCGTGATGTACTTGAAGAAAAGGATTTTACAGGTATGCTGTTCTAAAAATCCTATTATCAGTCACTAAGGATGAGCTGTCCTCAGTCCTAGCCAGGTTAGAGCACAGGATAGCTGGCATGATTGCCACCATCCCGCATTGTGGCAAGAAGCGTGACAGATCCCCCTCCCTGGAGCCTCCTAGTTTGGAGCAGGAATGGGTTGAGGATGGGGAAGAGCTTAAAGCTCAGGATTCAGAGTGCCCGGCAGTGATGTCTGTTTCCAAGCAATCTGGACAAGAAGATATCCAGCTGATGTCTGCCTCTCAGTCACAGACGCTTTTGATCCTGACTCTGACCGAAATGGTCTGATCTGCCTTTAAGATGCCTCTTGTAGAGGTCACTGAGCCCCCCTGGTCCTCTTTTGGATCCCTCAGGCCACACAGGCTTTCCCCCTACACCCTCTGTTGGAACAAGTGGTGTATGATGATTGGGAACATCCCGACAGGATTTTTGTTCCTCCTAATATGTTTTCCCTTTTATATCCCATGGCTGAAAAGTTCATTAAGAAATGGAGCATGCCAGCCATAGATGCAGCTGTCTCTTCCTTAAATAATAACTTTACTTTTCCGGTAGATAACGCACAGGGCTTGAAAGACCCTGTTGACAAGTAATTGGAGTTATTATTAAAGGCTTCCTTTTCTTTGGCCAGTTCAGCTATTTAGCCAGCTGTTGCAGCAATTGGTATTTGCCAGTCCGTAAAGGATCAGGCCTAATCAGGAGGTTGATCTGCCTGAAAGTAAGGCAGATATTCCTTGAGCGCTGTGTTTGGCTGTTGATGCCTTAAAGGATTCAATACAGCCGGTTTCTCATCTGGCTCTCTTGTCTGTACATATGCGCAGACTTTTATGGCTTAAGAACTGGTCAGCCGAGCTTCCTTGTAAAAAGTTATTGCCAGGTTTCCCCTTTCATGGGGAACGTTTATTCTGTGATCGCTTGGACAAATATGTCCAAAAGATTTCCGGAGGGAAGAGTTCTCTACTTCCTGTGAAGAAAATCACCAAACGTCCCTCGTTTAACACTTCAGGGACTGCTTTCTCAAAGGTCTCAGCGCCAGGGCAGTTCCGCCGCCAACATGGCGCTAAAGCCAGAGGCAAGCCGCAAGGCCAGGGCCATAAAAGGCCCTGGGTCCAAAACTCTTCTAAACGCAGCAGCAAGCCCTCCCTTTGAGGGGACACCCCCGCTCCATTGAGTTGGGGGAAGGTTGCTGCACTTTGCGGACATTTGGAAGACAACAATTCAGGACGAGTGGGTCACCTCAATTATATCTCTTGGCTACAAGCTGGAGTTGCAGGGGTTTCCTTCTCAGAGGTATTTAAGATCCAGCATTCCCTCGGATCCTCTAAATAGAGACTTTGTTTCAGGCACTACATCATCTAGTGCATCAAGGAGTGCTTGTAGAGGTTCCTGTATTCGAAAGGGGCACAGGTTTTTACTCAAACCTAATCACGGTTCAGAAACCAAACGGGGACACAAGGCCCATTTTGGACCTAAGATCCCTGAACAAGTATCTATTGATACAGTCCTTTCGGATAGAGTCTGTCCGCTCAGTAGTAACCTCACTCCAGAGGGGAGACTTTCTAGCCTCCATAGATATAAAGGACGCGTTTCTACACGTACCCATCTTTCAGCCTCATCAAAGCTTCCTACGCTTTGCAGTAGAGGAACGTCATTTTCAGTTTGTGGCTCTACCCTTTGGGCTTGCTACAGCTCCCGGGTGTTCACAAAGGTCCTAGCACCAGTACTGGGTCTTCTAAGGGCCCAAGGGATTCTGGTGCTCGGGTATCTGGATGACCTCCTGCTCAGAGATCACTCAGCCCAGGCTCTAGAACAGAGCATAGGGTACACAGTGCGGTATTTGGAATACTTAGGCTGGATCATCAATACCGAAAAGTCAGCCTTGAGACCAGCTCAAAGTCTAAAGTATTTAGGTCTGATCCTAAACACAGTCCAAGCAAGAGTATTCTTGCCACCCATAAGGATCTGTGCCTTGAAGGTTTAGGTGCATCAGATAAGGGGCACCAGACAACACTCTATTCGACTCTGTATGAGTCTTCTAGGGAGGATGATATCCTCTTTCGAGGCAGTGTCCTATGCCCAGTTCCATTCCAGGCCTTTACAACAAGACATCTTTTTGGCTTGGAACAGAGGAAGAAGAGCCCTGAATTATCCAATGCACTTATCACATCAGGCATGCTTTTCGAGTGCGGCTGCAAGGATGAAGGCGCGTCTTCTCGGAACTCTTGTGACAGAAGAGGACAGCGCCCTATAGTGGAATCTTCGGAAACTACACCAACAGCTCGCTCATCGTAATCTAGCGGAGATAGATAGTTCGGAATACTGGCAACTGGATGAGGCTATATGGGCTGTCTGGGATGATTTATTGAAATCCATACTATGTGGCGTGAAGTCTGGTGGATTTGATCTAGAGCCAATACATGCTGGTTAAGGTCCTCTGTGATAGAGGACCAACGTTATCCGGTAAGCAGGATCACTCACTATTGGTGGTGGATTGTCACGATTGATAATTTCTACAAAGAAGATTGGAGTTAATTTCTTTTTTCTTTCCTGTTTTTCGTTTGGATATCATCACGGGTGTTTTTTTTCCTGTTACAATACAAGAACTTTGATTCCTATGATCAGTGGACTATTTAATTGTTTTTTTAAACATTAGTCTATGGTCTATTACTATTAATTTTTGTTTTTGTTTCATTATTGTTTAATGTACAATTTAATTCATCACTGTTGATCCATCATTATCTATTTGTTTAGATTTATAATCAATGGTGTTTATGATTGGTTTCATAAGTAGCGCAACTATACATATTTTCCATGCTTAAGCCTAAACTGGTGGTTGCAGGATCAGAACCTAGGAGAGGGAAAATCCTTTCTCCCGGTAACTTGGAGAGTACTGAATACAGATGCCAGTCTCTCAGGCTGGGGAGCGACCCTAGAGGGGCTCACTGCTCAAGGAAAATTGTCAAGGACAGATCCTGCCCATCAACGTCTTGGAATTACGGGCAGTACGTCTGGCCCTACAGTCCTGGACGATGGAGCTTCAGGACTGTCCTATCAGGGTACAGTCTGACAATGCCACTGCAGTGGCATATATAAATCACCAAGGCGGTACCAGGAGTTGTTCAGCTCTGAAGGCGGTGAACCACATACTAGCCTTGGCAGAGGGACATGTGCCAGTTATATTGGCAGTCCATATCCCAGGAGTAGAGAACTGGAAGTCAGATTATCTCAGCCGCTAGCAGATCTGCCTGGGTGAATGGTCCCTACACCCAGAGGTGTTCCAGGAAATTTGCCAACATTGGGGATGGTCAGAGGTCGACCTACTGGCATCCAGGTTCAACAACAAACTACAGTAGTTTGTACTCATAGTACCCATGAGTAAGTCACGTGTCAGTGATGCAATGCGTAGGGGGAGGAGCCTAAGTGACGCTCGCAGCAGCAGTCTGAGGAACACACTGAAAACTGAGCTGATCAATGCTGATTATCTTTGGAGGTTATGTGAGTACGGGCTGCAGCTGTGAAAGGTTGAGCCTGTGTTAAGCATATTGCGCAATGATCTGTTTCCTTTCTTCTATTCACATGTATATGGAAACACCTTGAAAACCGGAGTGTTTATAAGAAGGCGAAGGCCGTTCACAGGATTAATTTTGCATAAACTATAGTGTTTATGGTTCTTTTTATGAAGATTTGTATTGTTCAGTGATACATTTGCATATGGACCTGGGGATTTTTGCATATTAAGGGTCAAGAAGTTACTCCACAATACTATCTATGCTACTTGTGGATAGGGGAATTTTGATTTTTTGTGGTAGTAAGGCATATCACTATTTTATTCAGCACGGAGGATCTGAATATCTTTAAGTGTGCACATATTAGTTGGTTGGTGATTAGCGCATCATTTATTTGTATATTCACTTTTGCACGGACACAGGAATCCTTTGTTTGATTGCAGCTTTCACTATTTGGTTATCAATTTATTTGTTTTTTTTCACTATTTATTTCATTAGCGCTTTAGTACACAATATTTTCATATTGCTTGGTGTGAAGTCAAAAAATGGCATCCATGGAAATACGTGATTGGGAGAATTTTCTCTTTTCTACAGTCATCTGTGGAAATCAAATTGGCTTTGAGTACAATCAGAGGTCAAGTTTCGGCCCTATCCGTATTCTTCCAAAGGCCTTTGGCCTTCCATTCACTGATCTGAACCTTTATGCAAGGGGCAACTCGCTTGTTTCTCTCAGCCTCGTTTGGCGGAAGAGACACGAATGCATTCTTTGGACATTGTGCAGGCAGTCAAGGTTTATTTGTCTAGATCTGTGCAGATCCGAGGATCAGACTCTTTTTTTGTTTTGTTTTACCAAAAGGACCCAAGAAGGGACATGCAGCTTCCATTGCCAATTGGGTCCATCAATTGGTCATTCAGGCCTACGGTCTGAAACCTAAAGCTCCTCCCTTGGGTGAGAGCTCATTCTACCAGGGGTGTAGGAACCTCCTGGGTTTTTCACCATCAGGTATCTGTGGCTCATATTTGTAAGGCTGCTACCTGGTCTTCAGTGCATACGTTCACAAAATTTTATCAAGTGGATGATCGAGCAGCCGAGGATCCGGCTTTTGGTTGCAATGTACTGCAGGCTGCCGTATAAAGTTCTTATGGCTATTATTATTTGGCAGGGTGTCTCACTCCCCTCAAGGCTCAAAAAAAGGCTCTGGGGCGTCCCAGCAGGTAATGAATATTAGCCTGACTCTGTGTCCCATGTTGTATGAAAAAGAAAATAGGATTTTTTCGTCATACTTGCCTGTAAAATCCTTTTCTTTGAGTACATCATGGGACACAGAGGTCCCTCCCCTCTTTTTTTTGAGGACTTGGTGCTTGCTACAAAACTGATGTGCTTCCTGTATGGGAGGGGTTATATAGGTGATCACTTCCTGTCTAAAGACTTTGGTCTACCAGTGTCCATTCACCTAATGACGAAGTATAACCCAGCAGGTAATGAATATTATCCTGACGCTGTGTGCAAAGAAAAGGATTTTACAGGTAAGTATGCCGAAAAAATCCTATTATATATATATAGCAGTGGATAAATTAAGGGAAGGTATGCCACTGCTGTGCTCCAACTTGGAGATTTTTAAATTTAAGAGTTAAAACCACACTTTTCAGTGGAGCCTTGGTAAGGCAGTGCGGCTTTCACTTATTATACTTCCACTTTCACTACAGATGTCTTCAAATAAAAGCTGTTTTTAATGTGAATTGTTAGTGTCAATTTGTGTTAAGTGTGCAGGGAAATCCTCTGTACTGTTATGCCCTCACTTCATGTGCACTTTACTTCAAAATCTAGTTAAAAAAATTGGGGAGTTGCCATTCTTGTATAGCTTGCGCTATAAATTTCAAGCCTGTGTACTGTGTGATTAGGATAAAAGGAATTTTGTCTTGCTTTTGAATTGCATATCTTGGAGTACAGTGAAGGACACAGGCCACCTTCTCTTCTGTCCTGTGTTATTCTACATTGCTTGCTACAAAATGGAGGACTCGTGGAGTGCGTAACAAGATGCTCTTAAATATCTATTTAATTATGTTTTGTTATTGTTTGTAACCCTGATATCAGACTAGTATAACTGGTAAATTGTTTATTGATCTTGATTCTTATAAACTTTTGTGTTTCCACTTTAGTTTCTCTATAGCCAGTTATAAATTGTTGGATGGTCTCTCTAGTTGTTGACAAACATTTCTTTAGTTGTTAAAATAATTATAAACTATTTCATATGCTTAATTGCAGGTGGTCTACTTTAGGTGGGAAAGATGACCCAATAGAAGCCTCAAAAAACTCTGTTTTTGTTAAAGTACTTCAAAAGTTATTGAATGAAGGTATAAAAAAGCAATTTTTTTCACATTATCTAATTTGCATTGTAGATGCTTATGCATACAAAAACCTGTTTTCTTATTCCATGAAATGTTATCAAATTTTGATAGATCATTGTTAACTATATGTTAAAGAATATGTAAACCCAACATTTCATATTCATGGTATGTACCTGCTGAAACCATGTAATTGTGTGAAAAATTATCCTGTTCTTAGTTGTCTTCATTCCTTCCAAATCTTCAATGCGCAGCCTCTTCTGTGCATATGCCGAAAAATTCCGTATTCATTCTACAGAGATACCATTGGGGTACATAAAAGCTTGCGATTCACGATAGCGACTAAAGGCTTTGTGCAATGCATTATTCCAAAAAGCAGTTCAAAGGAAATGAAATACATATAAAAATATGAACAGCATATGGTTTTACATTTGCAGTGTAGTAAAGTCAATAGACTAAAAATATCCCCAGAATGTTTTATACTGTATGGGCATTTGTAAATGTGGCCTAAAGCCCAGCTTGAGTTAAAACATATTACTCTTTCGTTCATGGACCGACACAGCTTCTCTTTTGAAAAAGTGGGTATTATCCATTAATTAGGAGTGACTAGGCAGAAAACTTGTAAAAAGTGTTGCATCACACCTTCTACAGTACCGCCCAGGGGGCGGACCCTCTGGGTATATCCCTCAGTCTGCATCTCGCAGATCAGTTTTTTTTGTCTAGCAAGGAGTAGGACATTGCTTGTTGGTCCAGGGGAAAAAATACTTTTTTTTTCTACATTTTGTTTTTTTGTTTGTTTCCTGCCATCTTCGATCAACTGCCGACTGGGTGACAGGCTGGATCCTCGATTCTTGTAGTCCCCCCAATTTCAGCCATCGAGCGTGTGCCGACCCTAGCTACGCGCTGGGTTTTCCACGACATACCCGTCGCCCTACGGGTGGCCGGTGAGCTTACACTCCAGGGCCTGCATCGGACCGTTCAGCTTCGGCTGACCTTACAGCCGAGTCGCAGTAGCCTGACCGGTGAGCTTGCACTCCAAGGCTTGCATCGGACCACTCAGCTTCGGCTGACCTTACGGCCGAGTCGCAGCAGCCTGTCCGGTGAGTGTCGCACTCCAGGGCATACATATGATCGCTCCTCAGGGTCCAATCACAGCATGCCTGGCCGACAGTCACCTTCCGTGCGCGGATGATGATCTGTTTTGGAATGTCTTCCAGCATGAGACATGCAGGATAGGTAAGTAGCTCCCCTGCTTCGGCAGGGTGACTTGGCTGGACATTCCTGGAGAGATCTAGTAAGTGGTTGTGGCCCCTTTCTGTCTTCTCTCCCTGCCTTCCCTCCTCCCTGGGCTCTGAGCTAAGGGTGCTGGGGGTCACCTAAGGGGATCCATCTGGTGCGGGGCTGGCTGTAACTATGCATTTAAAAGATGTCATTTCTGCTTACCTGTGTATGCTTCTTCCCCCTCCATGCTGTCGGCGGCCATTTTGCGGTGGTCCATGCCTGTTTCGGCCTCTAGTGATTGCCCGACTGCCATTTTTTTGTAGTTTTGCGCCTATATGTATGTATCGCCGCTTGGCGGACATTTTCTTGTGGTCCTCACCTGCTTGGTCTCTATCGACTGTTCGGGGGCCATGTTTCCTAGGATTCACGCTGTATGTGTTTTCTGCCGCTCGCCGGCCATCTTTTTGGGGTCCGCAGCCGCTTTTGCCTCTATATTCGGCTTGGCGCCCATTTTCTTGGAGCCCACATGTTCCATACAGCCGCTTGGCGGCCATTTTGCGATAGTCTCGGGCCTCTAGGGTGCATTACACTGGAGCAAAAATTTACACAGGAAACGGTGATAAACTATCAGACTGACACAGCAGCAGTGGGATAGCATCACAGGCGCAGCACACGGCAGCATAGCGGTACCGATCCAAGGGTGGTGAGTCCGCTGGGTGACCCAGCATCTCTGATCAGCTAGGAGGGTGGCTTATTGATATCTTGCCTAGAGCCCTGTGGGTGTCAGCGCGTGGTCAGCATGGCGTCTGAGCCAGAGGTATTTTCCCCTGAAACACCAGATTTAGCAGCTGGTGCCCCTGATGTGTCTATGGGCACTATGTCAGTAATCCTAGAGGCTTTTGCTGCCAGGGTGGAAGCAGCACACGGGAATACAGGGGGTAGTAAACGCCCTCGTCCCCTGCAATCTTCTGGGGATAATTCTGATGCAGAACCAGGTCGAGCTATGGCTCATGACCCTGATTATGATGTATCAGAGACTGCAGACCATGACCTGTCAGACAGTGAGAATGCTCCAAGTCCAGGTCAGCACGCAAAAAGGCTTTGGTATCTGACCTATTACTGCAGTGCGGAGTACGCTAAGAATAGAGAATGTTGCAGAAGCAGCAGAGACACCGGTCCCCTTTTTGGGTTCCCTAAAGCCAGCCCGCACTGCTAAGGTGTTTCATGTGTGTCTTATATTAATAAGCTCTTGTACAAAGAGTGGGAAAAACCCACTGAGGTTTGTTCCCTTTTCAGCCCTAAAAAATTTCTTTCTTTTTTTATTTTTGGGCGGTCAGGTACCCCTTGAGGAGAGTTCCTGAAAAGATAAACCTCTCCCCCGATAGTGGACCCCCCTGTGTCCAGACTTAACAAGTTACCACGATTCCAGTGGAGGGGGCTCCTGTCTTCAGGGACACTTGCTACCTATACACAGTGGGGGGCTCAGAGGTATGTCCAGCATGGCTGGGGTTTGTCTGATGTTTCAAGGTACCTACTCCAAGCGTTAAAAGCACGGGAGGCAGGTGCATGTGCGGCGGCTTAATGAACGGTCGCATGTCCTGAGAGCTCCACTCCAGCCTGACCCCCCCCCCCCCCCCCCGCCATAACGCCTTACAGAGGGGGTTTCCACAGCACGGACACACTCTCTATAGCTGTGGACTCGGGCCATCCGCCCCCTGGTTCGGGATCACGGCGAGACGCAATCTGAGCCGGCAACTCACTCCGGATCTCTCGGCTGAGGCCTCCTCCATGATGGCGGCTGCTCCGTCTTCACAAGGCCTGCACCAGGATCCAGCTGAATCCATGGTGGATTCGTCCCCACCCGATCCTCACAGCACTGGACAGCTTCCTCCCACAGTGAGTAATCCTCAGATGCCCTTTTTATCCCCCACATCCACAGAGTCACTGCTGGGGAGGATACATGGGGGCTCTCCCCTCACTCCTATGGAGGATTTCATTAATACTCCATACCATCAAGGACCTCTCTTGGGATCTCTCCCCTCCACTCCCATAGACTTTGCCTCCCTAATGGAGACCTTCTCCAAAATGCTTTCCAGAGGCCCAGCCCAAAATGCCTCTCACATCACATCCACCATACAGGCTGACTTGCAGCACCTAGGGGCCAGGATAGAGGCCATCGAAGCTAAAACTGACCAGACTGTAGCTATGGCCTTACAGAACACTGACAGGATTACAGAGCTGCATGAACAACTGGACATTGCATACACCAAGCTTGATGACCTTGAGAACAGGAATAGGAGATATAACTTCAGGCTCAGAGGCCTTCCTGAATCCTTTAAGGACACAGATAAAATAGTGCGTGCTTTCATCTCTTCCTTAATTCCTGATCTCCCAGAACACCGTCTGAAGTTGGACCGCGCTCACAGAGCTCTCCAACCTCCTCGCCAGGATGGTCTCCCCAGGGACATCGTGGTTAAACCCCATTTTTTCAAGGTCAAAGAGGAGGTCATGCGTAGAGCCCGGTAGGCGGAAAACCTCTCCTTCCAGGGCCATCCAATCCTAGTTTTCTCTGACCTCTCCCCATACACGATTCAACTGAGAAGATCTTTAAAGCCTCTCCTGCAAGTCCTCACTCAACACTCAATCACCTATAGATGGGCCTTTCCGTTTCGCCTGAATTTCACGTATTCAAACAAACCGTATGGCTTTAAACATTTCACTGATGAATGCCTTATGCTACAACTGGGCCTCATTTTCCACTCTCCTGGCCCCTCCCTGGACCCCAAGGCACCTGTCTCCATGAAGAGGCCTCCCCCGGAAAGCCCCAACAAGCGAAGAGACCTAAAGATGGTCGTCCGCCTTAGGAGGAATTCCACATTATTCTTTTTCTCTCCCTTTCTCTACTTATAGTGGGGCTTTTGTACTGACTGGATCCCGACCCGGGACCTCCATGAACTTCCTCGACATCCCTATTACTAGAGATGTGCTACTATTTTCCCCAAGGACTCCTTCAGTTTCCCACCTCTCATGTGGGACACTCACTGTGGGTAATCCTTCTTCCCCCTCCCGAAATTTTCGTTTGAAGAAGGAAGGGCCTTCTGTAACTGAAAATCATAGTTTAATGCTTTACAGGGACGGTTTCTTGTTTTGTTTTGCCCATTTTTAAATTGTGTGCATCTGATCTCAGTTAAATTTGCCTCCCTCCTCTGTTTGGCAATTTTTATTTTTATTTTTTCCTGGTATACATTGTGTGCGGTCGGGCTGGAGTGGTATGCACTGCACCACCACCTGTCTCGGAGTGGCGATTTCCCTCCACTCGGAGACTCCCAAATACCCCCTCTGGTTTGGGGCTTTTTTTTGTTATTCTATTTTTTAGAGAAAACCTGCTGGGGAACGATGGCGGCTTCCTTCCCCTGCAAGGAATCTTTGTTCCTACATTGGCCGCCTCTGTTTTTTTTTTCTGTTACTCCAAGCTCTGTGTTTTTATTTAACTCTTGTGACTATCTCTTCCAGGATCAGTGTTCGCCTATCCCACCACCCCTTTCTTCTTTTCTGGGTCACCCAGAGGAACATTCTGACACCTTCATATTTCCTATCAAATTCAGCAGACAACTGTGGCAGCAAACCTGGTATACTCTCGGGAGGCTCAGGTAAGATACTTTTTTTTTGATGCGTTTCTCCCCTCCTCTGGTTCGTGATGTCTGACACCAATGCTCTCCCTGACCTCTGGGTGGCTACACACAATGTTCAGGGACTAAACTCCTTGGTTAAAAGGAGGAAACTTTTTAAATTATACCAATCACAAAAAATTGATGTTTTATTATTGCAGGAAACTCACTTCCCGTCCTCTTACAACCCCTCCTTTCTCCATGGGCATTTCCCCCAGTTCTTCCTCTCCAATGCCAACAATAAAACGAAAGGAGTAGCTATCTGCCTTTCCAAGACCCTGAGATTCTCACCGTCAGATATTGTTAAGGATGAGGAGGGTAGATTCCTCTTAGTAAAGGGTTCTTTGGAGGGTACACAGTATTCCTTTATTTCTTACTATGCCCCAAATAAAAGCCAAGCTTCGTTCTTTGCTTCCATGATGTCCACACTAGGCCCTTTACTTGATGAAGGTAAGGTTATAATGGGTGGAGACACTAAATCTCCCTTTTGATCAATCCCTTGATAAGGCAGGGAAGGGTTTCCCTCGTGCGAGGAAACCCCTGAGACAAAGTACTAAAATTGCAGCGACACTTTACTCGCTGGGCCTTGTGGACATCTGGAGGGAAATGAACCCTAAATCTAGAGATTATACAAATTTCTCGGCCCCCCACCAAGTTTATACTAGAATAGACCACATCTTCATTCAATCCAATTCTATACCTTTGGCATCTAGGGCAGTTATTAGGGACACTGCAACATCAGATCACTCAATGGTCCTTTTATATATGCAATGTACCCACAACCCCTGCACGCAATTTACATGGCGTCTCAATGAAGCTCTCCTAAGTGCCCCGATCCAATGTATAATTCTCACGAGAGACATTCAAGAATATTTCACCCTGAACAAAAACGACAAGATTTCCCCTAGAATCTTTTATGGGCTGCGCACAAGGCGGTTATTAGGGGGAGGCTTATTCAAATCTCCTTCCAGCTCAAGAAAGAACGTAAGGCACACATAGACAAACTCTCCAAAGAATTACAGTCATTGAGCAAAGCACACAAACGCAATCCAACTTTTGATTCTTTGAACTCCCTTGAATCAGCTAGAACGTCCCTGGATTTAGCTCTCACTACTAAGGCTGAGAAGCATTTGCGATGGTCGGGTGCACGTTTCTACTCTCAAAGGGACAAAATTGGAGCCAAAGTTTCAGCTAAACTTTCTCCTAAGCCCCGGTCCTTCACATTCCCCAAGATCAGAGATTCTTCGAGTTGACTTGACACAAAATCCCCTTCGCATTATGAAAACGTTCCACAAATTCTACACCTCTCTTTATAAACCTGATTTGGCAACCCCACAGACTCTCTTGGACGATTTCCTCAACAATGTTTGCTTCCAAAATTAACTACCGATCACGCTAACCTCCTGGACGAGCCGATCTCTGTATCGGAAGTTCTGGAGGTTATCAAACGGCTTAAACCTAATTCTGCCCCAGGCTTGGATGGCTTTTCAGTAGGATACTATAAGAAATTTGCAGCTACCCTCGCCCCACACATGGTCAACTTCTTTAACTCTATCCGCTCTGGCTCTCCCTTGGATAAAGCCCTAAACTTAGCTTATATTTCGGTCATCTCTAAACCTGGTAAGGATGGGTCCCTAGTTTCCAACTATCGTCCGATTTCGCTCATTAATAATGACCTCAAAATTTTAACAAAAGTATTATCCAATAGACTCTCCACATTTATTGCTCTTTATATATACACAAGGACCAAGCGGGCTTTATCCCGGGGAGACAAGGACCTGATCAGATAAGAAGAGCAGTTGATATTATCTCCCTCCTTAACTCCGGTTGGGATGGCGGACCTACCCAAAGAAGGTTTTCTATTGTCAATTGACCTTCAAAAGGCTTTTGACACGCTTACATGGCCCTACCTATTTAATGTGCTGGAGAGATTAGGCTTTTGCCCTCTCTTTCTAGGGATGCTACGTGCATTATACTCTAATCCCAGTGCGCAGGTCCGATTACAAGGCTGTTATTCTGACATTTTCAACATAGAAAAGGGCACTAGGCAAGGTTGCCCACTCTCTACCCTCCTTTTCGCTATTGTGATTGAGACCTTGGCCATAGCTATCAGATCTCATCTCGATATCAAAGGGGTCCTCTGTGGACAGCAGGAACATAGATGTGCACTGTTCGCTGACGATCTGCTCCTTTTTGTCACTTCCCCATTGATATCAATGCCCAACATTTTTTCCCTGCTTGACAAATTTGGCACAGTTTCCGGTCTAATGGTGAATGCTTCAAAATCACTTGCCTTAAATATCACAGTTCCCCCCAACCTATTAGGCACTTTACAAAATCACTTCCCATTCACATGGTGTCCTACAACAATACCATACTTGGGGGTCAACCTCTCTTCTAGCATTGAATCCCTTTACTCTTCTAATTACCCGACCGCTTTTAATAAACTGGCGGCAGACCTAGTAATCTGGTCTAAGCTTGGTCTACCCTGGCTAGGCCGCATATACGCAATCAAGATGACCTTTCTTCCCCGCCTCCTCTACCTCTTTACGTCTCTTCCTATTCCCGTTAGGAAATCGCAAGTCCAAGCCCTTCAGTCTAAAATTCTGAAATTTATCTGGGGCCCAAAAGGATGTGGAGGCTCAAAACATCTCCTGTATAGATTGAAAACTCAGGGGGGCTTAGCCCTCCCGAATATCTGGTGGTATTATCAGGCAGCTCAATTGGCTTAGATTTCTATAGTATATTCAAGGGGATCCAAAACTGAATGGGTTTCTATGGAAGGACAAGCTATCCCCCTTCACACCATAGATTTCTTGATATGGTCCCCCTCTAAAACTAGACCCCCTATTATGGCTCCCACTATTTCTCACTCGCTGGCCCTTTGTGATCAATTACACAAAAACCCCTCACTCATCTCAGCCCTCCGCCCTTTAACGCATGTTTTTTATAACCCAGACTTCCCTCCGGGTATGAATATCCTAGCTTTTAGTTGGTGGCTCAATAAAGGACTATTTAGAATTGGAAATTTTTTCACCTCTACAGGCCCCATCTCGATCACTTTTTGCACTAGAAAACTTGAGATGCCCCCATCGGAAAGGTTCAGATATTCCCAACTACTGCATTTCCTCCATTCTATTTGGCCCAATAAACCCGAACCCCCCGAAGTTTCACTATATGAGTCTTGGTGTGCGAACGTCACGGATCAGAGGGGTGGGATATCCGTCATCTATTCCTCCCTAGCCACATCATTATCTAAACCTCCCTACGCCCTCTCTTGGGAAAACGACCTTAACATATCATGGGACCGGGATAAATGTTCTCCTGCTTTCAACGCTCCTTTAAAGGAATTCTTAATGTTTCCCTAATTGAAGCAAGCCTTAAAATACTTACCCGCTGGTACAGGGTTCTCGCTATCTTGGCCAAGATTTATCCTGACGCGTCTCCGCTGTATTTTCGTGGCTGTGGTCACGTGTGATCTCTCATTCACATCTGATGGTCTTGCCCATGCATAAGGGGCCTCTGGAATAAGGTCTTTGCTCTTATTCGCAAGTTATCGTCGGTTCAGGTACCCCAATCTCCAGAGGTAGCTGTACTTAATCTTAAAGTAGATAATGTGGATACATTTTCCCAGGCGCTAATTTTCTTCATCTTGCTAGGCACAAAAATCACTGGAAAAAAACGTAGGTTCCATTTGCTGCGGTGAAACGCAAAATCTCTTGGATAATGGTACAAGAGAAAATTGTTGGTCTCATTCAGGATAAATCCTGTATATTTGAGAGTATCTGGGAACCCTGGGCCACACTCAAATATATCCCTTATCCCGGGTCTCTAATCCCTCTGGTTGACCTTACTTCTCTTCCCAGTCCTCCCCTCTGTCTCTTCCTTCTCTTGCCTGCCTCCTCCCTTCTTTCTTACTTCTCACTTCCCTCTTCCCCCTGTCTGTAGCTTTTTCATACAGAGACTGACTGATCCTGGGTCTCTCTCCTGCTCTTTTCTTTCATATGTTGGATCTTCTGTCTATATTTTGGGAGCTAGCTCCTGAACAGAAGGAGCGACTTCATTGACGTTTTTTTTGTTTTTTTATTGCTGGAGCTCAGGGTCCCCATGCCTACTTGGCTCTAGCGGTCTATGACACTTTTACTGTTGAATCTACACTGAAGGGACTGTATTATTATTGTTTATTGGTTTTGGATATTCTTAGATTGCTAAATATGGGGTCTTTAAACAGCACCTTTCATGATTGTATTCAGGGCCGTCGACTGGGAGTTCGGGGGTGGGGGGAGTATCCCTTTCCACAGCTAGTGCCCTTTTGGGGTGGTGGGGGGTGCTCCGGATCGCCCTCTTCACCTTATATAATAGGGAGTAGGTGAGTGATACTCCCTGTAATGTCTCTGGCCCTCTCGCATTGTTGATACTAATACCCTAAGTTGTCTTCCAGGAAACCTTTGATTCCTGAATTATTTTTATGCACCCTCTTGGGGTTTTTTTTTTTTTTTTCTCTCTCTTTTAGCTCCCGCTTTACAAGTGTACACCTAGATGCTTTATTTCTTATAAATGATCTGTATATTAATATCTGACCTGTAGTGATTTACAAAACCAGGCGACAAATATCCTGCTGTCATATGTATCTCGTGTTTATATGCTTTTTCGTTTCTCGTCAGTGTTTTGTTGGCTGTAACATGTCTCTCTTTTTCTAACAAAAAATTATTGGAAGTAAAAGCACGGGAGGCTCCTCCGTACGTGGTAGCTCTGGCCGACCAGTTGGTACAGGGTCTTGAGTCTGTCTGCAAGTCAGACATGGATACTATCCCCTTGCTGTCTTGAGCCTCAGTTTATGCGGTGGTGCCACGCCACCTGATCTGACTAAAGGTGCTGGTCTGCGGACCAATCTTCCAAGAAGGCCCTCTTGGATCTGCCCTTTTAGGGCGACAGACTGGCACTGGCAGGCATTGGCAGATGGCACTGGCAGGCACTAGTTGGTATTGGCAGGTTTCACAGCCGATAGTGTAACTGTGAAACTGCTCTCTGCAGCGCTGTGTGTGTGAAACTATGGCGAGAGAGAGAAGAGCTGAAGCATTACGCGTGATGTCGGAGGTGGGCGGGACCTGGGATAGGCGGGACCCAGCAGCTATCCAGCCAATGGTTGGGCTGTTTATTAAAGGGGTGGGGCCACATACACGTAGAGGCCCGCCCAGATCCCATCCCATTGGCAGGTGTTGGATAGCTGGGTCCCGCCCACCCCCGACATTCAACCAAATTTTTGACAGCTCCTCTCTCTCCCTACAGTTTCACACATACAGTTTCACACACCGCGCCGCTGCTCTGCCAACAGTGTGGAGAAGGGAGAAGGATTCTCCACACTCTGCAGGCAGAGGTGCGGTGGCTGCGGTCAGTGTTATATCGGCCTAATTTGGAGAATAATCGGCCGATATATCAGTCGACCTCTATTCCAGTTCTCTGTATTGTGCAGGGATCCATAATATTACCTTCTCCATTGAGGCTTTACTAATTGTAAATTCCATATTTACCCACCTCTTTTCTGTATTTTTTTTAGACCATTCTATTATTCGTGATAGAACAATTGCATAATAATAGTTTCTCAAATCAGGTGCCCCTAATCCCCCTTGTGCCTTTTCCTTTGTCAGTAGTGTCAAACTAATACATGTTTTTTTCCCTCGCCAGATAAATTTTAGGAACATTGACTGTAAGATTTTAAAATATGCCTGTGGGATTGGGAGCATTTGCATTTTTCATATTTTAGGTAGAATTACCATTTTAAAAATATTTATTCTTCCACTCCAAGATAACTGACTGCCCTGGTGCTATTCTGTTTAGTTTTGCCTTAATGTCATTCAATAATGGGAGGAATTGTTCTGGTGGCCGATGAGAGCCTCGGCCGCATCCTGTATAGGAAGAGGCAGCATTTCCCAGTCGGCGCGCGCGTCATTTCCGGCCGCAAAGCACAGAGGGGGGAGGGCAGGGTCACCTGGTGCCTTAAGTTCTGGTTCCAGGTCAGCGTGGCGGCGTCCGCAGTGCAGCTATGGAGAGCGATGCAGCAGATAAGGGGGCAAGCCAAGGTACCAGCAAGGCTAAGGTAAGGGACTATGTCCTCTTTTTACTCTGGGCCGTTTTCTCCTGTAGGGGTGTTACTCACCCTTTCCCCCCACCCCCCATCTCCCTGGTGGTGCAGTGGCTGGTAGTTAGCATGTCTGCCTAGTAACTGGGGATCTTTTAAAAAGATGGTGGTGGTGCTGGCTTGTGGGGCACAAGGAAGTGAGAAGTGTTTTTTCCTAAGTGCACCTGGGTGTATTGTTTTTTGTGCTGTGTGGCAGCTTTCTTAGCGTGATCCCTGGTCTTTTCTCTTCTGTTTGTGCAGGCCAAAAGTTCTGCCCAACCAGTGAAGAGAAGGTGCCCTGTCTGCAAGGAGGAGTTAAGTGAGGCTTGGACCAAGTCTTTTTGTGCAGATTGCACTGCAAATGTAGTCGGGGAGGAGTCTCCATCCTTTTGTGGCGATTTAGTTTCTACTATTAAGGATGAACTCCGTGCCACCTTTCAAGCTTTTAGGTCAAACCTAAGAGAAGAACCAGGTCCCTCAAGGGAACCCAGGGCTCCACAGCCTTCTTCAGAACCCCAAGACTGCTCTCAAATATTATTAGGAGGTCCGATAGACACTTCCCAAGAATTTGCTTCCCTTGCTCCAGATGGAACAGAGGAAGAAAATGAAGCAGAGGCCGCTTCTAAATACAAAATGTCGCTAAAAGAGATTGCAGGACTTTTAAAAGTAATCCATGCGACTTTGGGGATAGAAGAGGAAAAGAAGTAGCTCTCCCTACATGACTGCATGTATGCAGGTTGGGTGATTCAAAAGGCCGTGTTTTTCCAGTCCATACAATAATCTCGGACATGATCAAAAAAGAGTGGTTGGAACCTGAGAAAAAGCCATTTTTTTCCCGGTCTCATAAGAGAAGATTTCCATTTGAGGAAAACACAGATTCCATCTGGAACAACTCTGCTTTTTCACAGTTCTCAAAATCAACTGACCTTGCCTTTGAGGACATGGGCATGGTAAAGGAGCCCATGGATAAAAGGATGGACTTGCTTCTTAAAAGGGCCTGGCAGTCAGTGATGAACAATCTAAAACCAGCAATGGCAACAACATGTGTCGCTAGGAATTTAGAACACTGGATTAACTAGATGAAGGCCCATGTTATGGCGGATTCCCCAAAACAGGAGATTCTGGACTCCTTCACAACTCTATCTGCAGCAGTATCATACATTGCGGATGCTTCATCAGAATCAGCAGTATCATACATTGCGGATGCTTCATCAGAATCTATTCGTATGTCAGCCAGGTTAGCGGCTTTGACGAACTCTGCTAGGAGGGCTTTGTGGCTTAAAACTTGGCCAGGAGATGCTGCATCTAAAAACAGGCCGTGTAGCATTCCCTTTGCTGGGGATTTGGTTCAGAGCTAGAGTCCATTCTTGACCGTACGGCTGACAAAAAGGTTGTTTCCGGTCAAGAAGAAACAGGTACAGACCCGTAAGCGTTTTTTTCGTCCGCAAAAAGGACAGCAGGAAGGGAAAACGCAAAACTAGAGGAAGCAGGGGTCTTCCCTGAAGCCAAAAGGTAGGAGTGGAGTGCTCTAAAATCCTCCTGCGAACTCCGGAAAGCCGCAATGACTCTCCACCCCAAGTAGGGGGAAGACTCCAGGAGTTCCTTCCCCAGTGGAGAGAAATCACTGCAAATGAGTATATTATCAACATGCTCTCCCAAGGATACGTGATAGAATTCAGGGAAGAACCTCTGAAAAGATTCCTGGATCCGGTCAAGGTTCTCGCCATGAAGTCCCTAATACAGGAACTGATATCCCAGAGTCATTGCTCTGGTTCCAACAAAGGAGTTCTTCCAGGGTTTCAACTCGCATGTTTTCCTTGTGCAGAAGCCTTCAGGAAAGTAACGCCTCATCCTAAATCTAAAAATGCTTAATCTGTCAGTGGAATACAGAAGTTTTCGTATGGATTCCATTTTCTCAGTCAGAAGCCTCCTGAGTCAAGGGTGCTTTATTACATCAATAGATTTGCAGGACGCATACCTCCACATTCCTATTGCCGTCAGGTCTCAGAGATATCTGAGATTAGCACTGAGAGAAGGGAAGTAGGTGGTACACCTGCAATTCAGAGCTCTCCCATTCGGCCTGTCATTCAAAAAGGTAATAGCCGAAGCTCTGGCACCCCTGCATCTAGAAGGAATTTCAGTGATTCCTTATCTAGACGACCTGCTGTTGCTTGCTCAAACCAGAGAAGGACTTCAGAGGAACTTGGACAGAGCCCATGCTCACCTAGAATCAATCGGATGGATACTAAACCTCCAAAAGTCAAATCTGATTCCCTCACAGGAGGTGTTTTTCCTGGGTTTCCGTATCAACTCTTGGGAGCAAAAGATTTTTCTCCCAGAAGAAAAACAGAAAAAGTTGATAGAAGTGGCGTCACTGTTACAATCCAGTCAGCTTCTGTCCATCAGGAGGGTCATGTCAGCGCTAGGAACCCTGACCTCTTCCATACCGGCAGTCCAGTGGGCAAAGCTCCATTTCAGACCACTGCAAAAGTTTCTGTTAAAAATCTGGGATCGTCAGCAAAATTCACTGGATTCAGTGAAGATTCCCACCAAAGTAAAAAGGAGTTTCTGGTGGTGGAAGAACCAGACAAGATTATCAGCAGGCCTGTTATGGGCCTTTCCAACCCAGGTAAGGCTAAGTACCGATGCCAGCTCCTGGGGTTGGGGGGTTCACATGAGCGGTCGATGGGCTCAGGGATCGTGGTCCACAAGAGAAGCACTGAGATCCTCAAACTGGAGGGAACTAAAGGCGATAGAAATGGCCTTATTGACCTTTGCAGAAGACGACCAAGGGCAACATACACAAATCCTGTCAGACAATGCCACAGCGGTGGCCTACATAAACAGACAGGGGGGCACCAGAAACAGAGTACTTCAAGGCCTAGCAGGGAGCATTCTAAGCTGGGAAGAGCTCCATACTCAATCCTTGTCCGCGGTCCACTTAAAAGGGACCCTAAACAGGATAGCGGACTTCCTCAGCAGGAACCAGGTGTACGAAGCGGAGTGGCAATTGAATCCAGATTTCTTCAATCTGATAGTGAAGAAATGGGGACAGCCAAGAGTGCATCTCTTTGCGACTCCAGAAAATACACAAATAGCCCGCTTCTTCTCTCTGAACTGGAACGAGTCATCACTGGGGGTAGATGCTCTGGCGCACAGTTGTAATTTTCACCTCTGCTACGCCTTCCCTCCATTTCAGCTTATCCCACAGGTCATAACAAAAATCCGGAAAGAGGATACAACTGTAATCCTCGTCGCTCCCTTCTGGCCCAAAAGGCCTTGGTTTTCGTCTCTTCTACAGATGCAGATCAAACCATACTGGCACCTTCCATTGAGACAAGACCTACTGTTACAAGGTCCCCTGCTTCACCAAGAAGTAAAAAAGCTAAAACTCACAGCTTGGCTTCTGAAGAACAACTCTTGAGGAGAAAAGGCTTCTCGGATAGGTTGGTCACTACCCTCCTATCTAGCAGAAATAATGTTACCAGAGCAATATATTAAAGTCTGGAAAGTCTTTAACTTCTGGTGCACAACATCCGACAGATCTTTAAAACAGAATTCTTCTATCCTAGAATTCCTGCAATAAGGAGCGGACAAGGGCCTAGCAGTCCAGGGCCGGTCCGAGACGGGGTGCACTGCACTGAGGCGCCAGAGGGGAGGGGGCGCCAAAGTGTCAGGAGCAGGAGTGTGTTGCCAACGAGTCCGGCGCCGTACTTTCGCCGCCCACTGACCCGCCGGCACGCCCGCAGCAGTGTCAACACCCCCCGCCCGGCGCCCGCTGTACAAGGAGGGAAGAGGAGGTAAGTTAGGTCCGCCCCATGTCCCCCCTGTGCCCGCCCACAACCCCTTGTGCGGCCAATCTGTGCCTGGAAAGGGTGTGGGCGGGAGATTTCAAAGCAGCCAGATGCCAGCGACACTGATCTGATGTCGCTGCGCTGGACACCGTCTCCTCCAGCCAGAGGCAGCTCGTCACACATTCCTGCTGCACAGGCATGAGCAGGGAGTCGGGGACCGATAGCACTGCTACAAGACATGAGTGAGTAACTTCAGCAGAACGACTGGAGCTTCCTTTTACTTCAGATTCTGCACTGTAAACTATGCAGCCTGGGACAAAGGAGTGGAAGGGACAGGGTTGGTGATCCATTTTTCACTCCTCCTCTTCCCTCCTCCTCCTCCTCTTCCCTCCTCCTCCTCCTCTTCCCTCCTCCTCCTCCTCTTCCCTCCTCCTCCTCCCCTCCTCCTCTTCCCTCCTCCCCTCCTCCTCCTCCTCTCCCCCCCCTACTCCTCCACCTCTCCCCGCCCCCCCCTCCTCCACCTCTCCCCGCCCCCCCTCCTCCTTTAGTAAGGTGACCACGCCCTTGTAGGGGCGCCAGAAATATTTCTGCACCCAGGCGCATGTGACCCTAGGATCGGCCCTGTAGCAGTCAGTACCCTAAAAGTTCAGGTTGCTGCACTGGGGGTATTTTTGGAAAAATCTATTTCATCAGAACCTCTAGTAATCAGATAATTTAAAGCCCTCACTCAGTCTAGACCAGTAGTGATCAAAAGCTGTCCGTCATGAGACTTATCAGTTGTTCTACAGGCCCTGACCAGGGAACCTTTCGAACCACTTAACTTAACCTCCCTGAAAATAATTACTTTGAAAACAATTTTTCTAGTGGCTATTACAACAGCTCGAAGAATCAGTGAGCTGCAAGCTTTATCAATCAGGGAGCCATATTTTTTTTCCGTTTTTTCCAGACAGGATTGTTCTGAAGACGGATCCTAATTTTCTACCGAAAGTTGCTTCAGTCCAAAATAGAACTCAGGAGATGATACTTCCTAAGTTTTGTTCTAATCCATTGGGTAAGAAGGAAGAAGAATTCCATACCCTGGATGTTGAAAGAGCAGTCTTAAGTTACCTGGAAGCTACAAAGACTTTAGGCGTTCAGACGCATTATTCATTTTTTTCCCGGAAATAAAAAAGGAAGAAAAGCTTCCAGAGGAACCATTGCCAGATGGTTGAGAATGGCTATCTCAGACGCCCTATTCCTTTACAGGCCAGGAGAGTCCAGTAAGTTTTCGGGCTCATTCTACTAGAGCTTTGGCGGTGAGTTGGGCAGAAAAAGCTGGTGCCACCCCATAACAGATTTGTAAGGCAGCTACATGGACAAGTCTGACGATCTTTGCCCGTCATTATAGGTTAGACCTCATGATGGCTGGGGACCAGGCTTTCGGAAAGTTAAAGGGGTTGTAAAGGTTTGTTTTTTTTTTTTTTCTAAATAGGTTCCTTTAAGCTAGTGCAGTGTTGGTTCACTTACCTTTTCCTTTGATTTACCTTCTAAATGTTTTTTTTCTTTGTCTGAATTTCTCACTTCCTGTTTCTCCTCACTAAACTTCACACCATCATCCGAGTGGTGTGGAGTCAGCCAGAACAGCTTACTGAGGAGGAACAGAAAGTGAGAAATTCAGACAAAGAAAACAAAGAAAAAAAACATTTAGAAGGTAAATCAAAGGAAAAGGTAAGTGAACCAACAATGCACGAGCTTAAAGGAACCTATTTAGAAAATAAAAAACGAACCTTTACAACCCCTTTAAGTCTTACAGGCTGTTGTCCCACCCTAAAATGGGGTAAGTCTCGATTATCCTCTCGGGTGCTGTCCTGAAAGGCGTTTTGAAAAAATGCAAGTTAGACTTACCGGTAACTTGTTTTCCAATAGGCTTTCAGGACAGCAGTAACCCGCCCTTTTTTTATGCTATTGCTGTAATACTATTAAATAACTGACGCTTATGTGTTGCAGCCGGTGCTGGAGGTTCTCTACAAACAACTGAGGAAGCAACGTGGAGACCTCCAATTAAAAAGACTTAATTGATGAGGCGTTTCCTGTAGGAGGAGGAGCCATGAGCTATCGGGTGCTGTCCTGAAAGCCTATTGGAAAACAAGTTACCGGTAAGTCTAACTTGCATTTTTCAGCATTAATTGACAGGAGTAGACCTGGGGCCCCGCTTTCTTTGATTTTCTGTATGGCCAAAAGAGTTCTAATTCCATTATCCCTCCCCTCCCTTCCTGGGATGAATCCAACTTGGTCTACATGGACCACATCATTCATTATTGTTTTCATCCTCCCTGCGACTACCTTTGCAAATAGCTTAGTATCGATATTTAGGAGTGAAATCGGTCTGTAACTGGAACATAGTGTGTTATCTTTACCTTCTTTCGGGATTATGGTAATTGTGGCCTCTAGTGCTTCTTTCCGCATCTCCCATTTCACGCCCACCCTGTTCATATAGGAGCACAGTTTTGGGGTTAAAATGTCTAAAAACTTTTTATAGTAAAGTGTCGTCAGACCATCAGGTCCGGGGATTTTCCCATTTGGTAGTTCATGTATAATTTTTGTTATTTCCTCCTGTTATGGGAGCCTCTAGGTAACTGATTTTGTCTTCTGGGATTTTATCTAAGTCTATCTCCTTCAAAAAAGCTTTTGGTTTTTCCCCTTTTAGTTTTACCTCTTCCTTAGTATCATTTGTGTTAATTGAATAAAGCCTCCCATAGAATTCTTGGAACGTTTTAGCCATTTATATTATTTTGGATCTTAATTCCCCAGGACTTGTTTGTATTTTATCTATGTAATTAGCTGTTTTTTTCTTTTTTAGTAATTTCTCTAAATATTTCCCAGGCTTATTACCCCATTGATACCTCTCTTTCTTTGATTATAGACCGTTCGGGTTTCTTGTTCTATTTCTTCTCTCATCTCCTCTCTTTTGATGCTGAGTTTCAATAGGAGTTCTTTCTCTCTGGTTTTCTTGCGTTGCTGTTCTAATTCATATATTTCTTTAGCTGCTTTTTTTTTCTCCTTGGTTCCTTTCTTTTTTTTCGCTCCCTCCCTAATCAGTATTCCCCTAATATACGCCTTATGGGTTTCCCAGACTATGGCCTCTGACATATCTTCTGTACTATTCTCCCTAAAAAACTGCTCTAGTTCATCCTTTATTCTCTGTTCTATTGCTTTATCCTGTAAAAGTTCTTCATTTAACCTCGAGCTGTTGCTCCTGTTTTGTACCTCTCCACTCCTATCTTCAGTTGGAGTGTCACTGGCGCATGATCTGAGAAGGTCGTTATTCCGATGTTTGAACCTTCCACTATTTCCAGTAACCGATGCTCTACCAAAAAAAAATCTAATCTTGAATACGTCCCGTGCACAGGGGAGTGGAATGTATAATCCCGTTGTTTAATATGTTGTGTTCTCCACACATCCACTAATTGATGTCTATGCATTTTCTTTTTTAATGTATTCCTCTGGGCTATTCCTGTCCCCTGTAAATGCAACGTACTGTCCATCTTAGGCTCCAAGCATAGGTTAAAATCCCCTGCCATAATAGCCCCCCCCTTCTTAAATTCCATAAACTCGGCCATAACCCCCATTAAATATTTAATTGACTTTTTGTTGGGGCCATATATATTTGCCAGGGAGACCTCTGCTCCATTTAAATTTCCCCTTAGAAATAAGTAGCGCCCTTCCGGGTCCGCTGTCTTCTCTTCCAGTATGAACCTGGTTCCCCTGGCAAACCCCATGGCCACTCCCTTTGCTCGACTTTTAAGGCAAATCCCCGTAATACCATAGGGGGGTAATCTTTTGAGATTATTTTACCGTTTGTTCTGGTGAAAAAATGGGTCTCCTGTAGGAGTACTACATCAGTTTTCAGAGAGTTTAGTTCTCTCATTATGTTTGCACTTTTAGTGGTTTTTCTTAGAGGTCGCCCAACTCATCTCGCCCCTCCCTCCCTCTCCCAACCTATCCTGCCCCTGTCCCGAAACCTGCCCTAAGTGGGGGCTTGTTGCCTCCCCATGGCCCAGAGATCCGTGGCCCTCCTCCATCCGGCCCTATGGTTCTCCCCCCTAGAGGTTGAGCTCTGTTTATGGACCTCGGTCAGGGCAGTTGTCCCCCCTGTTTGGAGGTTCTCCTAAGCCCCTCTTCCCCCTCTGTTCCTATATTCCCGTGGTTTAGTGTCCTTTCCCCTTTCTCTCCCTGTTGTGTCCCCATCCCACCTTGTCCCACCCCCCAGTCCTGAAATTCATTTTCCTTTTTATTTTTCTGAGTTTTCTTCTTATTTACTACTTCTTATTTCTTCTTTACTTCCCCTTGTTTTTTCTGGAATTCAGATGCCATGACTGTTGATCCTCTGTTAGAACTCCTCTCCTGTCAGGAACCATGAATCAGACGGAGACAGAAGTGCAGTTAAATCACACTAGTTTAAAAAGGTAAATAGAGTAAGCATAGTCAAAAACATAGCCAGAGTTCAGTATCCGGATCAGGTAATCAGCCGAGCCAAAGTCCAAGAGCCAGCGAGCAGGATCCGAGCCAGAGGGAACAACAGTCAAGCAGGTCTTCAGCTGGAACGCAGGAGAAAGTCTGTAGTGATGTTAACACAGGCGAAGGCGAAGAGCAAATGAACTGGAAGTCCGAAGTAGGCAGCTGACGAGCAGATCCTCAACAGGTGAATCACTGGAGAGATGGAAGCTGGCAATTAACTGACAGCTGAGCTGCCAGCACAGAGAAGGAAGGGCTGAGCCCTGACATCTCCTCCATCTCCCACCAGCCTGGGATATCAATTTCTGGGATATAAAATATTTTACAAAACTTCACCGTATCTTCGGGAAGTCTCAGGGTAGCAGACCGGCTCTCCATCCGTCCGATTAGGCAGGCTGGGAAGCCCCAGGAATACTGAATGTCATGTATCTTTAGTTGTTCGAACAGAGGTTTTAATGTTCTCCTAGTCAATGTCTCTGCTGCCAGGTCTGGAAATATCTGAAGAGTGGTCTCTTCAAACTTAGCTGGAATATTGTATTTTAAGCCAAGCCGAATCAGTTCTTTGTATTGAAAATTGTGAAATCGCACGATCACATCTCTCGGTATTTCTCCTGCCATTCCTGCAGGTTTCCTGTGGATTCTTTCAAATTTCAGCATATGTCCGAAATACTTTATCCATTTTTTTCTTGCAGGTCTTCTACTTGCTGGTCCGGTAATCCTCGGATCCTCAGGTTTATTTTCGTGTTGCGATTTTCCTGATCTTCGAGTCGATACCTCATGTACATTTGCTCTCTCTGTATCGCTCTCATCTGATCTTTTAGTTCTTTTACTTCTGCTACTTGAAAATCCAGTTTTTCTTCTGTTTCCTCTACTCTCCTGAGTATGTGGTTCATATCCTCATGTATTAATGCTATTTCTGCTTTTAACGATGTTTCCATTCTGGAAATTGATGTTTCCATTCTAGAGAACATCTCCGCCATTTCACCTTTAGTTGGAAGTTGGTCTTTTTGTCCTCTGATATTACTTCACCTTCTATCTCAGCGGTAGTAGGGATTACAGTCTCTGTACTTCCTGATTTGTCTTCTCAGCCCCGTTTTCTGCGAGCCCTCAGATACTTTTCTTTTGGCCCCTACCGATTTTCCTGGGCTATCTTTGGCGACATCTTGTGTCGCCAAAGCCCGGGCTGGCGCTCATTTTTGGAAGGTTTGCTGTTGCTCCCCTTACCGGCCTACCTCTCATCTTTATTTCTCTTGTTTCTGCGTAGCTGCGTGTCCACGCAACAGAGGGGTAAAAAAAAAAAAAGCAGGGAGTGAGGGTGCTGAAGTAATATAACTTTTGATAGTTCTCTTTTCTCCAGAGGAAAGTTTTAGTACATCTTTCTTATTTATAAGCAGTTCCACCATATAAACCAGATAGCAGGTATAAAGCAGATTGTGAAAAAAGGGGGATAAGTTTTTTTTTTTGTATGCACCTGTAGTTCCAGAGCCTGTGTTTTGCCCTGTTCTGTTTTAGGGGGGAGGGGAGTATACAGGCCCTGTTGATAGAGCGTCCAGGCACTCAGTTTAGCAGTCTATGTAGCAATTTAGTAGCGATTCTCTTTACACAAGTCTTTTATGTCGCCTCAGAGGTTCCTTGTGCTCTAAGCTACTTATCTAAGAACACGTCACCAAGGGAAACACGTTCTGACCGCCAGTGAACTAAGGAGCCCTCAGTGACCCCCCCCCCCGAAGCTTGCAGGGACATGTCCCAACAGACCTCACAAGTGTTGATCGATGACTCCTGATGAACTGCACCCCCCCTGAGAGTATGCACAAGACAAGCTGCACACCCCTAAGAAAGGAAAAACGCTGTGACAGGAAAAACGCTAAAGCCTGACCTGCTGTGACAGAACACTGCTATGACAGAACACTGCTATGACAGAACACTGCTATGACAGAACACGCTGCTAGGACAGAACACGCTGCTAGGACAGAACACGCTGCTAGGACAGAACACGCTGCTAGGACAGAACACGCTGCTAGGACAGAACACGCTGCTAGGACAGAACACGCTGCTATGACAGAACACGCTGCTATGACAGAACACGCTGCTATGACAGAACACGCTGCTATGACAGAACACGCTGCTATGACAGAACACGCTGCTATGACAGAACACGCTGCTATGACAGAACACGCTGCTATGACAGAACACGCTGCTATGACAGAACACGCTGCTATGACAGAACACGCTGCTATGACAGAACACGCTGCTATGACAGAACACGCTGCTATGACAGAACACGCTGCTATGACAGAACACGCTGCTATGACAGAACACGCTGCTATGACAGAACACGCTGCTATGACAGAACACGCTGCTATGACAGGTACAATGTGAGGCATGAAACATGGAAAGACCCCATCTGCTGGACTGAATCCCCCTCCCCTTGGTCTGAGACCCCCAAGGGAGCTTAAACTACCATGCAAGACTCAACTTGCTAGCTCCCCCGGCTCACAGAGCCATGCCAGGGCACAACAAGCCCCAACATGTGCTCACTGGAATTCCTATGGGAACCTGGTGATGGGATGGACCTAGAACAAAGACAAATAAATGACATACCTTGCTGAGCTCCAAGCAGCCACCTGCCCATCTATACCAGGACAAACCACCAAACCCCCCCCCCTTTACATGACGGCTGGTGTGCGCACCGGGAGGAATGAGCAGGCGAGCGGGAGGTATGAGCAGGAGGAGTGTGCGTGCGCCCCCCCCCCCCATGTAGCCCGGCTTGAGTGTGGAGAGAAAGAGCGGTCGGCCCTCCCTCCGATGGTGACGGCGTGAGCCTGGGAAGTGGAGCAGGCGAGTGGGTGCCCCCTCGTGAAGCCCGCCGTGAGCCATGAAGCAGTGGCGGCGGGTGGGCGTCCCCCCTGAATGAAACCCAGCATGAGCCCTGAGAGAAGAAAGCTGGCCACGACTCCTGCAGCCGACCGCCGCACTGTGAAGAAAAGAGGAAGTGACGCGGAACCCAGAAATGACGCCATCGGCTGTAACCCAGAAACCCAACCGACGCAAGAAACAAGAGAGGAGGAGGGATAAATAGCCCTCAGACTCCTCCTACAAATACAGGCTAGCCTGCGGCCAGCCTTCCACTAATAAAAGCATGTTACGTACTTTGTGTGGGACTATACCTTTATATCTGCTTAAACTCATTTGAAAAAGTGCATCATGTCTAATATCTATTGAGAACAAAGTAAAGACAAAGTGTCAACACTGAAATAAATAAATCATGAAAATAAAACGTGCAAATATGTAAACAATAATGTGTGCCAATAATATAGTGAAACATAACTGTGAAAAATATTTTAGTCCACAAATTCCATGTGCATCAGTGTACGAACAATATCTGTTCATAAATCCAAAATGTGAAAATTTTAGAAATGCGAGAAAATTTCATACCACGGGTCTATAGGAAATCCACTCTTACCAGAATGCATTGAGCCCCTAATATGAGTGGGATATAAGGGCAGGATATGTATCTTGTTCCCAGGACTGGAATTAACAGCTCCTCAGTTTAACCTCCAAAACCATGTCTCACAGGATTGTGCCATATCAGCAAACACAATACTGTAAATTCGCAAGGAACTATTGTATTAAAAAAAATGGCTTAAAACTCACATACTTAATGAAAAAACATTACCAAACTTGGTATACAGGTGAAACCAACGTGTGTAATGATGTCACCGCATCCTAGCTGTACCCTATGCATTTGGTTAAATATAACGCCATCATGCTAAATGTTTGATAAATGCCAAAAAAACACGTTCTTTCAAGGACTCGATTCAGACCTCCCTGTTCTTCCCTAAAGCCTCGTACACACGGCCGAGAATCTCGTCAGGAAAAAACTCGTTGTTTTTCTTGACGAGATTCTTGGACAAGAAACTTGTCCCGGCCGAGTGTACACACGCTCGATTCAAAGAACCCGCGATTCTTTGAATGGAGCGAACCCAGTGACATCATCGACTACGACGAGCGTGCGCTCGTCACATTCAATGCCGTCGCCGCCATCTTGCTACACCCTACCTATGCCTAGGAAGCTACCGCGCATGCGTCAAAGTAATTTCGAGCATGCGCGGGTTTCCACGGCGACAGGTAAGTGTACACACACACACACACTTTTCTCATCGAGAAACATGCTGACGAGAATCTCGATGAGAAAATAGAGAGCAGGTTCTCTATTTTTCTCGTCAAGTTTCTTGTCGGTTTTTTTGACAAGAAACCTGGAAGCCGCGTACACACGACCGATTTACTCGGCAAGAAAGCTCTGCCAGCAAGTTTCTTGCTGGTTCTTGCCGAGAAAATAGGTCGTGTGTACGAGGCTTTAGACTACAATCCCCCACCTCCAATGTTGTGAGGAGAAGAAGGTGTTCTGTAATTTAGCAAAAAAACATCTAAGTGGGAGACTTACACCATTCCTTCTGATTTAAGTCCAGCAAAAGCAGCTGCTTGTCAGCTCACAACATGAAATTAGGAACTGAATGTATTTTTGTCAGGATCGACAAGTATTTCTCTGTAAAGCAGGGGTATGCAATTAGCGGACCTCCAGCTGTTGCAGAACTACAAATCCCATGAGGCATAGCAAGACTCTGACAGCCACAAGCATGACACCCAGAGGCATGATGGGACTTGTAGTTTTGCAACAGCTGGAGGTCCGCTAATTGCATATCCCTGCTGTAAAGGGATAAAACATGGATAATGTGCATATGAATATGTGCTCCTAATGATCATAATTTGTTTCTTCCCTGTGTATCTACAGGCAAAGACCTTGAGACTTACTTACCTGATGTAAATGCTCTTCTTCAGTCAGATGAACTTGGCAGTTTGAAGTCAAATCGATGTTTTGAGTTTGTTCTAAAAGCAAACTATGAACATTTTATAAAAGAACATGCATAATTGACTTGTAAATACCTACTATTTTTTTTCCAAATACGGATATGTGCTAATAAAATTACAGCTTGGCTTGTTTGTTGTGTGGGTTTTATTTTCCATTCTAATAGTTGCAAGTCACATTAATTAACCAGTTATAGACTGAGTGTGCAATGTATGTCCAAAATACTTCAAATGCACAGGGCATAAAAACAGGGATTCTCAACCATGTTGGAAACACTGTTGAAAAGCGTAACTAAGAAATGCAATGTAGCAGCATTGTAATATTGTATTTTCTTTCAACAATATGCAGATCAAAGGGGCCTTCAATCTGCACATGATTTCAGTTAAAGCAAGTTTAAAAGTGAGAAAGAGTGTTTAACCACTTGACCTTCTGAAGTTTTACCCCCCTTCATTACCAGGCCATATTTTGCGATACGACACTGTTACTTTAGCTGACAGACGGATGGACGGACAGACAAATAGACAGACGGATAAACAGATGGGCAAACAGACAGACAAACGGATAAACAGACGGTTGACAAATAAACAGACGAATGGACAAACAGACAGATGGATAAACGGACAAAGGGAGAGACAGACAGACAGGCAGATTAAACGGACAGATGTACAGAAAGGCAGACGGATAAACAGATGGACAGGCAGAGGGATAGACAAACAAATGAATAAACGGACAGACGGATAAACAGACACAGATGCACAGACAGACAGATGGATAAATCGACAGGCAGACTGATAAACCGACAGACAGACGGACAAAAAAATGGATAAACAAACGGATAAATGGACGGAAAGACAGAAAGATGGACGGACAAACGGACAGATGGATAAACAGACGGACAAAACGGATGGACTGGTGGACAGAGACAGATAGATAAATAGATAGAAGATAGATAGATGGATAAACAGGCTGACCGACAGATAAGAGAACTGTCTATTATCACTGTCCTCCCCCAGGGATTTAGTGGTGAATAGGAGAAGCATTAGATCAGAGCCAGTCCCCCATGCCCCCCTCCTCTCCCCTCTTCTGCCAGGCACATACCTCTGATATATAGCAGACTGCCGGGTGGTGAATGTCTGGAGGTTGATTCTCGGGAAGAGTTGAAGCAGGGCGCCCTCCCCTACACCTTCAGTCCGATCACAGAATGCTGCAGAATACGGACAGACATGGGTGTCGGATCACATCCTGGATTTTCTTCTCCATCCCGGAGCCGCAGGGTCACTTTGGATTTTTTATTAGCACATAGAAACCGGAAAAGCACCGGCGGTGGTGCCAATAGAAAACCCCACAGCAAGGGGGAATGCCTGCAAGATGATGTGGCGGTCTGCTTTGCGCCACAAGCCCTCACAAAACCCTGCAAATGAAGCATCTCACATGCAATCCCTTGATTGCATAGACACCATGTTGCCTATTGAGCACTGTGTCCGGCGCCTGTACACAGTGCACTTAAAGGACTGTTTTTTTTTTTTTTTAAGGACCATTTTTTTTTAAAAAAAAAACATTTTTTTGGGGGGTGGTGCCCATGCGCCCCCTATGAATGGGTCGCCACTGCCATAAACACATGTTCTTTTAAGGACTCTATTCAGCCCTCCTTGTTCTTCCCTTAGACTGCAATCCCCCACCTCCAATGTTGTGGAGAGAAGGTGTTCTTTAATTTAGCATAAAAAATGCAAGTTGGAGACTAACACCATTCCTTCTGATTTAAGTCCAGCAAAAGCAGCTGCTTGTCAGCTCACAAGATGAAATCAGGAGCTAAATGTATTTTTGTCAGGAACGACAAGCATTTCTCAGTAAAAGGATAAAACATGGATAATGTGCCTGAATGTGTGCTGCTAATGATCCTCTTAATTTTTTTTCCCCCCTCTGTATCCCCAGGCAAAGACATTAATTACTTGCTTACCGATATACAGTGGGTACGGAAAGTATTCAGACCCCCTTAAAATGTTCACGCTTTGTTATATTGCAGCCATTTGCAAAGTTATTTTTTTTTCCTCAATGTACACACAGCACCCCATATTGACAGAAAAACACAGAATTGTTGAAATTTTTGCAGATTTATTATAAAAGAAAAAGTGAAATATCACATGGTCCTAAGTATTCAGACCCTTTGCTCAGTATTTAGTAGAAGCACCCTTTTGATCTAATACAGCCATGAGTCTTTTTGGGAAAGATGCAACACGTTTTTCACACCTGGATTTAGGGATCCTCTGCCATTCTTCCTTGCAGATCCTCTCCAGTTCTGTCAGGTTGGATGGTAGACGTTGTTGGACAGCCATTTTTAGGTCTCTCCAGAGATGCTCAATTGGGTTTAAGTCAGGGCTCTGGCTGGGCCATTCAAGAACAGTCACGGAGTTGTTGTGAAGCCACTCCTTTGTTATTTTAGCTGTGTGTTTAGGGTCATTGTCTTGTTGGAAGGTAAACCTACGTCCCAGTCTGAGGTCCCGAGCACTCTGGAGAAGGTTTTCGTCCAGGATATCCCTGTACTTGTCCGCATTCATCTTTCCCTCGATTGCAACCAGTCGTCCTGTCCCTGCAGCTGAAAAACACCCCCACAGCATGATGCTGCCACCACGCTTCACTGTTGGGACTGTATTGGACAGGTGATGAGCAGTGCCTGGTTTTCTCCACACATATCGCTTAGAATTAAGGCCAAAAAGTTCTATATTGGTCTCCTTAGACCAGAGAATCTTATTTCTCACCATCTTTGAGTCCTTCAGGTGTTTTCTAGCAAACTCCATGTGGGCTTTCATGTGTCTTGCACTGAGGAGAGGCTTCCATCGGGCCACTCTACCATTAAGCCACGACTGGTGGAGGGCTGCAGTGATGGTTGACTTACTACAACTTTCTCCCATCTCCCGACTGCATCTCTGGAGCTCAGCCACAGTGATCTTTGGGTTCTTCTTTACCTCTCTCACCAAGGCTCTTCTCCCCCGATAGCTCAGTTTGGCCGGACGGCCAGCTCTAGGAAGGGTTCTGGTCGTCCCAAACGTCTTCCATTTAAGCATTATGGAGGCCACTGTGCTCTTAAGATTTTTTTGTAACCTTGGCCAGATCTGTGCCTTGCCACAACTCTGTCTCTGAGCTTTTCAGGCAGTTCCTTTGACCTCATGATTCTCATTTGCTCTGTCATGCACTGTGAGCTGTAAGGTCTTATATAGACAGGTGTGTGACTTTCCTAATCAAGTCCAATCAGTATAATCAAAAACAGCTGGACTCAAATGAAGGTGTAGAACCATCTCAAGGATGATTAGAAGAAAATGGACAGCACCTGAGTTAAATATGAGTGTCACAGCAAAGGGTCTGAATACTTCGGACCATGTGATATTTCAGTTTTTCTTTTTTAATAAATCTGCAAAAATGTCAACAATTCTGTGCAGAGGCGGCTCTCTAATTAGGCCAATTAGGCGATTGCCTAAGGCCCCCCGCTTCCAGGGGCCTCGCAATCTGCCTAACCTGTGTGTGGGAATGTCCCCCCAGTTGGTGTCCCCAGGGCCATCTCTAACGCGGGACAAAAGCCTGCGCTGCGGTGCCCACAAATTATCAGCTAATTAAGCCATAACACCTGCAAAGGGTTCCTGAACCTTAAATGGTCTTTCAGTCTCGTTCAGTAGGAATCACAATCATGGGAAAGACTGCTGACCTGACAGTTGTGCAGAAAACCATCATTGACACCCTCCATAAGGAGGGAAAGCCTCAAAAGATAATTGCAAAAGAAGTTGGATGTTCCCAAAGTGCTGTATCAAAGCACATTATTAGAAAGTTATGTGGTCGGGAAAAGTGTCGGGGGAAAAAAAGGTACACAAGCAGCAGGGATGACTGCAGCCTGGAGAGGATTGTCAGGAAAAGGCCATTCAAAAGTGTTGGGGACTTTCACAAGGAGTGGACTGAGGCTGGAGTGCATCAAGAGTCACCACACAAAGACGGATCCTGGACATGGGCTTCAAATGTTGTATTCCTCTTGTTAAACCACTCCTGAACAACAAACAACGTCAGAAGCGTCTTACCTGGGCTAAAGAAAAACACTCAGTGGTCCAAAGTCCTCTTTTCTGATGAGAGCAAATTTTGCATCTCATTTGGAAACCAAGGACCCAGAGTATGGAGGAAGAATGGAGAGGCACACACTGCAAGATGCTTGAAGTCCAGTGTGAAGTTTCCACAGTCTGTGTTGATTTGGGGAGCCATGTCATCTGCTGGTGTTGGTCCACTGTGCTTCATTAAGTCCAGGGTCAACGCAGCCGTCTACCAGGAGATTTTGGAGCACTTCATGCTTCCTTCCGCAGACGAGCTCTATGGGGATGCTGACTTCATTTTCCAGCAGGACTTGGCAACTGCCCACACTGCCAAAAGCACCAAAACCTGGTTCAATGACCGTGGGATTACTGTGCTTAATTGGCCAGCAAACTCACCTGACCTGAACCCCATAGAGAATCTATGGGGCATTGCCAAGAGAAAGATGAGAAACATGAGACCGAACAATGCAGAAGAGCTGAAGGCCGCTATTGAAGCATCCTGGTCTTCCATAACACCTCAGCAGTGCCACAGGCTGATAGCTTCCATGCCATGCCGCATTGAGGCAGTAATTGCTGCAAAAGGGGCCCAAACCAAGTACTGAGTACATATGCATGCTTATACTTTTCAGAGGTCCGATATTGTTCTATGTACAATCCTTGTTTTATTGATTGCATGTAATATTCTAATTTTCTGAGATTGTGGATTTGTGGTTTTCATGAGCTGTAAGCCTTAATCATCCCAATTATGACAAATAACAGCTTGAACTATCTTGCTTTGCATGTCATGAGTCCATCTCATTAATTAGTTTCACCTTTTAAGTTGCATTAGTGAAATAAATGAACTTTTGCATGATATTCAAATTTTTCGAGTTTCACCTGTAATTTCAAGATCAACCCGAGTAAATCTGAGATATTAAACATGAAGCCGAAAGATGAACAGAGTTTACAAAAAGAGTTCCCATTCCCATGGAGAAGGACGGAAATAAAATATCTTGGGATAAAATTAACGGCATTACCGGAAAAAATATATAAAGCAAACTATATCCCATTAATAGAGGAAATAAAAACAGAAATAAAGAGAATAGCAACACGCCCCTATCGTGGATGGGTCGGATTAATGCCCTAAAGATGATAATACTCCCGAAGATCATGTATAAGTACCAGATACTTCCCATATACATTCCCCTAGCATATTTTAGAATATTAAAAACTCTTACTACAAAATTAATATGGCACAATAAGAAACCTAGAATTGCACTGGCAGTCTTGAAGAAAGCAAAAAGGCAAGGGGGACTAAATGTACCTGATTTCCAAAAGTATTATGAGGTGCTTTTGCTAACACAGGTGGTGGAATGGGTCAAATTAAATTATGAGAAAAGGTGGGTCAATATAGAACACACAATAGCTAAAACACAATTAGGGAGAAATATGTGGATACCACCACAATATAGGTCACTGGGAGAGAATACACACACACTGACACGGATTGCTCTGAAAACTTGGAATTTAATACACAAGAAAAATAAATGGAAATATAATTCACAACAGATGGCACTAAAAGATAATAATTATTTTGCACCGGGGAAAAGTTCAATAGGGGGAACTGGATTAAAAAAGAAAATGTACAATTACGTGATATTACACAAGGGGGAAAAATTTGCACTATGTAAGAGTTAAAATTAAAAAAAGGATGAAAAAAAAAAAAAAAAGTATAACATTTATTTTAAACCGGAGGTCCTCCTAAAAATTTTTTATTAAAAGCTAGCAGCTACAAATACTGCAGCTGCTGACTTTTAATAAATGGACACTTACCTGTCCAAGGTGCCCGCGATGTCGGCAGCCGAAGCCGAGCAATCGCTCGACTCTCAGCTGCCCCCACCGCCATCCTCGGTGAGGGAATCAGGAAATTAAGCGTTGCGGCTTCACTTCCCGGTTCCCTACTGTGCATGCGCGAGTCGCGCAGCGCGTCCTAACTGGTCCCTGCTGTCTTCTGGTGACTTTGCCCGGAAGTGGGTGAAAATACCTGTATTATACAGGTATCTTCACCCCACTCCCCCCTGAAAGGTGCCAAATGTGACACCGGAGGGGGGGAGGGTTCCGAAAAGCGGAGGTTCCATTTTTGTGTGGACCTCCGCTTTAAGAAGTATTTAAAGACAAAAATATAAGGTCCACTTATCATATTCCTTACCCCCTCTGATGGCCAATTGAAAAAAATTTAGGGTGCGGGTTCCAAATGAGTTTGGGACCCCAAAAAAAAGCCTCTGGCACTCTGCCTAAATTTAATGACAACAATAACGTGTACACATTTTAGGGGGTGTTTAGGGTAAAGCACTACAATGGAGCTGACAAAATACATTGTTAAGTGACTAGGCTAGGTGTGTATGGGCCCAGGATAGCATGCTGGAGAGGTTAGTGAAGGCAAATATGCATGTAGGCCAAAAAAGGAGCATTAAAAGCTTACAGCATGCATGAGGACAAAGGGGACATTTTCAGCATATTACAATCATGGTAATTGGGGAATGATGAAAGAAATACAATACATTAGCAAACATTAAATACATAATAGAATGTGAAAACTTACCTTAATATAGTCCTTCTGCAGGACTTGTATAATGGCAGAACAGGTCTCTGGAATAATGATCCCCAGAGCCTGGGGGGAGATGCCTGTCGAGAACTTGATGTCCTGCAGACTTCTCCCTGTCGCCAAGTATCGCAACGTTCAAGAGTGATGGCTTGCCACATGCAGGTGTCCTGCTACGTAATATAAGGGGACAGCAAAGCCAACAAACAGTGAAAAAAAGGGTCTGTCATCCGGAAATAATTCCTGAAATCATCAGGATTATTCTCCTGGATCTCCCGCAACAAAGGCATATGAGAGAATTGGTCATGCTGGAGCAACCAATTCTTCATCCATGAACTCCTCCCCACCCTGTTCATGGACTGGGCTTGGGTCAAAGTAAGAACCCCAACACCAAGCCCATGCACAGCACGAACTCTACGACGAGTACAGTAGGTGCCGCCGATATTGTATATCTATCGCGCTCCCATCACCGAGATTCTCGGCGACAGGAGTGCCGAGATCTCGACAACAGGGTGCCGACATCCCGCGCTAGCTGCAATAGCGAGAGGGAGACGCGACACTGTATTGAACGGGATCCGACGTGGATTCCCGCCAATACCAGGCACTGCGTTTGGTATGAATCCTGAGCGGGAACTCCACGCCAATTTTTAAACAAAAAACCGGCATGGGTTCCCCCTCCAGGAGCATACCAGGCCCTTGGGTCTGGTCTGGATTTGAAGGGGAAACCCTACGCCGAAAAAACGGCGTGGGGGTCCCCCTCGAGGTCCAAACCAGACCCTTATCCGAGCACGCAACCTGGCAGGCCGCAGGGGAAGAGGGGGGGACGAGAGAGCGGCCCCCCCTCCCTCCTGAACCGTACCAGGCCGCATGCCCTCAACATGGGGGGTTTGGTGCAGGAGGGCGACCTGCGGCCCCCCCACCCCAGAGCACCCTGCCCCCATGTTGATGAGGACAGGGCCTCTTCCCGACAACCCTGGCCATTGGTTGCCGGGGTCTGCGGGCGGGGGGCTTATCGGAATCCGGGAGACCCCTTTAATAAAGGGGCCCCCGGATCCCGGCCCCCCCACCCTATGTGAATGAGTATGGGGTACATCATACCCCTACCCATTCACCTGGTGGAAAAAAATTGCAATAAAAAAAACACACAGCTTTTTTTTTAATACAAACTTTTTTTATTGGGTATAGACAGAAAAAAAAAGCACATATCTTATCGGGATGCAACCCACACATATAACATAAAAATTACATCGCCACATATAATATCGAGAGGAAAAGAGCATAAGAGGATCAGTCACAGGGGCAGAAACTAAATGTGTTACTCGAGGTCAGGCCCAGTGACGGCCCTTCGGGTGCATCCCAGGGTTCAAACAGAAAGAAAATTCTATTTATGCTTAAAAGAAATCAAGAAGGAAACAGGATTAGAGGGGAATAAGGGAGAATCTCCATGGAAGGATAAGAACGAAGGGAAAGAAAGATTAGGGAAAAGAAAAAGCTTAGACAGGTACATGGGTAGAAAGGGGAAAACAACCTGTTGAAAAATAAACTTTAATCTGCTACTTCTGGTATGAATAATTCGACCGACCCAGTATCAAACAAAAAGAAAAAGTATAGGATGTACTCCTAGTTGGGTTGGGATCACATGTCCTTACCATCTCCTAGTATCCCCAGGCCCAGGGCCCAAAGGAAACGGGAGAATATGGGGTACCTATCCGACCATACAGAGGCGGCCTCACAAGAAGCAGTGCGTTGGTCACAGTATAGCCGCTCCTGTCGACCATGCCGCCCATTTATTATGGAAGGTCTGCATGGTGTCCATGATAGTGTGATAGATCCTCTCCATAAGACGAATAGACTCCATCCGCTGGAGTACCTGTGTCCATGGAACTGACTGGGACCGCCAATTCAAGGCTATGGCCCAATGAGCTGCACAGAATAGGGTATTCACTAATCTCTGGGTATGGGGAGGCAGACCCGGTATAGTGGCAAAGAGCAAACACACTGGGGCCGTCAGGTCTAGGATGGTGCCCGCAATCTGCGTCACCCTGGATACCACCTGGCTCCATAGGTGCCTCAGATGAGGGCAACCCCAAAACGTGTGCAGAAGGGTGCCAGGGCTCTGGCAGCCCCTAAAGCACGTCTCCTGAACTGTAGGGTAGTATTTATGAACTCTATCTGGAGTGAGGTACCACCTCGTATGTAGTTTAAGTACTGTCTCATAGTGGCTATGGAGCGGGTACATCTGTGCATATTCTGTAGCATTTCGCTCCAGTCTTCTGGGGGGAATGCCACACCCAGGTCTGATTCCCAATGGGTCATAGCCGAGGACTTAACTGGAAGCTGAGAATCATTCAGTGACATATATATTGTAGAGATCGTTCCCTTGCCTCTAGCACCATTCTGGCAGATTGTTTCATACTGGGATAAGTTGGATCTAGTGTTCAATGTGAATAGGGATTCGAAAAAGTGCCTAATTTGTAGGAATCTAAAGAATTCCGTTCCCGGGGCTTCGAACTGCTCTTGGAGTTGTGTAAATGAACAGAAATGTGTGCCTTGCGATAGTGCTTTTAATGTCAAGCGGGAGTTTTGTACCCACCAATGGAAGCTCTCAGGGGATCGGAAAGCAGGGGGAAAACTGGGCGATCCCAGGAAGGTGGACAGGGGGGGTCTGCCTGACCTAAGTTTAAATTTGTGGTGATATAGGGACCAAAGGTGTATTGTCTGACCCACTACCATGTTTAGCGTGCCCAGTTCCCTGGGCTTAAGGCCCGTCTGCCATAGAAGTCCCGGGAGGTAGTATGGGCTGACAGAGGACATTTCAAACTGTATCCAGGGGATGCTGTCTGGTGCGGCATGCCACTGTGCCGTCTGGGCCAACCTGGCTGACAAGTAATACAACCAGATGTTAGGAAGCCCCAACCCCCCCCCCCGTGAAGAGGGTCTGTGTGTGATAAGACCGCCATACCTAGGATGTTTATTGTTCCATAGAAACCCATTAATCTCACGTTGGATCTGCAACAGAGTATGTCGTGATACATAAAGGGGGAGAGCCCTAAAGAAGTAAAGCAATTTCGGTAAAATGGACATTTTTACGGCTGTGACTCTGCCTAGGAGGGTGATGTGGAATGTAGACCATAGGTGTAACCATTGTCTGACTTTGGCGAAGATCTGGGGGTAGTTAGCGTTATATAATTCTCTTAGGGTGGGGGCTAGACGAATCCCGAGGTATTGGAGGGTTTTATTTGATACTGAAAAGCCAAAAGAAGATTTAAGGGCAGAGGTGACTCTGGGAGGGATATTGACAGGGAGGGCCGAACACTTGGAGAGGTTGACACCAAGGCCCGAAAATGTGTGAAAGGATTGGAGTGTAGAGATTAAATTAGGGAGGGAAGTAACTGGGTCCTGGAGGAACATAAGGATATCATCCGCGTATAGGCTCACCTTATACTCCCCATCCCCCTTCTGATACCCCCTAATGTTCTGGTCTGTGATGATTGCCCTCGCCAAAGGCTCCATGGCCAGGGCAAACATCAAAGGGGACAGAGGGCAGCCCTGGCGTGTCCCCCTGCCCAGGGGGAAGTAATCCGAGGTGCAACCTGGGAGCTTAACGCGTGTGTGAGGATTGTGGTACAGTGCCCTAAATCCATGAACAAACTCCCCTGAAAAACCAAACCTAGTCATGACCGCGTCCATATATGGCCACAGGACACTATCAAAGGCCTTGTGTATATCCAGGCCCAACAGAAGAACCTTGCGGGAAAATAGCTCCACATCCTGGATAATGTCCGTCGCCAAGCGGATGTTGTCTGTGATTTGCCTAGAGGGGATGAATCCGGTTTGTTCAGGGCCAACCAGGGTGGAAATTATGGGGGCTAGTCTATCTGCAAGAACACGACCTAGAATCTTAATGTCATTGTTAAGAACCGAAATTGGTCTGTAATTCTGGGGGAGGGAGTGATCCTTGTTAGGTTTAGGGATTAGGGTCATATTGGCTGCAAGCATTTCCTCTGGAAGTGAGTGGCCTTGCAATACGTGGTTGATTAATTTAGTCAATTTAGGGGCCAGCGTACCTGCAAATTTTTTATAGTAAGTCGCCGTATACCCGTCTGGGCCCGGGGCTGTTGACGCTTTGAGCGACTTAATGACTGTCAGGACCTCCAGTTCTGTGCATGGGGCGTTCAAGTTGGTCAGTTGTTCGTGTGTCAAAGTCGGAAGTTGGATGGAGTTCAACCAGTCCTCAACTCCAGCAGGGGGGGGAGAGGCTGGGGCAGATAGTAGGGAGCTGTAGAACGCGGTGAAAGTGTCAAGCACCTCCTTGGGGTGGGAGACCAGCTGGCCCGAGGTGTTACGCAATTTGTAGATATGGGTGGGCTGAAGGGAGTGATGTAGTTTACGTGAGAACATGGCCGAGGCAGCGTTTGAGTGCAATAGGAATCTCGCTTTGGCCCATCGAATAGATTTTTCTGTGTGGTCTGAGAGGATAGTATCCAATTCCACCCTCTTCTGGTCAATTTGTCTAAGAGTGTCCGGGGCGTGGGATTGTGCGTGTATATGGTACAGTTTTGCTAGGTCTGCAGTTAGGGTTTTAATTTTGGCTAACTTCTGTCTCTTCTTAATGGTGGCCAACTCTATCAGTCGGCCGCAAAGTACTGCCTTATGGGCCGCCCAGAGAATAGAGGGGGTGGTGTCTTCTACATCGTTCAGTCTGAAGTACTCTTCCAACTGATTCGCTACTTGCGTGGCTATGTCAGGGTCTGTCAATAGGGAGTCATTAAGCCTCCAGGAGGCTGTCAGGGGGGAAATGCCTACATGCGAAGTTTTAAAGGAGACCACCAGGTGGTCTGACCATGGGCATGGGTGTATAGTGGCCGCTGTGGAGTTGGCAAGTAAAATTGGGGAGCTGAAAATGTAATCTAGCCTTGCATAGCTCTCGTGAGGGGCTGAGTAATGTGTGTATTCCCTAGCTCCTGTATTGAGGGCCCTCCATGTGTCAATAAGTTGGAAAGTCTCCAGGGACCTCACTAGGGATTTGGGGAAGGCCTTAGATGAGTGGGTAACCTTGCTTCTGTCCAGTGTAGAGTGGGCGACTAGATTGAAGTCACCTCCCACTATCATGTGTGGAGAAGTATATCTGTCCAAAATTTGGGTGAAGGACCTGAAAAAGGAACCCTGAGCAGTATTGGGGGCATACACATTGGCGACTGTAAAGGCTTTGCCCTGGACATCACCTTGGAGTATCAAAAACCTGCTATCCGGGTCCTTGTAAACATGTTTGACATCAAAATGTACATTATTTCTGACAAATATGGCTACCCCTCTGGCTTTAGAGCTATACGTGGTATGGTAATGTAACTTAAATGACTTGTCAAAATAATTGGGGTGAGACATTGCCGAAAAATGAGTCTCTTGCAGGAGGACAATGTCCGCCCCCAATTGCTTATAATCTCGAAAGGCCTTCCTCCTCTTTTGTGCGGAATTAAAGCCTCTGACATTATGTGAGATAACCTTCAAACTCATAATATGGTTGGAACAAATTTAGCTTGGAGTGAGGTTGGTGAGATAGGTGCGAATGTCAGCCGCATAACCCATAGGCCCAGCACCAAAGCGGGTTGCCAAATTCCTGGATCATAGATCGGGGGCACGGTCAGCAGGTTAAGTGTAGCAGTAAAACCAATAATATAACATTGATAACAGGAACATTGTAGGAAGAAAAAAAAAGGCAAACAAACTAACAGGGGTCTGGATGGATAGGCCATCCAGGCCAGCATCAACTATTTCAAATGACTGAAAAAAAAACAGTCTTCCACGTGCACTCAATCTCACCTAACACTGAAGGGGGGAGAGAGAGAGAGTGGCAAGAGTTCAGTACAAGATCTCTCCCAATACAAAAAAGGGAATGGTGGGAGAGAAGTGTTTCTTGGATTGAACACTAACGTGGTTGGGGGGTAAAAGTTCCGGGTGGAAAACGGCAGGATCACGAGGACCGGAGACATAAAGGCTCGTTCAGAACCGAAAGGCTTGGGGGTCCAGAAATTGACAAGTCCAGCGAGACAGGCCAGGGGACATGGGGCTCATGAACAAAAAATAAGGGGGGGACAGGTGGGACCGAAATCATATTTAGTACCTTGACCGCAAGCCTGCGGGGAGATCGTGGTGGAGCAGCGGAGAACTTCCACAGCTGTCTGCAGTCATGGGTTACGGTAGGCTCTACGTCCCCTCTGAGGAGGTGGGGTGGCCCAGATTGGTGACGGGCGGGGTGGACGGGGTGCCTTGGTGCTTGTTGAGGTTCGAGGAGGCCCAATTTGACCAGGATGGATTTACCTTCCAGGACCGTGGTGGCGGTGTATGTGAATCCGTTGTGCGGGACCGTCAGTTTGAAAGGGAAACCCCATCTATAGCGGATCCGAGCGGTTTGAAGGACGGAGGTGATTTCTTTCATCTGTCGGCGTCTCTCCAGTGTGGTCGGGGAGATGTCCGGATATATCTGAATGGTGACCCCGTCCAGCTGTATACGAGGGGTGTTGCGGGAAGCTCGCAGGATCTCCTCCTTCACCAGGTAGTCCTTCAGGCACATCACCACATCCCTCGGGGGCTTCTCCGGGGGCGGTTTGGGTCTTAGGGCCCTGTGGAGGCGGTCACATATGAATGCATTCACCGGTTGTTCTGGGAGGAGGGAGCGAAACAATCTCTCAGTGGCTTCAGGCAGATCCATGACTGTTTCAGGCAGGCCACGCACTCTAATATTGTTCCTCCTGTTCCGGTTGTCTAAATCTTCCATACTATTCTGGAGCTGGACAACCGTGTCTGTGAGCAGTTCATGGTCTTTGCGGAGGTCATCGTATGCGAGCTGGAGCTCATCATGCTTCATCTCTAGTACGTCTGTCCTCCCGCCCAGGGAAGCGATCTCCTGGGAGAGGGTATGGGTGGACTTGTGAAGCTCAGCCTGGAACTTGCGGGCAAGTTTTTCATACATTGTCGTCAGACTGTGGTCCAGGTCTGCCTTCGTGAGGTGTGGAGTGTACTCACTCAGCTCTGAAGTCGCAGAAGGGGAAGCCATGGGCTCCGGGGCCTCCAGCATGGACGATTCCTGGTCAGTGCCATCCTGGGACATCCTCATTTGATCCCGGACCCGCAGTAAATAAGTCGTCAAGGACCGCTGGGCTGATTTCTGCTTATTTTTTTTAGTCAATGGCATGCACAACTGGTCCCTCTAGGGGTTCAGGGTGATTCAAGTAAGATTTGCAGGCAATATAACCCCCTTGGGAGTGCTAATGTCTCCGGTGCCCTCGGATCTCCTTCACTTAGCTGCCTGCCAGTTCCACGCCGCGCATTGAGGATGTGACTTTTAGTTCATCTTGTCACCTTAATACAGGTGAGGAGGTGAGGGGACCCTCCAACCATGGAGCGCTGTCTCCTGTTGGGTTCTCCCAACAGCCCAAGGGAAAGTCGGCTGAGGACCGGATTGTGGGGTTAGTGGCAGGCCAGGAGTCTCGGTTTAGGCAGGGGATGACTTATGTGGAGTTCAAAAACAAGGATGGGAGGAAGTCTCTACTGATGGTGACCTCTGGGGATGTTCTTTCAGGCCAGGCTACTTTAAAAGTGTTGAGGGGAGTGAAACATCTGCAGAAGGATAAGGGAGAGCTCTGTAAATTTGAGGCCGGGTGTAGCAAGATGTCCGCCCGACAGGGTTATGGGAACCGGGCTGCAGCCGAATCCCACTAATAGGGAGGAATCCCACCTTAGTCCTCTACAAGAGCACCGACTTTTGTTGAACTGGGAGCCAAGGTAGAGGGACAGGGTCTTTAATCTGTTGCAGGGGGACTATGGAGATCGCAGAGGTGTACCAAGATGGCCGCCGTGTGCTAGCAGCACAGACTTTTGTAAAAAGGTAGTAGATAGCCTTATGCAGATATTGGGGAGAAGTGATGGATAGTTTCCCCAGCTGTGGCAGGGTCCAGGAAGAGTGACTGGGTACAGGAGATCTGTAGATGTGGCCCGGCCGCGGCCCGCTCCCGCGGGGTACTGCCTCAGGAAACACCGCGGATTCCCAGGCCTGACCAGGCCGCATCGACCGCGGCCTCCACGAATGCCCCCGAGACGCAGCTCTTGCTCCGGATCACTGGAGGTATGTGGATGAGTGTGAGGGAGGGACGAGAGCTGGTCCCTTACCTCAAATACAGCCGCAAACAGGTTTCCTCCGGGAGGCCTCGGGCCTGCAAGATGGTGGCGGCCCCGGGCACTGGATGCGGTCAATCTCGGGAGACCTCCGGCTTCCCCTGGCCGAATTGTCCGAAAATAAGTGTGGGATACTGCAGGGGATCTAGCTGAATGGGATGGAATGCTTTGTAAGCGTGGATGGGCGATACAGAGTACCGATGGTGATGGATGGTACCTGGAGCTCCTCTAGGAGAAAACACACAGCTTTTTAAAGTATTTTATTGCACAGCTCCGGGGGTCTTCTTCCGACTTCGGGGGTCTCCGTTGTCGTCGCCGCGCTCTCCGGTTTTTTCTTCTGCCGGGCCACCGCTATCTTCTTCCAACTTCAGTGCAGCACCAAAGTATAAAAAGATTAATCCAGAAGCATTGGCATGTCCTGGCAACAGATCAAGTTTTGGCTTCCGTGCTACTTGAGAGACCACGGGTTGTCTTTAAGGGTGCGTCCTCTCTATCGAATCAGATTGCCCCAAGTATCCAGGATCCTCCAAAAGAAAATAGGACCTTTTTACAACATCTGACAGGTTATTTTAGATGTAAAAGGTGTCAGGTGTGTTCCCTCAACAAATGTAAGGATAGAAAAATTTGTATTTTTTCTTCTACTAGCACTTGTCGGTCTTATGAGGTTGAGCCCTTTAAAACGTGTTCGACCGAAGGGGTGGTGTACCTGATTCAGTGCCCATGTGGCCTACAGTACATCGGGAGAAACAAAAGGGCACTTCGGGTGAGACTTAATGAGCATATTGCCAACATACGCAAGGGTTTTGACAAACACTTGGTATCGAGGCACGATCAGGTGCACAATAGGGACCCCTCTAATACCTTGTTTACAGGGATCGATAAATATAGACCTCACTGGAGAGGGAGCTCATTGGTCCGAGAGATTTCGAAACAAGAAATGGCCTGGATCTATCGTTTGAGGACATATGTGCCATTTGGACTCAATGTAGATACGGACATAAACACCTTTATTAATAATTCCTGATGATATTTCCTTGTATTTTGGTTAGTTTTTTTGGTATTATATTTCAGTAACGACAATACAGTGAGTGACTTATATCAGCCAATGGACAACAAGGTTTCAGGCACCAATTGGTCATATATGATATTGGGGTATGAGGTTATAGTTATTTGTTATTAGCCTCATTTTGGGTCTTCATTTGAACCAATTACTCTAGTCCAACTAGAAGGAATTTTTATTAACAGTCATTTCATTGTTAATATATTTTTTATTTTTGATTATTTCATATTTTAATGATCCTTTTTTGGACATTTGTTTTGTACCTGCATCTGTTCCCATTGGAATTAATGCAGATACATACAGGTATTTGGCAATTATATTTACCAATTTATCTACAGCATTTCAACTATTAGAATTAGCTGGGTTGGATTTTTGGTTTTGTGGGTATCCATTTATAATTACCAACCAGTTATTCTTATTTGTTTTTTAATAAAAAAAAATTTAAACCTCCCATGAGATGATTTTAATTGCACTATAAATCATCTCATGTGTTATTTATACATTGCCCACAAGATGGCGCAGTTTTCCAAGTAATGGTGACACTGTTGCGCTGAATGTGTGGACTTCCTTTTTAAAGAAAGTTCCAAGGAGTCTGTTGAATGTCTCTATCTCCTTCCACGGGTGGGTGTTGAAGAATGCCATCCCGGGGTGAGACCTCTCTGATCTCCTTTGGTTAATTTTATTTTATTTTATATTTTAACATTTGCAATTGCATCCTACTTTTACATTGTCTGGGCATATGTCATTGTAGTGGTGCATGGCTGTTTATTTTCTCAGCCTTTTAGCCGTGGTTTTCCAAATCTCGCGATATCGCGACGTAGTCCCACGAGATTACGCTGCAATCTCAGCCAGCTACATGGTGGGTTTGACAACCCACAGTGAGGCTTGGCTATGTGAGGGCTTTTAGCGCGCATGCGCAATAGAATTGTTAAAGAGGCTTAATTAATTTTTTTCGTTTTCCCAGCTCCTTAGATCTGACCCTTCAATCTCGCAATTTGCACTGTAGTCCCGCGATATTATGCGGCAATTCGAGTCAGTCATGTGGTGAGGCTTGATTAGGTGAGGGCTTTGGCGCGCACATGCATGGGAACTGAGAAGGAGGCTTGGGTTCATTTGTTTGTCTATTTAGGGGGGTGATGCAGTGTGCCGCCCGTGCCCCTGGAAGAAGTGATTTGTCACGAAACTAGTCGGGCGGAACGAGCGGTGTGCTGTCATCACCTCCCTTTTGCTCGTATCTCCTGGACGGACGGGTGGTCTGTTTGCGTCCGGCTGGCGCAACAGGCTATAGGCTTATCTGTCACTGCAACTCTGTAAGTGTATTTCGTTTATATGTTTTGGAATAAACCTGAAGATTTTACACTATTAGTGGCTTTTTGTTTGTTCCATATAATTCCCCATCCATCGGGATCCATTACCTTGGAGGTTTAAGCATAGCAGGTGTGGAGGAGTTTGGAACCATTCAGCCCAGCAGCATTTACATCCAAGACTTCCCTGGGTCCTCCGTAATAGGGGACCACGGGGTTCTGGTAAGCAGATCCCCTTCATTGGTGGTGGATAATACTTTTTGTTTGCTACTCCATTGCTGCAGAGCGTGGATTGTCAATATTATAGGACTATCTGCACTGGTAGAATTGATCAACTATGTATATCCATTGTGGATGATCCAAGGATTCATCATTTTATTAATTTTCTTTGGACTTTATTTGGGACATTTACACAATTTAAATTTTTCACATATATTTGCAAATTATTATTGTTATTTGTGATTGTGTTCAATCTTTATTGATTTATACACTGCTTTCTCACATTAGGAATTCCCACTTTGGGAATCCCTTTTCATTTTCATTGGTAGCGCGGCTTTATATATTTTTTCTATGTTGTTCACTGTTTGATGTATCACAGAAAGCCGCAGCTTGGTACTGGTGTTCATTTGCACTATTTTTCTGTTCAACCGCAGGATTATTTGTTTTATTTTTTATTCACTCTTTTTATATATTTTTTATATATATATTTAATGCACTGCACCTCACTGAATCACCTGCCTGCCTGAAGTATATTTGAAAAAGTACACCAGGAATGGCCTGCAGACAGATATACTGTAGGCTTGGCTAAACTGGATGCAGTGGATATATATATATATGTAGGAGACTGTATATATATTTAATGCACTGCAGCTCACAGAATCACCTGCCTGCCTGAAGTATATTTGAAAAAGTAAAGTAAACCAGGAACGGCCTGCAGTCAGATCTAGCTACACTGGATGCAATGTATATATATATATATATATATATATATATATATATATATATATATATATACACACAAGACTGTGTATATGTGTGTGTATATATATATATATATATATATATTAAATGCACTGCAGCTCACTGAGTCACCTGCCTGCCTGAAATATATTAGAAAAAGTACACAGGAACGGCCTGCAGTCAGATCTAGCTACACTGGATGCAGTGGATATATATATATATATATATATATATATATGCAAGACTGTATGTATATATATATATATATATATATATATATATATATATATTAAATGCACTGCAGCTCACTGAGTCACCTGCCTGCCTGAAGTATATTAGAAAAAGTACACCAGGAACGGCCTGCAGTCAAATCTAGCTACACTGGATACAGTGTGTGTGTGTATATATATATATATATATATATATATATATATATATATATATATATATATATAAACAAAATACACTGCAGCTAAGTGAATAACCTGCCTACCTGCTCAATCCAAATGACACTCTCTCTCGGTCCACGCCAGCAACACACTACACAGGGCCGACGTGCAGGCGGCCTTATATAGTGTGGGGCGTGGACTTAGTCCCCCTGAGCCATAATTGGCCAAAGGCACCCTTCCTTTAGCCAATTATGGCTCTCTTTGCTGACGGCGCTGGGATTGGCCAAAGAATGTGGGTCATAGTGCATGCTTTGGCCAATCATCATCAAGCAATGCACTGTGATCTCGCAGTGTATTATGGGGCATGACGCAGCGCTCGAATTTGGCGCAAATGCCCCATAATTTTTGCATTTCGACGAATGGACGAACAGCCAATATTCGAGTCTAACTCATGTTCGACCCGAACATAAAGCTCATCCCTACTGTGCAGTGATAAGGCGTATGTATCACACAGGGCATAGACAAAAAATCGGCACAAGGCACAGTGCATTTCCCCTCCCAAAGAAACCATCTATTTCTCATCTCTGCAAACCTCTTTGCTTGGTTCTAGGAGTTTTCTCTCTATTGGTGGGTCCTCTCACCTGGGGAGTCCATGTTGTGCAGGCAGTGAGGAGATGATGTGCTGTAACCTCTAGCAACCAATAAGTAAGTAGTAATGGTGCACAGCAACCTCTAGCAACCAATCAGTGAGCAGTAATAATGTGCAGTAACTTCTAGTAACCAATCAGTGAGTGTTAAAGATGTGCAGTAACCCCAAGGAACCAATCAGTGAGCCTGGAGCAGTCCATTATGTTTACATTATTAAAGTTTTTTTTAGATAGATCTATGTGTGTGTTTGTTGGAGAGTGAAATTGCAAGGGGGGCGCAGGGTCTAATCAATATTAAAGACGGCCCTCAACCTAAACCTGGTTTACCACTTCAGCCCCGGAAGGATTAACCCCCCTTAATGACTAGGGATGAGCTCGGTGTTCGAGTCGAACATACGTTCGACTCGAACATCGGCTGTTCGACCGTTCGGCGAACATCGAACGATTTGGGCCATTTGCGCCAAATTTGAGTGACGCGAACGGCCCACAATACACTGCGCCATCGCAGTGCAATCCCGGCGCTGTGATTGGCCAAGCATGCACTGTGACCCCGCATACTTGGCCAATCACAGCGCCGGCAGCTAGGAGAGCCATAATTGGCCACAGGCAGGTTGCCTGTGGCCAATTATAGCTCAGGGGGTTTAGCACACGCCCCACACTATAAAAGGCCGCCAGCGCGGCGGCCTTGTGTAGTGTGTTCCGGCGCAGGGAAAGAGAAGGATAGGCAGGGACAGTGTTGATATTCTTTGTGCTATTCTTGTGTGCAGGGAGAGAGAAGGATAGGCAGGGAGAGTGTCAGTGTCATATTCTTTGCTAAACCTTGTGTGCAGGGAGAGAGAAGGATAGGCAGGGAGAGTGTCAGTGTCACATACTTTGATAAACCTTGTGTGCAGGGAGAGAGAAGGATAGGCAGGGGACAGTGTCAGTGTCATTGTTGCTAAGCCTCCTGCACAGTATACACCTGAAGCTAGCCCTTATGGCTCTGTTTTCCTGGTGTGTTACACCAACAGGCATTTGCAGCACTTACAGCGGGCGGAGTGTGCCTCCTGCACATTATACACCTGAAGTTAGCCCGTATTGCTGTGTTTTCCTGGTGTGTTACACCAACAGGCATTTGCAGCACTTACAGCGGGCGGAGTGTGCCTCCTGCACATTATACACCTGAAGTTAGCCCGTATTGCTGTGTTTTCCTGGTGTGTTACACCAACAGGCATTTGCAGCACTTACAGCGGGCGGAGTGTGCCTCCTGCACATTATACACCTGAAGTTAGCCCGTATTGCTGTGTTTTCCTGGTGTGTTACACCAACAGGCATTTGCAGCACTTACAGCAGGCGTAGTGTGATTCCTGCAAAATATACTCCTGAAGCTAGGCCTTATTGCTGGTTTTCCCATCTCCCTGCAGGCCATTAGAATGTCTGGAAGGCAAACAAGGAGAGGCAGACAGTCAGGAGCCAATAAAAGAGGGCAAGCAGGCTCTGTGTCTAGAGACAACAGTGCTGGTCGTGGACGCGGTGCATCGCCATCAGCACGTGGCCATGGGACACGCTTGTCCTTCTTTTCGGCAGCTGGACGTGTTGAGCCGCATCATGCCGAAGACTTGGTAGAGTGGATGACCAAGCCCTCCTCATCCTCTCTCACGCAGGCTCAGGGTACTGGCAAAGCAGCTGCCAAATCGTCCTCTTCCCTGGTATCAATGTCATCATCAGTCACTCCTTCCCTAGACCAACCATGTCATCCTGAGGAGTCCCCTGAACTGTTTGAGCACAGTGTTGGGTACATGCTCCAGGAGGATGCCCAGCGTTTCAAAGGGTCTGATGATGATACCCAGCTAGAGGAAGGCAGTAGCGTGAGAGCAGAGAGAGGGGATGCTCAAGAAGGACACCAATCTGGCAGTCATGTTCCAGCAGCTGCAGCATACTGCCAGATTGGCTCCGGTGATGAGGAGGGAGGGGATGATGAGGTCACTGACTCCACGTGGGTGCCTAATAGGAGAGAGGAGGAGGATGAGGAGGAGGCACATCTCCAACGAGGCAGGATGCCCTCGGGGGGCCAGCGTAAGGGCAGCACACCGACGGAATCACACCGCAGAGCTCCGCCTGTGCAGGGCGCTGCCTCTGCCCGTTATTCAAAAAGTTCTTTGGTGTGGGCCTTTTTTGAGTCGAGTACATCAGATCGCACAGCTGCTGTTTGCAACATATGTCTCAAGCGTATATCGCGTGGCCAAAACATCACCCGTTTGGGCACCACATGCTTGACCAGACATATGTTGACCTGCCATGCATCTCGTTGGCAAGCCTACCTTAAAGACCCACACCAAAGAACAAAGCGGACCTCTCCTGCCACCGCATCAGCTGGGATCTCCAACCCCACTATACCTTCAGTCCTCTCTGAAACCTGCACTGAGAGGAATGAAGGTGTAGAATTAGGTGTGTCACAGCCAAGTACTTGCGGGCACTCTGCTAGCAGTACACCGACGTCCGATTCTAGCAAATTTCCCTGCCCCAGCTGCTGGACCGTCGAAAGAAGTTCGCTCCCAGCCATCCACATGCCCAGCGGTTGAATGCTAGCTTGGCTAAATTGCTAGCGCTTCAACTGCTGCCTTTTCAGTTGGTAGACTCGGCCACCTTCCGTGAGTTTGTGCAATGTGCGGTTCCTCAGTGGCAGGTTCCCAAACGCCACTTTTTCTCACGGAAGGCGATTCCGGCTCTCTACCGGCATGTGGAAGGCAATGTCTTGGCCTCGCTGGACAGGGCTGTCAGCGGTAAGGTGCATATTACCGCTGACTCATGGTCCAGCAGGCATGGACAGGGACGTTACCTTTCTTTCACGGCCCATTGGGTCACTCTTTTGGCAGCTGGGAAGGATGCAGGACAAGGTGCAGTAGTGTTGGAGGTTGTTCCGCCGCCACGCCTCCAAAATGCTACTACTGGTTGTGACACACCTCTCTCCTCCACCCCCTCCTCTTCTTCTTCCTCCATGGCCTCTTCCTGTGCTTTGTCCTCGGTACCAGCGGTGCTCCGTAGCCGTTCAAGGGGCTACGCAAGTACGCAGGCAAAAAGATGCCATGCCGTGCTTGCACTGGTGTGTTTGGGGGACAGGAGCCACACTGGGGCAGAGGTTCTGTCTGCTCTGCAGGGGCAGGCCGAGAGGTGGTTGATGCCACGCCAGCTTAAGCCAGGAATGGTGGTTTGCGACAATGGCACCAACCTCCTCTCCGCCCTCAGACAGGGACAACTGACCCATGTGCCCTGTGTGGCTCACGTCCTTAACCTGGTGGTGCAGCGGTTCTTGGGCAGGTACCCGGGCTTACAGGATGTCCTGAGGCAGGCCAGGAAAGTCTGTGTGCATTTCCGCATAATGCCAGTGCTCGCCTGGCTGAGCTGCAAAAGGAGTTAAACCTGCCCAAGAACCGCCTTATATGTGACATGCCCACCAGGTGGAACTCAACGTTGGCCATGCTGCAGCGGCTGCACACGCAGCAGAGGGCCATCAATAAGTACCTGTGCAACTACGGCACCAGGACAGGGTCAGGGGAGCTCTGGTTTTTTTCACCACGCCAGTGGGGCATGATCAGAGATGCATGCACTGTCCTGGCACCATTTGAGGAGGCCACGAGGATGGTGAGCAGTGACAGTGCATGCATCAGTGACACTGTACCTCTTGTCCACCTGTTGGAACATACGCTGCATGGAATAATGGACAGGGCACTTGAGGCAGAACAGAGGCAGGAAGAGGAGGACTTCCTTGCCTCTCAAGGCCCCCTTTACCCAGACAGTGTTCCTTCTGTCCCACCCATCGCACAGGAAGAGGAGGAGGAGGATTGTGTCAGCATGGAGGTGGAGCCTGGCACTCAGCATCATCAGCAGCAGTCTTTTAGGGATAATTTACAGTCCCAAGAAACCCGTGGACTTGTACGTGGCTGGGAGGAGGTGGCTGCGGATCATGTCGTCCTTAGTGACCCAGAGGACTCCGGACCAAATGCCTCAGCTAACCTACGCTGCATGGCCTCCCTGACCCTGCAAAGTCTGCGGAAGGATCCTCGTATTCTTCGGATCAAGGAGAGGGACCACTACTGGCTGGCCACTCTCCTTGATCCACGGTACAAGGGTAAGGTTGCGGACCTTATCTTACCGTCGCAGAGGGAGCAGAGGATGAGACCACTCCGGGAGGCCTTGCAGAAAGGTCTGTGCAACGCGTTCCCAGAGACTGGGAGGTTACAAACTCCTGGTCCTGGACAACGAGTTGCTGAGGCTTCGGTCAGTCAAAGAAGGAGCGGTGGGGAAGGTGGCCGTCTGACCGATGCGTTCAGACAATTCTTTAGTCCGCAGCCCCAAGGTATGATCGGTTCCAGCAACCATCGCCAGCGTCTGATATACATGGTGCAGGAATGCCTAGGGGCAAGGTCAGACTTGGACACCTTCCCCACCGAAAATCCTCTGGCTTACTGGGTCTTGAGGATGGATCACTGGCCAGAGCTTGCACAGTATGCAATTGAGCTACTGGCCTGTCCTGCATCCAGCGTTCTTTCAGAACGCACATTCAGTGCTGCTGGAGGATTTGTCACGGATCACAGGGTGCGCCTGTCCACCGACTCGGTTGATCGACTGACCTTCATAAAGATGAACCAGTCTTGGATCACCACCAGCTACCAAACACCTGAAGCTGATATAACAGACTAATTTATTTTCAAATGTCACATCCCTTCAAGACTGATGCTGATGCTGAGAGACTGTCCTGTTATGTTGACTGACTATCCTCCTCCTCCTCCTCAATGATCCGATTGATGATGATAGCTTGGAAGAACATTTTTGTTTCTGGGTGCCGCCACCAGTGGCTAAGGCCCAATTTTTCAGCCCCTGTTTAACAGGGGCATGTAATTACAATTTTTTATGCAATGCTTTGCAGCAGGGCTCATTCCTGCATTCCAACTAGAGTATCTGGGAGAGGTTGCAGTGTTGTGGCACCAGCACCAGTGCCTAAGGCCCAATTTTTCAGCCCCTGTTTAACAGGGGCGTGTAATTACAATTTTTGATGCAATACTTTGCAACAGGGCTCATTGCTGTGCTCCAAGTACAGTATCTGTGAGGGGTTGCAGTGTTGTGGCACCAGTGCCTAAGGCCCAATTTTTCTGCCCCTGTTTAACAGGGGCATGTAATTACAATTCTTGATCTGATAATTCACAGCAGGGCCCATTCCTGCGCCCACCAAGAGTAACTGTGAGGCCTTACAGTGTTGTGTCAACACCACCACCACCAAAGGCCCAATTTTTCAGCCCCTGTTCAACAGGGGCATGCAATTACAATTCTTGATCTAATAATTCACAGCAGGGCCAATTCATGCGCCCACCAAGAGTAACTGTGAGGGCTCACAGTGTTGTGGCAACACCAACATGTAAGGGGCAAATTTCAGCAGAGTATATACGGCAGGCCCCTACTTTCAAACATCCAACTTACAAACGACTCCTCCTTGCAAACGGAAGGATACAACAGGAAGTGAGAGGAAATCTACCAGTAGGAAGGGAAATTCTCTCCTGTAAGAGTTAATATGGGAAAAAAAGTGTCTCCTCTCCACTGATGCTTTATCACCAATTCTTGTTTCAATAAAAAACCCACATTTTCAAAAAACATTTGTCATTAGGACGGAAAGTGAGGTGAACTGTTCTGAACAGGTGCACACTGCACAGACAGCAAAACAAATGTTACAGGGGTGATAACCCTTCCCTATGTTTTCCAAAAAGCTTAAAAATAGATTTTTTGGCTGGAGCTACACTTAAACAATGTACCTGTTCAAAATTACAAACAGATTCTACATAAGAACAAACCTACAGTCCCTGTCTTGTATGCACCGCCTGTATACGGCTGTTCAGAGTATATAGGGCCTTTTTATTTTGTGTGCGGGGTTCCCCTTAATATCCATACAAGACCCAAAGAGGCTGGTAATGGGCTGGGGTGGAGGGGGGGGGGTGTGATGGGGTAGCTATGCCATTTTTCTTAAAGATTTTCATCCATATTACCTGGACCAGACATTACATTAAAGCCGCAAGCAGTTTTAAATGGCTTTTTTTCCTTTAGAAATGTAATTTTGTGCAAGGACAGTTCTAAACATGGGAAATACATGGCACTTCACAGGCATACTTTAGACACCCCCCAGGTACGATATTTAAAGGAATATTTGACTCTTTTTTTTTCACTTTATGCATCATTAAAATGACTGCTCCCAAAAAACTGCAGTTTTTAAAACTTCTTTTTGCATTGATACATGTCCCCTGGTGCAGAACCCGGGTTCCCAAACCCTTTTTAGGACAATAACATGCATAATAGTCGTTATAATTAGCACTTTAGATTTTGAACGTTCGCATCCATTGTATTTAATAGGGTTCTAACGTTCGTGCGAACTTTCGGTCCGTTCGCGGGTTCTGGTGCGAACCGAACCCGGGGGTGTTCGGCTCATCACTATTAATGACCAGGCGCTGCTTTACCTGACAATTGCGCGGGCGTGTGGCATTGCACCCAAAGAAAATTGATGTCCTTTTTTCCCCACAAATAGAGATTTCTTTTGGTGGTCTTTGATTACCTCTGCGGTTTTTATTTTTTGCGCTATAAACAAAAAAGACTGACAATTTTGGAAAAAAAATTCAATATTTTTTTTCTTTCTACTATAATACATATCCCCAAAAAAAATATTTAAAAAAAAAATTGATTTATCAGTTTAGGCCAATATGCATTCTGCTACATATTTTTGGTAAAAAAATCGCAATAAATGTATATTGATTGGTTTACACAAAATAGGGGAAAGATTTCGGGACTTTTTATTTTTTATTGTTTTTACTGGTAATGGCTCACTGTTCCTGATAACTAGGAACATACAATCTCTCTCTATCCTTCTCTGTCACACGGGTGATCCACCTTGTTTACAGCGATCGTGGGTGGCCAGCGGACATAGAGTCCGTCGGACCCGTGTTCGACCTCCCGCTGCATACGCACGCCCATATGCACAGATCAGATACGTTGGTTTGCGCAGCCGAGCCGCCTTGCCGCAGTATATATGTGGAAGGTGGTCTGCAAGTGGTTAAACTTCTCGACAACTTTATCCCTGACCTGTCTGGTGTGTTCCTTGGCCTTCATTATGTTGTTTGAAGCCCTCTGAGGGCTTCACAGAACAGCTGTATTTATACTGAGATTAAATTACACACGTGGACTCTATTTACTAATTAGGTAACTTCTGAAGGCAATTTTAGGCTAGGTTTTAGTTGGGGGTATGAGAGTAAAGGGGGATGAATGCAAATGCATGCCACACTTTTCAAATATTTATTTGTAAAAAAAAATGAAAACCATTTATCATTTTCTTTCCACTTCACAATTCTGTGGCACTTTGTGTTGGTCTATCACATAAAATCCCAAAAAAATACATTTACGTTTTTGGTTGTAACCTGACAAAATGTAGACAAAATGTAGAAAATGTCATACATTTATAGTTGCCTGTGTGTAATGTATATTAACTTTTCGGGGGAGGGAGGCTATAGCTTGCTTATATACCTGATATGGGTGCCTGTCAACCATATGGCACTTATTTTTGCAAATTAAAATAAATGTAGCAGTTTCAGTTTTTGTTGTTTTAATATTTTATACTGTTTTTATTATAGTTTTTTTTTTTGGGGTGGGGTGCAAGTAGCTGGTCTTGCCTAGGGCACAAAATAGTCTAGCACCGGCCCTGGGTGGGTAGTAAGTGCAGGAAAGGAGTGTGCAGAGTGTATGGCAGTGGGTAGTATGTACAGGAGAGGCGTATGGGGGGGAACGGCGGTAGGTAGTATGTGCAGGAGATGGTGCGGAGTGTATGGCAGTGGGTAGTATGTGCAGGAGAGGAGTGCAGATTATATGGTGGTCGGTAGCCTGTGCAGGTGAGGAGTGTGGAGTGTTTGGCGGTGAGTAGTTATTGCAGGATGGTGTCAGTAGTTCATTATTTATATTTTTAACAGTTTTATTTTTTAACAATGACATTTTTCTGTACAGTGCCTTTTTTGTTTTTTCATTATTTTAAAAAATGTAACTTTTTATTATTTATTTAAAATAAAAAAATCACAGTGCTTTTTTAGTTGGGGTGGGGGTGCAGTGGACGGTGTCGGTAGGGCAGTGGACTGTCAGTTTTTAAAAAAAAAAAAATAATTTTTTTTTTTCTCAATGCTTTTTTTTGTGTGTGTGTGGGGGGGGGGGGGTTGGGGGGCTGGGCAGTGTCAGTTGTTTTTTTTTTTCACTTTTTTTTTTTTTAATGTAGTCTTTATTTTGATTTTCACAAACATTGAGCTTACAAAGAACAGAGAACCCAAACTGGCACGAAGGCAAGGGTTGCAGACTTGAATTTTGGTAATCAAAGCATACATGTTGAAATACAATCATATACTCACATTGAACTAGTCAATAGCTACAGGTCCTTCTTAAAAAATTAGCATATTGTGATAAAGTTCATTATTTTCTGTAATGTACTGATAAACATTAGACTTTCATATATTTTAGATTCATTACACACAACTGAAGTAGTTCAAGCCTTTTCTTGTTTTAATATTGATGATTTTGGCATACAGCTCATGACAAATAAAAATTCCTATCTCAAAAAATTAGCATATCATGAAAAGGTTCTCTAAACGAGCTATTAACCTAATCATCTGAATCAACTAATTAACTCTAAACACCTGCAAAAGATTCCTGAGGCTTTTAAAAACTCCCAGCCTGGTTCATTACTCAAAACCGCAATCATGGGTAAGACTGCCGACCTGACTGCTGTCCAGAAGGCCATCATTGACACCCTCAAGCAAGAGGGTAAGACACAGAAAGAAATTTCTGAACGAATAGGCTGTTCCCAGAGTGCTGTATCAAGGCACCTCAGTGGGAAGTCTGTGGGAAGGAAAAAGTGTGGCAGAAAACGCTGCACAACGAGAAGAGGTGACCGGACCCTGAAGAAGATTGTGGAGAAGGACCGATTCCAGACCTTGGAGGACCTGCGGAAGCAGTGGACTGAGTCTGGAGTAGAAACATCCAGAGCCACCGTGAACAGGCGTGTGCAGGAAATGGGCTACAGGTGCCGCATTCCCCAGGTCAAGCCACTTTTGAACCAGAAACAGCGGCAGAAGCGCCTGACCTGGGCTACAGAGAAGCAGCACTGGACTGTTGCTCAGTGGTCCAAAGTACTTTTTTCGGATGAAAGCAAATTTTGCATGTCATTCGGAAATCAAGGTGCCAGAGTCTGGAGGAAGACTGGGGAGAGGGAAATGCCAAAATGCCTGAAGTCCAGTGTCAAGTACCCACAGTCAGTGATGGTCTGGGGTGCCATGTCAGCTGCTGGTGTTGGTCCACTGTGTTTTATCAAGGGCAGGGTCAATGCAGCTAGCTATCAGGAGATTTTGGAGCACTTCATGCTTCCATCTGCTGAAAAGCTTTATGGAGATGAAGATTTCATTTTTCAGCACGACCTGGCACCTGCTCACAGTGCCAAAACCACTGGTAAATGGTTTACTGACCATGGTATTACTGTGCTCAATTGGCCTGCCAACTCTCCTGACCTGAACCCCATAGAGAATCTGTGGGATATTGGGAAGAGAAAGTTGAGAGACGCAAGACCCAACACTCTGGATGAGCTTAAGGCCGCTATCGAAGCATCCTGGGCCTCCATAACACCTCAGCAGTGCCACAGGCTGGTTGCCTCCATGCCACGCCGCATTGAAGCAGTCATTTCTGCAAAAGGATTCCCGACCAAGTATTGAGTGCATAACTGAACATAATTATTTGAAGGTTGACTTTTTTGTATTTAAAACACTTTTCTTTTATTGGTCTGATGAAATATGCTAATTTTTTGAGATAGGATTTTTGGGTTTTCATGAGCTGTATGCCAAAATCATCAATATTAAAACAAGAAAAGGCTTGAACTACTTCAGTTGTGTGTAATGAATCTAAAATATATGAAAGTCTAATGTTTATCAGTACATTACATAAAATAATGAACTTTATCACAATATGCTAATTTTTTGAGAAGGACCTGTATGATCCCAGTTGTAAAACATGTTTATGAGGACCAGGGTATGTAAAGGGATGGGGGGAGGGGGGAGGATGAGAAGAGATCAAGCATATAAGTGGTAGAGAGACAAAATAAAACAAATTAAAAGAGAAGTATGGGTTTTTATTTTTTTTGCTATTCATATTTACCTCGGTGGATGCAGCATCAGACCGATGCTGCATCTGTCCCCCGCCATCTCTGCACTGAGAACCAAGCCACCGACCGCCGATGGCTCGGTTCTCATTCCTCCCCAAGCAGCTCTGCTCTACTTCTCCATGCTCATTGGAGCACTGAGCAGCTGTCTCAGTGGCTCACTGAGACTGCCATCAATCAAGCTGACGTCACCGCTGAAAACAGGTCACAGGAGTGCAAAACGAATTGCACTCCTGTGACCCAGGATGAGAAGCCCAGTCTAAAAAGCTCAGGCTGGACTTCTCCTTTAAATAACAGAACAAAACAAAAACACACAACAGCCAGAACTATCACTGAGAAGTTGAGTGATAATTCAAAAAATATTCCAGGGAACCAGGTTGGTCACTATAAGGGTGTATGGGGCCTTGAGGCCGATGGCTATGGGGGCTGTGATACACTGGATGTTTCCAAGTGGCCCAAATCCCATGAAACTTTTCATATTGGTCCCTACATGTTGCCATCCACACCTCTGCAGCCATTATGTTATTTACCAAGCGGATCCAATCAGCTCACCCAGGAACATGGGCTGTTTTCCAGTGAGTAGGAATCAAGCCCATGGCTGCATTCAGGAGATGAGGTAGGACCGACTTGCGGTAATGGCTGAGAAGAATAGATGGCACATGGAGCAAGAACTCCAAGGGAGATTCAGGCATCTCAATATCCAACATAACTTTGATCTGAGCCCTGATATCCTGCCAGTTCGGCCGGAGCCTTGGGCACTCCCACCAAAGATGTAGGTAAGTTCCCTTCAGCCCACAGTCCCTCAAGCAGGCATCAGAGACTGTTAAAAAAATCCTAGCCAGGTTAGCAGGTACTCTATACCAACGGGTCAATAGTTGAAGCAATTTTCCTGCATCTTTGTGTCTACAGAACTCGCATGGGTAAGGCGATACAGGTGGTCCAACTGACTCTCTGTGGACGTATGCTGCAAGTCTCTCTTCCACTCCCGTATGCAGATTGGCTTAACCCTAGACTCTGCTGAATGCAGCATCTCATACAAGACTGAGATTGAGTGTGGGATGACATACATAGCTTCTCAAATGAAGTGAGGGAGGATGGGGGTCTGATACCCTGAGGCAAGCTGAGGACAAAATGACACAGCTGCCTGTAGCGCCAATCATCCAGCAGGAAGCGACCAAATTGGTCATGGAGCCAGTCCAGGGATACCAGACGCTGTTCTTGTATGAATCTACCACAACTCACCTCTCCGCCCCTTGCCCATGTACGAAAATAGGAGAGATGTTCCCCAGGAATGAACCAGGGGAAGCCTCCTAAAGGAGCAAGGGAGAGACAGGAGGAGACAATAGCCCCTGTGCATTGAGAGCGTCCCATACTTTCAGAGCATGGGTAGTGACAGGGGAAACACAGAGTCTGAAAGACTCCGATGTTCTCTGGAGAGCCAAGGGTAGTAAGATAGGTTGCGTCCAGCCAGAAATTTCTCTAAGGGGACCCATAATTTAGTGTGCTGAGGATGCACCGTGTCCACGACCAGCACTGTTGGCTGTAGACACAGCGCCTGCTTGCCCTCTTTTAGTGGCCTGTAAGCGTCTGCCTCTCCTTGGTGGCCTTCCAGACATGCGGTAAATTTTGATTAGCAAAACACTGCCTGAAGTTTATTAGAAAAAGTACACCAGGAATGGCCTGCAGTCAGATATAGGCTTGGCTAGACTGGATGCAGTGGATATATATATATATATACAGTTGCAAAAAAAAGTATGTAAACCCTTTTGGAATGATATGGATTTCTGCACAAATTGGTCATAAATTGTGATCTGATCTTCATCTAAGTCACAACAATAGACAATCACAGTCTGCTTAAACTAATAACACACAAAGAATTAAATGTTACCATGTTTTTATTGAACACCCCATGTAAACATTCATAGTGCAGGTGGAAAACGTATGTGAACCCCTAGACTAATGAGATCCCCAAGAGATAATTGGAGTGAGGTGTCAGCCAACTGTAGTCCAATCAATGAGATGAGATTGGAGGTGTTGGTTACAGCTGCCCTGCCCTATAAAAAACACACACCAGTTCTGGGTTTGCTTTTCACAAAAAGCATTGCCTGATGTGAATGATGCCTTGCACAAAAGAGCTCTCAGAAGACCTACGATTAAGAATTGTTGACTCGCTTTCGAAGATACAGATCAATTTATAATTAATATGTTAAATATTTCTTTCAACTACAGTCTTGAATATATTAGTACAAGGATTTATTTACTTTCTATCTCATTTAAGTCCTTATAATTTTCATTAGGATATATTCTGTAGACCCTATTATTTGTTATTTTTCTATATTTGTAATAATTGGACAAATATCAACAGCATGTATTACATATGATCTGTATGTGACTAATATATATGTCCAATAAAATACTTTGACAAGGAAGAATTGTTGACTTGCATAAAGCTGGAAAGGGTTATAAAAGTATCTCCAAAAGCCTTGCTGTTCATCAGTCTACGGTAAGACAAATTGTCTATAAATGGAGAAAGTTCAGCACTGCTGCTACTCTCCCTAGGAGTGGGCGTCCTGTAAAGATGACTGCAAGAGCACAGCGCAGACTGCCCAATGAGGTGAAGAAGAATCCTAGAGTGTCAGCTAAAGACTTACAAAAGTCTCTGGCATATGCTAACATCCCTGTTAGCGAATCTACGATACGTAAAATACTAAACAAGAATGGATTTCATGGGAGGATACCACAGAGGAAGCCACTGCTGTCCAAAAAAAACATTGCTGCACGTTTACAGTTTGCACAAGAGCACCTGGATGTTCCATAGCAGTACTGGCAAAATATTCTGTGGACAGATGAAACCAAAGTTGAGTTATTTGGAAGAAACACACAACACTATGTGTGGAGAAAAAGAGGCAGAGCACACCAACATCAAAACCTCATCCCAACTGTGAAGTATGGTGGTGGGGGCATCATGGTTTGGGGCTGCTTTGCTGCGTCAGGGCCTGGACAGATTGCTATCATCAAAGGAAAAATTAATTCCCAAGTTTATCAAGACATTTTGCAGGAGAACTTAAGGCCATCTGTTCACCAGCTGTAGCTCAACAGAAGATGGGTGTTGCAACAGGACAACGACCCAAAGCATAGAAGTAAATCTACAACAGAATGGCTTAAACAGAAGAAAATATGCCTTCTGGAGTGGCCCAGTCAGAGTCCTGACCTCAACCCGATTGAGATGCTGTTTCATGACCTCAAGAAAGCGATTCACACCAGACATCCCAAGAATATTGCTGAACTGAAACAGTTCTGTAAAGAGGAATGGTCAAGAATTACTCCTGACCGTTGTGCACGTCTGATCTGCAACTACAGGAAACACTTGGTTGAAGTTATTGCTGCCAAAGGAGGTTCAAGCAGTTATTAAATCCAAGGGTTCACATACTTTTTCCACTTGCACTGTGAATGTTTACATGATGTGTTCAATAAAAACATGGTAACATTTAATTCTTTGTGTGTTATTAGTTTAAGCAGACTGTGATTGTCTATTGTTGTGACTTAGATGAAGATCAGATCACATTTTATGACCAATTTGTGCAGAAATCCATATCATTCCAAAAGGGTTCACATACTTTTTTTTGCAACTGTATTTAATGCACTGCAGCTCACTGAATCGCCTGCCTGAAGTATATTTGAAAAAGTACACCAGGAATGGCCTGCAGTCAGATATAGGCTTGGCTAGACTGGATGCAGTGGATATGTAGGAGACTATATATATATTTAATGCACTGCAGCTCACTGAATCACCTGCCTGCCTGAAGTTTATTAGAAAAAGTACACCAGGAATGGTCTGCAGACAGATATAGGCTTGGCTAGACTGGATGCAGTGGATATATATATGTAGGGATGAGCTTCGAGTTCGAGTCAAACCCATGTTCGACTCGAACATCGCCTGTTCGGCTGTTCACCGAATTTCGAACATTATGGGCCGTTTGCGCCAAATTCGTGTGGCGCGTCACGGCCCATAATTTACCGCAGCATTGCAGTGCATTGCTGGCTGATGATTGGCCAAGCATGCACTATGACCCACATGCTTTGGCCAATCACAGCGCGCAAAAAACGGAGCCATAATTGGCCAAAGCCAAGGTGGCTTTGGCCAATCATGTCTCAGGGGGTTTAGTACACGCCCCACACTATATAAGGCCGCCTCCGTGGCGGCCTTGTGTAGTGTGTTGCGGTGGTTAAAGAGAGCGGTTCAAGAGAGAGAGCGGGAGACAGTGTCATTCATTTTGAGTTAGATAGAGCAGGCAGGCGAGTCAGTTAGCTGCAGTTACAGTGTGTAGAGGATATATGCAGTATGCATCCTAGGTGTTGTATATATTTTTACACACTGTATTTAGTTTAGCTAGATCAGTTTCTGTTATTCTCTATACTGACAGGCAGGCAGGTGATTGTGCTAGCTGCAGTGTTTCACTTAGTGTACTGTGTCATTTGCACAGCGTGTACCTGAATACAATTGGTGGTGTTCTCATACCAATACCACAGGCAGGGAGCTGCATTAATTTAATTTAGTGTACTTCCCTTTGCACAGCGTTCACCTAAAGGTACCTAAAGGTACCTCAATACAATTCAGCGTTTTGAAGGCTCTGATGATGGTACCCAGCTAGAGGAAGGCAGTAATGTGAGCCCAGAGAGAGGGGGTGCCCAACAAGGACAGCAATCTGACAGTCATGTTCCCCCAGCTGCAGCATACTGCCAGATTTGCTCCAGTGATGAGGAGGGAGGGGATGATGAGGTCACTGACTCCATGTGGGTGCCTGATAGGAGAGAGGAGGAGGAGGCACCACATTTCCAACAAGGCAGGATGCCCTCCAGGGGCCAGCTTAAGGGCAGCCAACCAACTGCATCACACCGCAGTGTTCCGCATGTTCATGCCTCTGCGCGTTATTCCAAAAGTTCTTTGGTGTGGGCCTTTTTTCAGACGTGTGCAGCAGATCGCACCATTGCTATTTGCAACATATGTCTGAAGCGTATCTCGCGTGGCCAAAACATGAGCCGCTTGGGCACCACATGCTTGACCAGACATATGTCGACCTGCCATGCTGTCCGTTGGCAAGAATACAAAAAAGACCCACACCAAAGAAAAAAGCGGACCTCTCCTTGCTCCTCATCAGCTGGGATCTCCAACCCCACTATACCTTCAGTCCTCTCTGAAACCTGCACTGAGAGGAATGAAGGTGTAGAATTAGGTGTGTCACAGCCAAGTACTTGCAGGCAATCTGCTATCGGTACACCGACGTCAGATTGTACCAGGCAAATTTCCCTGCCCCAGCTGCTGCACCGCAGAAAGAAGTTCGCTCCCAGCCATCCACATGCCCAGCGGTTGAATGCTAGCTTGGCTAAATTGCAAGCACTTTAACTGCTGCCTTTTCAGTTGGTAGACTCTGCCCCCTTCCGTGAGTTTGTGGAATGTGCGGTTCCTCAGTGGCAGGTTCCCAAACGCCACTTTTTCTCAAGGAAGGCGATTCCGGCTCTCTACCGGCATGTGGAAGGCAATGTCTTGGCCTCGCTGGACAGGGCGGTCAGCGGTAAGGTGCATATTACCGCTAGACATGTGCAAAAGGAAAAAAATTGTTTTGTTTCGTTTTAATTCGTTAATTCATTTCGTTTAGTAAAGCCCTGTACACACGATAGGTTTTACCGATGAAAACAGTCCGATGGACTTTTTTCATCGGACAAACCGATCGTGTATGGGCCCCATCGGTCTTTTTTCCATCAGTGTTTAAAAATAGAACATGTTTTAAATTTATCCGATGGTTAAAAAATCGATAGCAAATTACTATTGTCTGTGGGGAACTCCATCGGATAAAAAACCCACGCATGCTCAGAATCAAGTCGACGCATGCTCAGAAGCATTGAACTTCATTTTTCTCGGCTCATCGGAGTGTTTTACGCCACCGCGTTTGGAACGGTCAGTTTTTTGACTGATGGTGTGTAGGCAAGACTGATGAAAGTCAGCTTCATCGGTTTTCCGATGGAAAAATCCATCGGTTTAAAAAACATAGGAAATCCGATCGTGTGTACAGGGCTTTAGATTTGTTAAATTTGTTTTCGGATTTCGTTTAGTTTTCGACCTAATTCGAAAAATCGGTCGCATTCGAAAATATTTCAACCGAATTCGAAAATATTTCTACCGGATTCAAAATTATTTCAACATGATTCGAAATTATTTCAACCGGATTCGAAAATATTTCAACCGAATTTGAAAAAATTTCAACCGGATTCGATAATATTTCAATCGGATTTTTTGCAGATTACTATTTATTTCCATCAGATCTCCTGCAGTAAATTAACATCTATTTCATATATTTTTTTTGCAGGTCTCATCCGAAACAAATAGTAATCTGCAAAAAAAAAAAAATGAAATAGATAGTATCTATATTCTATTCTGTTGTTCTATTGTTTTTCTAGTCTATTTTCTATTTCTATTCTAATCTTTTCTAATTGGAATTCGAAAAATCGGTCGCATTCGAAAATATTTCAACCAAATTCGAAAAGATTTCTACCGGATTCGATAATATTTCATTCGCATTCGTTAATATTTCAACCAAATTCGATAATATTTCAACCGGATTCGAAATTATTCCAACCGAATAGAAAAGATTATAATAAACCATGTTCCGACATTCGAATTTCATATAGAATGAATTCAAATTCCAATCAGAAAGGATTAGAATAGAAATAGAAAATAGACTAGAAATAGACTAGACTAGGGAAATGGCTGCTAATGGTTTGCAGGAGACCTGCAAAAAAAAATGAAATAGATGCTTATAGTCTGCAGATCTGATGAGAAAATGAAATAGATACTAATAGTCTGCAGGAGATCTGCAAAAAATTATATAAATGCTAATAGTCTGCAGGAGATCAGATGGAAATAAATAGTAATCTGCACAAAAAAAATTAAATAGATGCTAATAGTCTGCAGGAGATCTGCTGAAATAAAGGAAATGGCTGCTCTAATGCAAAAAAAGAAAAGAAAAAAGAAATAGATGCTAATAGTCTGCAGGAGACCTGCAAAAAAATGAAATAGATGTTAATATACTGCAGGAGATCTGATGGAAATAAATAGCATCTATTTCATTTATTATTATTTTTTTGCCGATTACTATTTATTTCCATCCGATCTCCTGCAGACTATTATCAGTTATATAATTTTTTTGCAGATCTCCTGCAGACTATTAGTATCTATTTCATTTTCTCATCAGATCTGCAGACTATAAGCATATATTTCATTTTTTTTTTTTTGCAGGTCTCCTGCAAACAATTAGCAGCCATTTCCCTAGTCTAGTCTATTTCTAGTCTATTTTCTATTTCTATTCTAATCATGGTCTTTTCTATTCGGTTGGAATAATTTAGAATCCGGTTGAAATATTATCGAATTTGGTTGAAATATTAATGAATGCGGATGAAATATTATCGAATCCGGTAGAAATATTTTCGAATTTGGTTAAAATATTTTCGAATGTGACCAATTTTTCGAATTCCAATTATAAAAGATTAGAATAGAAATAGAAAATAGACTAGAAAAAATAGAACAGAACAGAATAAAATATAATATATATATTGTATTTTATTCTCTTCTGTTCTATTGTTTTTCTATTCGATTCTTTCCAATATTTTCAATTCTATTCTAATTGTTTTCAAATTTGATCCGACTAGAATTTTTTTCTAATTCGATTCGAATTTCGTCCGTGGTTTTTCGATTCGAAGCGTTATTTCGGATTCGGTTGAATTCGTTAGTATTGTAATTCGTTAATTCGGATGCATCCGAACGTCAGAATAATGAAAATTCGTCCGAATTTCGATTCGTTACGAAACAAAATGCACATGCCTAATTACCGCTGACTCATGGTACAGCAGGCATGGACAGGGACGTTACTTATCTTTCACGGCGCATTGGGTGACTCTGCTGGCAGCTGGGAAGGATGCAGGACAAGGTGCAGTAGTGTTGGAGGTTGTTCCGCCACTACGCCTCCAAAATGCTACTACTGGTGATTCTGACACGCCTCTCTCCTCCACCCCCTCCTCCTCTTCTTCCTCCATGGCCTCTTCCTGTGCTTTGTCCTTGGAACCAGCGGTGCTCCGTAGGCGTTCAAGGGGCTACGCAAATACGCAGGCAAAAAGATGCCATGCGGTGCTTGAGCTGGTGTCCTTGGGGGACAGGAGCCACACTGGGGCAGAGATTCTGTCAGCTCTGCAGGGGCAGGCTCAGAGGTGGTCGACGCCATGTCAGCTTAAGCCAGGAATGGTGGTTTCCGACAATGGCACCAACCTCCTCTCCGCCCTCCGACAGGGACAACTGACCCATGTGCCCTGTTTGGCTTACGTCCTTAACTTGGTGGTGCAGCGGTTCTTGGGCAGGTACCCGGGCTTACAGGAAACTCTGTGGGCATTTCCGCCAATCATATAATGCCAGTGCTCGACTGGCTGACCTGCAAAAGGAATACAACCTGCCCAAAAACCGCCTAATCTGTGACATGCCCACCAGGTGGAACTCTACGTTGGCCATGCTGCAGCGGCTGCACATGCAGCAGAGGGCCATCAATGAGTATCTGTTGCAATATGGCACCAGGACAGGGTCAGGGGAGCTTGGATTTTTTTTCCCCACGCCAGTGGGCCATGATCAGGGATGCATGCACTGTCCTGGCACCATTTGAGGAGGCCACGAGGATGGTGAGCAGTGACAGTACATGCATCAGTGACACTGTCCCTCTTGTCCACCTGTTGGAGCACACGCTGCGTGGAATAATGGACAGGGCACTTGAGGCAGAACAGAGGGAGGAAGAGGAGGACTTCTTTACCTCTTAAGGCCCCCTTTATCCAGACAGTGTTTCTTCTGGCCCGCCTATCACACAGGAAGAGGACGTGGAGGAGGAGGATTGTGTCAGCATGGAGGTGGAGCCTAGCACTCAGCATCAGCAGCAGTCTTCAAGGGATCAATTACAGTCCCAAGACACCCATAGACTTGTATGTGGCTGGGAGGAGGTGGCTGCGGATCATGTCGTCCTGAGTGACCCAGAGGACTCTGGACCGAATGCCTCAGCAAACCTACGCTGCATGGCCTCCCTGATCCTGCAAAGCCTGCGGAAGGATCCTTGTATTCATGCTATCAAGGAGAAGGATCATTACTTGCCATCGCAGAGGGAGCAGAGGATGAAGCATCTTCGGGAGGCCTTGCTGAAAGGTCTGTGCAACGCATTCCCAGAGACTGGGAGGTTACAAATTCCTGGTCCTGGACAACGTCTTGCTGAGGCTTCGGTCAGTCAAAGAAGGAGCGGTGGAGAAGGTGGCCGTCAGACCAACCATCGCCAGCGTCTGGTTTACATGGTGCAGGAATACCTAGGGGCAAGATCAGACTCCCACCGAAAATCCTCTGGGTTACTGGGTCTTGAGGATGGATCACTGGCCAGAGCTTGCACAGTATGCAATTGAGCTACTGGACTGTCCTGCATCCAGCGTTCTTTCGGAACGCAGATTCAGTGCTGCTGGAGGCTTTGTAACCGATCACAGGGTGTGCCTGTCCACCGACTCGGTCGATCGACTGACCTTCATAAAAATGAATCAGTCTTGGATCACCACCAGCTACCAAGCACCTGATGTTGATGAAACAGAATAATTTTCTTTGAAATGTCAGATCCCTTCAAGACTGCCTATGCTGATGCAGAGTGACTATCCTGTTATGCTGAGTGACTATCCTCTTCCTCCTGAATGATCATGCTGATAGCATGTAAGAAAATTTTTGTTTCAAGGCCCAATTTTTCAGCCCCTGTTTAACAGAGGCGTGTAATTAAAAATGTTGATGCAATACTTTGCAGCAGGGCTCATTCCTGCGCTCCAACTAGAGTATCTGTGAGGGGTTGCAGTGTTGTGGCACCAGTGCCTAAGGCCCAATTTTTCTGCCCCTGTTTAACAGGGGCGTGTAATTACAATTTTTGATGCAATACTTTGCAGCAGGGCTCATTCCTGCGCTCCAACTAGAGTATCTGAAAGGGGTTGCAGTGTTATGGCACCAGTGCCTAAGGCACAATTTTTATGCCCCTGTTCAACAGGAGCATGTAATTACAATTCTTGATCTAATATTTCACAGCTGGGCCCATTCCTGCACCCATCAAGAATAACTGTGAGGACTTAGTGTTGTGGCACCAGCACCACCACCAAAGGCCCAATTTTTCCTACCGCTGTTCAACAATGGCATGTAATTACAATTCTTGATATAATAGTTCACAGAAGGGCATTGGGACAGAAAGTGAGGTGAAATGTTCTGAACAGGTGCACAAACAGCAAAACAAATGTTACAGGGGTGATAACCCTTAGCCTATGTTTTCCAAAAAGCTTAAAAATAGTTTTTTTGGGCTGGAGCTACACTTAAAAATTGTACCTGTTCCAAATTACAAACAGATTCCACTTAAGAACAAACCTACAGTCCCTATCTTGTTTGCACCGCCTGTATACTGCTGTTCAGAGTATATAAGGGCCTTTTTTTTAATTTGGGTGTGGGGTTCCCCTTAATATCCATCCATACAAGACCCAAAAGGGCTGGTAGTGGGCTGGGGGAGGGTACCCATGCCATTTTTCTCAATGATTTTCATCCATATTGCCAGGACCAGACATTAAATTAAAGCCGCAAGCAGTTTTAAATTACTTTTTTTCCTTTAGAAATTTCATTTTGTGCAGGGACAGTTCTAAACATGGGAAACACGTGCCACTTCACAGGCATACTATAGACACCCCCCAGGTACGATATTTAAGGGAATATTTCACCTTTTTTTTTCACTTTAAGCATCATTAAAATCACTGCTCCCGAAAAAACTGACGTTTTTAAAACTTTTTGTTGCATTGATACATGTCCCCTGGGGAAGGACCCGGGTCCCCAAACCCTTTTTAGGACAATAACTTACATATTAGCCTTCATAATTGGCACTTTTGATTTCGAACGTTCGAGTCCCATAGACTTTAATAGGGTTCTAACGTTTACGCAAACTTTCGGTCCGTTCGCAGGTTCTGGTGCAAACCGAATGGAGGGGCTCATCCCTATATATATGTAGGAGACTGTATATATATTTAATGCACTGCAGCTCACTAAATCACCTGCCTGCCTGAAGTATATTTGAAAAAGTACACCAGGAATGGCCTGCAGACAGATATAGGCTTGGCTAGACTGGATGCAATGGATATACATATGTAGGAGACTGTATATATATTTAATGCACTGCAGCTCACAGAATAACCTGCCTGCTTGCTCAATCCAAATGACACTCTCTCTTGGTCCACGCCAGCAGCACACTACACAGGGCCGACATGCAGACGGCCTTATATAGTGTGGGGCGTGGACTTAGTCCCCCTGAGCCATAATTGGCCAAAGACACCCTGCCTTTGGCCAATTATGGCTCTCTTTGCAGACGGCGCTGGGATTGGCCAAAGCATGTGGGTCATAGTGCATGCTTTGGCCAACCATCATCCAGCAATGCACTGCGATCTCGCAGTGCATTATGGGGCATGACGCAGCGCTCAAATTTGGCACGAATGCCCCATAATGTTCATAGTTTGAGGAATGGACGAACCGCCAATATTCAAGTCGAACTCATGTTCGACCCGAACATAAAGCTCATCCCTACTGTGCAGTGATAAGGCGTATGTATCACACAGGGCACAGACAAAAAATCAGCACAAGGCACAGTGCTTACATATCCCCTCCCAAAGAAACCATCTATTGCTCATCTCTGCAAACCTCTTTGCTTGGTTCTAGGAGTTTTCTCTCTATTGGTGGGTCCCCTCACCTGGGGAGTCCATGTTGTGCAGGCAGTGAGTAGATGATGTGCTGTAACCTCTAGCAACCAAAAAGTATGTAGTAATGATGCACAACAACCTCTAGCAACCAATCAGTGAGCAGTAATAGTGTGCAGTAACTTCTAGTAACCAATCAGTGAGTGGTAAAGATGTGCAGTAACCCCTAGGAACCAATCAGTGAGCCTGGAGCAGTCCGTTATGTTTACATTATTAAAGTTTTTTTTAGATAGATCTATGTGTGTGTTTGTCTGTTGGAGAGTGAAATTGCAAGGGGGGCCCAGGGTCTAATCAATATTAAAGACGGCCCTCAACCTAAACCTGCTTTACCACTTCAGCCCCGGAAGGATTAACCCCCTTAATGACCAGGCGCTGTTTTACCTGACAATTGCGTGGGCCTGCGACATTGTACCCAAACAAAATTGATGTCCTTTTTCCCCCCACAAATAGAGCATTCTTTTGGTGGTCTTTGATTACCTCTGCGGTTTTTATTTTTTGCGCTATAAACAAAAAAGCCTGACAATTTTGGAAAAAAAATTAAATATTTTTTTTTCTTTCTGCTATAATATATATCCCCAAAAAAATATTTAAAAAAAAATTTGATTTATCAGTTTAGGCCAATATGTATTGTGCTACATATTTTTGGTAAAAAAAATCCCAATAAACGTATATTGATTGGTTTGCACAAAATAGGGGAAACATTCAGGGGCTTTTTATTTTATTTTTTATTGTTTTTACTGGTAATGGCGGTAATCAGCCATTCTTAGTGGGACTGTGACATTGCGGCGGACAAATCTGACCCTAAGTGACACTTTTTGGTGACCAATCACACCAATACAGTGATCAGTGCTATAAAAATGCACTGATCACTGTATAAATGGCACTGGCGGGGAAGGGGTTAACACTAGGGGTGATCAAAGGGTTAAATGTTCCCTAGGGAGGTGCTTTCTAACTGTCAGGGTACGGACTGACTGGGAGTAGAAAGAGATCACTGTTCCTGATAACTAGGAACAGACAATCTCTCTCTATCCTTCCCTGTCACATGGGTGATCCACCTTGTTTACATAGGCAGATCCACGTTCTGCCTCTCTTTACAGTGATTGCGGGTGGCCAGCAGACATAGAGTCCGCCGGACCCGTGTTTGACCTCCCGCTGCATGCGCGCGCCCGCGTTACCATATGCACAGATCAACGTACAGGTACGTCGGTTTGCGAAGCCGAGCCGCCTTGCCGCAGTATATATGTGGAAGGTGGTCTGCAAGTGGTTAAACTTCTCGACAACTTTATCCCTGACCTGTCTGGTGTGTTCTTTGGCCTTCATGATGTTGTTTGAAGCCCTCTGAGGGCTTCACAGAACAGCTGTATTTACACTGAGATTAAATTACACACGTGGACTCTATTTACTAATTAGGTGATTTCTGAAGGCAATTTTAGGCTAGGTTTTAGTTGGGGGTATGAGAGTAAAGGGGGCTGAATACAAATTCACGCCACACTTTTCAAATATTTATTTGTAAAAAAAAATGAAAACCATTTATCATTTTCTTTCCGCTTCACAATTCTGTGCCACTTTGTGTTGGTCTATCACATATAATCCCAATAAAATACATTTACGTTTTTGGTTGTAACCTGACAAAATGTAGAAAATATCATACATTTATAGTTGCCTGTGTGTAATGTAAATGAACCTTTCGGGGGAGGGAGGCTGTAGCTTGCTTATATACCTGATATGGGTGCCTGTCAACCATATGGCACTTATTTTTGCAAATTAAAATAAATTAAGCAGTTTTTGTTGTTTTAATATTTTCTACTGTTTTTATTAAAGTTTTTTTTTTTTTTTGGGGTGGGGTGCAAGTAGCTGGTCTTGCCTAGGGCACAAAATAGTCTAGCACCGGCCCTGGGTGGGTAGTAAGTGCAGGAAAGGAGTGTGCAGAGTGTATGGCAGTGGGTAGTATGTACAGGAGAGGAGTATGGGGGGGAACCGCGGTAGGTAGTATGTGCAGGAGAGGAGTGCGGAGTGTATGGCAGTGGGTAGTATGTGCAGGAGAGGAGTGCAGATTATATGGTGGTGGGTAGCATGTGCAGGTGAGGAGTGTGGAGTGTTAAAAAAAATAATCCACAGTGCTTCTTTAGTTGGGGTGGGGGGGTTGGTGCAGTGGACGGTGTCGGTAGGGCAGTGGACTGTGTCGTTTTTTTTTTTTCTCAATGTTTTTTTTTTTTGTGGGGGGGTTGGGGGGCTGGGCAGTGTAAGTTGTTTTTTTTTCCCTTTTTTTTATGCAGTCTTTATTTTGATTTTCACAAACATTGAGCTTACAAAGAACAGAGAACCCAAACTGGCACGAAGGCACAGGTTGCAGACTTGAATTTTGGCAATCAAAGCGTACACATTGAAATATAATCATATACCCACATTGAACCAGTCAATAGCTATGATCCCAGTTGTAAAACATGTTTATGAGGACCAGGATGGGCCAGGGTATGTAAAGGGGTGTGGGGGGGAGGGGGGAGGATGAGAAGAGATCAAGCATAAAAGTGGTAGAGAGACAAAATAAAACAAATTAAAAGAGAAGTATGGGTTTTTATTTTTTGTGCTATTAATACTTACCTCGGTGGATGCAGCATCAGACCGATGCTGCATCTGTCCCCCGCCATCTCTGCACTGAGAACCAAGCCACCGAACACTGATGATGGCTCGGTTCTCACTCCTCCCTGAGCAGCTCTGCTCTACTTCTCAACACTCATTGGAACGCTGAGCAGTGGAGGGGCGGGGAGCGGCTGTCTCAGCGTCTCAGTGGCTCGCTGAGACTGCCATCAATCAAGGCAGCTGGTGGATCCAGACTGATGGCAGTGATGTCAGCGGAGAGCTGACGTCACCGCTGAAAACGGGTCACAGGAGTGCAAAACGAATTGCACTCCTGTGACCCAGAGGAGAAGCCCAGTCTAAAAAGCTCAGGCTGGACGTCTCCTTTAAATAACAGAACAAAACAAAAACACACAACAGCCAGCACTATCACTGAGAAGTTGAGTGATAATTCAAAAAATATTCCAGGGTACCAGGCAGGTCACTGAGGGTGTATGGGGTCTTGAGGCCGATGGCTGTGGGGGCTGTGATACACTGGAAGGGTAATGTTTCCAAGTGGCCCAAATCCCATGAAACTTTTCATATTGGTCCCTACATGTTGCCTTCCACACCTCTGCAGCCATTATGTTATTTACCAAGTGGATCCAATCAGCTCGCCCAGGAACATGGGCTGTTTTCCAGTGAACAGGAATCAAGCGCCTGGCTGCATTAAGGAGGTGAGGTAGGACCGACTTGCGGTAATGGCTGAGAGGAATAGATGGCACATGGAGCAAGAACTCCAAGGGAGAGTCAGGCAACTCAATATCCAAGATGACTTTGATCTGAGCCCTGATATCCTGCCAGTTCGGCCGGAGCCTTGGGCACTCCTACCAAAGATGTAGGTAAGTTCCCTTCAGCCCACAGCCCCTCCAGCAGACATCAGAGACTGTTGAAAAAATCCTAGCCAGGTTAGCAGGTACTCTATACCAACGGGTCAATAGTTGAAGCAATTTTCCTGCATCTTTGTGTCAACTGAGTCTGTGTGGACGTATGCTGCAAGTCTCTCTTCCACTCCCGTATGCAGATTGGCTTACCCCTAGACTCTGCTGATTGCAGCAGCTCATACAAGACTGAGATTGAGTGTGGGATGGGGGCAGCTGACATACATAGCTTCTCAAATGAATTGAGGGAGGATGGGGTCTGTGTCAGGGCTGCGTTCAGCCCTTCGTTCTCTGTGCTGGTAGCTCAGCTGTCAGCTAATTGTCAGCTTCCATCTCTCCAGTTATCCACCTGTTGATGATCCGCTCGTCAGCTGCCTACTTAAGGACTTCCAGTTCATTTGCTCTTCGCCTTCGCCTGTGTTAACATCACTACAGACTTTCTCCTGCATTCCAGTTGAAGACCTGCTTGACTACGTTCCCTCTGGCTACAGATCCTGCTTGCTGGACTCTACCTTTATCCCTGGCTCTTGGACTTTGGCTTGGCTGACTACCCGCTCCGGTTACTGAACCCTGGCTTGTTTTACTACGCTTACTCTGTTTGCCTTTTTATTTTTACTATTAAACAAGTGTGATTTAACTGTACTTCTGTCTCAGTCTGATTCATGGTTCCTGACAGTCTGATACCCTGAGGCAAGCTGAGGACAAAATGACGCAGCTGCCTGTAGCACCAATCATCCAGCGGGAAGCGACCAAATTGGTCACGGAGCCAGTCCAGGGATACCAGACGCTGTTCTTGTATGAATCTACCACAACGCACCTCTCCACCCCTTGCCCATGTACGAAAATAGGAGAGATGTTCCCTAGGAATGAACATGGGGAAGCCTCATAAAGGAGCAAGGGGGAGACAGGAGGAGACAATAGCCCCTGTGCATTGAGAGTGTCCCATACTTTCAGAGCATGGGTAGTTACAGGGGAAACACAGAGTCCGAAAGACCCAGATGTTCTCTGAAGAGCCAAGGGGAGTAAGATAGGTTGCGTCCAGTCAGGAATTTCTCTAAGGGGACCCATAATTTAGTGTGTACACTATGGTACCAGTTAAATATCTGTTGCAAGGCAATTGCTTCATAATATCTATGGAGGGATGGAACCGCCAATCCCCCCGATCTCTTAGGGCGTTGCAGGGTGCTAAGGGCCACCCGGGGGCTCCGCCCTTGCCAGATACATTTTAGAAACAGGCTGTTGGGGGCCGAGAAGAAGGACCTGGGCACTGATATAGGCACCATCTTTAGGTAGAAAAGAATCCGTGGCAACACATTTATTTTTAAGATACTGACTTTCCATAAGAAAGTGCTACGGTTCCATTTTAGCAAGTCTGATCGAATCGTTAAAAGCAAGGGGACATAATTACTAGTGTATAGTTGAGAGAATTGGTCCGGAAAATGAATTCCTAGATATTTTAGGGAAAAGCGACACCAAGTGAAGGAAAAGGAGGCTTGTAACCGAGCACGCATTTCACAGGGGGAATGGCAAGGGGGAGAATCTTCGACTTGCTATTAGGGATGAGCAGAACACCCCCCGGTTCGGTTCGCACCAGAACCTGCGAACAGTCCGAAAGTTTGCGCGAACTTTAGAACCCTATTAAAATCAATGGACTCGAACGTTTGAAATCAAAAGTGCTAATTATAAAGGCTAATATGCAAGTTATTGTCCTAAAAAGGGTTTGGGGACCCGGGTCCTGCCCCAGGGGATATGTATCAATGCAAAAAAAGTTTAAAAAATTGACGTTTTTTCGGGAGCAGTGATTTTGCTTAAAGTGAAAAAAAAAAGTGAAATATTCATTTAAATATTGTACCTGGGGGGTGTCTAAAGTATGCTTGTGAAGTGGCACGTGTTTCCCGTGTTTAGAACTGTCCCTGCACAAAATGAAATTTCTAAAGGAAAAAAAGTAATTTAAAACTGCTTGCGGCTTTAATGTAATGTCTGGTCCCGGCAATATGGATGAAAATCATTGAGAAAAATGGCATGGGTACCCCCCCAGCCCACTACCAGCTCTTTTGGGTCTTGTATCGATGGATATTAAGGGGAACCCCGCACCCAAATTAAAAAAAGACCCTATATACTCTGAACAGCAGTATACAGGTGGTGCAAAAAAGACAGGGACTGTAGGTTTGTTCTTAAGTGGAATCTGTTTGTAATTTGGAAGAGGTACATTTTTTAAGTGTAGCTCCAGCCAAAAAATCTATTTTTAAGCTTTTTGGAAAACATAGGCTAAGGGTTATTACCCCTGTAACATTTGTTTTGCTGTCTGTGCACCTGTTCAGAACATTTCACCTCACTTTCCGTCCTAATGACAAATGTTTTTTGAAAATTTGGGTTTTTTATTGAAACAAGGATTGGTGATAAAGCATCAGTGGAGAGGAGACACCTTGTTCCCATATTACCTCTTACAGGAGAGAATTTCCCTTCCCAGGGGTAGATTTCCTCTCACTTCCTGTTCTCTCCTTCCGTTTGCAAGTAGGAGTCGTTTGTAAGTTGGATGTTTGAAAGTAGGGGCCTGCCGTATATACTCCCTTAGGGCCACAATTGCATGCCATTGTTGAACAGTGGTAGAAAAATTGGGCCTGTGGTGGTGCTGGTGCCACAACACTGTAAGTCCTCACAGTTTCTCTTGGTGGGCGCAGGAATGGGCCCTGCTGTGAATTATTAGATCAAGAATTGTAATTACATGCCCCTGTTGAACAGGGGCATAAAAATTGGGCCTTAGGCACTGGTGCCACAACACTGCAACCCTTCACAGATACTGTGTAAGAAAAGAAATGGCTGCCCATCCAGAAATTCCGATTGCCTTTTATTGTTCAAAGTGATAACACCAAAGACACCAACACAAGGTCACGTAAACGCGTTTCACACAAACATCTTGTGCTTAATCATTACCGTATGGGTTATGTTCCTGCTCATAGGAGAAGACTAGGCAGAATGTTAGATGTTTTAACATACATTCCATTACCAGAGCCGAACAGCCCCGCCCACAGGCCGGTCCCTCCGGACATAACCCTCCTACCTGCAGCCAGCAGCCTCAGTTTGTATCAAAGCAGTACAAACTCAAAGAAAGGAGGGGTGGGTGCTGTGTCAGTCCATGGACGTCAGAGAAAAGGATTTTACGGTGAGTACAAAAAAATTCCTATTTTCTCTTACTGTCCATGGACTGACACAGCATCTTCAATCTTGTCAATGGGACGTCCCAAAGCAGTGTCAAAGAACGAGGGGTGGGAACAGTATCAAGGAAAAAAAAAACTTCACCCCAAACAAGCAGAGCTCCTCAACGGAGGAGGTGCAAAATTAAACAGCCGCCTGCAAAACTTGCGGCCGAAGGAAGCATCAGAAGATGCACCCACATCAACCTTATAAAACTTAGAAAAAGTATGTGCGGACGACCAGATCACCACCCTGCACACTTGTGAAACAGACGCTTGATGTCGGAAAGCCCAGGAAGCACCAATTGCCCTGGTTGAATGCGCCGTAACCGGAAAGGGAGGCACCCGCCCCTTAAGGGCATAGGCCTGTATGACAGTCTGCCTGATCCACCGAGAAATGGTGGCAGACGAAACCGCTAGGCCCCTGTACAGATACTGTAATGAACCCTGCTGCAAAGTATTGCATCAAAAATTGTAATTACATGCCCCTGTTAAACAGGGGCAGAAAAATTGGGCCTTAGGCTGGTGCCACAACACTGCAACCCCTCACAGATACTCTATTCTGACTCCGATTGTTGTGAAGTGACTTATTCCTTGTGAGACCTCTATGCCTGGCCTGTATAAGCAGATATTATCACTGAGTACAATCCTTATCAGATAGCTTGAACTCACCAATACCGATTCTATTCACAGAAGTGCTTTAATCCAGAACATCAGAATACATCTGATGACAGGTTACAGCAGATGAACAGGTTGTAGTATTGTGCGTTCAAAAGATGATACTTGTCTGAAGCTTACTATGCGGAATACATGTGCTACATGTTACATGTGGCCTGAAGCAGTCTCCATTAGACAAGAAGTAGAAAAACTCAGGAAGAAGGGTGGAGCATACACAGAAAGGAAGTGTGTCATAGATCAGACAAAAGAATTACAGAGAATATGTGCATTACCACAAAAGGTCACAAGATGGCAGCATGTCAACTAAAACATAACCCCAATAGAAAATGGTTGGAGAAACAATATATAAATATAACAAATCTATGCCCATTGGGTGGCACACTCCCCGTCTGACATTGTAAATGTCACTATATACATCAGAACGGTAGTGAAGCAGCTGCAAATAACAAACAGTGTAATTTGCCTTGATGTCTTGAAGACCTGAAAGACAAAAAAGAAAACATGCATATATATGCAACAATGATAACTGCAGTAAGGCATCAAGAAGTGTCACTTAAAGTTCAAGGCACTTTCTTCTTGAAGTCACAGGTAGGATCCAGCAGCATAAGCAAACAAGTTCATTCTCCAAAGAGCAAGAGCAGAATAAGTTCCGTGATAGGTCTGATGAAATTCTTTACAGTCCCTTGTTTTGAAACCTTCACCTCCACCTTGCGTACCTTACCATCATCACTAGGAACGCTCTTTACAATAAGTCCCATGGGCCATTCAATTCTTTCAGCTTGCTGGTCCTTAAGCAGAACGAGATCTCTAACTTGTATGTTAGGGTTCAGGCGTTGCCATTTCCTGCGTCCTTGCAGAGTAGAAAGATACTCCATCTTCCAACGATTCCAGAAGCAGTTGGCGAGGTGTTGTACTCGCTTCCACTGGTCATAGCACAGATTTCCTGCTTTAAAGTTTCCAGGTGGAACAGGAACAGACCCAAGCTTCTGGGTAAGAAGAGTAGCTGGGGTAAGAATAGTTGGGGACTCAGGATCTTTGGACACTGGAACAAGTGGTCTTGAATTGATTATGTAAAAAATAAACAAAGTATGCGCTACTGAGTGAACAAATAAATGAATGGCTGCTAGCATCAGCAAATAGACAAATCGCAAAGTAGATAATAAAATGAAAAATGCAGCGCCTATATAATGTATAGAACCCAGAGATATATATATAAATCTGGGTGTGTGTGAATTCCAAATACCACAAATAAAGGGAGTAACCCTAAAAAGTTATAATATACAGCAACAAATAAAAAGTGCAATTTCATATATAACGTCCTGTGAGGTGATATAACTGACAATAAAGTCCAGTATGATGCACAATAAGTGAAAAAAAAAAAAAAAACAATCAATCAAAATTCGGTGTATCCATGGCGACTTCAAGTTCATATAAATATATACATTTATATAGCAGCAACACCCAGGAACGTGATTCCAACACCAGGAGTGGGGGAAGAAAATGGGTACTCTTACCCCTATGTGTGGACACACACACACCAGCGGTGGTGGGTCAGACAAGCAAAAGGTGCGGATAAAAAATCCTCTGGAACCGTCCTCACAGTGCGATAGGTGCAGGAACACCGGATCTCCAGCTGGATATCTCCACGGTTGTAATACGAAGCGTCAAGGATATCAGTGCATCAGAAGTGGTGATAATAACCATAAAACAAAAAAAGGGAAGCTCCACATAGTGCAGGATCAGAAGGTAATTAAAAAGACTTTGTTTATTCAAACAAAAAAGTCACAGAACACACATCGGTGTTTAAAGAGCAAAGTTTTAGAAAATGAAACAGACTTCCATGCAGAGGCTTGTACAAGCAATATCAGATTAAAAAAAAGCGTAGCTGTAGGCAGGTCCATGTACCCGACATGTTTCGCATAATAATGCATCAACTGGGGCCCAGTTGATGCATTATTATGCGAAACATGTCGGGTACATGGACCTGCCTACAGCTACGCTTTTTTTAATATGATATTGCTTGTACAAGCCTCTGCATGGAAGCCTGTTTCATTTTCTAAAACTTTGCTCTTTAAACACCGATGTGTGTTCTGTGACTTTTTTGTTTGAATAAACAAAGTCTTTTTAATTACCTTCTGATCCTGCACTATGTGGAGCTTCCCTTTTTTTGTTTTATGGTTATTATCACCACTTCTGATGCACTGATATCCTTGACGCTTCGTATTACAACCGTGGAGATATCCAGCTGGAGATCCGGTGTTCCTGCACCTATCGCACTGTGAGGACGGTTCCAGAGGATTTTTTATCCGCACCTTTTGCTCGTCTGACCCACCACCGCTGGTGTGTGTGTCCACACATAGGGGTAAGAGTACCCATTTTCTTCCCCCACTCCTGGTGTTGGAATCACGTTCCTGGGTGTTGCTGCTATATAAATGTATATATTTATATGAACTTGAAGTCGCCATGGATACACCGAATTTTGATTGATTGTTTTTTTGTTTTTTTTTTCACTTATTGTGCATCATACTGGACTTTATTGTCAGTTATATCACCTCACAGGACGTTATATATGAAATTGCACTTTTTATTTGTTGCTGTATATTATAACTTTTTAGGGTTACTCCCTTTATTTGTGGTATTTTGAATTGATTATGGCAGATGCTTCTGCCAGGAAGGTGGTTAGAACCTCGTGGGTAAGACTTGTGGAGTTCAAGTCCATAAGCATAGAGTCCAATATTTTACGTGTGATGCCTATCATTCTCTCCCATGAGCCACCCACGTGGGAAGAATGAGGAGGATTGAAAATCCATGTAGAGCCTTTTTTAGCTAAAAGGTCTTGGATTGGCCTAGAGTTGAGCTGTAACTCTCGACAGGCTCCACACGAAATTAGTTCCACAGTCAGATCTTAGTGTCTTGACTGGTCCTCTGATGGCTAGGAACCGTCTTAGAGCGTTGATGAAACTTGAGGCATCCATAGATTCTATTACTTTCAATGTGTACTACACGCACACTCATGCAAGTGAACAGCACTACCCATCGTTTGCTATTTGCTTGGCCACCTCGAGTTCTGCGGGCTGTTACCATCCATGGCCCAAAGACGTCCAGACTAACATGAGTGAAAGGTGGGTCAGTACTTAACCTGTCAGCTGGCAAATCTGACATTTGTTGTTGCTGATGTTTCCCTCTCAGTTTGCGGCATTGAACACAGCTGTGCAGTGTAGCTGTGATCTGACTTTTTGCTCCTATAATCCAAAGGCCTGCAGCTCTTATGGCACCCTCTGTGAAGTGTCTACCTTGGTGCTTAACCTCTTCATGGTAGTGCCGTATGAGCAAAGAGGTGATGTGATGGCGAGCAGGTATAATGAGAGGATTCTGTTCTTGCTCACTCAACTCAGCCTTGTTTAAACATCCACCAACCCTTAGCATACCATCTTTGTCAACGAATAGATTCAGGTTGGCAATTGGACTGTTTTTTGCAATGTATGGATACATTTAATTTCTGAACCAAATACACTCAGTTGTACACTGCGTATTATGATAAGTTCACCTTCAGCAATGTCTTTTGCAGAAATAAGCTTTTGGCACACGTGCCAGCCTTGACAGTGAGCATCTGTGGGCTTTGTGTGAAAGCAATCTGCAATATGAACTAACCTTGCAATGGTGCGTACAAGCCTTCTCCACTTGGAGAAACGTTCAAAGCACTGACAGCCCAAGACGAGTCTTTGTTAAGTTCTGGTGACAAGGGTTTTAACTTCAGGACGAATCTCTGGATCCTTGTCAGGTTCTAGAAGACTGAAGACATTGGCTGTGGTTTATTCTGGATGATTCAGCAGGAATTCAGGACCTGTTAACCAAGAAGAATTTGCAAAGACACTTGCAGACATTGACCTGGTGGCATGATCTGCAGGGTTAATTTCAGATGGAACATAATGCCACTGTTCAGGTTTAGATGATTTCCTGATTCTCTCTACACGGTTGCTGACATAGACGTAGAAACGTTTAGTCTGGTTGTATATGTAGCCCAGAACAACTTTGCTGTCTGTGTAGAATTTGATGTCATCTATCTGAATGTCTAGCTCATGCAGTATGAAATCTGCTATTTCTACAGCTAGCACGGTCCCACAAAGTTCAAGCCTGGGAATCGTGTGTTCAGGCTTAGGTGCTAACTTAGCTTTCCCAAACAGAAACCCTATGTGGGCTTGATTAGAAGAATCTCATACCTTGAGGTAAGGGACAGCTGCTATGGCCTCAGTAGATGCATCTGAGAAGATGTGAAGCTCTTTTCCTTTGACTAGAAAGCAAGGGAGGCAGAAGTGTAGCAGCGTGGTATACAGATTCCCTCTAAGGCATGTAGAGATTGTTTCCAGGACTCCCTCTTTTAAAGCTGATCCATTGGTAGCGGAGCATCCCAATCTTTAATAGTCTTTGATAGCTGTCTAAGTAGGGATTTACCTTGTATGGTGATGGGAGCTACGAATCCCAATGGATCGTATAGACTGCTCACCACTGACAGAACACCACGTTTGGTGAATGGCTTGTCTGCAGAGCTGACTTGGAAGCCGAAGGTAATTTTAATAAGTCCCACCATCGGCCCAGACTTCTCTGTACGGGTGGTATGTCCATTCCCTGATTTAAGTCTTTAAACCCTGTGGCATGATCGCCAGGTTGTAAGGCTTTCATAACAGCAACACTATTTGAGGCAATCTTGTGTAGTCTGAGGTTGGCCTCAGAAAGCATACCTTGTGTTCTTTGGAGCAGGTCTATGGCTTCTTCATCTGTAGGTAAAGATTTAAGTCCATCGTCCACATAGAAGTCTCTCTCAATGAAGTGTCGAGCGTCCATACTCCTTTTCTCCAACAAGGGCAGTCCTTCGTAAATCGTATGTTGCAACAATGGATGAGGGACTATTTCCGAATACGTGTACCTTCATGCGGTATTCAATCATCTTATTGTCCATGTTGTTGTCATGGTGCCACAGAAACCTTAGGAAGTTCCTATGGTCTTCACGTACAATAAAGCAATGAAACATTTGTTCAATGTCAGCAGTTATGGCAACTGGCTCTCTTCTAAACCTCATAAGTACACCTTCAAGGTTGTTGGTTAGGTTCGGACCAGTGAGAAAAACATTGTTCAGAGATACGCCTTGATGCTTGGCACTGGTGTCGAATACTAACCTGATTTGCTTTGGCTTACGTGGATGATACACTCCGAAGAAAGGCAGGTACCAGCACTCATCAGATCTGATGAAACAGCGGATGCTGAGAAACGCATCATCCTATTGGTCCGTTCCCCGTACCACGTCACTTCCGGTCTGACGGCACGCTGCGCTCCACACTGAAGCACATCTCCATGGTCTTCCTTCCATCACTACAGGAACACACCACGCATGGCTACAGCGCCTTGATGCCCAGGACGTTCCCTGCTGACACTACAGACCTGCCTTCAGTCTCTCCTCCATCTGGGACCTACATCTCCCCACGGACTGCCATTGATGACACCGGACCTGCTTTATCTTCTACACTGATATGCCTTAATAACTTCATCACCCTGTGAGTAGCCATTTGGCTGATTTTATTATTTGTCATTAAATACTTCAATACTGCACTTAGTTTGGTGCACCTTCCTTTCCTCATAATGTTGGTAGGGGTATGCCCTCTCCCTTATTGATATGAGAGACCATGAACCCATCGGCCCTTCTGCCGAAGGTGTCTTCATGACCAGAACAGGTTCTGAGAGTATACGGTGATGCATGTCCCTCTATACCAAAGAGCTCAAAGAATTTAGGCTTAACCAGGGATCCGTTGCTCTGATCATCTATAATGGCATACTGTGTCGGTTTCATTGCACGTTTGGGTCTTACACTCTGTTCGGCAATATCTGCAGAATCTGCTCCCTGTTCGTCTGCGGATTCAGAGGCATGATGAATCTGCGTTGGGTCAGCCACAAATAGGAGTTCAGAGTCTCGTGTGGACATTTTTCAAGTTTTTGCAAAAAATGGTACTGTAACGGGACGGCCCGGGGAACCCAGAATCTCTTAGAACGTATGAGATACCCTTGCTTCAGCTTCCCCAATGCCTCTTATGTGTAAACCACCCTGTGTCTCACTTAGGGGCACAGGGTGAATAAGAACCCTTGTATGATCTGTGCTAATCAGATTCAATGCTGTATATATATTGTATATAGATTGGATGTATACTGTGTGTGGGGGTTGTGTAATCATTGCTGTGATGAGGTGGGGGGTGATTTACATTCTACAGATCCTTTCATTGTGAGATGTGTATTGAAAGTTCGTTATGTTTCTATTGTGTAAAGTCTTTTGATAATGGGAATTAAGTCTGTAATTATAGGTATGGTACACTGGCAGCCAGACAGTCTGCTGAATATAAAGGTCATGCATAGTCCTTTAAGAGGTAAAGGGATTAGCTGTTGTCTTCTAAGAGATGTGGATTGGGAGACAGAAAGGGCATGTGTCTGAGCCATTCACTGTAGTTAATTGGCTCATGTAAATTGGGTCTGGTCAGAGGTGTATGATGAGAGGAGGGTCAGAAGCTTCTCTATGTGGATATAAAAGTTGTAATGTTTTGCAATAATAAAGCAGTTCATTTTGGAAAGATACAGAGCGTTTTGTCTCGTTCTTTTGGAAGGATTAATTCCTATGGGAAGTGGTCGTCTGACTGTGGAGGATCGGCAGCAAATGAGTGTCCAGGAGAGGGAAGATCTGAACGACGTTAACCCCTTTCATATTTGGGGTGTCGTTACATTGGTTGACAGCGGTGGGATTTTCCCTCCAGTTCCTGGGACACTCCAAACCACCACAGTGAATGACCAGCTATGCAGCCTGCAGGAAAGCCACGCTGAAAGACCTACTTGAGAGCCGTGAAGGGACCAGTGGGACAAAGAACAAGGCCACCTTGATCAGGGAGCTAGCCGAGATGGACCAGAAGGATCGTGATGCAGGACCCCGGTCAGTTGAAGATTTGTTTCAGCAACGAGTTCGACAGCGCTTGGCATTATATGGTGCTAACCCATCAGACACCGCCATACAGAATGCCATTAAAGGCATCCAGCTGCAGGATGCGTGACAAAAGAGAGAACTAGAGCGACAAAAGAGAGAACTAGAGAGACAAGAGAGAGAACTAGAGCGACAACATGAGCGGAGAATGGCGGAAATACGGCAATCGGAGACCGCCTACAGACAGCTGCGAGAATCTGCTCAGCAGCAGGTTGGTGCTACCGTTGCCTGGGACTATCAGGAAATACCAGTTGACAACTATGAAATCCTGGCTGAAGAATCTGCAGTGGAAAATCTGAAAATTGCCATCCCAAAAGCCGAAGTGGATGATATGGAGTTCCAGGGAGCTAGGGCAGTTGGCTCATCTCCCCAGCCACAGATTACAGAAGGTATGGACTTAAGGGACTGTTCAGAGGATGTTAGGGATTATGCATCGCCTGCTCAAGTACTGGCAGTAGGACAGAGCACTACAGACCCCTGCTCTACACCCGTGGCAGTTTTGGAGACCCGAGGTGAGAAGGTGATGCTTGCTCTTTCCCAGTGGATTTCAGAGATGCAGGGAGGAAAAGCAGCCCTTTCCCCCCCCCCAACAGTTAGCCAGAGCAGATGGTATGGAGCCCCCAGCAGAAGTGCTGGCAACAGGGCAGAGTGCTACCAACCTCTGCCCAGCACCGGAAACAACTGTGGAGTTTCAGGGAGCGGGGGCAGTTGGCCCCTCTATCCAGCAACAAGCTGAGGTGGTAAAGCTTTTACCCCCAGCTGAATCACTGGCAGCAGGGCAGAATGCTACTGACCTCTGCACACAACTACAACTTGAGCTGATATCGGTGGATGGGACTGCGGTCTCCACTCACAGCAACCCAGCAGAAGAGCTGGCAACAGAGCAGAGTGCCGCGGGCCTCTGCTCTCAACTAACAGAAGAGGGAGTCCCTGTGGTACTGGATGGGACTTCGGTCTTCACTGACACAACCCCAGAAAATGGTGTGACACTGGGCCAGGCGGATGTCAGCCTTGCTTGGCAAGCACTGGGGGATTTTCACCTACCGCAAGTGGATGGGACTTCAGTCTCCACTTGTATACCCCAGGGATGCTGGGCAGTCGGCCCAGATCCCCAACAGCATGACGGACTGAGCCCAGTCACCCTGTCTTCTCCCCAGCGGCGGGTATGTTCTCTGAGAGAGGCAGAGGTTGGCTGGGTAAGTAATGCTCTGTTCGAAGCAATTTATTTGGGGTACTGTGTGGATACCGGCATTAGGGGAA